>JASTWF010000047.1:928223-1553223 GCA_030390025.1 Squalus acanthias
TGTTTTGTGCTAGTGTGTGTGCGTGTGTGTTTGTGTTTTGTGCTAGTGTGTGTGCGTGTGTGTTTGTGTTTTGTGCTAGTGTGTGTGCGTGTGTGTTTGTGTTTTGTGCTAGTGTGTGTGCGTGTGTGTTTGTGTTTTGTGCTAGTGTGTGTGCGTGTGTGTTTGTGTTTTGTGCTAGTGTGTGTGCGTGTGTGTTTGTGTTTTGTGCTAGTGTGTGTGCGCGTGTGTTTGTGTTTTGTGCTAGTGTGTGTGCGCGTGTGTTTGTGTTTTGTGCTAGTGTGTGTGCGCGTGTGTTTGTGTTTTGTGCTAGTGTGTGTGCGTGTGTTTGTGTTTTGTGCTAGTGTGTGTGTGTGTGTGTTTGTGTTTTGTGCTAGTGTGTGTGCGTGTGTGTTTGTGTTTTGTGCTAGTGTGTGTGCGTGTGTTTGTGTTTTGTGCTAGTGTGTGTGCGTGTGTTTGTGTTTTGTGCTAGTGTGTGTGCGTGTGTGTTTGTGTTTGTGCTAGTGTGTGTGCGTGTGTGTTTGTGTTTTGTGCTAGTGTGTGTGCGTGTGTTTGTGTTTTGTGCTAGTGTGTGTGCGTGTGTGTTTGTGTTTTGTGCTAGTGTGTGTGCGTGTGTGTTTGTGTTTTGTGCTAGTGTGTGTGCGTGTGTGTTTGTGTTTTGTGCTAGTGTGTGTGTGTGTGTGTTTGTGTTTTGTGCTAGTGTGTGTGTGTTTGTGTTTTGTGCTAGTGTGTGTGCGTGTGTTTGTGTTTTGTGCTAGTGTGTGTGCGTGTGTGTTTGTGTTTTGTGCTAGTGTGTGTGCGTGTGTGTTTGTGTTTTGTGCTAGTGTGTGTGTGTTTGTGTTTTGTGCTAGTGTGTGTGCGTGTGTTTGTGTTTTGTGCTAGTGTGTGTGCGTGTGTGTTTGTGTTTTGTGCTAGTGTGTGTGCGTGTGTGTTTGTGTTTTGTGCTAGTGTGTGTGTGTTTGTGTTTTGTGCTAGTGTGTGTGCGTGTGTGTTTGTGTTTTGTGCTAGTGTGTGTGCGTGTGTGTTTGTGTTTTGTGCTAGTGTGTGTGCGTGTGTGTTTGTGTTTTGTGCTAGTGTGTGTGCGTGTGTTTGTGTTTTGTGCTAGTGTGTGTGCGTGTGTGTTTGTGTTTTGTGCTAGTGTGTGTGCGTGTGTGTTTGTGTTTTGTGCTAGTGTGTGTGTGTTTGTGTTTTGTGCTAGTGTGTGTGCGTGTGTGTTTGTGTTTTGTGCTAGTGTGTGTGCGTGTGTGTTTGTGTTTTGTGCTAGTGTGTGTGCGTGTGTGTTTGTGTTTTGTGCTAGTGTGTGTGTGCGTGTGTTTGTGTTTTGTGCTAGTGTGTGTGTGTGTGTTTGTGTTTTGTGCTAGTGTGTGTGCGTGTGTGTTTGTGTTTTGTGCTAGTGTGTGTGCGTGTGTGTTTGTGTTTTGTGCTAGTGTGTGTGTGCGTGTGTTTTTGTTTTGTGCTAGTGTGTGTGTGCGTGTGTTTGTGTTTTGTGCTAGTGTGTGTGCGTGTGTGTTTGTGTTTTGTGCTAGTGTGTGTGCGTGTGTGTTTGTGTTTTGTGCTAGTGTGTGTGTGCGTGTGTTTGTGTTTTGTGCTAGTGTGTGTGCGTGTGTTTGTGTTTTGTGCTAGTGTGTGTGTGTGTGTGTTTGTGTTTTGTGCTAGTGTGTGTGTGTTTGTGTTTTGTGCTAGTGTGTGTGCGTGTGTGTTTGTGTTTTGTGCTAGTGTGTGTGCGTGTGTTTGTGTTTTGTGCTAGTGTGTGCGTGTGTTTGTGTTTTGTGCTAGTGTGTGTGCGTGTGTGTTTGTGTTTTGTGCTAGTGTGTGTGCGTGTGTTTGTGTTTTGTGCTAGTGTGTGTGCGTGTGCGCGTGTGTTTGTGCTAGTGTGTGTGCGCGTGTGTTTGTGTTTTGTGCTAGTGTGTGTGCGTGTGTGTTTGTGTTTTGTGCTAGTGTGTGTGCGCGTGTGTTTGTGTTTTGTGCTAGTGTGTGTGCGCGTGTGTTTGGGTTTTGTGCTAGTGTGTGTGCGTGTGTTTGTGTTTTGTGCTAGTGTGTGTGCGCGTGTGTTTGGGTTTTGTGCTAGTGTGTGTGCGTGTGTGTTTGTGTTTTGTGCTAGTGTGTGTGCGTGTGTGTTTGTGTTTTGTGCTAGTGTGTGTGCGTGTGTGTTTGTGTTTTGTGCTAGTGTGTGTGCGCGTGTGTTTGTGTTTTGTGCTAGTGTGTGTGCGTGTGTGTTTGTGTTTTGTGCTAGTGTGTGTGTGTGTGTGTTTGTGTTTTGTGCTAGTGTGTGTGCGTGTGTGTTTGTGTTTTGTGCTAGTGTGTGTGCGTGTGTGTTTGTGTTTTGTGCTAGTGTGTGTGCGCGTGTGTTTGTGTTTTGTGCTAGTGTGTGTGCGCGTGTGTTTGTGTTTTGTGCTAGTGTGTGTGCGCGTGTGTTTGTGTTTTGTGCTAGTGTGTGTGCGTGTGTGTTTGTGTTTTGTGCTAGTGTGTGCGTGTGTGTTTGTGTTTTGTGCTAGTGTGTGTGCGTGTGTTTGTGTTTTGTGCTAGTGTGTGTGCGTGTGTTTGTGTTTTGTGCTAGTGTGTGTGCGTGTGTTTGTGTTTTGTGCTAGTGTGTGTGCGTGTGTTTGTGTTTTGTGCTAGTGTGTGTGCGTGTGTGTTTGTGTTTTGTGCTAGTGTGTGTGCGTGTGTGTTTGTGTTTTGTGCTAGTGTGTGTGCGTGTGTTTGTGTTTTGTGCTAGTGCGTGTGTGTTTGTGTTTTGTGCTAGTGTGTGTGTGCGTGTGTTTGTGTTTTGTGCTAGTGTGTGTGCGTGTGTTTGTGTTTTGTGCTAGTGTGTGTGCGTGTGTTTGTGTTTTGTGCTAGTGTGTGTGTGCGTGTGTTTGTGTTTTGTGCTAGTGTGTGTGCGTGTGTGTTTGTGTTTTGTGCTAGTGTGTGTGCGTGTGTTTGTGTTTTGTGCTAGTGTGTGTGTGCGTGTGTGTTTGTGTTTTGTGCTAGTGTGTGTGCGTGTGTGTTTGTGTTTTGTGCTAGTGTGTGTGCGTGTGTTTGTGTTTTGTGCTAGTGTGTGTGCGTGTGTGTTTGTGTTTTGTGCTAGTGTGTGTGCGTGTGTTTGTGTTTTGTGCTAGTGTGTGTGCGTGTGTTTGTGTTTTGTGCTAGTGTGTGTGTGCGTGTGTTTGTGTTTTGTGCTAGTGTGTGTGCGTGTGTGTTTGTGTTTTGTGCTAGTGCGTGTGTGTTTGTGTTTTGTGCTAGTGTGTGTGCGTGTGTGTTTGTGTTTTGTGCTAGTGTGTGTGCGCGTGTGTTTGTGTTTTGTGCTAGTGTGTGTGCGTGTGTGTTTGTGTTTTGTGCTAGTGTGTGTGCGTGTGTTTGTGTTTTGTGCTAGTGTGTGTGCGTGTGTGTTTGTGTTTTGTGCTAGTGTGTGTGCGTGTGTTTGTGTTTTGTGCTAGTGTGTGTGCGTGTCTAGTTGGCTGATCTCAGCCGGAGCAGCAGTTGAAGGTGCTACATTTAGCTTCAGTGATGAGCTTGTGAGGCGAAAATATCTGCAAGAGATCCAGAGAAGGCACCCAGGTTCTTTGCTGCAGCAGTTCAGTCCCTGGTTCATGATACAGCATAAAAGGAGGCATTCGGCCCATCGTGCCTGTGCCGGCTCTTTGAAAGAGCTTTCTAATTAGTCCCACTCCCCCCTGCTCTTTCCCCATAGCCCAGCAAATTTTTCCTTTTCAAGTATTTACCCAATTCTCTTTTGAAAGTTCCTATCGAATCTGCTTCCACCGCCCTTTCAGACAGCGCATTCCAGATCATAATAACTCACTGCATACATTTTTTTCCTCATGTCACCTCTGGTTCTTTTGTCAATTACCTTAAATCTGTGTCCTCCGGTTACCTACCCTTCTGCCACTAGAAACAGTTTCTCCTTATTTACTATCAAAAACCCTTCAATATTTTGAACATCACTATCAAATCTGCCCTTAACCTCTGCTCGAAGGAGAACAACCTCAGTTTCTCTAGTCTCTCCATGTAACTAAAGTCTTTCATCTCTGGTACCATTCTAGTATTGGCCACTCCAGCTGGGGCCTAACCAGTGTTTTAGAAAGGTTTAGCATAACTTCTATGCTTTTGTACTCTGCCTCTATTTATAAAGGATTCTGTATGCCTTTCTTAACAGCCTTCTCAACTTATCCTGCCACCTTCAAAGACTTGCATACATACACCGCAGGTCTCTCTGTTCCTGCACCCCTTACAGGCTCTGCACTTCCTTCTCACAACCGTATTGCAATCCTCACTTCCCCACACCTCAATCTTACACACTACATAACAACTATTCAACAGGCACATTCTCGAAACACCTCACAAGACGCTCACTGGCAGGAGAAGGTCGCGCACAACTCCATGCAGCAGGAGGAGGCCAAACCCGCTTGCATACCCTCTCCACTATGGAGAAAACGTGCAGGCCCTCACAGGCAGGAGGAGAGTCATGGCTGTGGCGAGCAGCAATGCTGGAGGAGATGTCACGCAGGGCTTCTTCACACCTTATTCATTATTTTTTTCAGACTGCCGACAGCATTTGTTGTAGAATGTTTCATAAAAGTAAGAGTATCAGGGCAACATACTGTACATTGTGTACCACGGGACAGGACGCAGGTTGGCACAGCAGCTCCCAACATGATTATTTTCCTGAATTGGCTAAGCCATCTTGAGATGATGTTGATTAATGCCTCTCAGAGGAGGATGGAAAATCGTGAAGAAAGTCTGTCACCATGGACCCTATTCACACACCACCTAGTGACTGGCGATAGAGTGGCATTGTATGAGGCCAGGGATTGCTCCTCACCCAATTCTGCCATCCCTTCCAAACACGAATAGCATTGTTTGATCATGGAGCAAAAATGAAATGCACCAAGTATATTGGGGTGATTTTTGTCACCGTTCTCGAGCAGTATGACTATTTCGGTAATGGCCGAAAAATCAGAGTGTACTAATTACAGCCCCAGTCCCACGATTCTTGCAGCAGACCAGGAAACAGGCAGGAGCCTACTCAAATATGCAATTGGCAGTCCTACTCCATTTTTTATTGTTCCACTTGACAGAGCTCAGTTGAACTGAGTATTCAGGGGCTTAACCAGTGGACATACATAGATACATAGAAGAGTACAGCACAGTACAGGCCCTTCGGCCCTCGATGTTGTGCCGAGCATTGTCCGAGACTAAGATCAAGCTATCACACTCCCTATCACTCTGGTGTGCTCCATGTGCTTATCCAATAACCGCTTGAAAGTTCCTAAAGTGTCCGACTCCACTATCACAGCAGGCAGTCCATTCCACACCCCAACCACTCTCTGAGTAAAGAATCTACCTCGGACATCCCTTCTATATCTCCCCCCATGCACCTTATAGTTATGCCCCCTTGTAACAGCTGCCTCTGCCCGAGGAAATAGTCTCTGAACATCCACTCTATCTATCCCCCTCATCATCTTATAAACCTCTATTAAGTCGCCTCTCATCCTCCTCCGCTCTAAAGAGAAAAGCCCCAACTCCCTCAATCTTTCCTCATAAGACCTCCCCCCCAAACCAGGCAGCATCCTGGTAAATCTCCTTTGCACTCTTTCCAATGCTTCTACGTCCTTCCTATAGTGAGGTGACCAGAACTGCACACAATATTCCAAATGTGGTCTCACCAAGGTCCTGTACTGTTGCAGCATAACCTCACGGTTCTTAAAGGAAAATTGCAGGTAAGTTTTGCAATGATTTTTGTCAATGCTCCTCTGGCCCCACACAAATGTTCCCAACCACGTCCCTCTGTGCCCTCCTCCTTCAGGATTGCCTCTCCCTCCCTTTAAGGGTCTACTTTTGGCTCCGTTCAACAGTGGAGCCACTGGATTTCATCCCCCTCCCCCTCCCCCAGTTGATGAGCTGCCTGTTAGTGCCTGTTCAGCTCTGGCAGCTTGCTGAAAGTATTGAATGAGACTCAACCATGGAAATGGTTCAGGCCTCTCGCTGGTGCGATCGGGCAGGCAGTGCGATCTCTCCGCCCACCACCTGCTCAATGAGCCTATGAGTCCATAGCAAGCGATTGTGTGAATGCATTGAACCATATAACCGTGGTAGAATTTATACCATAGCTGCTCAAATGTCTACGTTCATAATCATTTAAAAATGTGATCAACATTATGATGCAGTTGGCTGTTTGCGGGCTGCATATTCCTGCTGGCACTGATGCAGGGAATCATGATTTCTAATAGCCAACACACCATCTGCAGGAAAATAGGGATACTACAGCTATTAGTCACAATGGGGTAGAAGGTTGACTTGTGCCAAAACTGGGTGCGAAGTCGGCGGAGCAATTGCTCTGCACACCACACTGCAGCTCACCGGCCAGGGAGAGTGTGAAATCGGCCGGCTCCTACACTGAGCCGACAGGCAGGGGAGGTCTGAGGGGGAGGAAATCCCGGGGGATCTCGATTGGGCCGGAGGTTTTTTGTGGGTGCATGAGGAACACTCCTGCTTTTCCGTGGCCCACAAAAATAAAAACTGGACCGTTCAATTATTGCTGCCTTTCTGTATTTTCATTGATTTTTAGGCCAGGTCCTGATTTTGAGTTATTTGTTGGTAATTCCCCTTGCCATCATTGAGCTGGAGGTTGAGGGGGCATTCTTTGGGCATCAGCTGTCAGGTGCACCTGCATTGGAAGAGCAGACCTGCACCAATGCAAGTGTACAGATGATGCCACTGTTACTTGAGCATGTCTGATGAACTTTGTCTTTGCCACCTAAGAGGTAGTATTAGGCCTTTGTTATCTGTTGAAACCAGGTCCCCAAACCTTCTCCTTGAGTGTCATGAAACATCTTAGCCACTGGCTTCTTTCAAGCCAGCTTGGAAGATACCTGTTAAATCAGCCATTTTGCTGTGCAGCACTACATATGGGACTGTCGAGGGACCGGGGTGGGAGGGGGGGGATGTGAGGAAGAGCGAGGTCGGACATGGTTGCATTGTTTGTTAGGACCAAGGGCTTTGTCACTTTTCCCAAAGACAAAAGGCTGGATTTTCATGGGGAAGGCGGGGGAGTCTGATGTGGATGGGAAGCCCGAGAGACGTGTTTCCCGCAGGCCCTTCCGACTCTACCATCAGGGCCTGATTTGCATCTGAAGCCTCTGTTTCCCGCCCGCAGCCAGCCAGATGGAAAAGCTGGCTGACTGCGGGCGGGTAGGCTTGCGGCACTAGGCCACACAAAGGAGGGAGGGAGGGATCAGATGGGGGCTGCTTGGTGCCGGCCTCCAGGGAGGGGGGGTGGAGGTGAGGAAGATCGGGGCCGTCAAGGGACCGGGGGGGGTGGGGGTGGGGTGGTAGGTGAGAAAGATCAGGGCTGTCGAGCGACCGGGGCGGAGGTGGTAGGTGAGGAAGATCAGGGCTGTCGAGCGACCGGGGCGGTGGTGGTAGGTGAGGAAGATCAGGGCTGTCGGGCGACCGGGGCGGAGGTGGTAGGTGAGGAAGATCAGGGCTGTCGAGGGACCGGGGCGGAGGTGGTAGGTGAGAAAGATCAGAGCTGTTGAGCGACCGGGGCGGTGGTGGTAGGTGAGAAAGATCAGGGCTGTCGAGAGACCTGGGGGTGTTGGGGGGCCGGGGGGGGGGGTGCGAAATCATAGGGTCATAATGGCACAGAAGGAGGCAATTCGGCGCATCGAGTCCGTGCCGGCTCTCTGTAGAGCAATCCAGTCAGTCCCATTTCCCCGCTCTATCCCCGTAGCCCTGCAAGTTTATTTCCCTCAAGTGCCTATCCAGTCTCCCCTTGAAAACACTGGGGGTAAAAATTCAGTTGGTTGCGCCTCCCGTTAGCGCCTTAAGAGGGCGCTAATGGGGCGCAAAGCTGCTAACGCCCGGGCGCAGCGATGTTTGCGCCGCTCGGGAACTTAACTTGACATTGTGCGGCGGCGCTAAAACTTACCGCTGCGACCACCTGCGCGCGCAGATTGTGACGTCATTCCATGGTGCAACGCCCTTGTGGCGCCCCGGAGCGGAAATTGAGTGGCGCCCCCTGCCTTACCGCCTGGCGCATCCAACGACCAGAAGACTGGAACGCTATCAATCGCTGTGGGGCTGGGGGGGGGCGCTATTTAAAGGGGGCCTCCTCCTGTCTTTTATTGTTGGTGGCACATTTGAACTACGCATTCTGAGAGAGAGAGGGAGAGACTTCTGGAGAGATTCAACGTTGTGTGAAGGAGTTTTGGGTACTGAGCAGCACTTTGCAGGTTCATTTTGATTTGCCATTCCTTGTATCGATTTAGCAGAGACTGTGGGAGCTGCACTCTGAGCTCTTTGCCTGGTACTCTCCATTGTTCTTTCCAGCACATTTGATGTGCAAGTCTCTCCAGGCCGAGATTCAAGGCTGCAATGAACAGGATGTGGATGGAAAGCAAGATTAACCATCCCCTTTAAGAACTGGCCCGTGCCATTGTGTGTGTGTTCCATTGCTGACTGACATTACATGAGCTTCGCCAGCGCTCTGAGTTAGTGCCTCACTCCTTGGCCTTTGCGCCTTAAGACAGGTGTGCAGCGCCTGCTTTAGCGCTCCACTCACCTCCCGGGGCGGTAAAAGTGAAGTTTCCAGTCAGTGCTGATAATTAGCGCCAGGCGCTAATATTTGCGTCCAGACGATATTTGCGCCTCAAATGGGGCGCGACCTAATTTCTACCCCTGAGTGTCTCCACTTCCACCACTTCCGTCGGCAGCGAGTTCCAGGTCATCACCACTCGCTGCGTAAAAAAGTTTTTCCTCACCACCCCCCTGTATCTCTTGCCCAAAACCTTAAATCTGTGTCCCCTAGTCCTTGTACCATCAACTAGTGGGAACAGCCTTTCCCCATCTAACCTATCCAAACCCGTCATAATCTTGTACACCTCTATCAAATCACTCCTCAACCTCCTTTGCTCTAATGAAAATTAATCCAGCTTCTCCTACCTGTCCTTGTAGCTAAGATCCCCCATCCCCGGAACCATTCTGGTAAATCTCCTCTGCACCCTCTCAAGGGCCTTCACATCCTTCCTAAAGTGTGGTGACCAGAACTGGACGCAATACTCCAGTTGTGGTCTAACCAGCGCTTTATAAAGATTCAGCATAACTTCTCTACTTTTGTACTCAATACCTCTATTTATGAAACCCAAGATCCCATATGCTTTGCTAACCACTCTCTCAATATGTCCTGCCACCTTCAGGGACCTATGCACATTAACTCCCAGGTCCCTCTGTCCCTGTACACTCTTTAAAACTGTGCCATTAAGTGTATATTGCCTCTCCCTGTTCCTTCTGCCAAAATGCATCACCTCACACTTCTCTGTATTAAATTCCATCTGCCACTTGTCTGCCCATTCTGCTAGCCTTTCTATGTCCTGTTGCAGTCGATTGGTATCATCCTCACTGTTTGCCACACCCCCAAGTTTGGTGTCATCGGCAAATTTAGAAATTCTACTCTGTATTCCAATATCCAGGTCATTTATATACAGTATATCAAAAAAAGCAGTGGCCCCAGCACAGACCCTTGGGGAACACCACTGTCTACCTATCCTCCAGTCTGAAAAACAGCCATTTACCACAACTTGCTGTTTTCTGTCCTTAAGCCAATTCCTTATCCAAGCTGCCACTGACTCACCTATTCCAAGAGCCTCAATTTTGTTAACCAGCCTTCTATGTGGTACTTTGTCAAACGCCTTCCTAAAATCCATGTAGACAACATCCATTGCATTCCCTTCATCGATTCTCCCTGTTACTTCAGTGTTACCTGATTGGAATAATTTCAAGCCACTTTGAGTGTGCGCTTGCAAGCTTCTTACCTCAACTGAAATCTATAGCAACGGGATGGGAACCATTTATATCCTCTCATCCTGGTCGTCAGATTTGGAGGAAGAGCAGCCGCGGCAGCACCGCAACCAGCCACAACAGCAGCACCAGGAAAAAGAAAGAAAGACTTGCATTTATATTTTTTTTTAATTCGTTCACAGGATGTGGGCGTCGCTGGCTAGGCCAGCATTTATTGCCCATCCCTAATTGCCTTTGAGTGGCTTGCTTGGTCATTTCAGAGGGCAATTAAGAGTCAACCACATTGCTGTGGGTCTGGAGTCACATATAGACCAGACCAGGTAAGGACGGCAGATTTCCTTCCCTAAAGGACATTAGTGAACCAGATGGGTTTTTATGACAATCCGGTAGTTTCATGGTCACCATTATTGATACAAGCTTTTTATTCCAGATTTATTTAATTAACTGAGTTTAAATTCCCCCCAGCTGCCCTGGTGGGATTTAACTCATGTCTCCGGATCATTAGTCCAGGCCTCTGGATTACTAGTCCAGTAACATAACCACTATGCCACCGTTCCCGATATATATAGCGCCTTTCACGACCACCGAACATCTCAAAGCACTTTACAGCCAATGAAGCACTTTTGGAGTGTAGTCACTGTTGTAATGTGGGAAATGTGGCAGCCAATTTGCGCACAGCAAGCTCCCAACAAGCAGCAATGTGATAATGACCAGATAATCTGTTTATGTTATGTGAATTGAGGGATAAATATTGGCCAGGACACTGGGGATAACTCCCCTGCTCTTCTTCGAAATAGTGCCATGGGATCTTTTACATCCACCTGAGAGAACAGACGGGGCCTCGGTTTAACGTCTCATCCGAAAGATGGCACCTCCGACAGTGCAGCGCTCCCTCAGCACTGCACCGGAGTGTCAGCCTAGCTTTATGTGCTCAAGTCCCTGGAGTGGGACTCTGAACCCACAACCTTCTGACTCAGAGGCGAGTGTGCTACCAACTGAGCCACAGCTGACACAGGACACAGGAGCGCCAACCTCCTCCTCACCCACCTGATGCTGGACATAGGGCATCAGCCCCTGACAAAAATTGCTGGCCGGGAGGCATCACCATGGCCAGATTTTCTTCACTTGATGCTGTAAACCCTGGCTGCCACATGATGCGCCAGGTTGACACCATCCCACACCAGCACCGTGAAGCATCCCTTTAATGTCCAAGCCATTCCATGCACACACATCACTATAGCGGGGGGGGGCGGGGGGGGAAGTTATGTCTGAACAATCACCAGAACTCAGTAAGACACTTCTCAACGTGCACTCAGATCTGTCCAATAAGGGGCACTTTTGGAAAAAGAGATTTCACTGTATGACAACACATTACCAGAAACTTCACTTGAACTTTGGCTAAACCTCTCAAGTGCCTACCCTTGTGTGTTGTTAGTTGGTATGCTTGCAGTAGGATGAAGGTGAGTGTGAGGGGTTGCTAGTGAGATGGGGAAGTGATAAAGTAGATAGAGAGGGTTGGGTGGAGGTGCAAGGTAAGTTGGTGTCCTGGGGAGGTCTCTTCCGCCCTTGGAAGGGAAGAGAACCTCCCTGCGTGCTGTGACTCCCTCCTTAAGCATATGGAGGGAGTCATTGGACAGCCTGGGTGTAAGTGTTCACCTTTGTGCAGTGTTTGCAGCACTTCAATGCTGTCAAACACTGACAGATCAACTGTCAAAATAAAATTGAGCATGGTCCCTTTAAGGAAACCGGCAGATGACTTGTCATCAAATGACATCATCCGACCTGCTTCCTGTTAATTGGCCGGAAAATCATGTCTGCAGAGCGGAGGCAGCTGGGGGCGGGACCGGAACACTGAAACCAGCTGACCCGCCTCCAGAATTAAATTTGCGGCCCACGTCTCTGTAATGGCTATTAAATCAAACCCATTTATTCCTATCTGTGCTATTAATTCATCTATTTTGTTGAGAATGCTTCGTGCATTCAGATATGATGGCCCAGAAATTCCGTTTGGAAAAATCTCCGCCTGGACCGGAGGGCTCCCGGGAGGCGCAGAATTCCGTTGCTGTGCCTCTTCAAACTGCCGGTGTGCAGGGCACGCGTATCCCAGGGGCGCAGGTAGCTCGCAGCTTTCCTGGGATCACGTGGGCCATGGGGAGCCAATCAGAGCAGGGAATCTCCATTCATAGATTTGACAGGAAGACCTGTCAAATCTATGAATAGAGATCAGCCCCAAAACATAAGTAAGACTTCAAATAATTTTTTTTTAAAAATCACATTTTTTAAATGACTATAAATTGCATAAATTAACTATTTTAAACAAAAATTTACATTTTTGAAAAAAATAATTAAAGTTTTTAACGGGGCTAAAAATAAACTTACCTTTCTTTAAAGTATTTTAAAATGATAAATCAGTGGAAAAATTTTATTTTTTTACTTTCTTCAACTATTAGCCTGGTAAAAGCAGGCCTTGCGCCTGCTTTTCTAGGCGCAGCTGTTAAAGACTTACCTGGACTGAAGCAACTGTGAAAAAACAGAAGTTTCAGCCGTACGCGCTGCCTATCCGGCGCAGGCGTTTGACCAGTCAAGCCCTTTCTGCACAGAATGGAAGTTCCGGTTTCCAGCGCATGCGCAGTGCATGCCTAAAACCGGCACTTCCGTTGGCCCTACGGGTGAGTACACAGCGCGTACACACCCGTAGGGAATGGAATTTCTCGGCTAACAACAGCTTTAACTTTTTTCTATATTTCCCTGATGTCACTTTAGTTACTAATGCCCTATTACCTTTATTAATCTTTCTGTCCCTGCCCCACTCTACTTATCTTTACCCAGATCACTACTCTGCTCTACAGCCTTGACATTTCTCTTACGGCTTTTGAATTTACCCTTTCCTGAATCCCCCCACCTCCCCTTCATTAGTTTAAAGCCCTGTCTACCGCCCTAGTTATTTGATTCGCCAGGACACTGGTCCCAGCCCGGTTTAAGTGGAACAGCTCCCTCTTTCCCCAGTACAGGTGCCAGTGCCCCATGAATTGAAACCCCTGCCTCCCTCACCACTCTGAGCCACGCATTTAACTTTCTAATCTGCTTATCCCTGTGCCAATTTGTGCGTGGCTCAGGTAACAATCCAGAGATTATTACCTGTGAGGTTCTACGTTTTAATTTCGACCCTAGCTCTGCAAACTCTCTCAGCAGAACCTCATTCCTAGTTCTACCTATGTCGTTGGTTCCTACATGGACCATGACAAATGGATCCTTCCCCTCCCACTCCAAGTTCTTCTCCAGCCGTAAGGAGACATCCTTTATCCTGGCACCAGGCAGGCAACACAACCTTCAGAACTCCTGGTCGCGGCTGCAGAGAACAGTATCTATCCCTTTAACTATACTGTTCCCTACCACTGCCACATTCCTTTTCACTCCCCCACTTGAATGGCCTCCTGCACCATGGTGCCATGGTCAGTTTGCTCATCCACCCTGCAGTCCTTGTTCTCATCCCCAGAGGTAGCAAGTATCTCATACCTGTTGGTCAAAGTCAAGGGCCGAGGCTCCTCCATCACTATATCCTGGGTCCCCATACCTTCCTGACTCGCGGTCACACCTTCCTGTCCCTGACCATTGATGAACTCTAAAGTACTACTTAATCTAAGGGGTGTGACTGCCTCCTGGAACAAAGTGTCCAAGTAACTCTCCCCCTCCTTGATGCCCCGCAATGTCTGCACCTCAGACTCCAGCTCAACAACTCTGAGCCGAAGTTCCTCGAGCTGCAGACACTTAGCACAGATGTGGTTGCTCGCGATCTCATTGGTCTCCACAAACTCCCCATGCTGCAGTTACGGCACACCACCTGCCCTGCCATGTCTATCTAACCTTCTTTATTTATTTGATTAGTTAATTATTATTATTATTTTTCAATCAATTATTTAGTTTTATTAATTAATTGGTTTATCTAGTTTAAGTTACTAATTCAGTAAAGTAATAGCAAGTTACAGTTTCCTCACTCTGAGTTTAACCCACTTCCCTAGCTTAGAGGCTAAAAAAAATTAATACTCACCAACCAATCACCTACTTGCTGTCCTGTGATGTCACTCCTTGAATTTTTTCTGTTTTGAAAGTTCCTCGCGCTGCCTCTCTCTTGATAGCGCCGCTGCCGCCACTGCTCTCGTCATTTTATCCCAGTCCGCTCCTCTCGCCGCTGCCCATTGGTGATGAGTGTGAAAGAATTGGCTTGTGGGCATTGCAGGGATGCTTTATGGTGTTGGTGTGGGAGGTGCCAACCTGGCGCATCATGTGGCAGCCAGGGTGTACTGCGTCAAGTGAAGTAAATCTGGCCATGGTGAGGCCATCCCTGGCTTCCTAGGCAGCAATGTGGTCGGGTGTTGATGCCCTGTGTCCTGTGCAGCATCAGTTGATTACGGAGAAGGTTGGTGTTGTTGTTGGTGCTGCTGGTGTTGGGGCTGATCGTGGTGGGATTCTGAGGACCAAGGTGAGAGAGTATAAAAGGCACCCATGCTGATGGAATAGATGGCAGGTGAAGTAGAGATGACAGAAGTGATCTGTCAATGGTGAGAGATATTGAGATCAGACTGGATGGAGACTTGTGTAAAGACTTGCAGCATGGTGAATCTGTTGTGGAAATGCAGTGAGGAAGAGTTTGTGGCTGAGGGAAGATCTCGTTGTAAGGTGGGAGCTTTTACTGTACATTTGAAGCTGTCAGCTCAACAGCTGATTCAATGGCTACTGACCTCCCACCTCAGGTTCACAGACAAGGTCTAGGCACAGTGGGAAACCGGTAGGTGACCTTTCAAAACCAAAAAGCTGGGGGAAAAAACCATGGATAAGTGGCTGTAAACAAGCCACTAATGATTTTAATTGCCTCCCCTGCTGCTGCCTGTTGGGTCTGCTCAGCGCTGGCAGACCCGACATCGGGAAAGTCCAGTGTGCGCGTTTTGACAGCGGGTTCCTGACCCGCTGTCAATCATTTTAAATTTAACAACTGACCCGCTACCCATCCCGTCCGCTGAGCGCCAGCAAAATTCCAGCCAGAGTTAACGTTTCAGATCAATGACCTTTCGTCAGAACTGGAAAACAGATTGTAAGCAAGTGCAGGGGCAGGGAAAGGGGTGAGGGGAGGAAAGAACAAAAGGGAAGGTCTGTGATAGGATGGAAGGCAGGAGTGATTGAATGACAAAAGGTATGATTGTACAAAGCAAAAGGAGATGGTAATTGGACAAGTAAAGAAACAAAAGATGGGTCTAGAAGAGGTGTAAATGGGAATGGTAGAATCATCAACAGCTGCCATCTGAAAAAATAGGGGCAGAGGTTATGGTCCGAAATTGATGAACTCGATGTTGAGTCCAGAGGGCTGTAAAGTGCCTAATCAAAAAATGAGGTGCTGTTCCTCGAGCTTATGTTGAACTTCGCTGGAACAATCTAAGAGGCCGAGGACAGAGAGGTCAGAGTGGGAGTGGAGCAGAGAATTAAAGTGACAGGCGACCAGAAGCTCGGTGTCTCGCTTATGGACTGAACGGAGGTGTTCCACAAAGTGGTCACCCAATCTGCGTTTGGTCTCCCCAATGTAGACGTCTTGCAATTTAGTATACTGTATTCGCTGCTCACGATGCGGTCTCCTCTACATTGGGTAGACTGACACATTTAAGGGGAGGCTTGATGCATACATGAGGGAGAAGGGAATATGGGGGCAGGGTTGGAGGGGAGGAGGCATAGACCAGTTGGCCCAAATGGCCTGTTTCTGAGCTGGAAAATCTCCCCTCATTTTGTTTTGCAGTTAATGGCTTAGTTTGTTGTTCTTATTGTGAGATGTTCTATATATCGCAAGTTGCTATGTTGCATGCTTTTATTTTTGAAATAATTGTTCAGCTAAATTAATACATTTTTTTAAATCTCTACTTTTACAGATGAAAATGAACATTTAAAAAAATGTATCCAGGTTCTCGAAGAGAAGTTAAGAGTGGTTGAACAGGTAAGATCTGCAGAATGCAACTTTACACTCGACTTTACGCTGTGCAGGTTCAATCTGATAATGAGGCGTATTCCTTAACTCAAGCAGTTGCCCATAAATTTTCTACTGTTGTGCTTTTATTACCAATAACCTGACACTTAAATATATAATGCATTTATACTCTGGTTATGTTACTGGCTGGCAATCAAATACAGATTATCACCTGATCAACCTACACTCAATATGTTACAGTCATTTTTTTCAGCATTGATGTTATTTTGTATCAAGGGAAAGCCTTGGCATCTCCCCCTACTTTCATTATCATCTGGGAAATTATCTCTTTGACCAGAGCCTTGACTGGACCAGCCATATCAACTTCATGGCTACAAGAGCAGGGCAGAGGCTGGGTACTCTGCGAAGAGTGGCTCGCCTCCTAACCCCTCAAAACCTCTGCACAGTCTACAAGGTGTGTGATGGAATACCAACCACTTAACAGGCTGGGTGCAGCTGCAACAACACTCATGAAGCTCACCAGCAAGGGAACGGTAGCGTAGTGGTTATGTTACTGGACTAGTAACCCAGAAGCCTGGACTAATGATCCATGACACTTAAGTTCAAATCCCACCATGGCAGCTGGGAAATTTGCATTCAGTTAAATAAATCTGGAATGAAAAGCTAGTATGGTGACCATGAAACTATCGGATTGTCATAAAAACCCACCTGGTTCACTAATGAAGGAAATCTGGCCTATATGTGACTCCAGACCCACAGCAATGTGGTTGACTCTTAACTGCCCCTCTGAAATGGCCTAGCAAACCACTCAGTTACAAAAAAACTGCTCCAAAAAACAATAACAATAATAAGAATAAAACTAGACGGACCACCCGGCATTGACCTCGGCACTGCCTTCGAACACAGCAACGGCACACCCAGCCCAGTCGACCCTGTAAAGTCCTCCTCACTAACATCTGGGGACTTGTGCCAAAATTGGGAGCACTGTCCTACAGACTAGTCGAGCAACAGCCTGACACAGTCATAATCACAGAATCCATGCTTTTCAGCCAATGTCCCAGATTCCTCCATTACCATCCCTGTGTATGTCCTGTCCCACTGGCAGGACAGACCCACCAGAGGTAGTGATATACAGTTGGGAGGGAGTCCTCAACATTGACTCTGGACCCATGAAGTCTCCTGTCTTCAGGTCAAGCATGACTGTGGCAGGTGGTGAGAGAACCAACACGATGGAAAACCTACTGACCTCGTCCTCACCAATCTACCTGTCGCCGATGCATCTGTCCATGACAGCATTGGTAGCAGTGACCACCATACAGTCCTTGTGGAGCCAAAACCCTGCCTTCGCTTCGCACTGAGGACACCCTCCATCGTGTTGTGTGGCACTACCACCGTGCTAAATGGGATAGATTCAGAACAGATCTAGCAGCTCAAAACTGGGCATCCATGAGGTGCTGTGGGCCATCAGCAGCAGCAGAATTGTATTCCACCACAATCTGTAACCTCATGGCCCGGCATTACCATCAAGCCAGGGGACCAACACTGCTTCAATAAGGAGTGTACAGGAGCAGCACCAGGCGTACCTAAAAATGAGCTGGGAAGCTGCAACACAGGACTATATGTATGCTAAGCAGCATGCTATAGACAGAGCTAAGTGATCCCACAACCAACGGATCAGATCAAAGCTCTGCCACATCCAGCCATGAATGGTGGTGGACAATTAAACAACTAACAGGAGGAGGAGGCTCCATGAATATCTCAATGATGGTGGAGCCCAACACACGAGTGCAAAAGACAAGGTTGAAGCGTTTGCAGCCAGAAGTGACGAGTGGATTATCCATATCTGCCTCCTTCTGAGGTCCCCACCATCACAGAAGCCAGTCTTCAGCCAATTCGATTCACTCCACGTGATACCAAGAAATGGCTGAGCGCACTGGATATTGCAAAGGCTATGGGCCCTAACAACATCCCAGCTGTCGTACTGAAGACTTGTGCTTCAGAACTAGCTGTTCCAGTACAGCTACAACACTGGCATCTACCCGACAATGTGGAAAACTGCCCAGTTATGTCCTGTCCACAAAAAGCAGGACAAATCCAATCCGACCAATTACCGCCCCATCAGTCTACTCTCAACCACCAGCAAAGTGATGGAAGGTGTTGTCGACAGTGCTATCAAGTGGCACCTGCTCACCGATGCTCAGTTTGGGTTCTGCGAGGTCCAATTGGCTCCAGACCTCACTTTAGCCTTGGTCCAAACATGGACAAAGGAGCTGAATTCCAGAGGTGAGGTGAGAGTGACTGTCCTTGACATCAAGGCAGCATTTGACCGAGTGTGGCATTAAGGAGCCCTAGTAAAATTGAAGTTAATGGGAATAAGGGGGAAAACTCTCCATTGGCTGGAGTCATACCTAGCACAAAGAAAGATGGTTGTGGTTGTTGGATGTCAATCATCATCGCTGCAGGAGTTCCTCAGGGCAGTATCCTAGGCCCAACCATCTTCAGCTGTTTCATCAATGACCTTTCTTCCATCATAAGGTCAGAAGTGGGGATGTTCATTGATGACTGCACAGTGTTCAGCGCCATTCGCAACTTCTCAGATAATGAAGCAGTCCATGCCTGAATGCAACAAGACCTGGACGACATTCAGGCTTGGACTGATAAGTGGCAAGTAACATTCGCGCCACACAACTGCCAGGCAATGACTATCTCCAACAAGCGAGAGTCTAACCACCGCCCCTTGACATTCAACGGCATTACCATTGCCGAATCCCTCACCATCAACATCTTGGGGATCACCATTGACCAGAAGCTTAACTGGATCAGCCACATAAATACCGTGACCACAAGAGCAGGTCAGAGGCTGGGTATTCTGCGGTGAGTGTCTCACCTCCTGACTCCCCAAAGCCTTTCCACTGTTTACAAGGCACAAGTCTGGAGTGTGATGGAATACTCTCCACTTGCTTGGATGAGTGCAGCTCCAACAATACTCAAGAAGCTCGACACCATCCAGGACAAAGCAGCCCGCTTGATTGGCACCCCATCCACCACCTTAAACATTCACTCCCTCCACCACTGGCGCACCGTGGCTGCAGTGTGTACCATCGACAAGATGCACTGCAGCAACTCGCCAAGGCTTCTTCGGCAGCACCTCCCAAACCCGCGACCTCTACCACCGAGAAGGACAAGGGCAGCAGACGCATGGGAACACCACCACCTCCAAGTTCCCCTCCAAGTTACACACCATCCTGACTTGGAAGTATATCACCGTTACTTCATCGTTGCTGGATCAAAATCCTGGAACTCCCTCCCTAACAGCACTGTGGGAGTACCTTCACCTCACGGTCTGCAGCGATTCAAGAAGGTGACTCACCAACACCTTCTAAAGTGCAATTAGGAATGGGCACTAAATGCTGGCCTTGTCAGTGATGCCCACATCCCAGGAACGAATTTTAAAAAACTATCCAGGACAGAGCAGTTCACTTGATTAGTGCACCTGCCAGTGAACTCAATTTCCACTGTGCTCAAGGAAAATGGTAAAGGATATGGGAACAGGGCAAGTAAATATGATTAGGTCTTTTATTTGCATGGAGAGTAAATGCCAACACGGACTGGTTGGACTGAATGGCCTGCTTCCGTGTTGTAAGTTCTATGTCTTTCTACACATATGACTGTGTGTCAGTGAGTGAGATGGGGGACAAGAATAAACAGAGCAGGATGGTACTAGCCCTGCAATTTGTGGAGGCCACCAGATTCACCTTCACCTACTCCTTCAATGCTCTTAAAGGCAAGGAAGTCCAGCATGGCTTCCTCAACGGGAGATAAGTGCTTGTAATTTGAGGGCCCTACCGCATTTTAGGTCTCTATTCTTTTATCATTTTCCATCTTGTCCTTCGAGCAGAGAAGAAGCCTTGAACAAGTTTTTAGAGTACATAGCGTGACAGACATGTGCCTATCTACAACCCGTCCTGTGTGTCAGTAACTGACCAAGCACCATGCAGTTAGGGTACGTTGAAAGAATTTGTGGTGTCAGATGGCGACGGGATGGTAGTGTGATGAAAATTTAGGCGCAGAACTTACTGCCTCCGACCACTTCTATTATGCAGCTGGTGGACCCTCTGCACCACCTGCCCGATGGAAGCTGTCATCAAAAATCTACCCCATTGTGTGAATCTTTTGTTCAATTAACATATGAAATGAGACTTATAGTTAGCACATTTATAGTCTGAAATTTCTATACTTTCCCTTATAAAAATAATAAATGCAGACACCATATTGCCAGAAAAAAATAAGCAGTATTCAGTTGCTCTTTAAACAACTGCACTACAGGAACGGTAGCACAGTGGTAATGTCACTGGGCTCGTAATCCAGTAGGCCTGGGTTAATGATCTCAGAGATGTGAGTTCAAATCACACCATGGCAGCTGGGGAATTTAAATTCAGTTAATTAAATAAATGTGGAATTAAAAAAAAAGCTAGTGTCAGTAATGATGACCATGAAACTATCGGATTGTCATAAAAACCCATCTGGTTCACTAATGTCCTTACCTGGTCTGGCCTATATGTGATTCCAGACCCACAGCCTTGGTTTAACATCTCATCCAAAAGATGGCACCTCCAACAGTACAGCACTCCCTGAGCACCAGTGTCAGACTGGATTTTTGTGCTCAAGTCCCTGGAGTGGGACCGTGAACCCACAACGAGGCGAGGATGCAACCGACTGAGCCACAACTGACAAGTGGAAAAGATTCCATCATGCTCCTGAATTGTGTTGGTGAGCCACTTGCTGCAGAATACCCAGCCTCTGACCGGTTAAGTTTCTGGTCAATGGTGACCCCCAGGATGTTGATGCTGGGGGATTCGACGATGGTAATGTCAAGGGGATGTGGTTAGGCTCTCTCTTGTTGGCGATGGTCATTGCCTGGCACTTGTGTTGCGTGGGTGTTACCTGGTTGTTGTCCATCGACTGCTTCATTATCTGAGGAATCGCAAATGGTTCTGAATACTGTGTAAATCAGTGAACAGCCCCACTTCTGCTTATGATGGAGGGAAGGTGATTGATGAAGCAGTTGAAGATAATTGGGCTTAATATGCTGCCTGAGGAACTCCTGCAGCGATGTCCTGCGGCTGAGATGTTTGGCCTCGAACAACCACTTCCATCATTCTTTGTGCTAGATATGACTCCAGCCACTGGAGAATTTCCCCCCCGATCCCTATTATCTTCAGTTTTACTAGGGCCCCTCGATGCCACACTGGGTCGAATGCTGCCTTGATATCATTTATGTTGAGTTCCCACCTGCCCTGCTGCCTCTGGGAGGTTGGATGCATGGAGAGAGTAAAGTAAAAGGATAGTTTTATTTTAATTCGTTTATGGGATGTGGGTGTCGCTGGCAAGGCCAGCATTTATTGCCCATTCCTAATTGCCCTTGAGAAGGTGGTGGTGAGCCGCCTTCTTGAATCGCTGCAGTCCATGTGGTGAAGGTACTCCCACAGTGCTGTTAGGTAGGGAGTTCCAGAATTTTGACCCAGCGACGATGAAGGATCAGCGATATACAGGAAACTCTTTATTAACCGGCACCCAAATATCCGGAAATCTCTCTTAACCAGCAAAATTCTTGAGTAGGTAACCGGGGTTTTCCTTCATCTCTCGTTTAAAATTAACTTTAAAAAAAAACCCGAGGCGTTTGCCTTGTATCGGAGCGTGTAGATTGGGAGGGGAATGTGCAGCCCGGGTAGGCAGCGGACACGACAGATGGTCAGCTGGCGGTCCACGGGGAGACGGAGCTCCGAATGCAGGCGCATGTCAATGTGTACGGGGCTCTCGTACGTTGGGAGATATAACTCTCCATTATCCGGACTTTTTGATTAACCGGCACCACGCCGGTCCCGTCGGTGCCGGTTAATAAAGAGTTACCTGTACTTCTAAGTCAGGATGGTGTGTGACTTGGAGGGAAACTTGGAGGTGGTGGTGTTCCCATGTCCCTGCTGCCC
This sequence comes from Squalus acanthias, assembly GCA_030390025.1. Classification (NCBI taxonomy): domain Eukaryota; kingdom Metazoa; phylum Chordata; class Chondrichthyes; order Squaliformes; family Squalidae; genus Squalus; species Squalus acanthias. The sequence continues at coordinate 949,953 of JASTWF010000047.1, forward strand.
TTGTCCTTCTAGGTGGACGAGGTCGTGGGGTTGGGAAGTGCTGTCGAAGAAGCCTTGGCGAGTTGCTGCAGTGCATCTTGTAGAGGGTACACACTGCAGCCACGATACGCCAGTGGTGGAGGGAGTGAATGTTTAAGGTGGTGGATGGGGTGCCAATCAAGTAGGCTGCTTTGTCCTGGATGGTGTCTAGTTCTTGAGAGTTGTTGGAGCTGCACTCATCCAGGCAAGTGGAGAGTATTCCATCACACTCCTGACTTGTGCCTTGTAGATGGTGGAAAGGCTTTGGGGATTCAGGAGGTGAGACACTCGCTGCAGAATACCCAGCCTCTGACCTGCTCTTGTTGCCAGTATTTATGTGGCTGGTCCAGTTCAGTTTCTGGGCAATGGTGACCCCCAGGATTTTGTTGATAGGGGATTCAGTGATTGTAATGTCGTAGAATGTCAAGGGGAGGTGGTTATAGAGTCACAGAGTTATACAGCACAGAAAGAGGCCCTTCGGCCCATCGTGTCCGCGCCGGCCATCAAACCCTGTCTATTCTAATCCCATTTTCCAGCACTTGGTCCGTAGTCTTGTATGCTATGACGTTTCAAGTGCTCATCTAAATGCTTCTTGAATGTTGTGAGGGTTCCTGCCTCTACCACCCTTTCAGGCAGTGAGTTCCAGAATCCAACCACTCTCTGGGTGAAAATGTTTTTCCTCAAATCCCCTCTAAACCTCCTGCCCCTTACCTTGAAACTATGCCCCTGGTTATTGACCCCTCTACTAAGGGGAAAAGTTCCTTCCTATCTACCCTATCTATGCCCCTCATACTTTTGTACACCTCAATCAGGTCCCCCCTCAGCCTTTTCTGCTCTAAGGAAAACAACCCCAGCCTGTCCAGTCTCTCTTCATAGCTGAAGCGTTCCAGCCCAGGTAACATCCTGGTGAGTCTCCTCTGCACCCTCTCCAATGCAATCACATCCCTCCTATAGTGTGGCGACCAGAACTGCACACAGTATTCCAGCTGTGGCCTAACTAGCGTTTTGTACAGCTCCATCATAACCTCCCTGCTCTTATATTCTATGCCTCGGCTAATGAAGGCAAGTATCCCATATGCCTTTTTAACCACCTTATCTACCTGTCCTGCTGCCTTCAGGGATCTATGTACATGCACACCAAGGTCCCTCTGATCCTCTGTCCTTCCTAGGATCCTAGCATTCATTGTGTATTCCCTTGCCTTGTTAGTCCTCCCAAAATGCATCACCTCACACTTTTCAGGGTTAAATTCCATTTGCCACTGTTCTACCCATCTAACCATCCTGTCTATATCGTCCTGTAGCCTGAGGCTTCCCTCCTTGCTATTTACCACTCCACCAATTTTCGTGTCATCTGCGAACTTACTGATCATACCTCCTACATTCATATCTAAATCATTAATGTACACTACAAAGGACCCAGCACCGATTCCTGCGGTACACCACTGGACACAGGCTTCCAGTCACAAAAACAACCTTCGACCATCACCCTCTGCCTCCTGCCACTAAGCCAATTTTGGATCCAATGTGCCAAATTGCCCTGGATCCCATGGGCTCTTACCTTCTTGACCAGTCTCCCATGTGGGACTTTGTCAAAAGCCTTACTAAAGTCCATGTAGACTACATCAACTGCACTACCCTCATCCACACACCTAGTCACCCCCTCGAAAAATTCAATCAAATTGGTCAGACATGATCTCCCCCTGACAAAGCCATGCTGACTATCCCTGATTAATCCCTGCCTCTCCAAATGGAGACTAATTCTGTCCCTCAGAATTTTTTCCAATAATTTCACTACCACTGATGTTAGGCTCACTGGCCTGTAATTCCCTGGTTTATCCCTACTACCCTTCTTGAACAATGGTATTACGTTAGCTGTTCTCCAGTCCTCTGGCACCTCCCCTGTGGCCAGAGAGGTTCTGAAAATTTGTGTCAGAGCACCTGCAATCTCCTCCCTTGCCTCACACAGCAGCCGGGGATACATCCCGTCAGGGCCTGGGGATTTATCCACTTTTAAGCCTGCTAAAACCGCTAGTACCTCCTCCCTTTCAATACTAATTTGTTCAAGTATATCACAATCCCCCTGCCTGATTTCTATGCCTACATCGTCCTTCTCCATAGTGAACACAGATGCAAAATATTCATTTAAAACCTCACCCACATCTTCCGGCTCTACACACAGATTGCCACTTTGGTCCCTAATGGTCCCTACTCTTTCCCTGGCTATCCTCTTGCCCTTAATATACTTGTAAAACACCCGCCAGTGTTATTTCATGCCCCCTCTTCGCTCTCCTAATTTCTTTTTTAAGTACCCCCCTGCACTTTCTATACTCCTCTAGGGCTTTCACTGTTTTTAGTCCTTTGTATCTGCCAAAAACCTCCCTTTTTTTCCTAATCCATTCTTGTATATCCCTTGACATCCAGGGTTCCCTGGGCTTGTTGGTCCCACCCTTGACCTTTACGGGAACATGTTGGCGTTGTACTCTCTCTATTTCCTTTCTGAAAGACTCCCACTGCTCTGATGTGGATTTTCCTACAATTAGTTGATCCCAGTCCACTTTGGTCAGATCCTGCCTTATCATATTAAAATCAGCCTTCCCCCAATTTAGAACCTTTACCACAGGTCCATCTTTGTCCTTTTCCATGACTACCTTAAATCTCACCGAATTATGGTCACTGTCACCAAAATGCTCTCCTACTGACACATCTACCACTTGCCCGGCTACATTCCCTAGAATTAGGTCCAGTACCGCCCCCTCTCTTGTAGGACTTTCTACATGCTGGCTCAAAAAGCTCTCCTGGATGCACTTTAAGAATTCCGCACCCTCTAAGCCTTTCACACTCTGACTATCGCAGTTAATATTGGGGAAGTTGAAATCCCCTACTATTATTACCCTATTATTTCTACACTTCTCTGAGATTTGCCTACATATCTGTTCCTCTATCTCCCCCTGACTGTTTGGGGGCCTATAGTACACTCCCAGCAAAGTGCTTGCCCCCTTTTTGTTTTTAAGTTCTACCCATATGGCCTCATTAGAGGAACCTGCTAAGATATCATCCCTCCTTACAGCAGTAATTGACTCTTTGATTAATATTGCGACACCCCCTCCTCTTTTACACCCCCCTCTGTCTCGCCTGAAAATTCTATACCCCGGAATATTGAGCTGCCAGTCCTGCCCCTCCCTCAACCATGTCTCTGTGATAGCAACAATATCATGCTCCCATGTGTTCATCAACACCTTCAATTCATCTGCCTTACTTGCAAGACTCCTTGCATTAAAATAAATGCCATCCAGCCTTGCCATACTCCCTTGTGCCGTTATATATTTGCACTGCCTTCCAGGCTGACTTGTTTTTTCCTCTATATTTGGCTGTGCATCACCCCCTACTATAGCTCCACTCCGTATCCCATCCCCCTGCCAAGTTAGTTTAAACTCCCCCCAACAGTACTAGCAAACCTCCCCGCAAGGATGTTGGTCCCGTTCCGGTTCAGGTGCAACCCGTCCGACTTGTACAGGTCCCACCTTCCGCAGAAGCAGACCCAGTGATCCAGGAAACTAAAGCTCTCCCTCCTGCACCAACTCTTTAGCCACGCATTCATCTGCTCTATCCTCCTATTCCTATACTCACTAGCACGTGGCACCGGGAGTAACCCAGAGATTACAACCTTTGAGGTCCTGCTTTTTAATTTGCTACCTAGCTCCCTAAATTCATGTTGCAGGACCTCATCCCTCTTTCTACCCCTGTCATTGGTACCAATGTGAACCACGACCTCTGACTGTTTGCCCTCCCCCTTCAGAATGCCCTGCAGCCGTTCAGTGACATCCTTGACCCTGGCACTAGGGAGGCAACATACCATCCTGGAGTCACGTCTGCGGCCACAGAAATGTCTATCTGTTCCCTTTACGATAGTTACGATGGTTAGACTCTCGCTTGTTGGAGATAGTCATTGCCTGGCACTTCTGTGTTGCGAATGTTACCTGCCACTTATCAGCCCAAGCCTGAACGTCATCCAGGTTTTGTTGGATGCGGGCATGGACTGCTTCATTATCTGGGGAGTTCTGAATGGCACTGAACACTGTGCAGTTAATAGCGAACATCCCCATTTCTGACTTTATGTTGGAGGGAAGGTCATTGATGAAACAGCTGAAGATGGTTGGGCCTAGGACACTACCCTGAGGAACTCCTGCAGCGATGTCCTGGGGCTGTGATGATTGACCTTCAACCACCACAACCATCTTCCTTTGTACGAGGTATGACTCCAGCCAGTGGAGAGTTTTCCCCCCGATTCCCATTGACTTCAATTTTACTAGGGCTCCTTGATGCCACATCGGTCAAATGCTGCCTTGATGTCAAGGGCAGTCACTCTCACCTCACCTCTGGAATTCAGCTCCTTTGTCCATGTTTGGACCAAGGCTGTCATGAGGTCGGGAGCCGAGTGGTCTTGGCGGAACCCAAACTGGGCATCAGTGAGCAGGTGATTGGTGAGTAAGTGGCGCTTGATAGCACTGTCGATGACACCTTCCATCACTTTGCTGATGATTGAGAATAGACTGATGGGGCAGTAGTTGGCTGAATTGGATTTGTCCTGCTTTTTGTGGACAGGACATACCTGGGCAGTTTTCCACATTGTCGGATAAATGCCAGTGTTGTAGCTGTACTGGAACAGCTTGACTAGAGGCGCGGCTAGTTCTGGAGCACAAGTCTTCAGCACGATAGCTGGGATGTTGTCGGGGCCCATAGCCTTTGCTGTATCCAGTGCGCTCAGCCGTTTCTTGATATCACGTAGAGTGAATCGAATTGGCTGAAGACTGGCTTCTGTGACAGTGGGGACCTCAGGAGGAGGTCGATATGGATCATCCACTCGGCACTTCTGGCTGTAGATGGTTGCAAACGCTTCAGCCTTGTCTTTTGCACTCACGTGCTGGGCTTCACCATCATTGAGGATGGGGATATTCATGGAGCCTCTTCCTGCCGTTAGTTGTTTAATGGTCCACCACCATTCACGACTGGATGTGGCAGGACTGCAGAGCTTTGATCTGATCCGTTGATTGTGGGATCGCTTAGCCCTGTCTATAGCATGCTGCTTCCATTTTTTAGCATGCATGTAGTCCTGTGTTGCAGCTTCCCCAGGTTGGCAGCTCATTTTTAGGTATGCCTGGTGCTGCTCCTGGCATGCTCTTCTGCACTCCTTATTGAACCAGGGTTGGTCCCCTGGCTTAATGATAATGGTAGAGTGAGGGATATGCCGGGCCATGAGGTTACAGATTATGGTGGAATACAATTCTGCTGCTGCTGATGGCCCACAGCGCCTCATGGATGCCTAGTTTTGAGCTGCTAGATCTGTTCTGAAACTATCCCATTTAGCACGGTGGTAGTGCCACACAACACGATGGAGGGTGTCCTCAGTGTGAAGATGGGACTTTGTCTCCACAATGACTGTGCGGTGGTCACTGCTACCAATACTGTCATGGACAGATGCATCTGCGACAGGTAGATTTGTGAGGACGAGGTCAAGTAGGTTTTTCCCTCGTGTTGGTTCTCTCACCACCTGTGACAGGCCCAGACTGGCAGCTATGTCCTTCAGGACTCGGCCAGCTCGGTCAGTAGTGGTGCTACCGAGCCACTCTTGGTGCCTGCAATGACTCACAATTCAAGTCATAAACTATGTCTCAGAAGTGTGATTGCTTTTTTCAGATTCCATTTCGCTAAATCACTGGTCCATAACCGATTTGCATGACACAAAAAAGAAATGATGCCAAAACATACATAAATCAATATAGCAATACTGTTGTGAGTTCCAGAAATCTTTGGTTGAAACTTGGCAGGCAGCTCTCTGCAAGAAAGTTGCTAACAATAGTTTAATCAACTATGAGTCCATCCTTTGTTTGCCTGTCTGTCTGAAGAACGTACACTCTCAAAATACAGAAATAGCTGATATCAGGATATTCACTGCCAATAACTTTGAACAAAAAAATTGCTGAGTTTATTGCTCTGAAGCAGCCACAGTGCCATCAGAAATTCAAGTTATTAGGAAATATTAAGAATGTTGTGCTTTGTTTTCTTTGCAAATGAGGACACTTTCAGATGTTGTAACTGCAGTTTCCAAGATTATAGTCATTGGCAAAGTTGCTCAAGGCAAAGTATTCACTACGGCAAAGCTATCAAATATCAAGGGATAGGAGTCAAGAGCAAGAAGGAAATTTTGGTGGAGCTTTTTCATACAAAGGGTAATCAAGTTGTGGGATAAATTACCAGGGAAAAACCTTAAAGCAGACATTATAAATGGATTCAAGAGGAAACTAGATCAGTTCCTGGAGAGAGAAGGGTTCGATGCATACAGTAGAAATTTGTAGTATTCATGCTCTGATAGCGCTTATTGAAAAACCAGGCATGTGCTGCCCATGATTTTCTGCCCATCAAAACCAATGTACAGAAATTAGTGGGCAGCGTGTCCCCAAATTTACAATATGTGCAAAGCTCTGGGATGAGAGCACTGAAAAGGAAAATGTATCGTTTTGTGAGAAGACAGGTAGCTAGTGCGTGGGGTGAAGTCAATCAAAAAGGGATGAAATGTTGTAATAATGACCTTTTCCTTTCCTAAACCCTTATGTTCTGTGAAGGATTTAAAAAAAGCAGGTGCTGACAAGTGACCTGTTGGAGTTTGTGGGTGGGGGCAAGGAGGGTTGGTCAATGGGAGGAATTCTCATTACTATGGGACGGGCGGGCTCAATCGTCATTTTGGGTGTATCTCCAGTGCCTGCATGCTCATGTAAGCTTGTAAGTATGGCACTCGTGCACCTGTGGGAAGTAGCTTGATACCCAGGCCCCTCCCTGAACCCGGCCCTGGTCCCCTTGGATCCCTTGGAAATTGGGGCCAATTAGCCAACAATGTTTTTTTTAAATGTCTTCTTTGGTGGTCCTGGCCATTTGCTCAGCCTTTTTCTTATTCATTCTAGGGATGTGGGCATCACTGGCAAGTCCGGCATTTGTTGCCCATTCCTAATTGCCCTCGAGTAGGTTATGATGGGCCTTTTTCTTAAACCACTGCAGTCCATGTGATGATGGTGCTCCCACGATGCTATTAGGTAGGGAGTTTGAGGATTTTGACCCAGCGACGATGAAGGAATGGTGATATATGTCTGAGTCAGGATGGTGTGTGACTTGGAGGTAAACTTGGAGGTGATGGTGTTTCCAAGCACAGCTGCCCTTGTCTTTCTAGGTGGTGTTGTGTTTAGGAGGTGTTATCAATGAAGCCATGGCGACTTACTGCAGTGCATCCTGTAGATCGTACACACTGCAGCCACGGTACGCCGGTGGTAAAGGAGTGGTTGTTTACGCTAGTGGATGGGGTGCTAATCAAGTGTACTTGTTTGCCCTGGATAGTGTTAAGCATTTTCAGTGGTGTTGCAGCTGCACCCTCCAGACAAGTGGAGCGTATTGTATCACTCTTCTGACTTGTGCCTTTTAGTGGTGTAGAGGAGTCAGGAGGTGAGCCACTTGCCGCAGAATACCCAGCCTCTGACCTGCTTTATTTTCATGGTATTTATGTGTCTGGTCTATTTGAGTTGCTGGCTAATGATAACCTTCCTGGATGTTGATGGTGCGGGACTCGGCAATTTTAAGCCAGAGATTTGCTCCAATGACAGAAAGGTGGAAAATCTATGCAACAATTTATTTCACTAAAGGTGTCAAAAGGAAATGTAAGACACTGAGGCCTAAAAGTTCGTTAAAGTCCGAAAACGGGCAGTGCCAAAAAGAGCGCAGGTAGCAGCGTTACTTTGGTGCTGGCTGCTGATTTAAATGAGCGCAGCCAGAACCTACCGTGCAACAATGTTCCCTTTAAGCTGTGCGGCCGCGTGGCCATGCAGCGCGCTGCAGCTCCCGCACAGCCGGCTCACCGGCTTTTAATTAAGAGAAACCACGCATGTGCGGTATTTTGAATGGGCCGTGCAGCCCCTTAAAGGAACCGCGCACGCACAAAAAAGAAAAGGAACATTGCCGTGCAACGCGGTGTTTCAGACGGTGCACTCAGCAGGAGGCCGAAGGTCGGGTCCAAACGGTCTGTGCTGCATGATCAGGAAATCGCGATTTATGAAACTGAAGTGAAATGTTTCTGGTTGTGTTTCTCGTGTTTTATAGGTTGATAGAGATAAATCAAAGCCTAAAAATACACCAAGCTGAGATTTTAAACAATGCAACCTGCAGTTTAGCTGAAATCTACGTTTAATTCAACTGTTGACACTCTCAAATATTTAGCCGGCTAATTTGTCAAGTGCAATTATTAATCAAAAAAAGTTATCATTAACTGATTAAATAAGTGCAATTTGGGTGGAATCATTCTAGCAGTTTGAGGTTCCAAATACTTGAAGATATGAAAACTCACGCTACTTGTGTCATCAAATTCCTGATTACACCATCCAATGCAAACAACGTCAAATTATTTGAAACAGTGATCAGTGAGGAATGCAAACCTGTCACAGAGCCTGGGTTCGGTGGGGCTGCACATATTCTGCATAGTTATTGAAGACTGAGAGATCTATGGATCTCCTCCACTTTCTCCTGGCAACGGCTGCACGCACGGGGCACACTTTGGAGAGGGCGTTAAAAGGAACGGTGACATCCAAAATCGGTCAGTGCCCGTCAATTCGGCATTGCACGCGATTGACGTCATGCTCTTGATCATTAAAATATTTGAGGTAAGCGCACGCAATGGCAGCGCTGCCAACCTGCCCAACATGGCGGACGCCGCGTTCCATGCCAGAAGTGGACGGAAGTGAGGAGGCCGCCATTTTTTCTTCAAAACTGGCCTTAACGGCCGATGCTAAAGGTCCCAATTTCTAGGCCATAGTCTCATCAAAATATGTTTATGTTCTTATGTTTGCAGGAGCACAAAGGACATGTTGAGAAGCTGCTGTTAGAGGTGAAAACAATGGAACAGGAGCACAAGGTGGAGCATGCGGAGGTTCAGCAAGACCTGAGCAGGAAATGTAAGTACTTTGTCAGCATACTGTCGTCAGTAGACAGAAAGGTCAGGGTTTTCTGCGTCTGCGATCGTCAGCCCACAGCTTTCTTCCTGTTCAGAGCATCTGTAACCAGTCGCCTTAACACTCTAGAGGCCATATGGGATAAAATTAATGATCACTTCGAAAGATATGGGTTAATTAAAGACAGCCAGCATTGAATTTTACGTTTCATTTTCTAATGCTGCTTTTGCTGTATTAATATTTGGTTAAATTATTTGCCAGTTGAAATAAAGGAGGCAGAGCTCAACGGAATTATTGACAAAAAGGAAACAGAGATTCAACTACTGAAGAGACAGATATGTTCTCAGGAGAGGGAGAAGCAAAGTGAGATCATCAAGTTACAGATGGAGGTAAGGACAGGGTTATTGTTAGTCATTATGTAAAAGGGAACTTTCCTGAGAGGGTTAAGCCAGCATTTGAAGGAGAGGGGGCAGGAGTTCAGGCTTCTCTAATGGCTTAATCAGTAAAGATAGCGAGTAACTGAGCCATATCAATTAGAAAGCCCCTCAGCAACATCATCCGTAAACACAACATCAGGTTCCACCCAGCTCTACCTCACCACCACTTCTCTCAACCCCTCCACGGTCTCTGATTTGTCACACTGCTTGTCTGACATCCAGTGCTGAATGAGCAGAAATATCCTCCAGCTAAATATTGGGAAGAGGGAAGCCATGTCTTCATTCCCCGCCACAAACTCCTTTCCCTAGCCACCGACTCCATCCTTTTCCCTGGCAACTGCCTGAGGCTGAAACAGACCGTTCGCAACCTTGGTGTCATATTTGACCCCGAGATGAGCTTCCGACCACATACCCACTCCATCACCAAGACCGCCTACTTTCCATCTCCGTAACATCGCCCGACTCCGCCCCTGCCTCAGTTGAAACCCCGCTCTTTTAAACCTACCTCTTTTTCTAAGCTTTTGGTCATCTGTCCTAATATCTCCTTATGTGGCTCGGTGTCAAATTTTGTTTGATAATCGCTCCTGTGAAGCGCCTTGGGATGTTTTACTATGTTAAAGGCGCTATATAAATACAAGTTGTTGTTGTTGTTGATCTGTGCCAAGTTAGCTTATTGCAGCCAGGGTGGCAGTAGACTTTCTACAATTAGCAACAGTGCCCTGGGCTAGTGAAGGGAACATCAGTCAGGGTTCCCACAGCTGATTGTCATTCCATAGCCGCTGCTGAAAATGCACATGTGAATATGGTGTTACAACTGGTGGGGCTCGGCTGTTATACCCCTCACTGTTGAATATTCCTTACCTAGGCTCACACATGAAGAGCGGGTACTCAGGTTAGGTTCTGGCATGTGTCTGGCATTTGTGCAACCATACCCCAGCAAGGGTGGGGAGGAATATCAGGCCCAATATCTCCAGTATAAATGAGCTGTCTTCAGCACAAATGGTGTATTTCCTGTATAATTTTTACGCCACAGGTTCATTTCAAGCTGCCACAGGGCATCTGTGCAATATCACCTAGGGTGCTTTCCAGACAGGTATTCATCAGCTAACCAACACACTTTTTCGGAGAGCTGGGGGAATTCATCCAGTTTACCACGACAGCAAGACAGCAGCATGATAGGGCCATGCAGTTTATTCACGTCTTTTTAAAATTAATTCTCGGGATGAGGCTGGGTACTCTGTGATGAATGGCTCACCTCCTGCCCTGTCAAACCCTCTGTACCATCTATAAGTCAAGAAGACGGTGATGGAATAGTCACTACTAGTCAGCTACAGCAAACCTCAAGAAACTCAACCCCATCCAGGACAGAGCAATTTGTTTGACTGGCACCACTTCCACTGAACTCAATAAATTAATGGAAGGAAAATTGGGCAGGTACCTTTCCAGGTGTGTACTCTGACCTACCTGAGTTTATGATATTTGCACCGAGACGATCCAGCACACTTGTGCACATATCCAGGAAACTCTCCCCTAATATTCACAACTCCATCACAAGTGCAATGTGGCTGCATACGTGCTATCCACAGAATGCACTGCATTAACTTACCAAGATAATTTAAACAGCACGTATCTCCCCTGCAACCTCTACCTGCAAGAAGGACAAGAGCAGGGAACACATCAGCTCCAAGGGTGTTCCAACCCAAGTCATATACGATCCTGATGTGGACATATATCGCTGCTCTTTCATTGTCCCTGGCTCAGTATTTGGAATTTGTTATCTAACACCATTGTGAGAGCACCATCAACACAGGGAATGCAGCAGTTCAAAAAGAAGGCTCACCACCACCTTCACAAGGCAGCTAGGCACAGGCAATACATATATCCTTGCCACTTTTGGACACATGCCAAAAATAAGTGGGAAAAAATCCTGATATTAATTCCTGGCACATGCCACGATCATGCTATTAGTAAGTTTCGTGACTTATGCAGTCTTTAATAAGCTTAAATTTCCATAATCAAACAAAAATTACCTAATTAAAACAAATTCATAATTTATGCAATATGCAAGTGTTCATATTAAAAAAACATTAAGCCGCAAAAATGGTTCGAGAAATTTCTTAAATATGGACAATAGAGAAACTGTTCCCATTGGCGGAAGGGTCGAGAACCAGAGGACACAGATTTAAGGTGATTGGCAAAAGAACCAAAGACGACATGAGGAAAATATTTTTTACGCAGCGAGTGGAATGCACTGCTTGAAAGGCAGACCCAATCGTGGCTTTCAAAAGGGAATTGGATAAATACCTGAAGGAAAAAAATTTGCAGGGCTATGGGGAAAGGGCGGGGGAGTAGGACTAGCTAAAGTGCTCTTGCAGAGAGCCGGCACGGGCTCGACGGGCTGAATGGCCTCCTTCAGTGCTTTTTTTTATTCGTTCATGGGATCTGGCGTCGCTGGCAAGGCCATCATTTATTGCCCATCCTTAATTGCCCTTGAGAAGGTGGTGGTGAGCCGCCTTCTTGAACCGCTGCAGTCCGTGTGGTGAAGGTACTCCCACAGTGATGTTAGGGAGTGAGTTCCAGGATTTTGACACAGCGACGATGAAGAAAGGGCGATATACTTCCAAATCAGGATGGTGTGTGACTTGGAGGGGAACTTGGAGGTGGTGGTGTTCCCATGCGCCTGCTGCCCTTCTCCTTCTAGGTGGGTTTGGGAGGTGCTGCCGAAGAAGCTTTGGCGAGTTGCATTGGCAGTGCATCTTGTTGATGGTACACACTGCAGCCACGGTACGCCGGTGGTGGAGGGAGTGAATGTTTAAGGTGGTGGATGGGGTGCCGATCAAGCAGGCTGCTTTTCCTGGATGGTGTCGAGCTTCTTGAGTGTTGTTGGAGCTGCACTCATCGAGGCAAGTGGAGAGTATTTCATCACACTCCTTACTTGTGCCTTGTAGATGTTGGAAAGGCTTTGGGGAGTCAGGCGGTGAGACACTCGCCGCAGAATACCCAGCCTCTGACCTGCTCTTGTTGCCACGGTATTTATGTGGCGGGTCCAGTTCAGTTTCTGGTCAATGGTGACCCCCAGGATGTTGATGATGGGGGATTCAGCGATGGTAATGCCATTGAATGTCAAGGGGCGGTGGTGGACTCTCGCTTGTTGGAGATAGTCATTGCCTGGCACTTCTGTGGCGTGAATGTTACCTGCCACTTATCAGCCCAAGCCTGAATGTCGTCCAGGTCTTGTTGCATGCGGGCATGGACTGCTTCATTATCTGAGGAGTTGCGAATGGAACTGAACACTGTGCAGTCATCAGTGAACTTCTCCACTTCTGATCTTATGATGGATGGAAGGTCATTGATGAAGCAGCTGAAGATGTTTGGGCCTCGGACACTGCCCTGAGGAACTCCTGCAGCGATGTCCTGGGGCTGAGATGATTGATCTCCAACCACTGTAACCATTTTGCGATTCATTCTAACAAAAAGAGATATGGACTAAAAAAAAATCCATTCTCTATAAACAATCACCCTCAAAAATCCACACGGGCATGATTCCAGCAGTTATGCTGCAATCATGCCCCTGCCCGCAGAACTCCCCCACTGACCCTGCCAAAGGTCACAGGGTTAGTAGGAAGGACCTTCAGTGATCTGGAGGCTTAACTGTGGTGCCCTCTCTCCACCGAAGGCCCTGGAAATGCCACAGGCAACTGGCTGGCCAAAGGGAGGAGTGGGGGGTGGTGGGGGGGTGAGTGCATATTCTTCCCAGAAGTACTATCAAGGTGCCTCGAGTGGCTCCTTAGAAAGGGGCTGCTTCAAACCCCAAAGAATTCTCTGACTCCTCATCTTAAGGAGTCCAGCCCTCAGCCCCAGCTTGGACCCCCAGTTTGATGCCACTTTTGGCCAGGTGCGACCAGGCATACCTATACTGCTCATACGCCAGGTCCTGACTGAGAGTCCAGGCTAAGTTGGGGACTCCAAACATAAGGCGTCCATATCCCTGGCCCTGACTCACTTGTAGAGGCAGTTCTATCCTACAAGCCCAAGCCGCAAATACTGGTGCAATGCTGGGACATAGCATAGCTGGGTTTGGCTGAGATTGTGGCTGTCCAACAGATTCCTGCCAGAATTATAACAGGAATCGGTATACAGTTTCAGGGCCAATAATTTTTTGACCTTTCTACCCATCAATAAAGAACCCACAATAGAAACAGATGCTGTTCACACATGCTACATCTCACTCAATCACCACTATTGCTGCTCACAATTGCTGCCCCTCACGTTATAATATCTAATGCTATTCACGTGTGCTGCCTCTTTTTTTATGAGTTAGTAAGAGAATACTATAATTGACCATATAGAGGTCTTTAAAATTATGAAAGGTTTTGATAGAGTAGACACAGAGAAAATGTTTCTACGTGTGGGGAAGTGCAAAACTAGAGGCCATCAATATAAAGTAGTCACCAAGAAATCCAATAGTGAATTCAGAAGAAACGTCTTTACCCAGGGAGTAGTGAGAATGTCCCACTGGCAAGACAGATCCACCAGGGGTGGTGGCACAGTGGTATACAGTCGGGAAGGAGTGGCCCTGGGAGTCCTCAACCTTGACTCCGGACCGCATGAAGTCTCATGGCTTCAGGTCAAGCATGGGCAAGGATACCTCCTGCTGATTACATAGAAACATAGAAGATAGGAGCAGGAGTAGGCCATTCGGCCCCTCGAGCCTGCTCCGCCATTTAATGAGATCATGGCTGATCATCCACATTCAGTACCCTGTCCCTGCTTTCTCCCCATATCCCTTGATCCCTTTAGCCTTAAGAAATATATCTAACTCCTTCTTGAATATATTTAATAAATTGGCCTCAACTGCCTTCTGTGGTAGAGAATTCCACAGGTTCGCCACTCTCTGGGTGAAGAAATTCCTCCTCATCTCAGTCCTAAATGGCTTACCCCTTATCCTTAGACTGTGACCCCTGGTTCTGTACTCCCCCGCCATCGGGAACATCCTTCCTGCATCTAGTTTGTCCTGTCCTGTCAGAATTTTATAAGTTTCAATGAGATCCCCTCTCATTCTTCTAAACTCTAGCGAATATAAGCCCAATCGTCCCAATCTCTCTTCATACGTCATTCCTGCCATCCCAGGTATCAGTCTGGTGAATCTTCGCTGCACTCCCTCCATGGCAAGAACATCCTTCCTCAGATAAGGCGACCAAAACTGCACACAATACTCAAGGTGTGGTCTCACCAAGGCCTTGTACAACTGCAGCAAGACATCCTTGCTCCTGTACTCGAATCCTCTCGCTATGAAGGCCAACATACCATTTGCCTTCTTAACCGCCTGCTGCACCTGCATGTTTACCTTCAGCGACTGGTGCACAAGGACTCTCAGATCTCGTTGCACTTCCCCTTTTCCCAATCTATTGCCGTTCAGATAATAATCTGTCTTCCTGTTTTTGCCACCGAAGTGGATAACCTCGCATTTATCCACATTATACTGCATCTGCCATGCATCTGCCCAATCACCCAACTTGTCCAAATCATACTGGAGTTTCTCTGCATCCTCCTCACAACACACACGCCCACCCAGCTTTGTGTCGTCTGCAAACTTGGAGATATTACATCTAGTTCCCTCATCTAGATCATTAATATATATTGTGAATAACTGGGGTCCTAGCACTGATCCCTGCGGTACCCCACTAGTCACTGCCTGCCACTCAGAAAAAGACCCGTTTCTTCCAACTCTTTGCTTTCTGTCTGCCAACCAGTTCTCTATCCAAGTCAGTACCTTACCCCAAATCCCATGTGCTTTAACTTTGCAGGCTAATCTCTTATGTGGGACCTTATCGAAAGCCTTCTGCAAGTCCAAATACACCACATCCACTGGTTCTCCCTTATCTATTCTACCAGTTACATCCTCAAAAAATTCCAGTAGATTAGTCAGGCATGATTTCCCTTTTGTAAATCCATGTTGACTTTGTCTGATCCTGTCACTGTTTTCCAAGTGCTCTGCTTTTACATCTTTTATAATGGACTCTAGCATTTTGCCCACTACCGATGTCAGGCTTACCGGTCTATAATTCCCCGTTTTCTCTCTCCCACCTTTTTTAAATAGTGAGGTTACATTAGCTGCACTCCAATCCATGGGAACTGTTCCAGAGTCT
The DNA here is from genome assembly GCA_030390025.1 of Squalus acanthias. NCBI lineage: Eukaryota > Metazoa > Chordata > Chondrichthyes > Squaliformes > Squalidae > Squalus > Squalus acanthias. The sequence goes on from JASTWF010000047.1 coordinate 965,541, forward strand.
ATAGAATTTTGGAAGATGACCAGCAATGCATCTACTATTTCTAGGGCCACTTCCTTAAGTGCCCTAGGATGTAGATTATCAGGCCCTGGGGATTTATCGGCCTTCAATCCCGTCAATTTCCCTAACACCATTTCCCTACAAATACTGATTTCATTCAGTTCTTCCCTCTCATTAGACCCTATGTTCCCGACATCTCTGGGAGGTTATTTGTGTCCTCCTTTGTGAAGACAGAACCAAAGTATGTATTTAATTGGTCAGCCATTTCTTTGTTCCCCATTATAAATTCCCCTGATTCTGACTGCAAGGGACCTACGCTTGACTTCACCAATCTTTTTCTCTTCACATATCTATAGAAGCTTTTACAGTCAGTTTTTATGTTCCCTGAAAGCTTACTCTCATACTCTATTTTCCCCCTCTTAATTAACCCCTTTGTCCTCCTTTGCTGAATCCTAAACAGCTCCCAATCCTCAGGTTTGCTGCTTTTTCTGGCCAATTTAGATATCCTCTCCTTGGATCTTATGCTATCCCTAATTTCCCTTGTTAGCCACGGTTGAGTCACCTTTTTTGTTTTATTTTTATGCCAAACAGGGATGATCAAATTCTGTAGTTCATCCATGCGATCTTCAAATGTTTGCCATTGCCTATCCACTGTCAACCCTTTAAGTAACGTTCCCCAATCCATCCTAGCCAATTCGCACCTCATACCATCGTAGTTTCCTTTATTTAAATTCAGGACCCTAATCTCTAAGTCAACTACTTCACTCTCCATCCTAATGAAGAATTCTATCATATTATGATCGCTCCTCCCCAAGAGGCCTCGCACAACAAGATTGCTAATTAATCCTTTCTCATTACATAATACCCAGTCTAAGATGGCCTGATCTCAAGTTGGTTCCTCGACATATTGGTCCAGGAAACCATCCCGTATACACTCTAGGAATTCCTCCTCCACAGTATTGTTACTAATTTGGTTAGCCCAATCTATATGTAGTTTAAAGTCACCCATGATAACTGCTGTGCCCTTATTGCACACGTCTCTAATTTCCCATTTAATGCCATCCCCAACCTCAGCATTACTGTTTGGGGGTCTGTATACAACTCCCTCTAACGTTTTCTGCCCCATGGTATTTCTCAGCTCTACCCATACAGATTCCACATCATCAGAGCTAATATCCTTCCTTACTATTGTGTTAATCTCCTCTTTAACCAGCAATGCTACCCCACCTCCTTTTCCTTTTTGGCTGTCTTTCCTGAATATTGAATACCCCTGAATGTTGAATTCCCAGCCTTGGTCACCTTGGAGCCATGTCTCCGTAATCCCAATTATATCATATCCGTTTACATCTATTTGCGCAGCTAATTCATCCACCTTATTACGAATGCTCCTCGCATTAAGACACAAAGCCTTCAGGCTTGTTTTTTTAAAACTCTTAGACCTTTTAGAATTATTATTTACTGTGGCCATGTTTGATTTCCACCCTTGATTCCTCTGACTGCCACTTTTGCTTTTCTCCTTCCTGTCTTTTGCTTCTATCCTTGCTTCCCTTTCCTCTGTCTCCCTGCACAGGTTGACAACCCCCTGCCATTTTAGTTTAAACCCTCCCCAACAGCACTAGCAAACACTCCCCCTAGGACATTGGTCCCGGTCCTGCCCAGGTGCAAACTGTCTAGTTTGTACTGGTCCCACCTCCCCCAGAACCGGTTCCAATGTCCCAGGAATTTGAATCCCTCCCCCTTGCACCATTCCTCTAGCCACGTATTCATCTGAAATATCCTTCTATTTCTACTCTAACTAGCACGTGGCACTGGTGGCAATCCTGAGATTACTACCTTTGAGGTCCTATTTTTTAATTTACCTCCTAACTCCCTATATTCAGCTTTTAGGACCTCATCCCGGTTTTTACCTATATCGTTGGTACCTATATGCACCACGACAACTGGCTGTTCACCCTCCCTCTCCAGAATGCCCTGCAGCCGCTCCAAGACATCCTTGACCTTGCACGAGGGAGGCAACATACCATCCTGGAGTCTCGTTTGCAGCCGCAGAAATGCCTATCTATTCCCCTTACAATAGAATCCCCTATCATAGATACATAGATACATAGAAGATAGGAGCAGGAGTAGGCCATCCGGCCCTTCGAGCCTGCTCCGCCATTTAATGAGATCATGGCTGATCCTCCAATTCAGTATCCCGTCCCCGCCTTCTCTCCGTAACCCTTAACCCCTTTTGCCTGTAGAAATATATCTAATTCCCTCTTAAATATATTTAATGAGCTGGCGTACACTGCCCTCTGTGGCAATGAGTTCCACAGGTTCACCACCCTCTGAGTGAAGAAATTCCCCCTCATTTCTGTCCTAAATGGTTTAGCCCTTATCCTTAAATTATGTCCTCTAGTTCTGTTCTCACCCGCCAAGGGAAACATTCCTTCTGCATCTAGTCTGTCTAGACCTGTCAGAATTTTATACACTTCTATGAGGTCCCCTCTCAATCTTCTAAACTCCAGTGTGTACATCCCTAAACTACATAGTCTCTCCTCATAGGTCAATCCCGCTATTCCTGGTATCAGCCTGGTGAATCGCCGCTGCACCCCCTCCATGGCAAGAACATCTTTCCTCAGATGAGGCGACCAAAACTGTACACAGTACTCGAGGTGTGGTCTCACCAGTGCCCTGTACAGCTGCAGCAAGGTATCCCTGTTCCTGTATTCCAACCCTTTTGCTATGAAGGCCAGCATACCGTTTGCCTTCTTGACCGCCTGTTGCACCTGCATGCTCGCCTTCAGTGACTGGTGTACAAGAACACCCAGGTCTCTCTGTACTTCCCCCTCTCCCAATTTATTGCCATTTAAATAATAATTTGCCCTCCCGTTCCTGCACCCAAGGTGGATAACTTCGCACTTGTCCACATTATAGTGCATCTGCCATTTATCCGCCCAATCACCCAGTCTGTCCAAATCGCTCTGGAGCTTCCTAGTCTCCTCCTCTGAGCCCACCCCCCCTCCTAGTTTAGTGTCGTCTGCAAATTTGGAAATGCTGCATCCGACTCCCTGATCCAGGTCATTAATGTAAATTGTGAACAGCTGGGGACCCAGGACAGATCCCTGTGGTACCCCACTTGTTACTGCCTGCCATTCAGAAAATGAGCCGTTTATTCCAACTCTCTGTTTTCTATCTGACAGCCAGTTCTCTATCCACGTCAATACTTTCCCCTTTATCCCATGAGCTTCAATTTTCCATGCTAATCTTTTATGTGGGACCTTATCGAAGGCCTTTTGGAAGTCCAGGTACACCACATCTACTGGCTCTCCCCCATCTATTTTACCAGTTACTCCCTCAAAAAATTCCAATAGATTAGTCAAGCACGATTTACCCTTTGTAAATCCATGTTGACTCTGTCCTATCCTGTCCCCATTTGCTAAGTGCTCCGCTATTTCATCCTTAATGATGGACTCCAGCATTTTGCCCACAACTGATGTAAGGCTTACAGGTCTGTAATTACCTGCTTTTTCCCTACCCCCCTTTTTGAATAGTGGGGTAACGTTAGCTACCCTCCAATCCATGGGCACTGTTCCCGAGTCTAATGAATTCTGAAAAATCATACTTAGTGCATCCGCTATCTCTAGGGCCACCTCCTTCAGTACCCTAGGATGCATGTTATCAGGCCCTGGGGATTTGTCCACCTTCAATCCCTTTAGCTTCCTTAACACCATATCCTTAGAGATATTGATTTGCGTCAGTTCCTCCTTTGCCAATGTCCCTATTTTTCCCGATATCCCAGGGAGGTTTTTTGTGTCTTCCTTCGTAAAGACTGACCCAAAGTATGCATTTAGTTGGTCTGCCATTTCCTTATTTCCCGTTATATATTCCCCCGTATCTGACTGCAATGGACCAACTTTGGTTTTCACCAGTCTTTTCCTCTTGATATACTTATAAAAGCTTTTGGAGTTAGTTTTTATATTTTCCGCCAGCTTGCTTTCGTAAGCTATTTTGCCCCTCTTGATTAAGCCCTTTGTCCTCCTTTGCTCTATCTTAAACTGTTCCCAATCTTCCACTCTGGCGCTTTTTTTGGCTATTTTATACGCCCTATCTTTGGATTTTATGCTGTCTCTAATTTCCCCTGTTATCCACGGTTGAGTCACCTTTTTAGATTTCCTTTTATGCCAGATTGGTATAAACAATTTTTGCAATTTTGCCATTCTATCTTTAAATGCTTGCCATTGTTTATCTACCTCCAGTCCTCCCAGGAACGTTGTCCAATCAGACCTACTCAGTTCCCGTCTAATGGCATCATAATTCCCCTTGTTTAAATTCAGGACCTTAGTCTCTGAGTCAATTTCTTCGCTCTCCATTTCGAGTGAGAAATCGATCATGTTATGATCGCTCTGACCCAAGGGTCCCCGTACAACAAGATTACTAATTAGTCCCTTCTCATTGCACAGTACCCAGTCCAATATAGCCTGTTCCCGAGTTGGTTCCTCGACATATTGATCCAGATAACCATCCCTTAAACACTCAAGGAATTCCTCCTCCTCATTATTTTTACTGATTAGGCTAGTCCAATCTATATGTAAGTTAAAGTCACCTATGATGACAGCTGTGCTCTTATTGCACGCTTCTCTAATTTCCCTCGTGATGCCCTCCCCAACCTCTATTTTACTATTTGGAGGCCTATATACCACTCCTATTAATGTTTTTCGCCCCTCGCTATTTCTTAGCTCCACCCATATAGATTCTGTATTAACTGTATTATCACTATAGCTCTCCCGCTCTTTTTCCTCCCGTCCTATGCAGCAGAACCACCCATGGTGCCAGGAAGTTGGCTGCTGCTGCCTTCCCCCGATAAGCCATCTCCCTCAACAATATCCAAAGCGGTATAAGAACATAAGAACATAAGAAATAGGAGCAGGAGTAGGCCAATCGGCCCCTCGAGCCTGCTCCGCCATTCAATAAGATCATGGCTGATCTGATCCTAACCGCCAATCTACTATCTATCACTGTTTGAGAGGGGGATGGCCACAGGGGACCCCTGAACTACCTGCCTGCGCCTACTACGCTGCCTGTCGGTCCATTCCCTTCCTGCCTGTGCAGCCTTTACCTGCGGTGTGACCAACTAATTAAACGTGCTATCCACATTATTACCACCTACCACCCTCCCTCAGCTAATGAATCAGTACTCCTCTATGTTGAACACCACTTGGAAGAAGCACTGAGAGTAACAAGGGCACAGAATGTACTCTGGGTGGGGGACTTCAATGTCCATCACCAAGAGTGGCTCGGTAGCACCATTACTGACCGAGCTGGCCGAGTCCTGAAGGACATAGCTGCCAGTCTGGGCCTGCGACAGGTGGTGAGAGAACCAACCTGAGGGAAAAACCTACTTGACCTCCTCCTCACCAATCTACCTGTCGCAGATGCATCTGTCCATGAGAGCATTGGTAGCAGTGACCACCACACAGTCATTGTGGAGACGAAGTCCTGTCTTCATACTGAGGACACCCTCCATCGTGTTGTGTGGCACTACCACCTTGTTAAATGGGATAGATTCAGTACAGATCTAGCAGCTCAAAACTGGGCATCCATGAGGCACTGTGGGCCATCAGCAGCAGCAGAAATTGTATTCCACCACAATCTGTAACCTCATGGCCCAGCATATCCCTCACTCTACCATTACCATCAAGCCAGGGGACCAACCCTGGTTTAATAAGGAGTGTAGAAGAGCATGCCAGGAGCAGCACCAGGAGTACCTAAAAAAATGAGGTGCCAACCTGGAGAAGCTGCAACACAGGACTATATGCATGCTAAAAAGCGGAAGCAGCATGCTATAGACAGGGCTAAGCCCCGACAACATCCCGGCTGTCGTCCTGAAGACTTGTGCTCCAGAACTAGACGTGCCTCTAGCCAAGCTGTTCCAGTACAGCTACAACACTGGCATCTATCCGACAATGTGGAAAACTGCCCAGGTATGTCCTGTCCATAAAAAGCAGGACAAATCCAATCCGGCCAATTAGCGCCCCATCAATCTACTCTTAGTCATCAGCAAAGTGATGGAAGGTGTCGTCGACAGTGCTATCAAGCAGCACTTACTCACCAATAACCTGCTCACTGATGACCAGTTTGGGTTCGCCAGGACCACTCGAGAAGCTGAATTCCAGAGTGAGGTGAGAGTGACATCAAGGCAGCATTTGAACAAGTTTGGCATCAAGAAGCCCTAGTAAAACTGAAGTCAATGGGAATTGGGGGGAAAACTCTCCACTGGCTGGAATCATACCTAGCACAAAGGAAGATGGTTGTGGTGATTGAAGGTCAATCATCACAGCCCCAGGACATCGCTGCAGGAGTTCCTCAGGGCAGTGTCCTAGGCCCAACCATCTTCAGCTGCTTCATCAATGACCTTTCCTCCATCATAAGGTCAGAAGTAGGGATGTTCGCTGATGACTGCACGGTGTTCAATTCCATTCACAACTCCTCAGATAATGAAGCAGTCCATGCCCGCATGCAGCAAGACCTGGACGACATTCAGACTTGGGCTGATAAATAACAGGTAACATTCGCGCCACACAAGTGCCAGGCAATGACTATCTCCAACAAGCGAGCATCTACTCACCGCCCCATGACATTCAGCATGACCATCACCGAATCCCCCACCATTAACATCCTGGGGGTCACGTTTGACCAGAAACGTAACTGGAGCAGCCACATAAATACCGTGGCAACACGAGCAGACCAGAGGCTGGGTATTCTGCGGCGAGTGTCTCACCTCCTGACTCCCCAAAGCCTTTCCACCATCTACAAGGCACAAGTAAGGAGTGTGATGGAATACTCTCCACTTGCCTGGATGAGTGCAACTCCAACAACACTCAAGAAGCTCGACACCATCCAAGACAAAGCAGCCCGCTTGATTGGCACCACATCCACCACCTTAAACATTCACTCCCTCCACTACTGGCGTACCGTGGCTGCAGTGTGTACCATCTACAAGATGCACTGCAGCAACTTGCCAAGGCTTCTTCGGCAGTACCTCCCAAACCCGCGACCTCTACCACCTAGAAGGACAAGGGCATCAGGCGCATGGGAACACCACCACCTCCAAGTTCCCCTCCAAGTCACACACCATCTTGACTTGGTAGTATAACGTCGTTCCTTCATCGTCGCTGGGTCAAAATCTTGGAACTCCCTCCCTAACAGCACTGTTGGAGTACCTTCACCACACGGACTGCAGCGGTTCAAGAAGGTGGCTCGCCACATCCTTCTCAAGGGCAACTAGGGATGGGCAATAAATGCTGGCCTTGCCAGCGACGCCCACATTCCATGAACGAATATTTTAAAAAACTCGCTACCACAGGTAGTGGTTGAAGCGTATAGTATAGCTACATTTAAGGGGAGGCTAGATAACCATATGAGGGAGAAGGAAATAGAGGGTTATGCTGACAGCGATAGATGAGTAGGCTCGAGTGGAGCATAAACACCAGCATGGACTGGTTGGGCTGAATGGCCTGTTTCTGTGCTGTATATCCTATGTAATATATTCTTTAAATTCATCACTGGCCTGAATTAAAAGCTTTGAGAATTAATTTCCACTTTTTTTCAAAGTTTGGTAAAAGCCAAGCAAGTCTCAAATCCTCACAGGATAGGGGGACACGCCCTTATGTAATTGAACTGATGATGCAGCATAGATTACATGTTGGGAAATTCTGCAAGCTGTACATACTCAGAATTCACAGAACACATGTTGGGAAATGTTGCAAAATGCTGAGCTATTTCTGAAAGCTCCCGCTTAACTATTGGGAGTAAAAATATCCCGTCTGTTGAGGTCCAGGCTTTTGAGACAGGCAGAGGTCTTGAAGTAAAAATTTAAATGAAGATCTTAACAGACAAGAAATGTAATTCAATGGGTGAATTTGAGCATGTTATTTATTGTGTAATATTTTGATTTTTAAAATTTTGTTTAAACTCTTAATTTGAATATTAAAAATTTAAATTACTGAGAAAATAGCAGTCGAAAAATTGTTAGAAAGTATTTGTGGATAACAGAAAAAGTAGATAAGGTTAATGCCGTAGATGTAATATATTTGGATTTTCAAAAGGCCTTCGATAAGGCCTTTTGAAACCACATAGTAGTCTCATGACTAAGGTCAGAACATGTGGAGTCAGGGGACAAGTAGCTGAATGGACAGCAAGCTGGCTACAAAACAGTGGGGGTTAAAGGTAGTTACTCAGATTGGCAAAAGGTAGGAAGTGGTGTTCCACAAGGATCAGTGCTGGGACCACTGTTGTTTACATGAACCATTTGGACTTGGGAATCGGAAGTACAATTTCAAATTTTGCGATGACACCAAATTGGGGGTGTAGTGCTGGCCTTGCCAGCGATGTCCACATCCCTTGAACGAACAAAAATAAAGTTAATACAGAGGAGGACTGCGATAAAAAACAGGAAGACGTTAATAAACTTGCAGAATGGGCGTGCAATTGGCAAATGAACTTCAATGTGGACAAGTGTGAGGTAGTGCATTTTGGTAGGAAGAATAATGAGGCCACATGCTCCTTGGAAAATAAGAGTTTAAATGGGGTAGAGGAGCAGAGGGATATGGGGGTAAAGAAACATAAATCACTAAAAGTAGCAACGCAGGTTAATAAGGCCATAAAAATGGAAACAAAGCACTGGGGTTCATTTCTGGAGGGATAGAATTGAAAAGTAGAGAAGTTATGTTAAACTTGTATAGAACCTTGGTTAGACCACACTTGGTATACTGTGAACCATTCTGGTCTCTATATTATGAAAAGGATATAGAGGCACTGGAGAAGGCGCAAAAATAGATTTATTAGAATGATACCAGAACTGAGAGTTTATACCTATCAGGAAACAGCGAAACAGGGGGAAGTAATATGCAGTCAGAAACAAATGTTAGAAGGGTGAGAAACAACAGGGGAAGGCCGAGTAAACAAAGGCAAGAAACACAAAGGGCCATACTAAATCATAAGTCTAAAAGGACAAAGGATGTTAATAAAATAAGCCTAAAGGCTCTGTGTCTTAATGCAAGGAGTATCCGTAATAAGGTGGATGAATTGACTGTGCAAATAGATGTTAACAGATACGATGTGATTGGGATTACAGAGACGTGGCTCCAGAACAATCAAGGCTGGGAACTGAACATCCAGGGGTATTCAACATTCAGAAAGGATAGAATAAAAGGAAAAGGGGGTGGGGTAGCATTGCTGGTTAAAGAGGAGATTAATGCAATAGCTAGGAAGGACATCAGCTTGGAGGATGTGGAATCAATATGGGTTGAGCTGCAGAACACCAAAGGGCAGAAAACGTTAGTGGGAGTTGTGTACAGACCTCCAAACAGCAGTAGTGAGGTGGGGGAGGGTATGAAACAGGAAATCAGAGGTGCGTGCAAAAAAGGCACGGCAGTTATCATGGGTGACTTTAATATGCATATAGATTGGGCTACTCAAACTGGAAGCAATACGGTGGAGGAGGATTTCCTGGAGTGTTTAAGGGATGGTTTCCTAAACCAATATGTTGAGGAACCAACTCGAGGGGAGGCCATCCTGGACTGGGTGTTGAGGAAGGACTAATCAGCAATCTTGTGGTACGAGGCCCCCTGGGGAAGAGTGACCATAGTATGGTGGAGTTCTACATTAGGATGGAGAAGGAAACAGTTAAGTCAGAGACCATGGCCCAGAACTTAAATAAGGGCAACTTTGAGGGTATGAGGCGTGAATTGGCGAGGTTAAATTGGCAAGCGATATTTAAGGGGCTATCAGTGGAAGGGCAATGGCAGACATTTAGAGATCGCATGGATGAACTACAACAATTGTACATCCCGGTCTGGCGTAAAAATAAAAAAGGGAAGGTGGCTCAACCATGGCTAACAAGGGAAATCAGGGATAGTATTAAAACCAAGGAAGTGGCATACAAATTGGCCAGAAGTAGCAGCAAACCCGGGGACTGGGAGAACTTCAAAACTCAGCAGAGGAGGACGAAGGGTTTGATTAGGGCAGGGAAAATAAAATATGAAAGGAAGCTTGCAGAGAACATTAAAATGGACTGCAAAAGCTTCTATAAATATGTAAAATGAAAGAGGTTAGTAAAAACAAACGTAGGTCCCCTGCAGTCGGAAACAGGGGAAGTCGTAATGGGGAACAAGGAAATGGCAGATCAATTGAACAAGTACTTTGGTTCGGTGTTTACTGTGGAGGACACACACAACCTGCCGGAAATAAAAGGGGTCAGAGGATCTGGTAAGAGGGAGGAGCTGAGGGAAATCCTTATTAGTCGGGAAAAGGTATTGGTGAAATTGATGGGACTGAAGGCTGAAAAATCCCCGGGGCCTGATGGTCTGCATCCCAGAGTACTTAAGGAGGTGGCCTTGGAAATAGTGGATGCATTGACGATCATTTTCCAACATTCCTTAGACTCTGGATCAGTTCCGATGGAGTGGAGGGTGGCCAATGTAACCCCTCTTTTTAAAAAAGGAGGGAGGGAGAAAGCAGGGAATTATAGACCGGTCAGCCTGACATCGGTCGTGGGTAAAATGATGGAAGCAATTATTAAAGATGTCATAACAGACCATTTGGAAAGTGGCGACATGATAGGTCCAAGTCAGCATGGATTTGTGAAAGGGAAATCATGCTTGACAAATCTTCTGGAATTTTTTGAGGATGTTTCCAATAGGGTGGACAGGGGGGAACCAGTAGATGTGGTGTATTTGGACTTTCAGAAGGCCTTCGACAAGGTCCCACACAAGAGATTGGTGAGCAAAGTTAAAGCACATGGGATTGGGGGTAATGTGTTGACGTGGATTGAGAACTGGTTGGCACACAGGAAACAAAGAGTAGGAGTAAATGTTTTTTTTTCAGAATGGCAGGCAGTGACCAGCGGGGTACCGCAGGGTTCGGTGCTGGGACCCCAGCTGTTTACATTATATATTAATGATTTGGACGAAGGGATTAAATGTAATATCTCCAAATTTGCGGATGACACTAAATTGGGAGGCAGTGTGAACAATGAGGAGGATGCTAGGAGGCTACAGAGTGACTTGGACAGGTTGGGTGAATGGGCAAATGTATGGCAGATGAAGTACAATGTGGATAAATTTGAGGTTATCCACTTTGGTGGTAAAAATAGAGAGGCGGACTATTACCTGAATGGTGGCAGATTAGGGAAAGGGGAGGTGCAACGAGACCTGGGCGTCATGGTACATCAGTCACTGAAGGTGGGAATGCAAGTGCAGCAGGCAGTCAAGAAAGCAAATGGAATGATGGCCTTCATAGTAAGGGGATTTGAGTACAGGAGTAGGGAGGTGATGCTGCAGTTGTACAGGGCCTTGGTGAGGCCACACCTGGAGTATTGTGCGCAGTTTTGGTCTCCTAACTTAAGGAAGGACATTCTTGCTATTGAGGGAGTGCAGCGAAGGTTCACTAGATTGATTCCTGGGATGGCCGGACTGACATATCAAGAAAGATTGGGTCAACTGAACTTGTATCCTTTGGAGTTCAGAAGAATGAGGGGGGATCTTATAGAGACATTTAAAATCCTGACTGGTTTAGACAAATTAGATGCGGGCAGAATGTTCCCAATGTTAGAGAAAACTAGAACCAGGGGTCACAGTCTAAGGATTAAGGGGAAGCCATTTAGGACTGAGCTGAGGAGGAACTTCTTCACCCAGAGAGTGGTGAATCTATGGAATTCTCTTCCACAGAAGGTTGTTGAGGCCAGTTCGCTAAATATATTCAAAAGGGAGTTAGATATAACACTCACAACTAGGGGGATCAAGGGGTATGGCGAGAAAGCAGGAATGGGGTACTGAGGTAGCATGTTCAGCCATGAACGCATGGAATGGCGGTGCTGGCTCGAAGGACCGAATGGTCGACTCCTGTACCTATTTTCTATGTTTCTATGAAAGACTGAACAGGCTGGGGCTCTTTTCTGGAGAAAAGAGAAGGCTGAGGGGTGACCTGATCGAGGTCTTTAAGGTTCTGAAAGGGTTTGGATAGGGTAGACATAGAGAAGATGTTTCAACTTGCAGGGAGATGCATTTAAGGGGAAGCTAGATAAACACATGAGAGAGAAAGGAATAGAAGTATATGCTGATGGGGTTAGATGAAGAAGGGTGAGAGGAGGCCCGTGTGGAGCATAAATACCGGCATGTACTTGTTGGGCCGAATGGCCTGTTTCTGTGCTGTAAATACTATGTAATCCTATGTAACACATACTGGCAATAGCCTGTAATTACATAGTGACAGGAGCTAGTTTATGTGCTTTTCCATTATAACCATGGACTAGGAATTTATAATGCAAAGCACTGATATAAAAGAGAGTGACAATGTCATCGTATCGTATCTTCACACTTTTCCTGCCACAAGGTTACACATGACTTGCAACTTTCATTGTATTTGGCAAGGTCAATAGCGTTAAATGACTCAGGGAAAAGTTGTAGCGGAATAGATGGTCCATCATTTGTGGCTCATCACCACAGTCGCGCATCACTGGGTTATCGTCATTGCTGCTGAGCAATCCTGGATGCTCAGTGTAGATGGACAATTTGATGACAGTGCAGATCATTGCATTATTGTGAGGCTTGTGAGGGAAGGTCCAACTGCAGGTGCCAGCTGAAAGAGTGAGCGTGCAAGAGAATCACAGTGGCCACTGCATGACTCTGTTACAGCCTATTAATACTGTGAGGGTGAGAAGTGGATGCCCACATATTGTGGTGCAGTGCATATAGGGAGCGTGAAGGGGACAGTGCTCTTACCTTGCATGCCCTCATCAAATCATTAAACGTCTTCCTATGTTGTAGCTCTGTCTCCGGGATCGGTTAAGAGACATTCACAACCACCTCCCTCCACAGAGTTCTTGCTATCGACTTCAAGGGCTCCTTGGCCACAAGACCATGGCTGTTTTGCCTTGTTTTCCTAAAAGACCTCCAGGTCCACATTCAAGTAATTTGCGGGTCACTCCTTGGGGAATGTGCGGCAGGTTTTTACTCCTTGCAGCAGATAATTTTTGGCCTCCCCTCCCTCTCTGAGGTAATTTTATTATGTTAAGCAGGACTTTCATTCCTGGTCAACCCACAAATATTCCAATGAGCTGATCCCAGGAACTCTGGCAGGGTCAGGAGTCAGAATCCAGCCATGCCACCCCACTCAATGATACCTGATCTGCAGGAAGAAGAGATGGGGCCAGGAGGAGCATGTGTGCCTCACAAGGACAGTCTGGGCCTCTGCTGTCCTGGACTTTCCTCGCCCTTCCCCCGCCCCCTCCCCCACCACCACCTGCAAGACACTGTTGATCCTGCCCCGCCCCCCGAATGCCAGATGGGAGACCATCGGATCTTCAATTGCCAGCAGCTATCCAGCTGCCTGTTGTGGGAGGGCAACTAGCTAGTGGGATGTAGATGAGGCCCAACTGTTAAAATCGTTCACCCAGCCAGATTTAAAATCTCCCCTCAAATATTTCCGTAAGATAAGGTGCCACGTAATAGATGTCCAGCAAAGTTGAAGCCCATGGAATAACAGGGACAGTGGCAGCATGGATACGAAATTGGCTAAGTGACAGGAAACAGAGAGTAGTGGTGAACGGTTGTTTATCGGACTGGAGGAAGGTATACAGTGGTGTTCCCCAGGGGTCGATACTAGGACTACTGCTTTTCTTGATATATATTAATGATTTGGACTTGGGTGCAAAGGGCACAATTTCAAAATTTGCAGATGACACAAAACTTGGAAGTATAGTGATAGACTTCAAGAGGACATAAACAGGCTGGTGAAATGGGCAGACACGTGGCAGATGAAATTTAACGCAGAAAAATGCGAAGTGATACATTTTGGTAGGAAGAACGAGGGGAGTTAATATAAACTAAAGGGTACAATTCTAAAGGGGGTGCATGAACAGCGAGACCTAGGGGTATATGTGCACAAATTGTTGAAGGTGGCAGGACAGGTTGAGAAAGCGGTTAAAAAAGCATACGTGATCCTGGGCTTCATAAATAGAGAAGTCGCACAACACCAGGTTATAGTCCAACAGATTTATTTAAAATTACAAGCTTTCGGAGCTGTCGCCCCTTCCTCAGGTAAGTTACAATGAGTGAATCTACAATATTTCACAGTATTTAAACACAGAAACTGCAGAGATACAATCTTTCAGGGAAGGTGTCCTTACATCAAAGACACACCAAGAGCACAGCCAAGACAATGAGATGTGTCACAGGGGGTCCAAGGTGTCAAATCCTGCTGTCTGCTGGTTTTTTTTTTTGTGTTTTTTTTTGTGTTTGTTTTTTTTGTGTTTTTTTTTTAAAACTGGAAAGACAGACAACGATGTCGAGTCACGTTCTGTAGCGTGACATGAACCCGATATCCCTATTGAGGCCGTCCTCATGGGTGCGGAACTTGGCTATCAGTTTCTGCTCGATGATTTTGCGTTGTCGTGTGTCTCGAAGGCCGCCTTGGAGAACGCTAACCCGCATATCCGAGGCTGAATGTCCTTGACTGCTGAAGTGTTCCCCGACTGGGAGGTAACAATCCTGCCTGGCGATTGTTGCGCGGTGTCCGTTCATATGTTGTCTCAGTGTCTGCATGGTCTCGCCGATGTACCATGCTCTGGGGCATCCTTTCCTGCAACGTATCAGGGAGACAACGTTGGGGCATCCTGAAACCCATCGTACAGGGAACCCACAGCTTCTGTCGCGACACTACAGACTTCTTGCAGAAACTCAGCACCCATGGACCAGTTGAACCAGGAACACTCCTCGCCACGATGGACGTATCGGCACTCTACACCAATATCCCCCACGATGACGGCATCGCTGCGACAGCCTCAGTACTCAACACCAACAACAGCCAATCTCCAGACGCCATCCTACAACTCATCCGCTTCATCCTGGACCACAATGTCTTCACCTTCGACAACCAGTTTTTTACCCAAACACACGGAACAGCCATGGGGACCAAATTCGCACCCCAATACGCCAACATCTTCATGCACAAGTTCGAGCAAGACTTCTTCGCTGCACAGGACCTCCAACCAACGCTGTACACCAGATACATCGACAACATCTTCTTCCTTTGGACCCACGACGAAGGATCACTGAAAGGACTACACGATAACATCAACAGGTTCCATCCCACCATCAAACTCAACATGGACTACTCCTCAGAATCGGTTTCATTCTTGGACACACGAATCTCCATCAAAGACGGACGCCTCAGCACTTCACTCTACCGCAAGCCCACGGACAACCTCACGATGCTCCACTTCTCCAGCTTCCACCCTAACCACGTTAAAGAAGCCATCCCCTATGGACAAGCCCTGCGAATACACAGGATCTGCTCAGACGAGGAGGAATGCGATGGACACCTACGGACACTGAAAGACGCCCTCGTAAGAACGGGATATGACGCTCGACTCGTCAATCGACAGTTCCAACGGGCCACAGCGAAAAACCGCATAGACCTCCTCAGAAGGCGAACACGGGACACAACCAACAGAGTACCCTACGTCATCCAGTACTTCCCCGGAGCGGAGAAACTACGCCATGTTCTTCGCAGCCTTCAGCATGTCATCGATGACGACGAACACCTTGCTAAGGCCATCCCCACGCCTCCACTACTCGCCTTCATGCAGCCGCCTAACCTCAAAAGTACCATCGTTCGCAGCAAATTATCCAGCTGTCAGGAGAACAGCGACCACGACACCACACAACCCTGCCACGGCAACCTCTGCAAGACATGCCAGATCATGAACACAGATACCGTCATCACACGTGAGGACACTACCCACCAGGTACATGGTACATACTCATGTGACTCGGCCAACGTTGTCTACCTGATACGTTGCAGGAAAGGATGCCCCAGAGCATGGTACATCGGCGAGACCATGCAGACACTGAGACAACATATGAACGGACACCGCGCAACAATCGCCAGGCAGGATTGTTACCTCCCAGTCGGGGAACACTTCAGCAGTCAAGGACATTCAGCCTCGGATCTGCGGTTTAGCGTTCTCCAAGGCGGCCTTCGAGACACACGACAACGCAAAATCATCGAGCAGAAACTGATAGCCAAGTTCCGCACCCATGAGGACGGCCTCAATAGGGATATCGGGTTCATGTCACGCTACAGAACGTGACTCGACATCGTTGTCTGTCTTTCCAGTTTTTAAAAAAAAAACACAAAAAAAACAAACACAAAAAAAAACCCCAAAAAAAAAACCCAGCAGACAGCAGGATTTGACACCTTGGACCCCCTGTGACACATCTCATTGTCTTGGCTGTGCTCTTGGTGTGTCTTTGATGTAAGGACACCTTCCCTGAAAGATTGTATCTCTGCAGTTTCTGTGTTTAAATACTGTGAAATATTGTAGATTCACTCATTGTAACTTACCTGAGGAAGGGGCGACAGCTCCGAAAGCTTGTAATTTTAAATAAATCTGTTGGACTATAACCTGGTGTTGTGCGACTTCTCATTTTTGTCCACCCCAGTCCAACGCCGGCATCTCCGCTTCATAAATAGAGGCATAGAGTACAAAAGTAAGGCAGTTATGATGGACCTTTATAAAATACTGGTTCGGCCTCAACTGGCGTATTGTGTGCAATTCTGGGCACTGCACTTTAGGAAGGATGTGAAAGCCTTAGAGTGGGTGCTGAAAAGATTTACAAGAATGGTTCCAGGGATGAGGGACTGCAGTTACGTCGATAGACTGGAGAAGCTGGTGTTGTTCTCCTTAGAGCAGAGAAGGTTGAGAGATTTGATAGAGGTGTTCAAAATCATGAGGGGTCTAAACAGAGTAGATAGAGAGAAACTGTTCCCATTGGTGGAAGGGTCGAGAACCAGAGGACACAGATTTAAGGTGATTGGCAGAAGAACCAAATGCAAAGTGAGGAAAAACTTTTTTACACAGTGAGTGTTTTGGATCTGGAATGCACTGCCTGAAAGGGTGGTGAAGGCAGACTCAATCACAGCTTTCAAAAGGGAATTGGATAAGTACCTGAAGGAAAAAAATTTGCAGGGCTACAGGGAAAGGGCAGGGGAGTGGGACTAGCTGAAGTGTTCTTGCAGAGAGCCGGCACGGGCTTGACGGGCCGAATGGCCTCCTTCTGTGCTGTAACCATTCTGTGATTCTATGATTCTAGGTATGTGTGTGTGTGTGTCAGTGTTCCCTTAAAAATAAATTGTGTTAGTCATTCTTAGAAAATACACAACATGCTTTATTCTCAGAATATATTCACAGCATGCTGTCATCACAGAGAAAACACTATTCTCATCAAAGATAATTATTTCCCCAGAATATCAATATAAGATAACTAATGAAAGCCAGTTCGAGTGCTTCTAATATTTATTTAATGTTAATTTTATTTTCCATAATAATACCAGCACACCAGACTGAAATTTTCTGAGGCTTCATTCACAGCACAGAGCCTGGCTTGATGAGAACGTGGATTGGAGATTCAGATGGCCACACCCAGTTCTCCGAAACACATTCCTCTCGACTGTAGCTCTGTGCCAGAAACCATATTTCACAAAATTTACACTTAAAAGGTGACTTTTTGCCCAAGGATGTCATTACAGTTATGACTGAAATATCTCACAAATGTGTTTTCAAGTGTGTTGTTCTACTAGCCTAAGGTGCTCCTAAGTTACAGAATCACAAAAACCTAATTCTGGTTATAGATACCTAATGGAACATGTATCACCACAGCAAGCACACTTGAACTTTAATCTGCTCATAGCTGTGAAAGTAACTACAACAGTAAAGTTTTACACTGCCATGGAACCATAGAAATCTAGAGAATGGAAGGAGGCCATTCGGCCATTGTGGTTATGCTGCTTCTTTTCTAGAGCAATTCAAAACTAAACTCATTGCCCTGTATCTTCCTCTGCTTCAAATATTTATCCAACTTCATAGAAGAATCATAGAATGGTTACAGCATGGAAGGAGGCCATTCGGCCCGTCGAGCCCATGCTGGCTCTCTGCAACAGCGCTTCAGCTAGTCCCACTCCCCCGCCCTTTCCCTGTATCCCTGCAAATTTTTTCCCCTGAGGTACTTATCCAATTCCCTTTTGAAAGCTGTGATTGAGTCTGCCTCCACCACCCTTCAGGCAGTGCATTCCAGATCATAACCACTTGCTGTGTAAAAAAGTTTTTCCTCACGTCGCCTTTGTTTTTTTTGCCAATCACCTTAAATCTGTGTCCTCTGGTTCTTGACCCTTCCACCAATGGGAACAGTTTCTCTCTCTCTACTCTGTCTAGACCCCTCATGATTTTGAACCACTATCAAATCTTCTCTCAACCTTCTCTGCTCTAAGGAGAACAACCCCAGCTTCTCCAGTCTATCCACGTAACTGAAGTCCCTCATCCCTGGACTTTATATTAACAGGTGCAATGTTGTTTCCTTCAACCGCACCCCATGGCAAAGCATTCCGTGCTACGACAAACCTCAGCAAATAAATATTTCTCCTAAATTCTCTACTCACACTGTTAGTGACAATTTTAAATTGTCTCCTGGTCACTAACTCCCCAATCAGAGGAAATAGTCTAACAAAACCCTTCATAATTTAAAAATCCCCTATTAAATCTCCTCTTAGCATTATCTGCTCCAGTGAAAATAGTCCCAGCATCTCAAGTCTCACCTCATAACTATAGTTTCCCAACCCTGATATAATCTTGGTGAATCTACGCTGTATGCTCTCACTGGCTTTTTAAAAAATTGTCCTCGGGTTGTGGGCAACCCTAGCAAAGCCGCATTTATTGCCTAATTACCCTAAGAATCTGATGGTGGACCATCTCCATGAACAGAGCTGCGGACCGTTCAATGGTAGTATGCCCCGATGGTGTTAGGTGATGGAAGAACGGCGATATATGTCCAAGTCAAGGTGATGTTGCCGAGATCTTACTGCTCTTGTCCTTCTAGTGGTCACGGTGGAGTGACGTGCTGTTGAAGTAACCTTGGTGAGTTGCTGTAGTACCTCCTGTAGATAGTACATACTGCAGGTGTTGGAGGTGGTTGATATTGAGTCCAATGACACTGGTGGAAATCACTTCAGCTCTGTCCTGAATAGTGTTCAGCTTCTTGAATGTTATTGCAACTATACCCATCCAGGCGAATGGTGTCTATTCCATTATACCTGACTTGAACCTGGCAGAGTGGCTTTGAGGGGTCAGGAGCAATGTTCCCTTTAAGCTGCACAGGCACGCAGCGTTCTGTAGCTACTGTGCAGCCGGCTCACCGGCTTTTAAATAGGAAAAACTGCACATGTGCAGTATTTTGAATGAGTCACGCAGCCCCTTAAAGGGGCCGTGCACCAAAAAAAATAAAGGGGAAAATTGGTCAGGAGGTGAGCCACTCATCGCAGCTTACCCAGCCTTTGCCCTGTTCTTGTAGCCATGGTGTGAATTTGGATACCCAGGTTCAGCTATTGGTTAATGGTGATCCTAAGATGTAGATAATGAAGCATTTAGCAATGCTGATGCTATATTGTAGGTTAGGACCTGATTTAACATTTTTTTGTTTCCGTTTCCCAGCTGGAGCCAGTCAGATTGAGAGGCTGGCTGGCTGTTGGGTGGGTAGGCCTTCGGCACCAGGCTGCAGTCGGGGAGCGGAAAGGAGGAAGGGGGTGTCCGAACGCAGGAGGTGGGTGAAGCACATAAACTGCATCCAGCAGGTAAGTGGAAAGGCACTTACCTCCTGGATCCAGCAGTCCTCGCCTCCCTTTAGCCGATGGGGCTCCCGAGGCCTGGGAAGTCCGGCCAGGGTTAAATTTAAAATGGTTATAATATTTAAATGACCAAACCGCCTCCTGCGAGCGTATTGGTTGTCCCCCGTCCCGCCTCCGTTAAAACCGAAAGTGGGCGGGTATCATATTTTGTACATTTTTACATGCCATTCGACCCAAACCCACCTATTTTGGGGGTTTAAAATTCCCCTCTCTATGTTTAAAGCGTTCAAATACCAGAGGACGAAAGTTAAAGAAGGGAAGTGAAGGGGAAGCCTTTTCTACAAAGGATAACCTAGTTGTGGAATAAGTTAACCAGGATGAAAACTGATGCAGACAATGTAGATGAGTTGAAGCGACAATTAGTTGTGTTTCTAGAGAGAGAATGGATTAAGGATTATGATGAAAGGTGGGCAGGTAGCGATGGGCTTGGTGGGTCTAACAGCTTTTTCCAGCTGCTAAAACTCTTACATTTTCAAAGGAGAAAAAAAGGAAATATTTTTAACATTATTTATAATATGTTTGATAATGATTAAAGCCTGTAATACCATTCATGCAGTTTAACACCAAGCTAGTGAAGATCCAAAGCACGTCAATGAAATCACCACATCAGGATTCTTCTGTATTGCCTCAGAATATCTTCAAGAGGGTGAGTTCCCAAACAAAACAGCTTTCTGCACAGACTCAGAACTCAAAGTGCCTCATTTATATATATCATTTTTTAAGCATCTATCTGTCTGTCTCTATCTTATACTACTCTTGTTCAACAAAAGCTTTTCTTTATTGCCAGGGATTTTACTCCTGATTGCTGTTCAATGTTGTCTGTTGGAAAATACAAATATGTGGGTGAGGAGGTTGAGACCTATCAAAAGTGGGAAGGTTTTGTTGTGTCCTGTTCCCAAAAGCCCTGATCAAGCTGGAGTTTGAACTCAAGACAACGGGGTTGGGAATTTTAGTCCTATACATAGGGAGCTGTCAGACTTTTAAAAGAAAACAGTTTTCATGAAAACGTCTTTGGAAAAGCTTTTTTTATATGTTTATAATTATGTGATGCAATGAAATGAGTCACATCAAATATAGACCTCGGAACAGGAGTAGGCCATTCATCCCCCAAAGAATCTTACAGCACAGAAGGAGGCCATTCGTGCCTGTGCCTCTTTGAAAGAGCTCTCCAATTCAGTCCCACACCCCAACTTTTTCCTCATAGCTCTGCAAATTAGTCCTCTTCAAGTACATGTCCAATTGCCTTTTGAAAGTTCCTATGGAATCTGCTTCCACCACTCTTTCAGATAATGCGTTCTAGATCTTAACAACCCTCTGTGTGAAGAAATTTCTCCTCTTTTCCCCTCTAGTTCTTTTGCCAATTATTTTAAATCTGTGACCTCTGCTTACTGACCCACTTGCCAAAAGAAACAGTTTCTCCTTATCTACTCATCAAAACCCCTCATAATTTTGAATACCTTTACCTACAACCTTCTCTGCTCTAAAGGGAACAATCCAGCTTCTCCAATCTCTCTAGGTAACTGAAGTCCCTCATCCCTGGTATCATCCTGGTAAACCTCCTCTGCACCCTCTTCAAGGCCTTGACTTCCTTCCTAAAGTGTGGTGTCCAGAATTGTACTAATTCTCCAACTGAGGCATAACCAGTGTTTTATAAAGGTTTAGCATAAGTTCTTTGTTTTTGTATTCAATGCCCCTATTTACAAAGCCAAATATCCCATACACTGTTTTAACTGCCTTATCAACTTGCCTGCCACCTTCAAAGATTTGTGAATATGCATCCCCAGGTCCCTCTGCTCGTGCACCCCCCTCAAAATAGTACCATTTAGATAATACTGCCTCTCCATGTTGCTTCTCCCAAAGTGCATTACTGTACTTCACACTTATCCACATAAAATTGTATCTGCCACCTGTCTGCCCATTTCACCAGCTTATCTAAGTCATGAAGTCTACTACTATCCTCCTCACTATTTACTACGGTGCCAAGTTTTGTATCATCCACAAACTTCATTGTACTCCTTCTACCCAAGTCCAGGGCATTTATATATAACAAGAAAGGCAATGGTCCCAATACCGACCCCTGGAGGACCCCGCTGCATACTTCTCTCCAGTCAGGAAAATATCCGTTTACCACTACTCTCTGCCTCCTATCCCTCAGCCAATTACGTACCCAAGTTACTAACTTCCCTTTAATCTCATGTGCTTCTACTTTCCGACTAAGTCTGTCATGTGAGTAAGTTTATCAA
This sequence comes from Squalus acanthias, assembly GCA_030390025.1. Classification (NCBI taxonomy): domain Eukaryota; kingdom Metazoa; phylum Chordata; class Chondrichthyes; order Squaliformes; family Squalidae; genus Squalus; species Squalus acanthias. The sequence goes on from JASTWF010000047.1 coordinate 987,500, forward strand.
ATGCCTTTTGAAAGTCCATATATGCAACATCTACTGCACTATCTATCTTCATCAACCCTCTCTGTTACATCATCAAAGAACTCAATCAGGTTAGTCAGACACGATTTACCTTTAACAAATCCATGCTGGCTGTCCCTTATTAACCCATGCTTCTTCAAGTGAGTATAATTTTGTCCTTGACACTGGTCTCTAGTAGTTGTCCCACCACTGACATTAGATTGACTGGCCTGTAGTTACCAGGTTTAACCCTCTCCCTTTATTTGAAGCCTGTTCTGCCATTCAATTAGATCATGGTTGATCTATACCTCAACTCTATTTACCTGCCTTTGCTCCATATCTCTTAATACCCTTACCTAACAAAAATCTATCCATTTCAGTCGTGAAATTTTTCAATTGACCCAGCATCCACAGCTTTTTTGGTGGAGAGAGTTCCAAATTTCCACTCCCCTTTGTGTGAAGAAGTGCTTCTTGATAAAACCCCTGAACGGCCTAGTTATAATTTTAAGTTTATGCCCCTTTGTTTTGGACTCAAGGGGGTCCAGAAAACTGTCACTTGTGTGGCATCATCATCATAAAAATGGCTCAGAGGAGCTCCGAGTCCTCTGTCTCCCCAAACATTAGTTCACAAAGTCAATACCCTCTGATAGTATCACAGAAATAAAATCTGCAGGGGCATTAGCTCTTAATGGCTATTGTGGGACAGGTGAAACGATGAACTTGGGCCGTAGGAGGTTGACTGTCAGCTTGTTTCTCCTTGTGATAGAAGTTACAGCACTTGCAAGAGGAGAAAAACCGAGAGATTGCAGCCCTTCGCCGGACCATTCGTGAGCTTGAACAGCAGCGAGATTGCAATCAGGGCTCGCACCTTAAACGCCGAAGGTTTTAATAGCAACTCATTTTGGTGCAGAGTCTTGCTAGACATAAGCATGAGGCATGAATTGAGACTGCAATATTGTGGTCCTATCTCTGACCCACACTTGTGTCTTACGAGGATCTATGCTGGGAGTGGAGAAACACCATTTTTGGCCCCAAATTTCAGCTTCTAAGGTTTTATGTCCTTTCATTGATTGTTTGAGTGAGTTTTGAATAAATACTGTAATTCTGATTAAGTGTTTGTAATAAAATTCAGATAGTGGAGTAGCTGTTAAGAAGATCAACCATTTTAATAGTTTTATTGAAATTATTCTAGAATTCTTCCTTTTGACTGCTTTAGGCAGCCTCATTAAGATCCAATATTGAGACTGGAGACCAGTTGAACTGATAATAGCAGAGAGCTGTCCTGTATTGTGGGGATCAGAACTCTTCTCCATGGAACTCTGGATGTGTCAGTGATTCTTGGGCCGCGATTTTGCCGGCGCTCAGAGTACGGGTTCGGAGGCGGGTCCGCTGTCAAAATCGAAATGATTGACAGCTCCGAAGAAATGAGCCCGCTCCGAACCCGCCTCCATGTAAGTTTCCAAAGTGTCGGGTCTGCGATTGCAGAACAGACCCGGCACCAAGCGGCAGGGGAGGCATTTAAGATAGTTAAATGTTTGTTAAGCGCTTGTTAACTACTATTTTGCCAGCCTTTTTCTATTTTAGCACATTTTTAATGAGGTTCACGTCGTTCGGAGATCACGTCAGGTAAGTAAGTCGGGAGTTCAATCGAGCTTAATAGTTCACAGCTGCAAATGTAGTATAGAAGCTAACATTTCACATCTGGTCAGAAGTTGCTGATTTCAGGATTTGGAAGACACATTTGATGTTTATTGAGGCTGTAAGTATGTGGTGTAAACTCAATATCCACTGTCACCTCCTTGGAATAACCTCTCTCCCCATTGACAGATAGCTTCTAACATCTCATCCTCATCCGCCATATATAACAGCAGACTGGGAACGATTTATACTCTTTCACCCTGGTCCTCAGAATCTGAACACGATCAGCCGCAGCAGCAGCAGGCACACCAGCAGCACCAACAACAAGAGTGCCAACCTTCTCCTCAACCACCTGATGCTGCACAGGGCAGAGGGCATCAGCGCAGGGCTGCACTGCGCCGCAGGAGATACCCCCAACTCAGGGTTTACAGGAAGAGGATGAGCTTCCTCAACATGACTGAGCTGCAGTGCCAAAGGAGGCTGAGACTATCGCGACAGGTAGTCGCAGACATTTGCACAATGCTCGATCAAGACCTGTAGCCCAGAGGAGCGGGTGGACACCCCTTACCAGTGGCTGTCAAAGTCACCACCGCCCTCAACTTCTTTGTGTCAAGCTCCTTCCAGGGATCTGCAGCAGACATTAGTGGCATCTCCCAGTCGGCCGCCCACAGATGCATCACACAGGTCTCCGATGCCCTCTTTGACAAGTCCGCCAATTACATCCACTTTTCCACTGATGAAGCCAGTGTTACCGAGCGAGCGCTCGGCTTTTTCAATCTGGCTGGCTTCCCACGGGTGCAGGGCGTCATCGACTGCACACATGTGGCCATCAGGGCACCCTATCAGAACCCAGCAGTATTTGTCAACCGCAAGGGCTTCCACTCCCTTAACGTGCAGCTGGTGTGCAACCATAGGAAGAGCATCATGCATCTGTGCGCCAAGTTCCCTGGCAGCTGCCATGACTCTTACATCCTGCATCAGTCCACTGGTCCCTCAGCTCTTCGCACCGCCAAACAAACTTTCCGGCTGGCTCCTTGGAGACAAGGGCTATCCCCTGAAGACGTTGCTAATGACACCTTTGAGGAGGCGTTATAGTCAAAGCCACATTTCCACCAGAAGTCTCATAGAGCAAACAATAGGGTTGCTCAAAATGCGCTTCAGATGCCTGGACAGATCTGGTGGAGCCCTTCTGTATGCACCAGCCAGGGTCTTGAGAATCGTCGTTGTCTGCTGTGCCCTGCACAACACAGCACTGCAGCGAGGATTAGCGCTGCATGAGGCACAAGGCGCAGAGCGCACAGCCTCTTCAGAGGAGGAGGAGCAGAATGAGGTTCAGCATGAGGAACACCTGGAGGAGGCGGCTGTCCCAATGCAACCTGAACGCGAGCACATTGCTGCCCGTGATACCAGGGATGGCCTAATCAATGCCAGATTCACCTAACTTTATGCAGCACAGACATGTGGCTGCCACATGCGCATGAAGGTTGGCATCACCCCACTTCAACACCATAGAGCATTTCTACAATGAACTGTGCATTCCTTGCACTATCACCACCATTGCTGGACATAAAAGGCGCCCTTACCCTTCACTCTGCTACTTGCAATTGTGAGCACACATATGGCAACGAATGTGTCGTAAGAATGAGCCTTACGCGTGGTAAACTTAATGTAAGCTTTAATCAACTTAAAACGGTGCTGCATACAAAAGAGGTCTTACCCTATGCCTCTTCCAGAGCTAACTGATCAGTCCAGTATTTATCCTGGACTGATTACAGGAAGTGATGTCATACAGGAAGCTGAAAAGTGTTACCACATTCTCCCCCCCCAAAAGATTAGGAGGCCGGAATGCTCCCTCCATTTCGTAGCCGTTGGATGAGGGAGAGCCGCACCCGTTTGGGTTCTCGTAGCGGTAGAGGGCCCCTAGCCCGTTTACCCGCTGCGGGCCATGGACCAGAGTCCGAGTGCTCCAGCCCGCTCTGTGAGGGGTCAGAACGATCCTGACTGTGTACTGGTACCCGAATGGGTGTCGGGCAGGGCTGTGGCAGATCCGTTTCTGAGCGTACGGTACAGGGTTGATCGTGGCTGCGCGTGCGAGCCCCGACGGGCTCATAGTCAGTCTGCCCCAGGTCGGCACGCTGGAGTGAGGTACCAGCCGGCGTCAGATCCCGATCATGATGAGAGGCACCTGGCAAGCCCAGAGATGTGCCTGGTACAATATCATCCCCTGGTGTCCCTCTATGTTTCGGCGGGCAGGGAGCCAGATCCCGCAATGACACGGTAGATTCCCGACCGTCAGGATACCGAATATAGGCGTAGGTAGGGTTGACGTCAGTGAGCTCAACCTCATCTACCAGGGGGTCATTCTTAGACGCCCGGACATATCTTCGGAGTAGCACTGGTCCCGGTGCAGTCAGCCATGACGGGAGAGATGTCCCATAGGATGAGCGACGCTGAAATCGGAAGAACCGTTCATGAGGCGTCGTATTTGTGGCGGTCGAAAGGAGGGACCGTGTGGAGTGTAATGCGTCTGGAAGTACTGCTTCCCAATGCTGGTTGGGTAGGCCCCGAGATCTCAAAGCCAGACGTACCGCATTCCAGATGATAGCGTTAAAACGCTCGACTTGCCCATTCCCAACCGGATGATAAGGCGTCGTTTTGCTGGCAGCAATACCCCGTTCCGAGAGATAGGCCTTGAGTTCTCCCGACATAAAAGAAGGGCCCCGATCTGAATGAACATAGGATGCCATGCCACAGAAAGCAAATACCTGTTCAAGGCAGCTGATAACCGTGGTTGTCAGCATATTGGGGCAGGGAAAGGCAAACGGAAAACGAGAATACTCATCAACCATTGTTAATAGATAAGTGTTGCGAGTCGAAGAGGGCAACGGCCCCTTAAAATCGATGCTAAGCCTTTGCATTGGCTGGGTCGCATGTATGAGTATACCACCCGAGGGGCGGAAAAACCGAGGTTTCAATTCCGCACAGACTCTGCAGTCCGAGCACATCTTCTTTACATCCCCGGTAGAGAATGGGAGATTTCGGGACCGCACGAAGTGCAGCATGCGAGTAACGCCTGGATGACACAACCCATCATGGATGTCTACGAGCGTAGAGGGTGCCATGGCGGAGCAGAATGCTCGTGTGAGGGTATCCGGAGCCACATTCTCCTTGCCAGGTCGATAGTGGATGGTGTAACCAAAAGAGGCCAATTCCAGCCGCCAAAGCTGGATTTTATTATTTTTAATTTTGGTCCGTTTTCGATTATCGAGCATGAAGGCGACCGATCGCTGGTCCGTGATTAAGGTAAAGTGCTGGCGAGCCAGGAGATGACTCCACTTCCGTACTGCCTCTATGATGGCTGTAGCTTCTTTCTCGACTGGAGGATAATGTAGCTCAGCCCCTTGAAAAGTCCTGGACAAAAATGCCACCGGACGACCTTCCTGATTCAGAGTGGCTGAGATTGCCACCTCCGAGGCATCACACTCAACCACGAAAGGAAGACTCTCATCGATGGAGTGAAGAGCCGCTTTCTCCAACTGCTTTTTCAGGAGGTTAAAGGCTGCAACAGCCGTTGTGTCTAGTGGGAATGTGCTGGCCTTCAGTAGAGGTTGGATTCGGTCCGAGAAGTTAGGAATCCATTTCGCATAGTATGCAAACAGGCCGAGGGCCCGGCGCAAGGAGGCCGGATTCTTAGGTGGCGGGAGTTCTTGGAGTGGGCGAAGCCTTTCAGGGTCAGGTTTAATGATGCCATTGCCCACACAATAGCCAAGGATGTTGATAGTTGGTTGTGACTCAATGGATTTAGCCGCATTCAATGTCAAATTACGGTGCTGGAGTGCATCCCAAAATCGTTGGAGATTGGCGTCATGTTCCTGCTGATTGCGACCTGCGACAGTAATATTGTCCAGATAAGGAAACGTATCCTTCAAGTCTTCCTGTTTGACCAGGTCATCCATTGCTCGCTGGAAGACAGCCACTCCATTAGTGACCCCAAAGGGGAGGCGACGAAATTGATACAGCCGCCCATTGGCTTCAAAGGCTGTATACTGCTTGTCTGAGACCTTCAAGGGTACCTGATGATAGGCGCTTTTCAGATCATAAGTCGAGAACACCGTGTACTCAGCCAATTTATTAACCATATCATCGATGCGCGGCAATGGGTATGCGTCCAAGTCCGTATACTGATTGATGGTCTGTGAATAGTCAATGCACAGCCGTTTCTTGTGAGGTTGTAGAGGGTTCTTAACAATAACGACCTGGGCGCGCCATGGCGACGAACAAGGCTCGATGATATCCTCTGCTAAAAGCCGAGAAATCTCAGCCGCAATAAAAGACTGGTCTTCCTGACTGAAACGGCGTGACTTTGTTATAATCGGTTTGCATCGAGGAGGGATACTGGCAAACAGTGAGGGTTCATCCAGTGAAGCTGCTGACAAGGCACAGAACGGTAATCGAGGTCGTATATTAGAAATAGTGAGTTCAGGTTTGGATCCGCCGAACTCAATGGTAAGCTTCTTATGCTGCTTTTGAAAATCCAGCCCTAAGATAAGATCACTACATAAGTCCTTGAGCACCGAAAGCCAGGTGGAGGGATACCTGTGACCTTTAAGCATTATTTCAACTACACAGAAGCCAGAAATTCTGGTATTAAGTGATGACTGAGCCATCGCAACTGCCTGGTCCGATGGAAAAACATGTAGCTTTAACTGTGCAACAGTCTGTTCCCTAATGAAACTATCAGTGCTACCTGAGTCAATTAAGGCATCTAAAGTATGTCCATTAATTGATGCTTTTGTAGCTGCATGGAATAGATTCTGAGGACAAGCAGCTGTAATTGGTGTCGTTGCACAAAGAGTGGCTGAAATTCTAGGTGTGTTTCTTCGAGAAAAAACCCGAGAGGAAGCACGATAGTTTTTAGTTGGAACATCCTGATAGGCCCTTACTGGGGCAGTTCGGTAGGACTTAGCTTGATAAGCCCTCGTAGAGGCTCTTGATAGGCAAACCTTTACAAAATGACCCTTTTTGTTGCAATGACTGCAAAACGCATTGCGAGCAGGGCAGAATCTCCGAGGGTGAAACTCATCACCACAAAAAAAGCATTTCTTAGATTGCCAAGAGGCTGCCACAGTGGGGTCATCATCCTCTTCATCAGTGAAGTCATCAGATCGATCGTCAGGGATAAAGTCCTCCCTAATAGAGTTCACCTGTGGCCTCTTAAATTGCCTGACTGTAGTTAAGGCAGCAGACCGAGGTCTGGGCACTGTAAAAAGGTCTGCATTTCTTTTTGCCAGATCTAGAGAGCAAGCCAGGTCATAAGCTCTCTGCAGCTCAAGTGTCTTACTTTCCAGTAGACGCTGGCGTATAAATGGGGAGGCAAGCCCGCAGATGAACGCATCACGGATCATTTCTTCGCGGTATAGCTCAGCTGAGGCTGCCCGAAAGTTACAGTCCATACTAAGTCTGCGAAGCTCTTGGAGGAATTTATCAATGGATTCCTCCGGCCCTTGTTGGGCTGTAGCTAGTAGATGTCTAGCATAGACCTCATTCGGTGTCTTAGTATATAGTCTCTTAAGCGTCTGAATTGCCTCCTCATAACTGTCCCAGTCTTCCACATACTGAAATACATTCGGGGTGACACAGTTGATGAGTATCCGCAACTTTGAGTTATCATCAGCTTTGCAATACTCAAGAAAATTCTCAAACGTGCGATACCAGTGTTTCCACACCTTACCGGCTGCTGGGGTGTTTGGGTCCAAGTCAAGACGCGATGGTTTAAGGATGTTTTCCATGATGGGTGATTCCCTGGATCCTTAGCTCCGAGTTCGTCCAAAAAGTTTGAGTGCGAAGTTTTTCAAAGTTGATTAAATTGTCGTAAGAATGAGCCTTACGCGTGGTAAACTTAATGTAAGCTTTAATCAACTTAAAACGGTGCTGCATACAAAAGAGGTCTTACCCTATGCCTCTTCCAGAGCTAACTGATCAGTCCAGTATTTATCCTGGACTGATTACAGGAAGTGATGTCATACAGGAAGCTGAAAAGTGTTACCACAGAATGCAAACATTCAGAAAAAATTAATTTATTACAACAAAGTAAAAGAACAGAAACTTAACATTCATTTATAGCAAATCACCCAAGTGACTTACCCTTGTGACTATTTATGTAGGATCTTTCTTTTACGCGTGCTTCTACGTGGTGCTACCCCTGTGGCTTCAGCAGATGTAGAGGCAGCCTGCTCACTTCCCTGCTGCGCCTGCTTAGATGCCTTTGGCGGTCGTCCTCTGGGTTTTGGAGCCTGTGAGGGTCCCGCCAAAGTCTGCTCCTCCTGCAGCTGTGCAGGGGCAAACTCGGCCATCACTGTCTGGGGAGGCATCTGGGGCTCTGACCGAGGGGTTGGCAAGGGGATGGAAGTTTGATCGCTTGGAGAGGAGCCCCCACTTCCATGTCCCCTCCCACCGTCATCCCTCTCATGGGCCACCCGCACTTCTCTGCTAGCAAGTAGATGGATAGCACCTTGCTGCACATCAGTGGGGCCATGAGGACCCATGTCTGTACTGACATTCCTCATAACAAGGACGTCCATGAACCTCTGGTTTCTCTCCTCAATAGATGCCCATCTATCCTCCATAGATGGCCATCTATTTGGAAGTGTTACCATGATCTGAGTCTGGCGATTTATGTCCTCCATGGAGGTGGCCATCCTTCCCATGGCAGAACCTACAGTTGCTAGTGCGTGCGCCATGGCGTTGCTCATATTTGAGATGGACTCTTCCATTCTCTGCACACTCGCAGTCACCGTGGTTGCAAACCCTGCCAGAGCCTCCTGAACATGTTCCTGAAGCTCCAAAATCAACCTCTTTCTTAATGGCCCTGAGGCTCAGCGTCTGCATGCAGCTCAGCAGAGCTAGGAGACTCCTGCGGCCTCCGACTGAGTCTCCACTGCTGTCCTTGTCTCCACCATCTGATCTTGCTCACTTGTGACATCTGATACCCCAGGTGACAACACTACTCTATCTCGCATAGGACCCGCCGAGGTGTGCGTCTCTGCGCTGGTGCTGGGTGCGCTCATTTCTGCTGATGCTGCTCCCTCAGAGGCTGGAGGTTCTTCTGAGGAGTGCTCCTGCTCTTCCTCCTGGACAGTGGGGGGGCTCTTGAAGGTCCTGTGGGAGAGTAACGACATGACGTAGACATGTGATATGTAGATTGCAGACACATCCTATTATGCACATGATGAGCATTCAATTTCTCTTGACATCAGATCCCATATGAGTCACTCATGAATGCCAACTAGATTTATGGAAAATAATTCTGTCACCAGGTTGTTCTAATGAGCCCCTCTCTCTGTCCCCCACTTCAGGCTGGTGAACGACTTCTGTTATGTCCATAGCTGCCTCCTCAGCGTTGGTGAGCACAGCCAATGATGGCGGTCCTCCTCCTGTTCTCTCCCTCGCCCTCTTATTGTGGGCTCTCTTTTCCTGCAATGAGGGAAACAAGAGAAGTTTGAGTGAGAGTGATGGAATGAATGTAAAGAATGGATAGGATAGATGTTTAGAGCGAGACTATGATGGAGTGGGGTGCCAATACCAATTTACCTCCTTTTGAGTTGTCAGTTGTTGTCATTGCATAACGATGAGGGTGAGTGTGAGGGGTACATAGTAAGATGGGGATGTGAATCTGTACATAGGGAGAGACGGATAGGTGATGGTGCAAGGGATGTTGGGGTGAGTTAGGATGTGCAGGAGTAGGGTTGGCAATGCAGAGTGATGGGGATGTGATGACAGGCACAGCAGAATGAAGGTAAGTGTGCTTTTATACTCACTTTTCCTGAACGCAGAAGATCATTAAACCTCTTCCTACATTGCACCCAGGTGCGAACAAACACACACCTTGCAGTGACCTCCTCAGCTATTTGCAGCCACGCTGCCTTCATCTGCTGAGGTCTCCTCCTTCCATCCCCAGGGTATAGAACCTCCTTGCGTCCTCTGACTCCCTCCACAAGAACATGGAGGGAGTCATCATTGAAACGTGGCACAGCCCTTTGTCTATCTAGAGTCATTGTTGCCTGAACCAGCACTCAGGAGCATTAAATCAGAATTGAGAGCAAATGGGGACATGGCTCCTTAAATATACCAGCAACAAACGCGTCATCAGGTGACGTCACTAGACCCGCACCTTGTAATTGGGCCGGGTAACGCGCAGGGTGGGTTTAACAAGCCCAGTTAACGTAAAATCCTTTTCGCAAGCGGCTGGAGCCGGGAGTGGGACCGGAACCCGCCAATGACCTCTCCTGCCGCAATCCCACCTCCGATGGCGAAATCGCAGCCTTGAATTCAGTACTAGCCCTGGTGTTGGGTGTTCAACCTGTACTAAGTTTTTAAAACAGCGTAATTTGAGGTCCAGGACCAAAAATGGATATGAAACCCCTCTGGTACTATGATGACATTTGGCCCTGATTTTTTTCAGGTAGGCAGGTTGGGGGCGGGGGGGTGGGGGCTCAGAGGCGGGCGGGAAACCAGGAAGGCCGGGTTTCTTGCAGGCCCTGCCGATTTTACCGGCAGGGCCTAATTTGAATCTCAGGCCTCAGTTTCCCACTCGCAGCCAACCAGCTTGAGAGGCTGGCTGGCTGCGGGCGGGTAGGCCTCAGTCGGGATCGCCGGAGGCGAAGTCAGGGATCAAGGGGGAACGGTCAGTGATAGGGGTGGGGTCAGCGATCGGTTGGGGGTGCGTTGGCCAGGGATAGGGGTGGGGGCGGAGGATCGGGGCCGGCTTCATCTTCATCAGTGGCGGGGGAGGAAGTGGGGGTGGGGGAGGCCTAATGCTGGTGATTGGAGGCCTCATGAGGGGGTCTCCGATTGTGAGGGATGGGCTAGGCAGGGACCCTGGATCCAGGAGGTAGGTATAAAGCCACCTGCCTCCTGGATGCAGCAGTCCCCGCCATGGTTTAACTGCCAGGTTTCACAACTTGGGTGAAATCTGTCCCCAGCCAGTTAAATTCAAAATGGAGGGGAAAATAGAGGCTTCGCCTCATTCCCGTTTTTAAATTGACGTTCTTCCCCCTGGGAGCGGGTTGGCTGCCCGCCCCCCATCACACCTCCAGGAAAACGGAAGTGGGCGGGTTGGAGGCGGGATCAGGTCTGGAATCCCACTTTTAACAATTTAACTGCCCCCACGCTCCAAACCCACCCGTTTGTTTAGGGGAAAATTCTGGCTAATTGTGTATGTTGCTGGTGAAAGGTGAGGGGCTCGCAATTTACTCAGTTAGAATTCAGAAAATACATTTTGCAGACCAGGCGGGACAACTTTTAAATTACTATGATGGAATAACTAAAACTGGAAAGAATTGATTGAATTTTTTGAGGGGATGACAAGGTGTGTGGATAAGGGTAGTGCAGTTGATGTGGTCTACATGGACTTCAGTAAGGCTTTTGACAAAGTCCCGCATGGGAGACTGGTCAAGAAGGTAAGAGCCCATGGGATCCAGGGCAATTTGGCACATTGGATCCAAAATTGGCTTAGTGGCAGGAAGCAGAGGGTGATGGTCGAAGGTTGTTTTTGTGACTGGAAGCCTGTGTCCAGTGGTGTACCGCAGGGATCGGTGCTGGGTCCTTTGCTGTTTGTAGTGTACATTAATGATTTCGATATGAATGTAGGAGGTATGATCAGTAAGTTTGCAGATGACACGAAAATTGGTGGAGTGGTAAATAGCGAGGAGGGAAGCCTCAGGCTACAGGACGATATAGACGGGTTGGTTAGATAGGCGGAGCAGTGGCAAATGGAATTTAACCCTGAAAAGTGTGAGGTGATGCATTTTGGGAGGACTAACAAGGCAAGGGAATACACAATGAATGGTAGGACCCTAGGAAGGACAGAGGATCAGAGGGACCTTGGTGTGCATGTACATAGATCCCTGAAGGCAGCAGGACAGGTAGATAAGGTGGTTAAAAAGGCATATGGGATACTTGCCTTCGTTAGCCGAGGCATAGAATATAAGAGCAGGGGGGTTATGATGGAGCTGTACAAAACGCTAGTTAGGCCACAGCTGGAATACTGTGTGCAGTTCTGGTCGCCACACTATAGGAAGGATGTGATTGCATTGGAGAGGGTGCAGAGGAGATTCACCAGGATGTTACCTGGGCTGGAGCGTTTCAGCTATGAAGAGAGACTGGACAGGCTGGGGTTGTTTTCCTTAGAGCAGAGAAGGCTGAGGGGGGACCTGATTGAGGTGTACAAAATTATGAGGGGCATAGACAGGGTAGATAGAAAGGAACTTTTCCCCTTAGTAGAGGGGTCAATAACCAGGGGACATAGTTTCAAGGTAAGGGGCAGGAGGTTTAGAGGGGATTTGAGGAAAAACTTTTTCACCCAGAGGATGGTTGGAATCTGAACTCACTGCCTGACAGGGTGGTAGAGGCAGGAACCCTCACAACATTCAAGAAGCATTTAGATGAGCACTTGAAATGTCATAGCATACAAGGCTACGGACCAAGTGCTGCAAAATGGGATTAGAATAGACAGGGCTTGATGGCCGGCGTGGACACGATGGGCCGAAGGGTCTCTTTCTGTGCTGTATAACTCTATGACTCTATGGGGGAAAAATTCAGTTGGTTGCACCTCCCGTTAGCGCCTTAAGAGGGCACTAATGTAGTGCAAAGCATCTAGCGCCCGGACGCGGCGATGTTTGCGCCGCTCGCGAAATTAACTAGACATTTTGTGGCGGCACTAAACACTACTGCCACGATCTCCTGCGCCGGCAGATCGTGACGTCAGTCGAGTGCGCAACGCTAAGGTATCGACCCAGAGCGGGATATTGAGTGGCGCCCCCTGCCTTACCGCCTGCCGCTAGCAACGACAGGTTCAGGGGAGCGTTTTGCAGTCAGGAAGGGACTAGGGGAGCGCTATTTAAAGGCGACCACTACCTGTCTTTTATTGTTGGTGACATTTTTGAACCACGCATTCTGAGAGAGAGAGAGAGAGACTTCTGGAGAGATTCAATGCTGTGTGAAGGAGTTTTGGGTACTGAGCAGCACTTTGCAGGTTCATTTTGATTTGCCCTTCCTTGTATCGATTTAGAAGACACTGTGGGGGCTGCACTCTGAGCTCTTTCCCTTGTACTCTCCATTGTTCTTTCCAGCAGATTTGATGTGCAGGTCTCTCCAGGCCGAGATTCAAGGCTGCAATGAGCAGGATGTGGATGGAAAGCAAGATCAACCCTCCCCTTTAAGAACTGGCCCACGCCATTGTGTGTGTGTTCCATTGCTGACTGACATCACATGAGCTTCGCCAGCGCTCTGAGTTAGCGCCTCGCTCCTCGGCCTTTGCGCCTTAAGACAGGTGTGAAGCGCCTGATTTAGCGCTCCAATCACCTCCAGGGGCGATAAAAGTCAAGTTTGCAGTCGGTGGCGATAATTAGCGCCAGGCGCTAATCTTTGCGCCCGGCCGATAATTGCACCCCAAATGGGGCGATACTGAATTTCTCCCCCTATGACTCTAATATGTCATATTAGAAGTACTGCTTGCTCCACAACATAAATGGTAATTCACACTCAATCCACAAGTAATTTCAAGCAAGTAACTTGCGCTCATCTTGAAGACTTAAGCTTGGAAATTACATCCTCTGTGACTATGCTACATTATCTCGCCTCATCCTTTGCAACCTCTTTGCAGCCTTTGACACGGTCGACCACACCGTCCTCCTCCATACCCTCTACCCCTGTCTAGCTCAGGTACTGCCCTCGCTTAGTTCCACTCTTACCTATTTAATCATAGCCAGAACATCTGCAGCAATAGCTTATCTTCCTGCTGCTGCACTGTTGTCTCTGGAGTCCCCCAAGATTCTATCCTTGGCCCCCTCCTCTCCCTCATCTACGAGCTTCCTTTTCACAACATCATCACAGACAATGGCTTGAAGGGATAATTACTAGTCCTAGCCCCTTTAGGGCTACCCCGGATCAGGCGTATTCCTCAGACGTTCACTTTCAGCTAAAGTTTGAGGTAGCCGAATCCTAAAGACACTTAATTGGGTCTAAAGGTCTGGACTATCTCTCCCTAAAGGAAAGGAACAACCTGAAAATGTTACCGTCCTCCAGATAGCACTTTTAATAAGTTTAGCTAGACTGTAATGTTCCGGATATTATGAGGGTCCAGAAAACTCCCCCAGAATTCTGCAACTCCTCACCAAAGAGCGTACAGAGATTGAGTTTGGGAGTTTGATACAGAAGTATTATGTGAGATAATTCTAAAAATATATCGATTTATTAAAGAACCGACATATAATTTACAGTTGGTGAGTCAATCGCAACATTAACAGTTCCAAAAAGAGAAAGCTTTACAATCTTATTATCAGAGATCCTTATTCTCAAATCTTAACTTCGCTACAGTTTTACAGTTCTTAGTCTTATTCAGGATATCCACCAAAATCAAATACAGTACCTTGATCCCCGAGGTACAAAGAGTTGTAGACTTACAGAGCCATCTCTGAAGCCTGAGAATCGCTTTGCCCCTTTACAGCAAATCTATTATCCTATTTGAGAGTTCAATATTTATACCCTTTTCCAGTGGTATTCCCTTTAAGGTTTTCTGCTGATGTAAGCTAATTATCTCAAGTCATTTTTCTGCTGACTTCTGCAATTCTTAGTCACCTCAGCTGGTAGCAATACAGACTCGTGTCTCTCCTCTAGGTGTTCCAAGCTTACCATAAAAAACGGTGTAACAGCAGGTGTGTTTCATTTGATGTCAGTTTTACTAAGGTCTTCTGTTTGTGCCTCTTTACGAAGTGTAAATTAGAACACCTTATACAGGGTGAACCATTGTCTGCTCCCAAAGATTCAGACCGTCGGGAGCCTTCAACCTTCCGCTTCAATAAGGTTATTGATTAAGTGTCAACAACTATCTTATCTCTATAGCCAGAATTCTATCACAGTTGTTGAGGCTTCCAGATTTCCAAACCCAGTTTGTCATGTTTTAATAAGGCCAGAATTCTTTCATAGAATGGTGTATTTTTCTGAATAGGTTTTATGGCTTATTCCTTCACAGGCTTAGCCTCCACATGTGTGCTGACGACACTCGGTTCTACGTCTCCATCACCCAACCTCAGCTTCCTATTCGATCCTGAGCTGAGTTTACAACCCATATCCTCTCCATCCCAAAGCCTACCTATTTCCAATTCCGTAACAGCGACTGCCTCCACCCTTACATTAGTCCATATGCTGCTGAAACCCTCACCCATGCCTTTGTCACCCTAGACTTGACTATTCCAATGGTTTCCTGGATGGCCTCCCATTCTCCAACTTCTGTAAACTTCAGTTCATCCAAAACTCTGCTGCCCGTATCCCATCCGGCACCAAGTCCAACTTCCCCATCACCCCTGTCCTCCCTGACCTGCATTGGCCCCTGGTCCCCCAACGCCTCAAATTTAAAATTCTCATCCTCGTGTTCAAATCACTTGATGGCCTCGTCCCTCCCTATTTTTGTAACCTCCTCCAGCCCTGTAACTCTTGCCCTCTGAACTCTCCATTTCCCTATCTCTGGCCTTTTGTGCATCACGCACTCCTTTTCTCCACCATTGGTGGCTGTACCTCCAGGCGCCTGGGCCCCACGCTGTGGGATACCCTGCCTAAATCACCCTACGTCTCTACCTCCCTCTCCTTTAAGACCTTCCTGAAAACTTCTATTATCTCCTTCTTTGGCTTAGTTTCCATTTGGTTGTTTACGACTCTGTGATGTGCCATGGAACATTTTGTTGCGTTAAAGGCGCAATTCAATGCAAGTTGTTATTGTTGGAGTCCCAGTTGGATTGCAATGTACCACACTACAGCAGAAGTGCTGATGTGAAGCGGTTCCACTTCTCACCAGTGCTAAAATGTTGTGGTGTGAATCTGGTGTCAGGGTATGAGTGCAGTGTGGAGTGAAGCAGATTCAGACTCCCTGGAGGAGGGACTCTCATTCTGCTGTAATCCAGAGTCAATTCAAACCCGAACTCCAGATTTATACTACAAAACTTTAGTGTAGGCGAAAAGCAAAATCTTTGTAGTGTAAGTTCACCCTTAAATCTCATATAACTGAAATGCAGTGTGGAGTCTCAACGGTTTAAAGCAATCTTTCCAATCCCAATTGACCAATATTAAACAGGACTTGACCATTAATGGAGCTCTTCACAGACACACAAGACTGCACCAACAGTGCTTTTCAGAAACAGAATATTTATTAAAATCTTCTTACAGAATATTTCCAGTGCATTACAGACTTGCCAGAAAATCTAATTTGTCAACATTTACCATACAGGGATTCAGGTAAACTAGGGTCAATGGTTTCCCTGGTAACCATCATGAAATATGGTGCCTGCTTCCAAACAAACCACAACTGGTCTTTCATTTCTTTATAATCAGGTCTTTTGTTTTTACTAAATAAAACAGAAAGTAAAGAAAAAAGTGATGTACTGGCTAGTGATTCACAATGTTTTTAACGGATTGCTTTGGCTGTCCTAGCTCAGGTTAGAGAGTAGAGTAGGAATTCTGACTTGGAATTGCAACTTGAGTATTAATGACCCCGACCACAGGTCGCACTCGTCCTATCCAATTCCAGCAAATGTAGGTGTTATTTACTAATGGTTCTTCAAAAATGTTCTTGCTTGTTTCAATTGAAATGGAAAACATGTTTCAGAGGAAGACAAAAAGTAGAAGAATTCTCTTTTTCTCAAAATTATTGTAGGAAAAAAATTGATGGATCAAAAATACATAACTGTTGTACATTATGCAGATTAGCTTCTCTGCTTTACTTCTCTTCCCTTTGTGTTTGCCTTACATCAGATAGCAGCTCCTACAGAGTAGTTTGTGCTGCTGTCCTCACAGAAGCAACCACAAGGATCGGGGAAAAAAAGCAACAGCGACAAGGACTAACCGGAACTTTATACTGATCGGCCTGTAATACTGGTTGGTAGCAGAACAGCCCTCAAGATGGAAAAGAGGGGTTGCAGTGAACCTTAAAGCTGAAATCCAAACAGGGGTTTTCAAAGCTTTGTGAAAGCAGACAGCAGTTTACATTCCAATCAGATTGTTTACTGCTGCCCATTTTGTCACTCTCAGCTTCTACCGCCTTGTCATGGTTCTCGCTGGCTCTGCCTCGCCCGATCTTGTTGTGGTCAGAGAGCAGAGAGCAGGCGTCACTGTCAGGATTCAGAGAGGCTGTCCTTGTCCAGCTGTCCCTGTCACTGTCAGGATGATGACCGTCCCCTGCAGTGTCAAGTTACCTCGTTATCGGAGGAGTTGCCACTGAGCAGCTGACGGCAGTATCATCATCACCTGATCCCTGCCAGCTCTGACATCCCATCGGGTTTTCATTTGAACTCTTTCTTGCAGTGCGGTGTGTGTTTTCACAGAGCTTCCTGTTGCTGTGAGCCGCTGGCTGCCGCAGAGTCATGAGTCCCTGCTTCACTCGCTTTTAAGCCAGTTGGGTGCTGGTGAGGCTGGGGCTGCTCATGGTGATGCTGGGGGTGCTCATGTTCACCTTGTTCTAACTGCGTGTCATCTGTCAGGTTACGGTGACTTGCTGGTTCCTCATTACGTGTTTTATGGACATTGTGATTGTGGTTCCGATGTGAATGCAAATCGTCTTCTTCAGTTTTTATTTCTTCTGTTACAGTTCTTGCACTGCATGCTGGAGGATCGTGCTGCAGGTACAAGGACAGGACATTTCAAACCGTGTAAAGGTGGCGCACATTTCTAATTCCATTAAATTTAGACACAGTGCACAGATATTTACATATAACATCCCCAATGAGTGTAGCAATTATAGCCCATGCAGTTCCCATATGAAAGCTTAATGTACTCATCCCAAATGTAGCTCTGCTATTTCAATGTAGCAATTTATTTTAAGTACACTAATACCTGTGCTAAACTGGCACAGGGGTGAACTTGACATGAATGTGCTAAGCATTTATACGAGTACAGCATGATTATAGTTTCTACCCTGTGATTTTAAAGACGGGCGGATGGAGGAAACCCACTGGGGACCTGCTGCCATTTGCATGCAGTCGGGGGCACAAAGAGCAGGCAGTGGCGGGGCGAGGGGAGGGAAGTGCAAGCTCAGTAATGAAGCAGCAGTGGGCCTGATCGCACAGATCTTTCCTCATTCTCTGCTGCCATCATGTTAGGCGTGATCACGGAGGAGAATCCAGCCCTGCAGCACACATTGAAATGTGGCTTTATTTCTTGTTGGATCACTAACACACAAATTTATGTTCTTAAGTGCAATTATTCAAAGTGGAAATCTCCAGTGGATTAAGGGTACCACCTGGTGTGGTACTAAGCTGTCAAATTTTGTTTAATAATTGCTCCTGTGACGCACCTTGGTCTCACATGGGACTCTCCCTGGTCAATGTCAGAGGCTGAACCAGACCGTTCACAACCTCAGCACCCTATTTGATCCTTGGATCAGCTTTCAACTACATATCCGCTCCATCAAGACTACCTACTTCCACCTCCATAATGTCGCCCCTCTGTGCACCTGCCTCATCCATGCCTTTGTTACCTCTAGACTTGATTATTCCAATGCTCTCCTGGCCGGCCTCCCATCTTCCACCCTCCATAAACTTGAACTCATCCGAAACTCTGCTGCCCGTATCCTAACTTGCACCAAGTCCCGTTCACTCATCACCCCTGTGCTCACTGACCTACATTGGCTCCCGTTCCGACAATGCCTCGATTTTAAAATTCTCATCCTTGTTTTCAAATCTCTCCATGGCTTCGCCCCTCCCTATCTCTGCAACCACACCCAGCACTACAACCCTCCGAGATCTCTGCGCACCTCCAATTCTGGCTTCTTGCGCATCCCCGATTTTAATCGCTCCACCATTGGCGGCCGTGCCTTCAGCTGCCTGGGCCCTAAGCTCTGGAATTCCCTCCCTAACCCTCTCCACCTCCCTCTCCTCTGTTAAGATGCTCTTTGACCAAGCTTTTGTTCACCTGTTCTAATATCACCTTGTGTGGCTCGGTGTCAAATTTTGTTTGATAACGCTCCAGTGAAACGTCTTGGGATGTTTTACTATGTTAAAGATGTTATATACATGCAAGTTGTTGTTGCACAAACTAGAAGGTCTGAGGTTTGATCTGTGTTTGTGTTTAGTTAGCTAATCTCACTCAGGGAGAATGTTGGGATGTCACAATTGGTGTCAGCTCCCTGAGCTAGGGACAGGAAAATAAGTCAGAGTTCCCACTATTCAGTGCCCCTGGTATGGAGATATATGTCTCAACTCAGGCAGAATGGTGACTAGACTGAGGAGAGTTGGCAGCAGCCATGGACCCACAGCAAGTCAGTACATTCAAGACAGGAATGGAACTTTTAAATATTCTCAGTGAATAAATGAACAGATAATCCTCTTAGTAACTATTTAATCAAAACTCACATCACTGTGTCTTAATATTGTATATCTGTGTGTTTCTCGCACTGCAACGAGCCTGTAATGTTCCACCACAGGCCGAGCATTACATAGAATCTACAGTGAAACAGACCATTCGGCGTAACTGGTCGACACCAGTGTTTATACTCCACACGAGCCTCCTACCACTCTAATACCTCTTCCCACCCATGCCCCTATATCCCTCCAGTCCCTTCTCCCTCAAATATGGATCTAGCCACCCTTAATTGAGTCACTGATATCAACCACTCCATTTGGCAATGAGTTCCACATTCTCACCACTCTCTGTAAAGAAATCCCTGCTAAATTCTTTATTTGATCTGTTAGTGGCTATTTTATATTTATGCTCCCTTTTCTCTTACTTTTTCAAAAAATTCAATAAGGATGGTTAAACATGATCTTCGTTTTAGAAATCCACGCTGACTATTTTAATGATATTCTTCATTTCCAAATGTTTTCTAATCTCATCCTTTAGCAAAGATTCTAGTATCTTTCCTTCCACTATTGTTAAGCTAACTGTTTTACGGTTCCTTAAATTAGTTCTACCTCTCTTTTTGAAGATAGGAATTTTATTTGCTGTTCGCGTCCTCTGGCACTATATCTTTTTCAATTTAATTTTTATATATGGATACCAGTGACTGCTATCTCCTCCGTAGTTTCCTTGAGTATCCGTGGGTGCAATCCAACTGTACCCGGGGCTTTCCACTCCTTAAGTATGGCTAGTTTGTCTAGCACCTACTTTCTTTTTATCTTAACTGTTGTAATTTACCTCTTGACGTCTTCTACTGTTGTCATTTCCTCCTGGTTAGCCTCTTCAGTGAAAACTGAGGCAAACTATCTATTCGGGATCCCTGCCATTTCAGTATCATCTCCTGTGAGTTTATCTTGATCACCCTTTAGTGGCCCTGTCCCTATCTCCTTTTGTTACTTATGTGCTTTAAAATACTTTACTATTCCTTTTTATATTCTTTGATATTTTCAATTCATATTTCTTATTTGCCTGATATAAACAGGGGAGAGCATGATAAGGGAAAATACGAAGAGATTGGAGAGAAGTCAAAAAAAATTAGGAAGGCAAAGAGGAACTATGAAATTAAATTGTCAAGGAACATAAAACAAAATAGTAAAATATTTTACAGGCTCATCAATAAAAAAAGGAAGGTCGGGATGGGAATAGGGCCACTAGGGGATGGGCAGGATAATACCACAGGCAGTGATAGAAAGATGGCAGAAATATTAACTAATTACTTTGCTTCAGTATTTACCAGGGAGATAGAACAGGTGGACATGACATTGGATCATGAGATTAGTAATGAAATAACTGCATTTAAAATAAAAAGAGGACATATATTAAATAAACTAATCAAACTCAAAGAAGAAAAAAACCCTGGTCCAGATGGACTGCATCCACACATTTTAAAAGAATCTAGGGAAGAGATAGCAGAGGCACTATTACACAAATTTAATAATTCATTAGAAAAAGATGTACTGCAGAGGACTGGCGGATAGCTAACATAATACCCATATTTAAGAAGGGAGATATAACATGTCCAGGGAACTATAGACCAGTCAGCTTAACATCGGTGGTAGAAAAAATAATGGAATCCCTACTAAACAACCACAACAACTTGTATTTATATAGCACCTTTAACGTAGTAAAACGTCCCAAGGCACTGCAGAGGAGTATTATAAGACAAAATTTGACACCGAGCCACATAAGGATGAATTAGGGCAGGTGACCAAAAGTTTGGTCAAAGAGGTAGGTTTTAAGGAGCGTCTTAAAGGAGGAAAGAGAGGTAGCGAGGCGGAGAGGTTTAGGCAGTGAATTCCAGAGCTTAGGGCCTAGGCAATAGAAGGCACGGCCACCAATGGTTGAGCGATTATAATCAGGGATGCTCAAGAGAGCAGAATTAGAGGAGCGCAGATATCTCGGGGGGTTCTGGGGCTGAAGGAGATTACAGAGATAGGGAAGGGCGAGGCCATGGAGGGATTTGAAAACAAGGATGGGAATTTTGAAATCGAGGCACTGCTTAACCGGGAGCCAATGTAGGTCAGCGAGCACAGGGGTGATGGGCGAACGGGACTTGGTGCGTGTTAGGACACGGGCAGCCGAGTTTTGGATGACCTCAAGTTTACGTAGGGTAGAATGTGGGAGGCCGGCCAGGAGTGCGTTGGAATAGTCAAGTCTAGAGGTAACAAAGGCATGGATGAGGGTTTCAGCAGCAGATAAGCTGAGGCAAGGGCAGTGACGGGCGCTGTTACAGAGGTGGAAATAGGCGATCTTTGTTATGTTGCGGATATGTGGTTGGAAGCTCATTTCACGGTCAAATGTGACACCAAGGTTGCGAACAGTATGGTTCAGTCTCAGACAGATGTTAGGGAGAGGGATGAGTCAGTGGCTAGGTAACGGAGTTTGTGGCAGGGACCGAAAACAATGGCTTCGATCTTCCCAATATTTAATTGGGGAAAATTTCTGCTCATCCAGAACTGTATGTCGGACAAGCAGTCTGATAATTTAGAGACCGTGGAGGGGTCGAGAGAAGAGGTAGTGAGGTAGAGCTGGGTGTCGTCAGCGTACATGTGGAAACTGACGCTGTGTTTTCGGATGATGTCGCCAAGGGGCAACATGTAGATGAGAAATAGGAGGGGGCCAAGGATAGATCCTTGGGGGACACCAGAGGTAACGATGTGGGAGCGGGAAGAGAAGCAGTTGCAGGTGATTCTCTGGCTACGATTAGATAGATAAGAATGGAACCTGGCGAGTGCAGTCCCACCCAGCTGGACGACAGTGGAGAGGCTTTGGAGAAGGATGGAGTGGTCAACCGTGTCAAAGGCTGCAGACAAGTCAAGAAGGACGAAGAGGGATAGATTACCTTTGTCACAGTCACAAAGGATAAAGGAGAAAATAGAAGAACATCTAGCAGCCAAAAATATAATAATGAATAGTCAGCATGGATTTCAAAAGGGAAAGTCTTGCTTGACCAACCTCATTGAATTTTTTGAAGAGGTAACAGAGAGAATAGACAAGGGTAATGTAGTAGATGTAATTTATCTAGATTTTCAAAAGGCCTTCGATAAGGTACCACATAATAGACTAATGAATAAGGTCAGAGAATGTGGAGTCAGGGGACAAGTAGCAGAATGGATAGCTAGATGGCTTCAAGACAGAAAGCAGAGAGTAGGGGCAAAGGGTAGCTAGTCACAGTGGCAGAAGGTGGGTAGCGGTGTTCCACAAGAATCAGTGCTGGGATGGCAAGAATGACATATGAAGAGAGATTGGGACGATTGAGCTTGTATTCGCTAGAGTTTAGAAGAATGAGAGGGGATCTCATTGAAACTTATAAAATTCTAACAGGACTAGACAGACTAGGTGCGGGAAGGATGTTCCCGATGGCGGGGAGTCCAGAACCAGGGATCACAGTCTAAGGATAAGGGGTAAGCCATTTAGGACTGAAATGAGGAGGAATTTCTTCACCCAGAGAGTGGTGAACCTGTGGAATTCTCTACCACAGAAGGCAGTTGAGGCCAATTCATTAAATATATTCAAGAAGGAGTTAGATATATTTCTTAAGGCTAAAGGGATCAAGGGATATGGGGAGAAAGCAGGGACAGGGTACTGAATTTGGATGATCAGCCATGATCTCATTAAATGGCGGAGCAGGCTCGAGGGGCCGAATAGCCTACTCCTGCTCCTATCTTCTATGTTTCTATGAATGTCAAGGGGAGGTGGTTAGACTCTCGCTTGTTGGAGATAGTCATTGCCTGGCACTTCTGTGGCGCGAATGTTACCTGCCACTTATCAGCCCAAGCCTGAACGTCATCCAGGTCTCGTTCAACCTGGACCCCTCCCTCTGGCCTCTTAAACTCTCTAGATCTTTTCATTGCAAACTGCCGGCATGACATCGCCCGTCTCAATTTCTCTTCTCCCCTCACTCACTCCAACCTACCTCCCTCTGAACTTGCAGCACTCCATTCTCTCAGATCCAACCCCAACATTGTCATTAAACCTGCTGACAAGTGTGATGCTGTTGTTGTTTGGCGAACCGACCTCTACCTCGCGGACGCTGAACGGCAACTCTCCGACACCTCCTCCTACCTCCGCCTGGACCATGACCCCACTATCGAACATCAAGCCACCGTTTCCAAGACCGTCACTGACCTCATCTCCTCTGGAGATCTTCCCTGCACGGCTGCCAACCTCATAGTTCCCCAACCCCGCACAGCCCGCTTCTATCTCCTTCCCAAGATCCACAAACAGGACTGCCCTGGTAGACTCATCGTTTCAGCCTGTTCTTGCCCCATGGAACTTATCTCTTCCTATCTCAACTCTATTTTTTCTCCCCTTGTCCAGTCTCTTCCCAACTACATCCGCGACTCTTCCGACGCCCTCCGCCACTTTAACAGTTTCCAGTTTCTTGGCCCCAACCTTCTCCTTTTCACTATGGACGTCCAATCCCTCTACACCTCCATCCCCCACCAGGATGGCCTGAGGGCGCTCTGCTTCTTCCTTGAACAGAGGCCCAACCAGTCCCCATCCACCACCACCCTCCTCCGCCTGGCTGAACTTGTTCTCACATTGAACAACTTCTCCTTTGACTCCACTCACTTCTTCCAAATTAAAGGTGTTGCTATGGGAACCCGCATGGGTCCTAGCTATGCCTGCCTTTTCATGGGAGATGAGGAACATTCTTTGTTCCAGTCCTACTCAGGTCCCCTCCCTCACCTCTTTTTCCGGTACATTGATGACTGTATCGGTGCTGTTTCCTACTCTCGCCCTGAACTAGAAAATTTCATTCACTTTGCTTCCAATTTCCACCCTTCCCTCCCCTTCGCATGGTCCATCTCCGATTCTTCCCTTCCCTTCCTCGACTTCTCTGTCTCTAACTCTGGGGATAGGCTATTGACAAACATTCACTACAAGCCCACTGACTCCCACAGCTACCTGTAAGGACTCTATTCCATTCTCCCAGTTTCTCCGTCTCTGCCGCATCTACTCTGACGATGCCACCTTCCATACTAGTGCTTCCGACATGTCTTCCTTTTTCCTCAACCGAGGATTCCCCTCTACTGTGGTTGACATGGCCCTTGACCGTGTCCGTTCTATTTCCCGCACTTCTGCTCTCACCCCTTCCCCTCCCTCCTGGAACCACGATAGGGTTCCCCTGGTCCTCACCTTTCACCCCACCAGCCTCCACATTCAACGGATCATCCTCCGCCATTTCCACCACCTCCAGCGTGATCCCACCACCAAACACATCTTCCCCTCACCTCCCCTTTCAGCATTCCGAAGAGACCGCTCCCTCCGCGACACCCTGGTCCACTCCTCTATCACCCCCAACACCCCTTCCCCTTCGCCCGGCACCTCCCCGTGCAAGCGCAGGAGATGCAACACATGCCCTTTTACCTCCTCCCTTCCCACTGTCCAGGGCCCCAAACATGTTTTATAAATATATTAAGAGTAAGAGGATAACTAAAGAAAGGGTAGGGCCTATTAGAGATCATGAGGGTAATCTGTGTGTGGAGGCGGGAGACGTCGGTAGGGTCCTTAATGAATACTTTGCGTCTGTTTTCACAAAGGAGAGGGGCGAAGCAGACATTGCTATCGGAGGAGGAGTGTGAAATATTAGATGAAATAAACATAGTGAGAGAGGAAGTATTAAGGGGTTTAGCAGCTTTAAAAGTGGATAAATCCCTAGGCCCGGATGAAATGTATCCCAGGCTGTTAAGTGAAGCAAAAGAGGAAATAGCAGAGGCCCTGACCATGATTTTCCAATCCTCTCTGGCCTCAGGTGTGGTGCTGGAGGACTGCTAATGTGGTACCCTTGTTTAAAAAGGAAGAAAAGGATAGACCGAGTAATTACAGGCCAGTCAGCCTAACCTCGGTGGTAGGAAAATTATTGGAAAGAATTCTGAAGGACAGGATAAATCTTCATTTAGAAAGACACGGATTAATCAAGGATAGCCAGCACGGATTTGTTAAGGGAAGGTCGTGTCTGACAAACTTGATTGAATTTTTTGAGGAGGTAACAAAGAGGGTAGATGAGGGTAGTGCATTTAATGTAGTGTATATGGACTTTAGCAAGGCTTTTGATAAGGTTCCACATGGCAGACTGGTCACGAAGTTAAAAGCCCATGGGATCCAGGGCAAAGTGTCAAGTTGGATTCAAAACTGGCTCGGAGGCAGGAAGCAGAGGGTAATGGTTGATGGGTGTTTTTGTGACTGGAAGGCTGTTTCCAGTGGTGTTCCGCAGGGCTCAGTACTGGGTCCCTTGCTTTTTGTGGTATATATCAATGATCTAGACTTGAATATTGGGGTATGATTAAGAAGTTTGCAGATGATACTAAAATCGGCTGTGTGGTTGATACTGAAGAAGGAAGCTGAAGACTGCAGGAAGATATCAATAAATTGGTCAGGTGGGCAGAACAGTGGCAAATGGAATTCAATCTGGAGAAGTGTGAGGTAATGCATTTGGGGAGGGCTAACAAGGAAAGGGAATACACATTAAATGGTAGGACACTGAGTAGTGTAGAGGAACAAAGAGACCTTGGAGTGCATGTCCACAGATCCCTGGCCAGGTAGATAAGGTGGTTAAGAAGGCATATGGAATGCTTGCCTTTATTAGCCGTGGCATAGAATACAAGAGCAGGGGGGTTATGCTTCAACTGTATAAAACACTAGTTAGGCCTCAGCTAGAGTACTGCATGCAGTTCTGGTCACCACATTACAGGAAAGATGTGATTGCACTAGAGAGGGTACAGAGGAGATTTACAAGGATGTTGCCGGGAGTAGAGAATCTTAGCTATGAGGAAAGACTAGATGGGCTGGATTTGTTTTCCTTGGAACAGAGGAGGCTGAGGGGAGACCTTATTGAGGTGTATAAAATTATGAGGGGCATAGATAAAGTGGATAGAAAGGACCTATTTCCATTAGCAGAGGGGTCAAAACCAGGGGGCACAGATTTAAAGTAATTGGTGGAAGGTTTAGAGGGGATTTGAGGGAAATTTCTTCATCCAGAGGGTTGTGGGAGTCTGGAACTCACTGCCTGAAAGGGTGGTAGAGGCAGAAACCCTAACCACATTTAAAAAGTACTTGGATGTGCACTTGGGATGCTGTAACCTGCAGGGCTACGGACCAAGAGCTGGGAAGTGGGATTAGGCTGGATAGCTCTTTGTTGGCCGGCGCGGACACGATGGGCCGAAATGGCCTCCTTCCGTGCTGTAATTTTCTATGAAACACTCCTTCCAGGTGAAACAGCGATTTACTTGCACTTCTTGCAATTTAGTATACTGTATTCGCTGCTCACAATGCGGTCTCCTCTACACTGGGGAGACCAAATGCAGATTGGGTGACCGCTTTGCGGAACACCTCCGTTCAGTCCGTAAGGGTGACCCTGAGCTTCCGGTTGCCTGTCACTTTAATTCTCCGCTCCACTCAGACCTCACCGTCCTCGGCCTCTTACACTGTTCCAATGAAGCTCAACGTAAGCTCGAGGAACAGCACCTCATCTTTCGATTAGGCACTTTACAGCCTTCTGGACTCAACATAGAGTTCAACAATTTCAGACCATAACCTCTGCCCCTATCTTTTTTTCCATTTATTTTCTTTTCTCTCTCTCACATGGCAGCTGTCTTTCATTCTGCCAGTGTCATTTACACTTCATCTAGAGCCATCTTTTGTTTCTTGACTTGTCCCATTACCATCTCCTTTTGTCTTGCACCATCATTCCTTTTGTCTCTTAATCTCTCCTGCCTTCCATCCTATCACAGACCTTCCCTTTTGTTCTTTCCTCCCCTTCCCCCCTTTCCCTGCCCCTGCACTTGCTTAAAAACCTGTTCCATCTCCAACTTTTTCCAGTTCTGATGAAGGGTCATCGACCTGAAACGTTAACTCTGTTTCTCTCTCCACAGATGCTGCCTGACCTGCTGAGTATTTCCAGCATTTTCTGTTTTTATTTCAGATTTCCAGCATCTGCAGTATTTTGCTTTTGTCATCCAGGTCTTGTTGCATGCGGGCATGGACTGCTTCATTATCTGAGGAGTTGTGAATGGCGCTGAACGCTGTGCAGTCATCAGCGAACATCCCATTTCTGACCTTATGTTGGAGGGAAGGTCATTGATGAAGCAGCTGAAGATGGTTGGGCCTAGGACACTACCCTGAGGAACTCCTGCAGCGATGTCCTGGGGCTGTGATGATTGACCTTCAACCACCACAACCATCTTCCTTTGTGCTAGGTATGACTTCAGCCAGTGGAGCGTTTTCCCCCTGATTCCCATTGACTTCAGTTTTACTAGGGCTCCTTGATGCCACACTCGGTCAAATGCTGCCTTGATGTCAAGGGCAGTCACTCTCACCTCACCTCTGGAATTCAACTCCTTCATCCATGTTTGGACCAAGGCTGTAATGAGGTCGGAAGCCGAGTGGTCTTGGCGGAACCCAAACTGGTTCCGCTAATAGAATTGAAAAGTAGTGAAGTTATGCTAAACTTGTATCGAACCTTGGTTAGACCACACTTGGAGTACTGCATACAAGCCTGGTCGCCATATTATAAAAAGGATATAGAGGCTCTGGAAAGGGTGCAGAGAAGATTTGCAAGGATGATACCAGAAATGCGAGGGTATACATATCAGGAAAGGATGAACAGGCTGGGTCTCTTTTCGCTTGAAAAAAGAAGGCTGAGGGGTGACCTGATTGAGGGCTTTAAAATTATGAAAGGTTTCGATAGAGTAGATACAGAGAGAGTGTTTCCACTTGTGGGGAAGAGCATAACTAGAGGCCATCAACATTAGATGGTCACCAAGAAATCCAACAGGGAATTCAGAAGAAACTTCTTTACCCAGAGAGTGGTGAGAATGTGGAACTCGCTACCATAGGGAGTAGTTGAGGCAAATAGTATAGATGCATTTAAGGGGAGGCTAGACAAGCATATGAGGGAGAAGGGAATAGAGGGTTATGCTGATAGATTTAGATGAGGAAAGACAGGAGGAAGCTCGTGTGGAGCATAAACGCTGGCATGGACTGGTTGGGCCGTATGGCTGGTTTCTGTGCCGTATATCCTATGTAACACAGGAACAGGAGGAGGCCATTCAGCCCCTCAAGCTTATTTCGCCATTTAATTAGAACATTCGTCAGTGTTCACCGAGGAGAGGGGCCATGTTTTTGAGGATGAGAGTGTGATAAAGATGGATAGGCTGGAGGAGGTAGATGTTCTGAAGGAAGATGTTTTAGCAATTTTGAAGAACCTGAGGGTCGATAAGTCCCCTGGGCCAGATGGGATATATCCTAGGATTCTTTGGGAGGCAAGGGAGGAGATTGCAGAGCCTTTGGCTTTGATCTTTGGGTCCTCACTGTCCACGGGGATGGTGCCAGAGGACTGGAGAGTGGCGAATGTTGTTCCTCTCTTCAAGAAAGAAAATAGGAATGACCCTGGTAATTATAGGCCGGTTAGTCTTACTTCGGTGGTTGGTAAGATAATGGAAAAGGTCCTGAGGAATAGGCTTTATGACCATTTGGAAAGATGCAACTTAATCCGGGATAGTCAACACGGATTCGTGAAGGGTAAGTCTTGCCTAACAAATTTGATTGAATTCTTTGAGGAGGTAACTAAGTGTGTAGATGAAGGTAGAGCAGTTGATGTCGTATACATGGATTTTAGTAAGGCGTTTGATAAGGTTCCCCATGGTCGGCTCATGAAGAAAGTAAGGAGTTGTGGGATAGAGGGAAATTTGGCCGATTGGATAAGTAACTGGCTATCTCATAGAACGCAGAGGGTGGTGGTGGATGGAAAATTTTCGGACTGGAGACCAGTTACCAGCGGTGTGCCACAGGGGTCGGTGCTGGGTCCTCTGCTGTTTGTGATTTTTATCAATGACTTGGAGGAGGGGACTGAAGGGTGGATCAGTAAATTTGCTGATGACACCAAGATTGGTGGAGTAGTGGATGAGGTGGAGGGCTGTTGTAGGCTGCAAAGAGACATTGATAGGATGCAGAGCTGGGCCGAAAAATGGCAGATGGAATTTAACCCTGATAAGTGCGAGGTGATTCATTTTGGTAGGGCAAATTTGAATAAGGATTACAGGGTCAACGGCAGGGTTCTGAGGAACGTGGAGGAGCAGAGGGATCTGGGGGTTCATATCCACAGATCTCTGAAGGTTGCCACTCAAGTGGATAGAGCAGTAAAGAAGGCCTATGGTGTGTTGGCGTTTATTAACAGAGGGTTTGAGTTTAAGAACCGTGAGGTTATGCTGCAACTGTACAGGACCTTGGTGAGACCACATTTGGAATATTGTGTGCAGTTCTGGTCACCTCACTATAGGAAGGACGTGGAAGCATTGGAAAGAGTGCAAAGGAGATTTACCAGGATGCTGCCTGGTTTGGGGGGGGAGGTCTTATGAGGAAAGATTGAGGGAGCTAGGGCTTTTCTCTTTAGAGCGGAGGAGGATGAGAGGCGACTTAATAGAGGTTTATAAAATGATGAGGGGGATAGATAGAGTGGATGTTCAGAGACTATTTCCTCGGGTAGAGGCAGCTGTTACAAAGGGGCATAACTATAAGGTGCATGGGGGGAGATATAGAAGGGATGTCCGAGGTAGATTCTTTACTCAGAGAGTGGTTGGGGTGTGGAATGGACTGCCTGCTGTGATAGTGGAGTCGGACACTTTAGGAACTTTCAAGCGGTTATTGGATAAGCACATGGAGCACACCAGAATGATAGGGAGTGGGATAGCTTGATCTTGGTTTCGGACAATGCTCGGCACAACATCGAGGGCCGAAGGGCCTGTACTGTGCTGTACTGTTCTATGTTCTATGTTCTATGGCTGATCTGTATCTTAACTCCATTTACCCGCCTTGGTTCCGTATCCCTTAATACCCAGGCTGCTGTGTGAGGCAATGGAGGAGATTGCAGGGGCTCTGACACAAATTTTCAGAACCTCTCTGGCCACAGGGGAGGTGCCAGAGGACTGGAGGACAGCTAACGTAGTACCATTATTCAAGAAGGGTAGTAGGGATAAACCAGGGAATTACAGGCCAGTGAGCCTAACATCAGTGGTAGGGAAATTATTGGAAAAAATTCTGAGGGACAGAATTAGTCTCCACTTGGAGAGGCAAGGATTAATCAAGGATAGTCAGCATGGCTTTGTCAGAGGGAGATCATGTCTGACCAATTTGATTGAATTTTTCGAGGGGGTGACTAGGTGTGTGGATGAGGGTAGTGCAGTTGATGTGGTCTACATGGACTTCAGTAAGGCTTTTGACAAAGTCCCGCATGGGAGACTGGTCAAGAAGGTAAGTGCCCATGGGATGCAGGGCAACTTGGCACATTGGATCCAAAATTGGCTTAGTGGCAGGAGGCAGAGGGTGATGGTCGAAGGTTGTTTTTGTGACTGGAAGCCTGTGGCCAGTGGTGTACCGCAGGGATCGGTGCTGGGTCCTTTGCTGTTTGTAGTGTACATTAATGATTTCGATATGAATGTAGGAGGTATGATCAGTAAGTTTGCAGATGACACGGAAATTGGTGGGGTGGTAAATAGCGAGGAGGGAAGCCTCAGGCTACAGGACGATATAGACGGGATGGTCAGATGGGCAGAACAGTGGCAAATGGAATTTAACCCTGAAAAGTGTGAGGTGATGCATTTTGGGAGGACTAACAAGGCAAGGGAATACACAATGAATGGTAGGACCCTAGGAAGGACAGAGGATCAGAGGGACCTTGGTGTGCATGTACATAGATCTCTGAAGGCAACAGGACAGGTAGATAAGGTGGTTAAAAAGGTATATGGGATACTTGCCTTCATTAGCCGAGGCATAGAATATAAGAGCAGGGAGGTTATGATGGGGCTGTACAAAACGCTAGTTAGGCCACAGCTGGAATACTGTGTGCAGTTCTGGTCGCCACACTATAGGAAGGATGTGATTGCATTGGAGAGGGTGCAGTGGAGATTCACCAGGATGTTACCTGGGCTGCAGCGCTTCAGCTATGAAGAGAGACTGGACAGGCTGGGGTTGTTTTCCTTAGAGCAGAGAAGGCTGAGGGGGGACCTGATTGAGGTGTACAAAATTATGAGGGGCATAGATAGGGTAGATAGAAAGGAACTTTTCCCCTTAGTAGAGGGGTCAATAACCAGGGGGCATAGTTTCAAGGTAAGGGGCAGGAGGTTTAGAGGGGATTTGAGGGAAAACTTTTTCACCCAGAGGAATCTGAACTCACTGCCTGACAGGGTGGTAGAGGCAGGAACCCTCACAACATTCAAGAAGCATTTAGATGAGCACTTGAAACATCATAGCATACAAGCCTACGGACCAAGTGCTGGAAAATGGGATTAGAATAGACAGGGCTTGATGGCCAGCGTGGACACGGTGGGCCGAAGGGCCTCTTTCTGTGCTGTATGACTCTACCCTTACCTAACAAAAATGTATCAATCTCAGTTTTAACGTTTTCAGTTGACCCCCAACCTCAACACCTTTTTGGAGGAGAGACTTCCAGATTTCCACTACACTTTTTGTAAAGAAGTGATTCCTGACATCACCCCTGAACGGCCTGGCTCTAATATTAAGGTTACTCCCCCTTGTTCTGGACTCCTCCCACCAGTGGAAATAGTTTCTCTCTATCCTATCAACTCCTTTAATCATCTTAAACACCTCAAATAGATCACCCTTAATCTTCCATACTGAAGGGAGTACAAGCCCAGTCTATGCAACCTGTCCTCATAATTTAACCCTTTTCCGAGGTATCATTCTGGCCAATCTGCGCTGCACTCCCTCTAATGCCAATACCTCCTTTCTGAGGTGCGGTGCTCAGACTGAACGCAGTGCTCTGCAGTTTAACCAGAGCTTTATACACTGTAGCATATCTTCCACCCCTTCCTAATTGTCTTTTTTTTACCTCTTTCCTAAGGTCATCTTATTCCCTTTTGTCATTCTTTCCTTTTGTCAGATCCACAGCTATGTTTTCAATTTCTATTTTCATTCGTAGCTTTCTATTTTTTTGATTATTGTCACTGTTCACTTCTTCACAAGGCCAGACTGTGACCTGAATCCACCCACCCCCTACCCCCATCCCAGCCATTCAGCTGTGGCTCAGTGGCTAGCACTCTCACTTCTGAGTCAGAAGATTGTGGGTTCAAGTCCCACTCCAGAGACTTCAACACAAATATCTAGGCTGACACTCCAGTGCAGTACTGAGGGAGTGCTGACTGTCGGAGGTGCCGTCTTTCGGATGTGACATTAAACCGCAGGTGGGTGTAAAAGAACCCATGGCACTATTTCGAAGAAGAGCAGGGAAGTTCTCCCCGCTGTCCTGGCCAATATTTATCCCTCAACCAACATCACAAAAAAACACACTATCTGGTCATTACCACATTACTGTTTGTGGGAGCTTGCTGTGCGCAAGCCACGTTTCCTACATTACAACAGTTACTAAACTTCAAAAGTGCTTCATTGGCTGTAAAGCAACTTGGGATGTCCTGAGGTTGTGAAAGGCGCTATAGAAATGCAAGTCTTTCTTTCTGAGTGTGGCCACATGCTGATATCCTAGCGTGCTCAGCTCGTGTGTCTGACCTGACATTTCTGTCTTGCCCAGTCCAGATGACTGCTCTGCTATCTAGCCCTTAGTCCCTTCCCCAGTCTGTGCCCCAGGTTATCTGTGTGCAGTGTCACGGCACATCTCCTAGCATTTGATTAATACAAATTAAATTCATGGTTTAATCCTTACCACCAAAGAGCAGTTGGCGCAGATTTCTTGACAATATGTTTGCCTAATCGCATACTCCACATACAGATCGGTGAGGATGGTGAACGGCAGTTGCAGGTGATGAGTCAGTTTGCCGCAGCTGTTTAAAAAAATGACCAGTTTGTTAGATTTTCACATGATTAAGAATTTAAATTGAGGAAGTTGTAGGCATTGGTATTGTAACTAGTGAGAGTGAAACAATGTCTGCCTCTTGCCATATTCAACTTGTAGTGTAATTGGGAATTGACAAAAACATTGCAGAAGGTTGCAGTGTCCTTCAAAAACTGCCCTGGAGCCTTTTCGACTTGGTAGATGAGTTTACTTTTAGATTAATTTAGTACTTTTAGTGGTACAGATGTTTTCTGCTTCTTACTGTTGCATCCACTACACATAAAAGTTGAATTGAAAAATGATGCACTGGCACATTGGAGCCCCAACCTATAGCATGCTAGATTGATTCCTGGGATGACCTATGAGGAGAAGATTGAGTAGATTGGGCCTATATTCTCTGGAGTTTAGATGAATGAGAAGTGATCTCATTGAATTGTATAAAATTCTGAGGGGGATTGACAGGGTAAATGCTGAGAGGATGTTTCCCCTGGCTGGAGAGTCTAGAATTAGGGGTCATAGTCTCGGATAAGAGGTCGGCCATTTAAGACTGAGATGAGGAGGAATTTCTTCAGAGGGTTGTGAATCTTTGGAATTCTCTACCTCAGAGGGATGTGGATGCTGAATCGCTGAGTATGTTCAAGGCTGAGATCAATAGAATTTTGGACTCCAAGGGAATCAAGTGATATGGGGATCGGGCGGAAAGTGGAGTTGAGGTCGAAGATCAGCCATGATCTTATTGAATGGCAGAGCAGGCTCGAGGGGCCGTACCACTGAAATCCGAAATTTAGACCTATCAGTTTGTATGAGATGCTGAACAGAAGGCAGGCATTTCACCTCAGGGAAGGAGGGCAAATCGGATAGATATTCCTCCCACTCACCCACTAGTGAAAAGTTCAAAGTGCATAGACAGCGGCCTGCCTTTTAGTCCCAGTTAGCTCATGGTCAAGTGTGGTCTGGGTAAAGAGAGGCAGAAATTAACCTGAGAAAGAATCGTTATACCCTTAACAAAAACAAAACTCATTCTTTCAGGATGCTCCTTACATTATACAAGTAGTGGTGAGGGTACATGGGGTGATTGTATAGCTTCATTGCCATTTTGTGGTGAGATACAGTACGTGCAGTATATTGAAAAGCTGTTGACTAATTTCAAAAGTCAACTATATAATGGATTAACAGACCTGTCGTAGATCAGGAAATCATCCTTATCGCCTTGGAGCAGCTCCCAAACATCAGGCTTATTACTGTCTTGTTGATACACGGGAATTTCTTCTGTCACCTTTGATTTTAGAAGTTGGTACTTTCCTCGTGACCTTTTCCCTTGGTGATTTACCACCATGAAGGAGATGTTCACCAATCCAGCTTGGTCTAGTTTTTGTTGCAGCTTCATCAAACTGAAATGATAAATTGATTTAAAATTCAACAAATTTAAGCTGGAATGCTAATATAACTTGGGTAAGTAATGATATGAGTTTGGATGTTTAACTAAGTTAAAGGCGCTTTAAAGATGCAAGTTGTTGCAAAGTAATAGCTGATTAAGGGAAAGGAAAAAATAGCAGGAATACCTTTGCTCAAAATGTTGCCCATTTTTCTGCAAGAGAACAATGGTTTTACTTGGAGCTCCCAGCCCTGGGAAACCACTCCACTAAATTTGAAATCCCAGCTGTAGCATTTAAAAAAAATGTTCTTGGCATGTGGACAGCACTGGCTAGGCAGTATTTATTGTCCATCTCCAATTGCCCCAAGGGCATTAAGATTTAATCACAGCTCGGGACTGAAGTCACATGTAGACTGGGTCAGGTAGGGGCGGTATGCTCTCTTTCCTGAAGGACCTGTAGACTGGGTCAGGCAGGGGCGGTATGCTGTCTTTCCTGAAGGACATGTAGACTGGGTCAGGTAGTGGCGGTATGCTGTCTTTCCTGAAGGACATGTAGACTGGGTCAGGTAGGGGCGGTATGCTGTCTTTCCTGAAGTCACATGTAGACTGGGTCAGGTAGGGGCAGTATGCTGTCCTTCCTGAAGGACATGTAGACTGGGTCAGGTAGGGGCGGGGTGCTGTCTTTCCTGAAGTCACATGTAGACTGGGTCAGGTAGGGGCGGGGTGCTGTCTTTCCTGAAGTCACATGTAGACTGGGTCAGGTAGGGGCGGTATGCTGTCTTTCCTGAAGTCACATGTAGACTGGGTCAGGTAGGGGCGGGGTGCTGTCTTTCCTGAAGTCACATGTAGACTGGGTCAGGTAGGGGCGGTATGCTGTCTTTCCTGAAGTCACATGTAGACTGGGTCAGGTAGGGGCGGTATGCTGTCTTTCCTGAAGGACATGTAGACTGGGTCAGGTAGGGGCGGTATGCTGTCTTTCCTGAAGTCACATGTAGACTGGGTCAGGTAGGGGCGGTATGCTGTCGTTCCTGAAGTCACATGTAGACTGGGTCAGGTAGGGGCAGTATGCTGTCTTTCCTGAAGTCACATGTAGACTGGGTCAGGTAGGGGCGGTATGCTGTCTTTCATGAAGGACATGTAGACTGGGTCAGGTAGGGGCGGTATGCTGTCTTTCATGAAGGACATGTAGACTGGGTCAGGTAGGGGCGGTATGCTGTCTTTCATGAAGGACATGTAGACTGGGTCAGGTAGGGGCGGTATGCTCTCTTTCCTGAAGGTCATGTAGACTGGGTCAGGTAGGGGCGGTATGCTGTCTTTCCTGAAGGACATGTAGACTGGGTCAGGTAGGGGCGGTATGCTCTCTTTCCTGAAGGTCATGTAGACTGGGTCAGGTAGGGGCGGTATGCTGTCTTTCCTGAAGGACATGTAGACTGGGTCAGGTAGGGGCGGTATGCTCTCTTTCCTGAAGGTCATGTAGACTGGGTCAGGTAGGGGCGGTATGCTCTCTTTCCTGAAGGTCATGTAGACTGGGTCAGGTAGGGGCGGTATGCTGTCTTTCCTGAAGGACATGTAGACTGGGTCAGGTAGGGGCGGTATGCTCTCTTTCCTGTAGGACCAGTAGACTGGGTCAGGTAGGGGCGGTATGCTGTCTTTCCTGAAGTCACATGTAGACTGGGTCAGGTAGAGTCGGTATGCTCTCTTTCCTGAAGGATATGTAGACTGGGTCAGGTAGGGGCGGTATGCTCTCTTTCCTGAAGGATATGTAGACTGGGTCAGGTAGGGGCGGTATGCTCTCTTTCCTGAAGGATATGTAGACTGGGTCAGGTAGGGGCGGTATGCTCTTTTCCTGATGGACAGTAGTGAAGCAGTCGGGTTTTTCTAACCATCTGGCAGCTTTCATGATCATTTTCTGGTACTGTGTTAGCCCACAGATTTAGAGAGTTTAATTTCACATCTGATCGTGGTGGGATATTAATGCAAAAGATCTGGATTATTAGTCCAGTGCCATAGCTACAAGGTAAGCATAATTTGCATTCCATGGTTTTCCGGGATGGGTGAGAGTTTGGAGGTGGGGTTTGCGGGAGGGCGTTCTTAGACCAGAATTTTAGATTCCCAGCCTGAAACACGGTTTCTTGGGATTGGGAGGGGTGGGTGGTTGGGAATTTCAGACCAGTTTGAAGCTGTGGCCCTGGGTGTTGGTAAAGGAACTACTGCAGGATACTGCTCATAACTGACGTCCCCTGTGGCCCAGAAAAGAAGAAGACCCTACTCAGATGTTAAGAACATTTATGGTGACACTATAATCTGCTTCTATTACTTAATAGCCATATTTTACTTGAAAAAATCGAATTATCTAGTTGTATAAATTAAGCAGTTTCAATAAAGCAACACAAGAGACTTATTTTTTACCAAATTTGAATGAACAGATAATTGAAATTAAGCTTCAAATTAAGAGGACTAGACTCTAATACCTTCTTTCACAAAAAGGGGGAGTGCTTTAAACAAAAAGTTTCCCTCCAGATTTCCCCTTTAACAATGAACTACTGATGTTGGACCACTATGTGCAGACTGGGACACCAGCCTAAAATCCACAAGAGGCTACTCTATATACTACACGCAAAATAAAGGAAATACCATCTGGCTAGGAATTGGATTGAGTTTATTTGGGCCAGAAATTCGGCTGTTGTCGGGTGAGTACGCGCTGTGTACTCACCCGTAAGGCCATCTGAAGTGCCGGTTTCCTGCATGCACGGCGCATGCGCAGGAAACCGGAACTTCCGTTCCCCTGAAGGGAGGGGTTCAGAAGTCGAACGCGTGTGCGGGAGAGGCTGCGCGCACGCAGCGAACTTCGATTTTTTTTTTCAGGTTTCTCCGGGAGGGTAAGTATGAAGAAGCTGCGCTTTTAAAAAGGAGGCGCAAGGCCTGTTTTTAACAAGGTAAGTGGTTAATTAATTACAATTAAAAAAAATTTCAACAGGTTTATCTTTTTTAGATACTTTAAAGAAAGGTAAGTTTATTTTAGCACCGTTACAAAGTATAATTAATTTTTACAAAAATTAAAATTTTTGTTTAAAGTAGTTAATTTATTTAACTTATAGTTATTTTAAAAATGTGATTTTTTTTTCAAATTTATTTGAAGTTTAAGTGTAGTTTTGGGGCCGATTGCTATTCATAGATTTGGCAGGTCTTCCTGTCAAATCTATGAATGAAAATGCCCTGCTAGGATTGGCTCTCCATGGCCCATGTGATCCCAGGGGACGCTTCGAACTAACTGCGCCCCTGGGATACACAAGCACTGCGCGCCGGCAGCTGGAGGAGGCCCAGGACCCGAAGTCCTCGTGGGCCCAAAGCACAACTGCAGGCGTGGTAGGCAAGTACGCGCACGATGCTTGCACCCACAGGAAGCCTGAAAGCTGAATTTCTGGCCCAATATGAAATTACATAAATTAACTACTTTAAACAAAAATTTAAATTTTTGAAAAAATTAATTAAACTTTTTAATGGTGCTAAAAATAAACTTACCTTTCTTTAAAGTATCTAAAAAAGATAAACCTGTTGAAAAAATGTTTAAATTGTAATGAATTAACCACTTACCTTGTTAAAAACAGGCCTTGCGCCTCCTTTTTAAATGTGCAGCTTCTCCATACTTACCCTCACGGAGAAACCTGGAAAAAAAACGAAGCTCGCTGCGTTCGCGCTGCCTCTCCCGCGCATGCGTTCGATTTCTGAACCCCTTCCTTCAGGGGAACGGAAGTTCCAGTTTCCCGCGCATGCGCGAAACCAGCACTTCAGGTGGCCTTACGGGTGAGTACACAGCGCATACTCACCCGACAACAGCCGAATTTCTGGCCCATAGAGATAATTAAATAGACATGGAACACAATATAGCTGGGACTGAGAAAATAAAGCAACTGGACAGGGTTTGATAATGAGATATAGGAATGGACAAGCAGTGTGGAGTTTTACTTGATTAACTTTGAAAGTCACGGAAAAGCTGACTGTTAGCCTCACATCAGTAGTTGGGAAAATGCTGGAATCTATTATAAAGGATGCAATAACTGGGCACTTAGAAACTAATAGTAAGATTGGGCAGAGTCAACATGGATTTATGAAAGGGAAATCCTGTTTGACAAACCTATTGGAGTTCTTTGAGGATGTAACTGGTGGAGTAGACAAAGGGGAACCGGTAGATGTGGTGTATTTGGATTTTCAGAAGGCCTTTGATAAGGTCCCACACAAGAGGTTGGTGAACAAAATTAGGGCACATGGAATTGGGGGTAATATACTAACATGGATTGAGAATTGGTTAACAGACAGAAAACAAAGAGTAGGGATAAACGGGTCTCTTTCAGGATGGCAGGCTGTGACTAGTGGGGTACTGCAAGGATCGGTGCTTGGGCCCCAGCTATTCACAATCTATATCAATGATTTGGATGAGGGGACTAAATGTAACATTTCCAAATTTGCTGATGATACAAAGCTAGGTGGCAGTGTCAGTTGCGAAGAGGATGTGAAGAGGCTTCAAGGGGATCTCGACAGGCTCAGTGAGTGGGCGAGAACATGGCAGATGGAATATAATGTGGATAAATGTGAAGTTATCCACTTTGGTAGAAAAAACAGAAAGGCAGAGTATTTCCTAAATGGTGAAAGATTGTGGAATGCAGATGCTCAAAGGGTCCTGGGTGTCCTTGTACATGAGTCACTGAAAGTGAATGTGCAGGTGCAGCAAGCCATTAGGAAGGCAAATGGTATGCTGGCCTTCATTACAAGAGGATTTGAGTACAAGAGTAAAGAAGTCTTACTCCAATTATATAGGGCCTTGGTGAGACCACACCTGGAGTACTGTGTACAATTTTGGTCTCCTTACCTAAGGAAAGATATACTTGCCATAGAGGAAGTGCAATGAAGGTTCACAAGATTGATTCCTGGGATGGCGGGACTGTCGAATGAGAAGAGATTGAGTAAACTAGGCCTGTATTCTCTTGAATTCAGAAGAATGAGAGGGGATCTCATTGAAGCATACAAAATTATTACAGGGCTTGATAGGATGGATGCTGGGAGAATGTTTCCCTTGGCTGGGGAGCCTAGAACCAGGGGCCACAGCCTCAGGATAAAGGGTAGGCCATTCAGGACTGAGATGAGAAGAAATTTCTTCACACAGAGGGTGGTGAATCTTTGGAATTCTCTACCCCACAGGGCTGTGGAGGCTCAGTCATTGGGTATATTCAAAACAGAAGTCGATAGATTTCTGACTAGTAAAGGCAGCAAGGGATATGGTGATAGGGCCGGTGAATGGAGTTGAGGCAGAAGATCAGCCATGATCTCATTGAATGGCGGAGCAGGCTCGAAGGGCCGAATGGCCTACTCCTGCTCTTATTTCTTATGTTCTTAAACAAAGAGGAGGGGAAAGAGACCATAAAAGTGTCCATTATCTGTTAAAAGCTTCAGGAATGTAATTTTTTTTTAACAGCAGTAACAGGGAGCAAATCCAGGGTCTCCTGGTGTGCCTGGCTCAGGACTGCAGCACACGCTGAATTTACAGACTTGGGCTTTTTGTTTTATACAGCTACGAAAATTATTTTTGTAAAATCCTACTGATATATATAAGAAGGAGATAGATAGATTTCTAGACACAAAAGGCATCAAGGGGTATGGGGAGAGAGCGGGAATATGGTATTGAGATAGAGGATCAGCCATGATCATATTGAATGGCGGAGCAGGCTCGAAGGGCCGAATGGCCGACTCCTGCTCCTATTTTTCTGTGTTTCTATGTTTTATGTTTCTATGATAAAGAATCCTAGAACATTAATTCAACGTACTTGTTACAATGATTACATAGAATTGAAGCAGGCCCTTGACAGTGTATGGCGAGAAGCGAAATGGTATGTCTTGAGGTTGTATGGCATTCCTCAGAAACTTGTCAGACTGATTGAAAACATCTATAACAAGTCATTGCATGCTGTTAGAGTGGATAGGAAACTGACGGAATGGTTTAGATTAACAGTTGGGGCGAGACAAGGATGCAGGCTGCTGCCTGATTTATTTAATCTAGTGCTGGAAACAGTAATAAATCTTGCACAGTATTCATAGCGTGAATTAAAAATGAAAAATAAGACTGGTGCTGAAACAGGTTGTGTAAAATTCTATGCCTGAGGCTTGGAGAGCTGAGTAAGTCTGACAGGCCTGTTGTGAAAATTGAATGAGACAGTTCCAGCTTCCTGCCAATAGGGAGCAGTATTTTTCCCGTAGGCCACAGAGGACCTCTAGTGGCCACGCTGCAGTACTACACTTTCAGTAAATTCTGGGGCGGGGTGTGAAAAATAGCCAATCACGGAATGATACAGCACAGAAAGAGGCCATTCAGCCCATTGTTCCTGTGCCGGCTCTTGGGAAGAGCAATATAATTATAGGGTGAGTAAAAAAACAATGGTGCAGCAAACTGCTGAGTGCTTCCTGAGGTAACACTTTAAAGAAGGTTAAGACATAATGGAGTGGAAAATGCAGGGTATCAATCTGACGTTACCGTCTTTATTAATCATTACTTGCCAGACTTTGTTTAAAGTCCCAGCAGCACAGTAATCATTTGAAAAATGGCTCTGATCTCCAGTCCTGCTGGAGGTTTGCCAATTTGTACTATTTGTGAAGAGCCTGACAACTTGAAGATTTTCCTTGTCAAGCCCTGGACCAGTATTCATGCCCCTTCCATCGGAATACTACGATAGTCCCTCCAAAAACTATGTAAAATGATTGTGCCTCACTGACATAATCAGGAAGGAATGTGCTTAATTTGCAGTTCTTACCTGGCTGCCTGCACCAGACAGAAGTGTCAGCTGGCCTGGAGCAGAGCCACCACCGTCACTTGGCCCAGAGACTCATTCATCAGATTCTTCCCTCCAATGGTCCATACTGCTGCTTTGTTACATTGTCCCTGACTCTCCGCCCACCCCAGCAGGAGTAGGCAGAGAGTCAGGGCAACACCCAACCCTTTTTGCATTAACGCACAGGGCCTTGGCTGAAAGAAAAGTATTAAATGAATGGTTAGATCTAATTTTCAAAAGTTTTGTGACTGCATGAAGTATCTTTTGTGCTCAACATTTATTTACTGATTTTGATTTGCATAAAATCCATCTGTGGCACGTGTTGGTTTTAAAGTTTTTTCAGACTGAGGTCGAGCTTCTTCAGACCAGCATCAACCCAGTCCAGGACCGTGCACAAGAGTTTTGATTGGAAAATGCTTTTGTTTAATGCGCCTCTACAAAAACAGTATTTTAGACCATTTAAAGCTCCTCAATTCTTGAAGACTAGGGTACAAGCACAGACCAAAACATTCACTATTTTTCAATGTTACTTCCTAATTGTCATGTAGCCTGGTTGACATTGAAGCAATGAAAACACGATGCTGCAAATACAGAGTTAGCACGAATCTAGCACATAGAGCAATAGATCATTTTTGGAAAATCAGGCCCTGCTACTCCATTTGTTTCATGGTGACTGAGTCAAATTCCACTTTTATTACATGGATTTTTGCTGGTGATTTTGGGATCGCATTCTGCGATTGCACACATTTATAATTAGGCTCATTAACTTAAGGTAACTGAATGAGTGAAATGCAGTTATTATTAAAGGGGATT
Organism: Squalus acanthias; assembly: GCA_030390025.1. Lineage (NCBI taxonomy): Eukaryota > Metazoa > Chordata > Chondrichthyes > Squaliformes > Squalidae > Squalus > Squalus acanthias. Next base: position 1,029,387 of record JASTWF010000047.1, read on the forward strand.
CTGTGATTGCATCCATTTCTCCATGAAAACTGCTATATACTGGCCGTGCCTATTCATGCTGAGAGCTACAACCAGAATTCAAAATACTGTGGATGCTGCAATTCTGAACTCAAACCAGAAAATGCTGAAGTCACTCAGCAGGTCAGGCAACATCTGTGGAGAGAGAAACAGTGTTAACGTTTCAGGTCAAAAGACCTTACATCAGAACCCAAAGGTCATCGACCTGAAACCTTAACTCTGTTTCTCGCTCCACAGATGCTGCCTGACCTGCTGTGTATTTCCAGCATTTTCTGGTTTGATTTCTACAGCCAGAATGTTCGGTCTAAACATTTGGAAGAATTGCTTGCTGTTGATGAAACAGCCCCATTTAAATAAATTTTAAACTAGCTATATTCATAGTTTGAAATTGGCAGTGGATGGTCTCCAGCCTTTTCATTGACAAGGTCATTTAGCTCCTATTTGAATTGAGATATGAGTCTATGTGGAATGGTAGATCATGGCTCCACCAGCACTCAAAGGTAATGCATTTGGGCAGGGCTCACAAGGCAAGGGAATACACAATGGGCCGAAAATTGATCCCGGGACGCGAGAGTACGCACTGCGTACTCTCGCGTATTCCCACTCCAATTGCCGGTTTTCTGCATGCCCTGCGCATGCGCTGAAAACCGGCAATTGCTCTTCTGAAAAGGGGGCGGGTCCTGGGTGCATCGCGTGCGCACTACAGGCTGCGCGCACGCTGTGCACTTCATGCTTTGGACGCGCAGGTAAGTAGGGAAGATTTTGGAAATGTAAAAAGGAGGAGTAAGACCCGCTTTTAAGAAGGTAAGTAGTGAATTAAGTATTTTTTTGAATTTTTTTTTACAGGTATATCTTTTTTAGAGACTTTAAAGACAGGTAAGTTTATTTTTATAACTTTTTAAAAGATTTTAAATTTTTTCAAAAATTTAATTTTTTATTTAAAATGGTTAATTTAATTAACTATACTTATTTTATTAATGTGATGTTTTTTTTTTTAATTTAATTGAGGTTTAGCTGTTATTTTGGGGGGGTGTAAGATTCATAGATTTCACAGCAGGTCTGTGAAACTTATGAATGGAAGATGGTGTGCTGCCATTGGCTCTAACTGAGTCACGTGATCCCACAGCTCGCACGAATTCACTACGCCGGTGGGATACGCAAGCACTGCACAGCAGCTGTCCAGAACATCAAATTCGTGCGAGCTGGATCTGAAAAAGCACAAGCGAGGTGAGACATCGCGGGGAAGGCTTACCCCCGCGGGAACAGAGCGAGATCAATTTCTGGGCCAATAAATGGTAGGATACTGAGAGTGTAGAGAAACAGAGGGACCTTGGAGTGCATGTCCACAGATCCCTGAAGGTAGCAGGACAGGTAGATAAGGTGGTTAAGAAGGCATACAGGATACTTCCTTTATTAGCCGAGGCACAGAATATAAGAGCAGGGAGGTTATGCGTGAACTGTATAAAACACTAGTTAGGCCACAGCTGGAATACTGCGTGCAGTTCTGGTCACCACATTGCAGGAAAGATGTGATTGCACTAGAGAGGGTGCAGAGGAGATACATGAGGATGTTGCCTGGGCTGGAGAATTTTAGCTATGAGGAAAGATTGGATAGGCTGGGATTGTTTTCTTTGGAACATAGGAGGCTGGATAGCTCTTTTTGGGCTGGCACAGACACGATGGGCCGAATGGCCTCCTTCTGTGCTGTAAGTTTCTAAGATTGCGTGATTTTGAACGGGATTTTCTATTCCTGCAACATGACCTGTTTTTCAAATGGCATGAGTGGGGTTTACAGAAACCCCAGCGACACAGCTGTTTAATTTTTCCTTCTAAGTATTGAAATGCTGAAGCCTTGTAATTAAAAATGAAGTTGGGAGCAATTTTACATACAAATAGGATAAATTTCTGAGGATATTCTTTATTTCTTTCGGGTTTTTTGCAGTACTGCTTCTGATTTCACTGCCCTGTGACCGACTGTGTTCAGTATTGCTAAAGTTATCCTGGTTATTAAATAGGACTAGTTGTGTGTTTCGTATCAAAATTGCAGTAACGCAGAATGTTTGAGCTACCAAGAAAAGCAAGTGGACTTCTCATTTTTTGCAGGTGGGTGATCATAGTAGCACCTTCTTTGCAAACTTGACTGTCCTCTAAGCATAAACAGTCCTTACCAAGTATTAATGGCTCTCAATCATAGATTGCAGCACATGGCTGCCAAGTATAGAGTAATAATGTATATTTGTTGTGCTTTAGATGGTGTTGAAACAGGGTGAGACCCAGGTAATTATAAAAAGACAAATGATTTATAAAATGGGCCCTGATGCATGGTAGGAGATTTCCCCACTGTCTAATGCATACTCCACTAACTGTGACTTCACATTCAGACTTCTGTGTACAAAAAGGACAAAGTTCCAAGAGTTGACACTGAGCAAGAGAGTGTCGCGCCGACAGGAGCAGTGGTCTGTGAAGTTTCACTGCTAGAATTCTGCGCCGACTCTCAATGGTACAGTTACTGTGAATGAGGATGCCTGTGTTAAGCACTAACAACTGCTGTGATGCTGCAACAAAAGTTCTTTCCATACATATTGTGCAGTGAGAGTATAGATTCTCACGTCAGTTAAAAATAATTTCTGCAAATATTAAAATATCAATGCAATCTAACTCTACAAAAATCTCAAAGAATGTTAGCATGGACCAGATGTACCAAAGAGAAAACTGGTGAGAGATTGTAGTGATAGGACATTCCACCATTAAGCTGTGTGAACAACTCCAGCAGCAGTAACTCAGTAAATAGAATGACACGGCTGATTAAGAAAAAGAATCATTTTCATTATTTTATTCACTCTTAGTTAAACTTGGCAAATTTTCAAAAAATTAAAACTCAAGTACTCTGACAAAGCAAGGTAAAACTACCGATCTACTTTGTACTATTAGATACTGTTCACTTATTTCAATAGTTTAATGCAAATGTATGATGTAAAGATCAATTAGTTCGTGAAAAGAAGAATAAAAAGTAACACCCTTACATGTTTTTTGGTCTTCTTGTTCAGTGCTTATTCCTGCTCCGATCCGTTTTCTCTTTCTATGGGGCTCCCGGTTGTTCTCTGCTATTTATACTCCTGTTGTTTATCCTCTTTGCAGTCACAAGATTTGGTTCAAAGTTCACATCTGTCCATCACACAGGAACAAGAAAGCAGCAGCTGATGGGCGAAGTTGCCTTTCTCTGGGGTTTTTTCCTTCTGGAAAGCTACTGTTTCACTTTTTGAAAAAAAATAACAACAGTCAGCTACTTGCTCAGGCCTTTCATTACTTTGGTAAAATTACTCTGAAGTATTTTACCAAGTAAAAGCATTTCAAGGTCCCCCTGCTGTGGCAGAATGTAGCAGATTCTGAAAAAAAAAGCAACTGGTTTAAAGCTCCTGCCAGAGTTTCTCTCACTCCTAATAGGAGTTCTCTAGTGCAACTAAAACTGAGAATCAAGGTGGGTTTGTGACATTTACTGCAAATACCAGGCTCTTTTTTGGGAATGACAGGTTTTGTAATAATGGATTTGGTTCAAAAGTTCAAAAATCTTTTAATGATTAATCTCTACTCTGCTTACTTTTAAAGCAGATAAATTCCACCAGACTTTAAATAAAGCTAAGCAAAAATATTTAACAGTGTCCAAGATTGTCTCTGTCCTCCCTACTCCTGACACAAAGAGGTATACACAGGCACACACTGACAGCCAGATACAAACATACTTGCACAGACACAGACTGGCATAGAATCATAAAACTTTATAGCGTGGAAGGATGTCCGTTGCGCCTGTGCTGGCTCTCTGAAGGAGCTGTCCTCTTCCTTGTTAAAATCCACTGTTTGATCTCCTATGGCAATGTACGCAGTCAATAGAAGAACATGGGCCTAGAAATTGGATCACGCCAACTTAGGGTGCAAACCGCCGCACCAAAACCGATCAGCAAGAGGACCACACAAAATTGGCCTTCTTGTGTCATCATGTGTGACCAGCGTGCTGGGGATGCTAAGAGGCAGTGCGCTGGCCGCGAAAGTGAGCATTGGCAAGGGGTGGGGGGAAGATTGGCAGGGAGCCGAGCAGTGACTGGCAGCGGGCCTGTAGTTCTAAACACTCCTGCTACTCTGGCTCCACATTCAGCTAAGTAATAAAACATTTTTAACTTTCTGTTCTGCTGGCAGCCTCCAGCAGACCCTTTAAAGACCACTGGCAGAACCTGCTAGAAGCTCAAGAAAAATGTGCCATTAGAACAGCTGTTAATCCTATTGTCCAGATCTTCCTGTAAACACATCCTCCCAACCTGTTGGATCCTAGTTCATAAGAATCATAGGATGATACAGCACAGAAGGCCTTCGACAAGGTCCCACACAAGAGATTGGTGTGCAAAGTTAAAGCACATGGGATTGGGGGTAATGTGTTGACGTGGATTGAGAACTGGTTGGCACACAGGAAACAAAGAGTAGGAGTAAATGGGTACTTTTCAGAATGGCAGGCAGTGACCAGCGGGGTACCGCAGGGTTCGGTGCTGGGGCCCCAGCTGTTTACATTATATATTAATGATTTGGACGAAGGGATTAATTGTAATATCTCCAAATTTGCGGATGACACTAAATTGGGAGGCAGTGTGAACAATGAGGAGGATGCTAGGAGGCTACAGAGTGACTTGGACAGGTTGGGTGAATGGGCAAATGTATGGCAGATGAAGTACAATGTGGATAAATGTGAGGTTATCCACTTTGGTGGTAAAAATAGGGAGGCAGACTATTACCTGAATGGTGGCAGATTAGGGAAAGGGGAGGTGCAACGAGACCTGGGCGTCATGGTCCATCAGTCACTGAAGGTGGGAAGGCAAGTGCAGCAGGCAGTCAAGAAAGCAAATGGCATGATGGCCTTCATAGCAAGGGGATTTGAGTACAGGAGTAGGGAGGTGATGCTACAGTTGTACAGGGCCTTGGTGAGGCCACACCTGGAGTATTGTGTGCAGTTTTGGTCTCCTAACTTGAGGAAGGACATTCTTGCTATTGAGGGAGTGCAACGAAGGTTCACTAGATTGATTCCTGGGATGGCCAGACTGACATATCAAGAAAGACTGGATCAACTGAACTTGTATCCTCTGGAGTTCAGAAGAATGAGGGGGGATCTTATAGAGACGTTTAAAATCCTGACTGGTTTAGACAAATTAGATGCGGGCAGAATGTTTCCAATGTTAGGGAAAACTAAAACCAGGGGTCACAGTCTAAGGATAAAGGGGAAGCCATTTAAGACTGAGATGAGGAGGAACTTCTTCACCCAGAGAGTGGTGAATCTGTGGAATTCTCTACCACAGAAGGTTGTTGAGGCCAGTTCGCTAAATATATTCAAAAGGGAGTTAGATATAACACTCACAACTAAGGGGATCAAGGGGTATGGCGAGAAAGCAGGAATGGGGTACTGAGGTAGCATGTTCAGCCATGAACGCATTGAATGGCGGTGCAGGCTCGAAGGACCGAATGGTCTACTCCTGTACCTATTTTCTATGTTTCTAGAAGGAGGCCATTCTGCCCATCGTGCCTGTGCCAGCTCTTTGAAGAGCTATCCAATTACTCCCACTCCCAATTAGTCTTTCCCCATAGACCTGCAAATTTTCCTTTGCCATCTTTTTTTTTAATACTATTGGTTTTCCCATGATCTTTTGTCTAAACTGCCCCCTACTTTTACTTCAGAAATACTTTTATAAGTAGTCTATTTTAATTTTATTCCTTGACTCCATTTCCCTCTTGCTAAATTGTTTTCTAAATGAATATTATCCTCATCTATTTTTCCCTTCAGGATGAGCTGATCCTGAGTGATCAGCCTCCAATCACACTTACCAGGAAAAGGCTCCCTTTTGGATTTTTGTGACATTAACTAAAAAGCCAATAAAAAATACCCGGTATGGAACCTTCATTCTACACCCTCCAATTATCGGTGGAGTTGACCCAGGTCTGGGGAAACCCTCACCCTCCCAGCAAAGTTTGGGTGACATTTACCCACATTATGCCCTCTCTGCTGCTATGTCTTATCAAAGGCTCCACCTTGCAAAGAGGCAGCCGTTTGTTTTGACTTAAAGCCTAAGCTGAATTAAACAATAAATAAACAGAAAAACACATCGAATTTACAGCACAGAAACAGGCCATTCGGCCCAACTGGTCCATATTCCACATGGATCCACATAATCCTCCTCCCACCCCCCTTCATCTAACCCTTTCAGCACAAATTATGATGTGAGCCTCCTACACGACCTGAGGGGATTGTTGGGTGGGTACTTGGGCCCAAAAATAAGTTCAGGCCAGTTTCGAAGCGCAAAATGGGAAAGTTCCCTGATTCTGAAGATGGAACCCCTTGGATCACGACAAATTGGTCCTTGGTCCTTGGTCCTCATCTACATCATCGCGGTGAGCTGCCGATGCCCGGACACTTCCGGACACAGGCAGCGCGCCCGACTGAAGTGCTCAATGTCGGGCCGCCGGCTTCCCTGACAGGGGCCAGAGGGGGGTGGGGCGACAGCTGGAAGGGGGGGCCGAACGTGGCTATCAGGAGTGCTGTAGAAAACAAATCTTTGAACTTAGCTTCTCATTGGTGGCCGTTGACTAGGCTGCATCCACATCCAGAAAGCCTGAGGCCTGCTCTGTTTTGCTCAGGGCAGCCCAACTCGGCAGAGGGGTCCTAAAACCTTATACAGGGCCTTGGTGAGACCACACCTGGAGTACTGTGTGCAGCTTTGGTCTCCTTACCTAAGAAAGGATATACTTGCCATAGAGGGAGTGTAGCGAAGGTTCACCAGACTGATTCCTGGGATGGCAGGACTGTCGTATGAGGAGAGATTGGGTCGACTAGGCCTGTATTCACTAGAGTTTAGAAGAATGAGAGGGGATCTCATTGAAACGTATAACATTCTGACAGGGCTAGACAGACTGGATGCAGGGAGGATGTTTCCCCTGGCTGGGGAGTCTAGAATGAGGGGTCACAGTCTCAGGATACGGGGTAGGACATTTATGACGGAGATGAGGAGAAATTTCTTCAGTCAGAGGGTGGTGAACCTGTGGAATTCTCTACCACAGAAGGCTGTGGAGGCCAAGTCACTGAATATATTTAAGAAGGAGATAGATAGGTTTCTGGACACAAAAGGCATCAAGGGGTATGGGGAGAGAGTGGGAATATTGTATTGAGATAGAGGATCAGCCATGATCATATTGAATGGCGGAGCAGGCTCGAAGGGCCAAATGGCCTACTCCGGCTCCTATTTTTCTATGTTTCTAAAACAGGCCCATCATTCGCATATGAAAGGGTCTAATGCCTGTTTTAAGGGGCAGACCCGGATACATAAAAAATGGCCTGAATCAATTTCAGGTCAGACGTTTTCCAGGTGTCCTGGAGCGCAGGTCATTGGACCCTGACCTTGGGCCTTTCTACGCCTGGTTTACATGCAACAAGGTCCAATTTCTACCCCATGGTATTTCTTAGAAGTCTCTACAGAAGGTAGGCAATCTTTCTCTCATCAACAAGTCTCAGTACATGCTGGAAACTAACCAAGTGGTACCTAGGAGAAGGTATATCTTTGTGGGGCATGAGATTTACAAAAGTGCTTCCATATGTGACTGTTAAGTCGAAGTAAAAGTTTCATAAAAGCATAGGTCTTACTTCAGGTAGTGGCTTTTCAGGTGGATGAACTCTAGTTTCAAAGAGGCAATGGTGGACTGGGTGAAATGACCTATTGAGGCATTGCATTGGCTGTCACAGAAGTAATAGAATCACAGCGCTGAAAACTCCTGAGGGTCCATTCAGCCCTGGCTCCAAGCTTGAGACCCTGTCCTAAATCCCAGGACCAGGGTCATCTGGATGACTAGGGTGAGACGGCCACTCCTGTGAGGTCATGTCTTCGACAGCCACCCTGAACCACCATTGTCGGAGTGGTGCCACAAAGACATAGAAACATAGAATAGAAACATAGAATCTAGGAGCAGGAGTAGGCCATTCGGCCCGTCGAGCCTGCTCCGCCATTCAATACGATCATGGCTGATCATCCAAATCCAGTACCCTGTCCCTGCTTTAATCCCCACAGTACACATATCCCACCCTACCCCCGTAACCCCACGTATTTAATTCCCCCTAACATATCCCATCCTATCCCCATAACCCCACATATTTAATCCCCCCTAACACTAAGGGTCAATTTATCATAGCCAAATCAACCTAACCCACACATTTTTGGACCGGTCCCCTCTGTCCTGCCCAGATACATGTGGAGGAGTCTGTAAAGGTAGGTCCAAGCGTAGTGATGGCTGTCGACCCAGCACCTCAGGTTCTGTATCTGCATTTATTGTCCCCTCGTGAACTTGTCTTCTGCATTTAAATTATGCAGACCCTATGACAGCAGCCACCAGGAATAATGACGGAAAGTATTGACAGAGACAGAATATAAAAGGAGGGCAAATGATGGACTAACCAATGAAACCAGCTAAGACATTCCCAGGCCTTCAGCAGAACCTCCAGTGGCTGAAGCCCTAATCCCAGCCATAGCTTTATTAAGAACGCTATAACTGGGGCTTCAGAAACCTTGGGCTCCAGACTCAGCAATCTGGATTCAACACGTTGGGAAATTAGATTAGAACAGCAACAACGCAGGACTTCAACAGACTGATTGTTGTTCGGTGGTCTGCTCCAGAGCATATGTCGGACTTTACTGAGGAAGTGTCCAGCAGCAGCAGGCGAATGCCAGGAGCTGGCACAGACGATGGAGATATTTCGCAAGACAACATCATGATCCCGGGGCTAAAAGGGTTAAATTATGAGGACAGGTTGCATAGACTAGGCTTGTATTCCCTTGAGTTTAGAAGATTAAGGGGTGATCTAATCGAGGTGTTTAAGATGATTAAAGGATTTGATAGAGTTGATAGAGAGAAACTATTTCCTCTGGTGGGGGAGTCCAGGACAAGGGGGCGTAACCTTAAAATTAGAGCCAGGCCGTTCAGGGGTGATGTCAGGAAGCATTTCTTCACACAAAGGGCGGTGGAAATCTGGAACTCTCTCTCTCAAAAAAGCTGTTGAGGCTGGGGGTCAATTTAAAACTGAAATCATTGGGTAAGTGTATTAAGGGTTACAGAACCAAGACGGATAAAAGGAGTTAGGATATGGCTCAGCCATAACTGATTATAGTTTGATTTCTGAGTTACTTTTTTCTCTGTCCTTTCCCCCTTTCCTGGCCTCATGCTTCCAGCTGTAGTTCTGGAGCTCACTGACACTGTGAAAAGCTGGGTCTCAGTCACAGATTAGCATCTAGTTTTGAGTTGCTGCCAGTTTCACGGGTGTTTACAAATCTTTTTACTGGATCTATCTGGCTATCTCTGGAACAGGCCAAATTTTCTTGCATGTATTTTCTTGTATTCAGCCAGTGAGCCCTTCTCCTTTCTCCCTGCAGTGTTTGTAAGGCCTTTTTAACTAATTTTTCATTTGTTTATTAATCAATTTAGTGTCTTGTTTGTCTCGTCTGAGCTTATTGGTTCTGGAAATGAATTTCTCCTGCTCCCTACATCAGTCCCACTCCCAGTTTATTTTCCTTTCCTCTCCTCTCCTCTTCCCTCCCCTCCTTTCTCCTCTCCCCTCCTCTCTCCTCATCCCACCACTCCTCTCCCTTCTCCTCCCCTCTCACCTCCTCCTTCCCTCTCCCCTCCTCCTCTCCTCTCCTCCCTCCTTCTCTCCCTACCCCACCTCTCCTCTCCCCTCCCCTCCTCTCTCCCCATCCCATCTCTCCTCTCCCTTCTCCTCCCCTCTCCCCTCCTCCTCCCCTCTCCCCTCCTCCTCTCCTCTCCTCCCTCCTTCTCTCCCTACCCACCTCTCCTCTCCCCTCCCCTCCCTCTCTCCCCTCCTCTCTCCTCTCCCCTCCTCTCTCCCCATCCCATCTCTCCTCTCCCTTCTCCTCCCCTCTCCCCTCCTCCTCCCCTCTCCCCTCCTCCTCTCCTCTCCTCCCTCCTTCTCTCCCTACCCCACCTCTCCTCTCCCCTCCCCTCCTCTCTCCCCTCCTCTCTCCTCTCCCCTCCTCTCTCCCCATCCCATCTCTCCTCTCCCTTCTCCTCCCCTCTCCCCTCCTTTCCTCTCTCCTCCCTCCTCTCCCCATCCCACCTCCCCTCTCCCCCGCTCCCTCCCCTCTCCTCTCCCCATTTCCCTCTTTCACCATGATCCATTCCCCCCTTTCACTGCCATTCACTCTGCTACTCCCAGACCACTGGCTGCAGCTCCAGATCACATAAGAAATAGGAGCAGGAGTAGGCCATTCGGCCCTTCGAGCCTGCTCCGCCATTCAATGAGATCATGGCTGATCTTCTGCCTCAACTCCATTTACCGGCCCTATCGCCATATCCCTTGATGCCCTTACTAGTCAGATATCTATCGACTTCTGTTTTGAATATACCCAATGACTGAGCCTCCACAGCCCTCTGGGGTAGAGAATTCCAAAGATTCACCACCCTCTGTGTGAAGAAATTTCTTCTCATCTCAGTACTGAATGGCCTACCCTTTATCCTGAGGCTGTGGCCCCTGGTTCTAGACTCCCCAGCCAAGGGAAACATTTTCCCAGCATCCACCCTATCAAGCCCTGTAATAATTTTGTATGCTTCAATGAGATCCCTCCTCATTCTTCTGAATTCAAGAGAATACAGGCCTAGTTTACTTAATCTCTTCCCATACGACAGTCCCGCCATCCCAGGAATCAATCTTGTGAACCTTCGTTGCACTCCCTCTATGGCAAGTATATCCTTCCTTAGGTAAGGAGCCCAAAATTGTACACAGTACTCCAGGTGTGGTCTCACCAAGGCCCGATATAGACATAGAAAATAGGTGCAGGAGTAGACCATTCGGTCCTTCGAGCCTGCACCGCCATTAAATGCGTTCATGGCTGAACATGCTACCTCAGTACCCCATTCCTGCTTTCTCGCCATACCCCTTGATCCCCCTAGTTGTGAGTATTATATCTAACTCCCTTTTGAATATATTTAGCGAACTGGTCTCAACAACCTTCTGTGGTAGAGAATTCCACAGATTCACCACTCTCTGGGTGAAGAAGTTCCTCCTCATCTCAGTCTTAAATGGCTTCCCCTTTATCCTTAGACTGTGACCCCTGGTTTTAGTTTTCCCTAACATTGGAAACATTCTGCCCGCATCTAATTTGTCTAAACCAGTCAGGATTTTAAACGTCTCTATAAGATCCCCCCTCATTCTTCTGAACTCCAGAGGATACAAGTTCAGTTGATCCAGTCTTTCTTGATATGTCAGTCTGGCCATCTCAGGAATCAATCTAGTGAACCTTCGTTGCACTCCCTCAATAGCAAGAATGTCCTTCCTCAAGTTAGGAGACCAAAACTGCACACAATACTCCAGAGACATCCTTGACCCTTGCACCAGGGAGGCAACATACCATCCTGGAATCTCGGTTGCGGCCACGGAAACTCCTGTCTATTCCCCTTACAATTGAGTCCCCTATCACTATAGCTCAACCACTCTTTTTCCCGCCCTGCTGTGCAGCAGAGCCAGCCATGGTGCCATGAACCTGGCTGCTGGTGCCTTCCCCTGGTAGGTCATTTCCCCCAACAGTATCCAAAACGGTATATCTGTTTTGGCGGGAGACGACCGCAGGGGACTCCTGCACTACCTTCCTGATATTGCCCTGCCTCTTGGTCACCCATTTACTGTCTGACCTAGCCTTTACCCGCGGTGTGTTCAACTTACTAAATGAGTAATCCACAAAGTTCTCGGCATCGTGGATGCTCCAGAGTGAGTCCATCCGCAGCTCCAGTGCCGCCATGCGGTCCGTCAGGAGCTGCAGCTGGACGCACTTCCTGCACACATAGTTGTCAGGGACACTGGAAGTGTCCCTGATTTCCCACATAGCACAGGAGGAGCACGACACGGTTCCGAGATTTCCTGCCATGACTTAACCCTTATATTACTTTATTAAGTTAAGTCCCTGAAAACAAAATATAAATCGAACCTACCTTTTAAATTCCCTCTACCCCTAAAGGTTAGAGGAGGTGGGAGGGTGGGAGACACTACTAGTGTAGTGTCTCGGGTTTAGCAACAGCTCCACCTATATACGGGTACCAATGAATTGGCCCCGCCCTCTGATTTTGAAAAAAGCCCGCGAAGCTCCTTCCGCGCTGCCGACCGCTCTGTGGAAGAAAGAAAGGCTCCTCCTCCACCGCTGTCGACGCTGGTGTGAGGCCTACCTGAGCCTCGGGGCTCCCTTTATTGACTCGCCGCCGCTCCCGCCGCTCCAACCAGGTCCGCTCCTCCTTCCCCGCTGCCGACCGCTCTGTGGAAGAAAGAAAGGCTCCTCCTCCGCCACTGTCGACGCTGGTGTGAGGCCTACCTGAGCCTCGGGGCTCCCTTTATCGACTCGCCGCCGCTCCCGCCACTCCAACCAGGTCCGCTCCTCCTTCCCCGCTGCCGACCGCTCTGTGGAAGAAAGAAAGGCTCCTCCTCCGCCGCTGTCGACGCTGGTGTGAGGCCTACCTGAGCCTCGGGGCTCCCTTTATCGACTCACCGCCGCTCCCGCTGCTACAACCAGGTCCGCTCCTCCTTCCCCGCTGCCGACCGCTCTGTGGAAGAAAGAAAGGCTCCTCCTCCGCCGCTGTCGACGCTGGTGTGAGGCCTACCTGAGCCTCGGGGCTCCCTTTATCGACTCACCGCCGCTCCCGCTGCTACAACCAGGTCCGCTCCTCCTTCCCCGCTGCCGACCGCTCTGTGGAAGAAAGAAAGGCTCCTCCTCCGCCGCTGTCGACGCTGGTGTGAGGCCTACCTGAGCCTCGGGGCTCCCTTTATCGACTCACCGCCGCTCCCGCTGCTACAACCAGGTCCGCTCCTCCTTCCCCGCTGCCGACCGCTCTGTGGAAGAAAGAAAGGCTCCTCCTCCGCCGCTGTCGACGCTGGAGTAAGACTTCTTTACTCCTGTACTCAAATCCTCTTGTAATGAAGGCCAGCATACCATTTGCCTTCCTAATGGCTTGCTGCACCTGCACATTCACTTTCAGTGACTCATGTACAAGGACACCCAGGTCCCTTTGAGCATCTGCATTCCCCAATCTTTCACCATTTAGGAAATACTCTGCCTTTCTGTTTTTTCTACCAAAGTGGATAACTTCACATTTATCCACATTATATTCCATCTGCCATGTTCTTGCCCACTCACTGAGCCTGTCGAGATCCCCTTGAAGCCTCTTCACATCCTCTTCACAACTGACACTGCCACCTAGCTTTGTATCATCAGCAAATTTGGAAATGTTACATTTAGTCCCCTCATCCAAATCATTGATATAGATTGTGAATAGCTGGGGCCCAAGCACCAATCCTTGCAGTACCCCACTAGTCACAGCCTGCCATCCTGAAAAAGACCCATTTATCCCTACTCTTTGTTTTCTGTCTGTTAACCAATTCTCAATCCATCACTGGCAATTTCTCCCAGACCATTGTCAGCTGCACTAGACAAGCAAGAACAGGAGAGGCCGAAGGCGATTGGACTCCGCAATGAGTTTACTTTCCACCTTTCAAGGGGAGGTGGCTGGACACATTCGGACTCTCCCCTGCAGCAGCACAGAAATCGGGGGCTCATAGAATGGGGGTTCAGACCCATGAGACACACCAACACCCAGCACCCTGATTCCAACAGGTATGCATTACAATCACCTTTACTTTTTCCTGCCCTTTGCAGATTTACAAATTGCAGAGTTTTTTGTTGCAATACCAGTTATTTCCAGTCCTGTGTTGTTGACATTTGTAAAGCTGATGTGCGAGGTTTCTGTTGGACACGGAGTGGGTCTGTGTGGGTCTTTTCTGTTTGAGCAACAGTTGTACTCACTTGGAATTTGGTCCCACGTCTTGGGGCCAACTCAGGCTGGATCCGAACTCTCTCCGCCAGGGAACAATGAAGTTGTCTCTGTCAGCACTCCAGCCGTCAGCTGACACCATCTTTTCATGTTGGTTTGTTTGTTCTAAGAATTTGTCCTTGTTTTCACATTAAACACCGGACAGGAAACTCTATTGTTTAGCTCAACATTAACTCTAAGAACATCAGGAGGTTTGTTCTCCACAGACCAGTTTTACAACGGTTTGAATCAAATGTTACGACCACCAGAATCACTGGCCTCGATATTAACTCCCGCACGGTGGGCGGCGGGGGGGGGGGGGTGTAAAATGTGAAATATGCAGAACCCGACCCAAACAAGCCACGTACGCGCCCACCGCCATTTTTAGGGCGACAGAAATCGGGGCGTTCGAATGGTGCTTGGAGAGGCGGGACTCTTATTAACATATTTTAATCGGCTCCTACAGTGCAACCGGGGGTCTGATTTGAGATTAGCTGGTGCTGCACGGGTTTCCCGAGGGTCAGTAACTCGGCAGCCAAGCAGAGCTGAGAGCTGCCCGGTCCCCAAGGTAAGTGGCTCTTTGAGCACTCCTTGTGGGACAGGAGGAGGAGTGCCCCCCGCATACCCTTCGAGGAAGCCTTCGGCCGCTCTCAACCCCGCACTCAGAGGGACCTTGTACCCGAATCGCAGAAAGTTAACATGCAGGTACAGCAAGCAATTAGGAAAACAAATGGTATGTTGGACTTTATTACAAGAGGATTTGAGAATAAGAGTAAAGACGCCTTACTGCAATTATACAGGGCCCTGGTGAGACCACACCTGGAGTACTGTGAACAGTTTTGGTCTCCTTACCTAAGGAAGGATATACTTGCCATAGAGGGAGTGCAACGAAGGTTCACCAGACTGATTCCTGGGATGGGGGGATTGTCCTCTGAGGAGAGATTGGGTCGACTAGGCCTGTATTCACTAGAGTTTAGAAGAATTAGAGGTGATCTCATTGAAACGTATAAAATTCTTAAGGGGATCGACAGGGTAGATGCAGGGAGGATGTTTCCCCTGGCTGGGGAGTCTAGAACCAGGGGTCACAGTCTCAGAATAAGGGGTTGGCCATTTAGGACTGAGATGAGGAGAAATTTCTTCACACAGAGGGTGGTGAATCTTTGGAATTCTCTACCCCAGAGGGCTGTGGAGGCTCAGTCGTTGAGTATATTCAAAGCAGAGATCGATAGATTTTTGAATATTAAAGGGATCAAAGGATATGGGGATAGTGCAGGAAAGTGGAGATGAGGTAGAAGATCAGCCATAATCTTATTGAATGGCGAAGTAGGCTCCTATTTCTTATGTTCTTGTGCAATGTTCCCTGTAATTTCTTTTGGGTGCGTGGCCCCTTGAAACATAGAAACATAGAAAAATAGGAGCCGGAGTAGGCCATTCGGCCCTTCGAGCCTGTTCCGCCATTCAATATGATCATGGCTGATCCTCTATCTCAATACCATATTCCCGCTCTCTCCCCATACCCCTTGATGCCTTTTGTGTCTAGAAATCTATCTATCTCCTTCTTAAATATATTCAGTGACTTGGCCTCCACAGCCTTCTGTGGTAGAGAATTCCACAGGTTACTCATCCTCTGAGTGAAGAAATTTCTCCTCATCTCAGTCCGAAATGTCCCACCCCGTATCCTGAGACTGTGACCCCTCGTTCTAGACACCCCAGCCAGGGGAAACATCCTCCCTGCATCCAGTCTGTCTAGCCCTGTCAGAATTTTATACGTTTCAATGAGATCCCCTCTCATTCTTCTAAACTCTAGTGAATACAGGCCTAGTCGACCCAATCTCTCCTCATATGACAGTCCTGCCATCCCAGAGGCAGTGTGGCCCAGTCAAACTACTGCGCATGTGCGCTTTTTCCATTCAGAAACTGGAAAGTGGCCTGCACGGGAGCTTCAGACAGCTGTGAGGCCGTGTGGCTAAAGGGAGCAGTGTTCTTATGTTCACCCGCAGCCCCCGCATCCCCGCTGATCACTGCCCCCCCGATCACCCCCCCTCCCGATCACTGCCCCCCCGATCACCCCCCCACAACCCCCGATCACTGCCCCCCTCCCGATCACTGCCCCCCCGATAACTGCCCCCCATCCCCCGATCACTCCCCCCCCGATCACTGCCCCCCCTGATCACCCCCCAACCCCCGATCACTGCCCCCCTCGATCACTGCCCCCCTATCCCCCGATCACTGCCCCCCTGATCACTGCCCCCCCATCCTCCCGATCACCGACCCCCCTCCCGATCACTCCCCCCCCCGATCACTGCCCCCTCCCCCCACCCCGATCACTGCCCCTCCCCCCCACCCCGATCACTGCCCCTCCCCCCCAGCCCTCCTGATCGCGGCCACTGGGCTGGAGTATTTTTGTGGTCCCAGGAGGAGAACTTGTGTCCCACAAATATGAATGTTAAGAGGAAACTTTGGCCATGTAATGGCGACCTCCAGTGGTCCCTTTAAGATTATGACAATGGCGTCAACTGGTGGACTGGCCTAAAGTAAGGCAGCCTGGCCTTTTCTGCAGATTTTATCTGTATGTGTAAAATATTTGTGCAGTAACTCAGATCGCAGATGATAATCCAAATTGTGAGCATTAAACGCCTTTTGCTGTAGTTGTTATGGTAACAGGTCCTAATTTCCACTTAGCTTTATAGTTCTGTAGACCGGGAGTTTAAATTACCGTCAGATAATTACCACTGTCCAAATCTACTGCCTGAGCCACAAAACGGAGTGCAGAGGGAGACAACAGACATGTTTCTCCCACTCTGGGACTTTTATTCTTGTAAAATGTTGTGAAACATGAGGATGGTGTCCTTGGAACAGCCAGATTAGCACCAGTACGCAATGGAAGGGTGTGCGCAGGGGCAGTAAGAGGTGAAAACGTACATCCCTGATGTCAAAACCAGCGTCATCACTCCCTCCTCAACAATACCATCCTCAGCCCTTCTGCCCTCTGCAACTACCAACCTCCCTCTCGCCTCCTGCTCCAGAGTCCTTGACCGTGTAATGTGGAAATCCGTCCCAAGCCGCTTCACAGGAACGTAATCAAAATGACAAAAAGATCCACACCGAGCCAAACAATGAGACATTAGCAGGGTGAATAAAAGCTTGGCCAAAGAGTTAGGTTTTAAGGAGGGTGCTAAAGGTGGAGGTGGGGGATGGAGCGGAGGAAAGGCTTCGGGAGGGAATTCCAGAGCATGAGGTCTAGATGGCTGAAGGCACGGCCACCAATGGTTGGGTGAAGGGAGTGGGAAATGAACAAGTGGCTCTTCCATTCCCTCTTTCTTATCTCCCCCTCCCCCTTTCCGCAGTCACCATCTCTCCCTCCCCGGGAATCATGGTGGCCCTTTACATCAGCCCATCACTGCTCCTCGTATTCAGTCCATCGCCCCTCCCTCCCAACCCGTTCCCCCCACCACGCCCCCTCACCTCATGCCTCCCCACTCCACCCCACCCCACCCCACCCTGTGCTTCCCCACCGCACCCCCGCCCCCCGTGCTCCCCCACCCTCACCCCCGGTGCCTCCCCACCTCGGCCCCAGTGCCATTCCCCCTCACCCCATGCCTCTCTACCCCCACCCCCCTGTCCCTCCCCACCCTGCTCCTCTTGAACAGCGCACTAGGCGCATCAGAATAATCTTTAAATAAGCTGACTTGGCTGGTTGGGTGAAAGCACTTATAGAATGTACACTTCATGGTGCAATGTCCTCGATTTCCTATCTGTAGTACTTGGCCCAGTGAAAGACGGGAAGATTAGAGTACAGATCAACAAGCGACTGAATAGTCCGCATCAAGGTTACAAAGATTGAGAAATCTCTGCCGTGGCACTGTGCCCCGTAGAGTGATTTGCAGTTGGAAAGACTCATCACCAGTTTCTGTCGAGTCAAAAATCACCTGTGGACCCTGGTCCTGTCCAAGGTTAGACTGACTGCAACACGAATTGGTTTATTGACTCGGCTACAGGCTGCTTCTTGTTTATCACTAGGCTGTGTCTCCCAGCTCAGCTTCTTGTTGTATCACACATATGAATGAACAACTAGCTGGTCGACACTTATCTCAGGGAGCTGATTTTAACAATGTATACAGAATAGAGTCAACTTGTTACTGTTAATGCGTGGGGAACTGAGAAAGAATTCTTCTTATCAGAGTCGCTCGGAGGTGACAAGGTCCGAGAGTGTTTACTGAAAATATCCCGAATCCAACTGATGCCTTTTTAAATGCATTATTTTGATGTGTATCGTAATAAATTCAGCACACACACCAACCTAGAAATTAGCAAAACAACAAGAATAATAATTTGCATTTATATATCGTCCTTAATGTAGAAAAAAAGGCCACAATGTTCTTCACGTAATTGGGCAAAAATCGACACTGAGCCACAGAAGGGGATATTAGGAAGGGTGGCTAAAAGCTTCATCAAAGAGGTAGGTTTTAAGGAGGATCTTAAAGGAGGAGAGAAAGTAGAGAGGCGGAGGGGTTTGGGGAGGGAATTCCAGAATGTGAGAGATAGACGGCTGAGGGCAGGACCACAGATGAGGAAGCAGAGGGAGGGATGCACAAGAGGTCACAGTTGGAGGAACACAAAGTTCGCGAAGGGTTGTAGAGCTGAAGGAGGTTACAGGGATAGGGAGGGGGGCGAGGCCATGGAGGGATTTGAACACGAGAATGAGAATGGTGTGGGTTAGGACATGGGCAGCCGAATGTTGATGAGCTAATGTTTACAGAAGGTGGTCGATGAGAGGCCGGCCAGGAGAGCACTGGAATAGCTGAGTCTGAAGATGACAAAGGCACGAGATGAAGATGTTGGCAGCAGATGGGCTGAGGCAGGGGCGGGGCAGAGACAGGCGATGTTACGGAGGTGGAACTCAGCAGTCTTGACGGAACGGATATGGGGTCGAAAGCTCATCTCGGGGTGAAATATTACACTAAGGTTGTGAACAGTCAGGTTCAAACTGAGACAGTGGCCAGGGAGGGAATGGAATCGGTGGTGAGGGTCCGGAGTTTGTGGCGGGGGGCCAAATATGTTGGCTTTGGTCTTCCAAAAGTTTAAGTGGAGGAAACTGCAGCTCATCCTGGACTGGCTAACACAGAGACAGTGGAGGGGTGGAGAGAGGTGGTGGTGAGGGGGAGCTGAGTGTTGTCAGCGTACCTGTGGAACCTGACGTGTTTTAGGAAGATGTCGCCGAGGAACATCATGTAGTCGAGCAATAGGAGGGAGCCATGGATAGATCCTTGGGGGACTCCAGAGGTAATGGTGCGAGAGCGGGAAGAAAAGCCATTGCAGGTGATTCTCTGGCTACAATAGGATAGATAAGAATGGAACTAGGCACAACTACATTCAACACCATCCAGGACAGAGCAGTTTGCTTGTTAGTTGCCCTGTTTCTGGATTGAATCTCTATCCCCGGTGCACTGTGGCTGCAGTATGCACGATCTACTGGAGCAAATCAAGGTTACTTTGACAGAGCACCTCCCTCCTCTGTAACCTGTACCCCCAAGAAAAACAAGAGCAACAATGTTGTGGAAACACCATTAGCTCCAAGTTACTCTTTAAGTCACACACCATCCTGTCGTGGATATTTATCGCCGTTCCTTCATTGCCGCTGGATTATTTTTGAGGCACAGATAGGCTCACCCATTCTCTCACCGCCACCTTTAATGCTCTTGTCCCCAGTAAAATCCTCACTCACTCTCACCCTGGTCGTTTCCCAGAGTAAGACCCCCATCTTCGCTTTATCAAGTCCAAGAGGCGCAGACTTGAGTGTATCTGGCATACAACTGGTTTAGCCATCCATCGTCAGGTCTGGCTGGACCACATCAAGCACTACTAGACCTTGCTCTCTTTTGCCAAAACTTCTCACTATCCAGGATCATCCTGGATAGTAAAGATAATCCCAGCTCCTGTTCTTCACTACCGACCCTTAGACCCCTTTCCCCTGCCCCCTCCATCCTTACCTCCAACAAGTGCGAGGAGATCATGGACTTCTTTGTCACTGATTAAGTCCATCCGTTCAGCTGCCTCGGCTGCTTCCCTCCCTTCCCCTAGCCCGGTAGCATAGTGGTAATGTCACTGGGCTAGTAATCCAGAGGCCTGGACTAATGATCCAGAGACATGAGTTCAAATCCCACCACGGCAGCTGGGGAATTTAAATTCAGTTAATTAAATAAACCTGGAATAAAAAGCTAGTATCAGTAATGGTGACCATGAAACTATTGGATTGTCGTAAAAACCCATCTGGTTCACTAATGTCCTTTAGAGAAGTAAATCTACCATCCTTACACAATCTGGCCTATATGTGACTCCAGACCCACAGCAATGAGGTTGACTCTTAACTGCCCTCTGAAATGGCCTAGCAAACCACCACCTTCCCAAGGACAATTAGGGATGGGCAATAAATGCTGGCCTTGCCAATAGAATAAAAAAAAATAACCAAGCCAAGGTTCCCCCCACCCTAGCCCTGAATGTGTGCCTTTCTCTAGTTTCTCTCATGTCAGCCATGGCTCAGTGGGTAGCACCCTCACCCTCACCTCTGAGTCAGGGACTTGAGCACAAAAATCTAGGCTGACACTCCCAGTGCGGTGCTGAGGGAGCGCTGCACTGTCGGAGGTGCTGTCGTTAAACCGAGGCCCCGTCTGCTCTCTCAGGTGGATGTAAAAGATCCCATGATACTATTTCGAAGAAGAGCAGGGGAGTTATCACTGGTGTCCTGGCCAATATTTATCACTGAAGCACATTATCACATTGCTGTTTGTGGGAGCTTGCTGTGCGCAAATTGGCTGCCGTATTTCCTACATTACAACAGTGCCTACACTTCAAAAAGTACATTGGGTGTAAAGCGCTTTGGGACATCCGGTGGTTGTGAATCATAGAAATTTACAGCACAGAAGGAGGCCATTCAGCCCATCTTGTCCGCGCCGGCCGACAAAGAGCTATCCAGCCTAATCCCACTTTCCAGCTCTTGGTCCGTAGCCCTGTGGGCACTTCAAGTGAAAGGTGCTGTCTTTCTTTCTCATGCCCTCTCCGAGCTCATCTTGTCCGTGGAACACACTTTCTGCTCTCGTAACCCCATTACCACTAAACTGCTGACCATCCAATTTCCCTTCCTGGCCCCCATGTTATATGGTAAATAATTCCTCATCCTCTCCCTTTCAAATCCGCCATCATCACTGCCCTCCTCATACAACCCACCCTCGACCCCTCTGTCTTTGCAAACTATCATCCAACCTCCCTTTATTCTCCAAGTCCTGAACATGTTGTCACCTCCCAAATCCATATCCATCTTTCCCGCAACTCCATGTTTGAACCCCTCCAATCGGGTTTCCGCCCCACCACAGTGCCGAAATGCCCATATCAAAGTCACAAATGACATCCTATGTGACTGTGACCAAGGTAAACTATCCCACCTCATCCTTCTCGACCTGTCTGCAGCCTTTGGCATGGTTGACCACACCATCCTCCTCCAACAACTCTTCTCCATTGTCCAGCTGGGTGGGACTGCACTCGTCCTGGTTCCATTTTTATCTATTTAATCATAGCCACAGAATCACCTGCAACGGCTTCTCTTCCCACTCCCACATCATTACCTCTGGTGTCCCCCAAGGATCTATCCTTGGCCCCTTCCTAGTTCTCATCTACATGTTGCCCCTCAGCTAAATTATCCGAAAACACAGCGTTGGTTTCCATATGTACGCTGACGACACCCAGCTCTACCTCACCACCACTTCTCTCGACCCCTCCACGGTCTCTAAATTATCAGACTGCTTGCCCGACATCCAGTTCTGGATGAGCAGAAATTTTCTCCCATTAAATATTGGGAAGACTGAAGCCATTGTTTTTGGTCCCTGCCACAAACTCCGTTCCCTAGCCACTGACTCCATCCCTCTCCCTAACATCTGTCTGAGGCTGAACCACACTGTTCGCAACCTTGGTGTCATATTTGACCCTGAAATGAGCTTCCGACCACATATCCGCAGCATAACAAAGACCGCCTATTTCCACCTCCGTAACATCGCCCGTCTCTGCCCTTGCCTCAGCTCATCCGCTGCTGAAACCCTCATCCATGCCTTTGTTACCTCTAGACTTGACTATTCCAACGCACTCCTGGCTGGCCTCCCACATTCTACCCTACGTAAACTTGAGGTCATCCAAAACTCGGCTGCCCGTGTCCTAACTCGCACCAAGTCCCGTTTGCCCATTACCCCTGTGCTCGCTGACCTACATTGGCTCCCGGTTAAGCAGCGCCTCGATTTCAAAATTCTCATCCTTGTTTTCAAATCCCTCCATGACCTCGCCCCTCCCTATCTCTGTAATCTCCTCCAGCCCCACAACCCCCCGAGATATCTGCGTTCCTCTAATTCTGCCCTCCTGAGCATCCCTGATTATAATCGCTCAACCATTGGTGGCCGTGCCTTCTGTCGCCCGGGCCCTAAACTCTGGAATTCCCTGTCTAAACCTCTCTGCCTCGCTACCTCTCTTTCCTTCTTTAAGACGCTCCTTAAAACCTACCTCCTTGACCAAGCTTTTGGTCACCTGCCCGAATTTCTCCTTATGTGGCTCGGTGTCAACTTTCTTTTTGTGTTTTAATACTCCTGTGCAGCACCTTGGGATGGTTTACCATGTTAAAGGTGCTATATAAGTACAAGTTGTTGTTGTTGTTGTGTGAGGTATGACTACAGTCACTGGAGGGTTTCCCCTTTGACCTCAGGGCTCCTTGTTGCTACACTTGGTCGATGGCTGCTTTGAGTTGGAGGGGAGCTACTCTCAGCGCTTCTCTGGTGTTCAGATCTTGCTGTGATGGGGCGTGGAGCCAAGTAGTTGTGCTGAAACATGAACTGAGCATCAGTGAGAAGGTTACTGGGGAGTAGGTGTTGCTCGATGGCGCTATTGATAACTCTGTCATTTGAATGATGATTGGGAGGAGGCTGATCGGTACATGTCTTCAGCACTACAGCTGGGATAGTGTCGGGGCCAATAGCCTTCGTTGTGTTCAGTGCACTCGGCTGCTTCTTAGCGTTATGTGGAGTGAATCGAATTGATCGGACACCGGTATCTGATTACTGACTTGCCAGTGACCGCCACTACCCATGGCTCATTAACCTCGCCAATCTGGTCTGAGAACTAGTTTTATGGAAGACAATCTGGCGGCCGTATAACTTGTGGGTAAGGCATGCCCGTGGATCCCTTAGTCTCTCTGCTCTTGCTGTACATTTTTATTTAGTACTTCTGGGCCCCCAAGTTCCCTGCTCTTAGCGGCGTTTCCGGGTTCAGCACTTTGGGGCAGAATGCATCTGCACCAGTGTCGCTCGTCTTGGCAAAATGATAACAGGTAGTGCTTGGAGTTACAAGAATTTTAATGAATAAATGTAACACGTGTAAAGTGTGTTCCTCACAGTGATTACCTGGGATTATTGAACACTTGAGAGAGACACAGTGTGCTGGAACATTGCTGCTGCTGCTAACTGGGTAAGTCAATAAAGAGAGTTACAAAGGTCAAGATGTACTTTTTGGAAACAGTAATGTTAACTGATGCTCCCACCAAAGAACATTCAGTGCCACTGGGCACTGCTTTGCACAATGACGAGATAGCAGCGATTAGCGTGAAAAGATCTTTTGTAACTATTTCACTGCAGGAAGACAATTGTTTCTGTCACAGTAAACTGATAGGGATAAAATTTCCTTCATTCGCTTCCAGTGGGAGTTAGTTCCATGCACTGTATCGGAAAGTCATGACGAATTGTTGCTAAGTTTTGTAACACTCGGTTTTACTGGGCCAGTCAAGGTTAATAAGCAGACCGTGATTCAGAAAACAAGACACGCAAATTGACTTGATCCAGTTGGAGATTGGAGAATTTCTCTGGGGCCGAGCAACACGCTAAACATAATCCTGTCTGAAGACACCAGCCTAGAAATTAGAGTTGCTGACATCAGCAGGCGAAGGTGTGATGTTCCTTTGCTCACTGTTAGAATGCAGGTGCTACCTGGTTTAGTTCAAATGGGTTAATGATTCCGCTAAAAGTGGTCAGAGGCCAGTCAAACGTGTGCATTAAGTGCTTGCCAATATCGCCGGGAATAGTTTCCGGGCTACCAACCCATCTTATAACGGTTAAAGGAACCGTGGCTGCACCTGGAGAAAGTGAAAGACTCCACGGCACGGCCTGAGCTCCGGTATTCCTCTAACATGTGTCTGAAGTGCACCGGTTTTTTGGGGGGTACAAAAGTGAGGAAATATGAAGGGAGTCCCGAGAAGCTGAGTCTCTGCCTCCATGAGACTGCCGGCCGCTACAGGCCCTTCAGAAAGTCTGGAACAGGCATTCCTATTTACAACCGCGGGGAAATGAGATGGTTGAAGCCTGTAACCAGCTGTACTCCGATTCCCACTCGCTGCTGGTTGAGTCCAGGCTGCCCCTGGTATAAGGTGGTGCTGAGGGGAAAGAGGTTGTACCTGTGGGTCTGTGCCGGTTAACAGCAAGCGCTGCAGCAGTATTCTACTATGGTGATTTCTTATACTGAACTTAGCTGCAACAGAAGAGGAATCTAACTCTTGTGCGTGCGCTGGGCTCATAGAATCATAGAAATTTACAGCACAGAAGGAGGCCATTCTGTCCATTGTGTCTGTGCTGGCCAACAAAGAGCTCTCCAGCCTAATCCCACTTTCCAGCTCTTGGTCCGTAGCTCTGTAGGTTACAGCTCTTCAGGTGCACATCCAAGTACTTTTTAAATGTGATGAGGGTCTCTGCCTCTACCACCCTTTCAGGCCGTGAGTTCCAGACCCCCACCACCCTCTGGGTGAAAATATCTCTCCTCAACTCCCCTCTAATCCTTCTACCAATTACTTTAAATCTGTGCCCCCTGGTTATTGACCCCTCTGCTAAGGGAAATAGGTCCTTCCTATCCACTCTATCTAGACCCCTCATAATGTTATACACCTCAATCAGCCTCCTCTGTTCCAAAGAAAACAACCCCAGCCTATCCAAAATAACAACAGAAAACGCTGGAAAAACTCAGCAGGCCAGGCAGCATCCGTGGAGAGAGAAACAGAGTTAACGTTTCAGGTTGAAGACCTTTCGTCAGAACTGGAAAAAAGCAGGAAATGATTCCAGATTATTTCAGATTTCCAGCATCCGCAGTATTTTGCTATCGTCCCAGCCTATCCAATCTTTCCTCATAGCTAAAATTCTCCAGTCCATCCTCGTAAATCTCCTCTGTACCTGCTCTAGTGCAATCACATCCTTCCTGTAATGTGGTGACCAGAACACCGCAGTATTCTAGCTGTGGCCTAACTAGTGTTTTATACAGTTCAAGCATAGCCCCCCTGCTCTTGTTTTCTATGCCTCGGGTTGTGTTTGGGACACCTCTCCCAGACTGGGGTCCATTATTTTGGGTGTATGAGGAGGGAGGCGGACACACAGAGAGTGCCTCTGCATACAAGCAAGGGACCACATGAGATGAGGAAGATACTTACTTGCCACGTTTCGATTTATTGTCCCCTCAGAAACTTACTGAAGAGCAGTATTTTCAGGGGTTCAGGTTCGGCAGAGGGAATACTGGGATCGGCACCTAGACAAGAATGTTTATCAAGGCACCAGTGTTTTTCATTTATGTGCCTGTATAAATCTGGTGGCGCATTGCAGTACTGCCAACCAGAGGCCCCAGGATCATTAGAGCATGGTGCCTGCTTCAGAACATTGCCATGAAGAAAGGTTTGCTTATTCCTGAATCTGACTCTGAAGGTGATGATGATAAAGGGAAGGGAGCACCTGAAGCTACACATGGGACAGGAGAGGAAGTGGAAAAAGAGAGCCAGCAGTTGCCTGCCGGAACAAAGAGAGTACAACTAGTAGCCCAGTGCTTTCAAAACTTAAAGGTTGACTCACCAAGATAAAGTCACTTCACACAGGCCTGTTCCCCCCCCCCCCCCCCATTTGTCACAAGTCCCTTACTGTCCAAGATTTCTGCCAGTTCCTTCATAAGACAGAAGTCTCAGTTTCCTCTGTCATCATTCAACTTCCCAGAGTTAAAAACATACACAGAGTTGAACTCTCAGCTCCACGTGATCAAGGCCTGTTTAGTTTAAACAACATTCACTTAAGTGACACAAAAATCAATTCTCCCAATCTACAACTGGAGTATTGCGTCCAGTTCTGGTCACCACACTTTAGGAAGGATGTGAAGGCCCTTGAGAGGGTGCAGAGGAGATTTACCAGAATGGTTCCGGGGATGGGGGATCTTAGCTACAAGGACAGGTTGGAGAAGCTGGATTTGTTTTCATTAGAGCAAAGGAGGTTGAGGGGTGATTTGATAGAGGTGTACAAGATTATGACAGGTTTGGATAGGCTAGACGGTGTAAGGGATTCTCTCCTGACCCTGCGTGTCTCGTAGCCTGTGAGGTTCACGCGGCTCTGTGCAGCCTGTATGTCAGTGCGGGTCTAGGCCTGGTCTCCAGCCAGTCTGGGAACACTAGACACCCCTGTGAGTGGTTCGAATCACTCTCCCTTACGGTTCTAGACACTGGACTTAGATGCGAGAGCAGTAATGGAGATAAAACTCATGTAGACTTGGTTTGAACGGTACGAAATGGAAAATCTTTATTGCATGATACTTAAAATTATGAAATACATGTCATATGCACAGATTAATGACAGTACAATCTTACAAACAGTTATAATCACTCTTAGGGAAACGAGGAACGACCAGCACAACGTAAATAGGGCACACATTACAAATATCCTTAATCTTTAAACCCTCCCCTATCAATAACTATCCTAAAACTAGCTTCGTAGGATCCCGAGACTCATGCTCACCACTCGTAATAACTCGGAGAAATCCCGAATAGCTGATCGGATGTTTTTCACCGCAGCACCCACGTGTTGGTCAGGAGATCTCCTGGTCCCACTTGTTTACTGCTTCTGCTGCTCGGTCAGTCGGCTGGACCGTCCGCTGTAGTGAAGACCTCTGTTGGTGGGCTTCAAAGTTTAATCGTGGAGCACCGTTGTCAATATCACTGATACGATGTGTTTACACAGTCCAGTTATCATTGATGCAATATGTCTTGTTAAAGAAGAGAACTTCCTGTCAAGAAGACTTGGCTGATCGACCTACAGGCGCGGTCGGGATTTACTGACCGTGGCGATGGATAAGGTCTTCTTCTCTTCTCCTCTCATCTCATCTCATCTCATCTCATCTCGGGCCTTCGGTTCCGCTGCCAGCTACCAACATAGGTCTTTGCAACAGTCTTTTACCCAGGAGCAGCCACGAGGTTACGAATCGACCGGATAAAACACAGGAGCAGCCACGATGATAACAGCAGCAAGCGGCAAGAGTCAAGAGCAAAAAAAAAAAAAGCAAGAGAGCGAATGGACGGTTTGGGCCTGCAATTATAGTGCACAGTTCTTCCGTTTCCCGCCCAACTACAATGTCCATTCTTTTGTTTAAGGTTTGGCGCCCAAAAATGTCCTGTATGGGTGATCTCTGTCCTTAATGGGTTTCGGGGCTACTCCTGAATGTTTGAGTACCTGTTAATATTTCTCCCATTGTTAAATCGGTCGGTGTTCCCCCTGGAGGGGTTTGGGGCTTCCAAGTGTCCTGTATAACTACCTGCTAACGGCTCTCTCATCGTAGAGCCGTTGGGAGTTTACATATTAATGTCCTTTGGATGGGCCCTTGATGGCTTTCCTTTGTACCTGGGAGACCGATCCCAGTATCGATGTTTATACTGTAAACCCATAATGTCCTGTGTATTGTCTTCACTGTGCTGAATCGTTATCGATCCTGCAAAAATGTTTATTGGAACGCCATCTTGTCTGCCTGCTGAAAAGTCTCGAATGTTCTGTCACGCGGTGCGGCGGCCATTTTACAGGCTGCTTGTGTCCAATTTAAACCTGACAGCATTCCGCTGAAATAAAAGCTGTTTTGAACGAAACTTGTGTTTTCTCCTTATTAAAATGAAATCGCGATAATTGCGAATTCTACAGTCCCTCCTGTTGATGCGAATAACTCCGCTTATCGTATCAAAAATCTCAGTGGTGAGCAATCTTATCTCGATTTCACTCCGAATCCAGTAAATTAATCCCATAAAATTTTAACTTCACTAGGGTCTCTGTGTCGTCCTCATTTCCCAAGAAAAAAATCACATTTTATATCACCGTAGGCATCATTTGCCCTTAAACTTACACCACTTGTTTTCCTTCCCGGCGTAACCAGGCCGATACCTCACGCATCACCTGTATATTTGTCTTTTATTCAAGGGAAGGAAAAACAAAACCCAAAAACCAAACAAT
This sequence comes from Squalus acanthias, assembly GCA_030390025.1. Lineage (NCBI taxonomy): Eukaryota > Metazoa > Chordata > Chondrichthyes > Squaliformes > Squalidae > Squalus > Squalus acanthias. Next base: position 1,057,598 of record JASTWF010000047.1, read on the forward strand.
CAACACCATCACCAAAATAAACAAATCCCGACTCTTAAACATGTCGAGTTTCCAACGTATTTACAATGGGTACAAACTTCCGCGGCGCACGTGGCGAGCGGGAGTGACGCCATTTTCCCATTACACTGCGCTCTCATCGTGCACGCGCACGTAACGTTCTCGCCACTCTCCCGTGTTCTCATGCTTGGTGAGGCGCTTGTCTCTTTTACAATGTATGAACAAAAGGTATACTACAATAAACACTTGACAGACGACTAAAATGTGGGAGGCTATTCTGACCCATGAGGGCACTTCAATATTCGTGAACAGATTCCACCACGGTGGAACCACTATGTCCAAAATGTCTGTACCTATCTCGACGGTTTTCTGTTCTAATGTATAGAAATGCTTTTGTGACACCGCGACGGCTTTTAGAAGTTTGGTTAAATGCTCAGGGAGAGGGGGAATGAGGTACCCAAAATGTGCGACAAATCGCTGCAAGTCGGTAAAATTCTCTTTTACTGTGAGATGAACAGTGGATGGTTCAGGGATTGGGATAATTCGCTGTTGTGCTACTTGAACTTCAGCCCTGGGTTTAAAACAGAAACTGCTGTCACTCACCGGACACCGGCTACGGTTTCCATGCTGGTAGTGTTGCGCTGCAGTGGTAACACAATATGTTCCACCCCCGATGTATGCTACCTGCGGAGGCACATGATCTTGTGCCATTGCCTCCATGGTGCAATTCATGGACTTGGCGCCAGCCGTTCTGAACCCGCACTGTGGTGTTAAAAAGGCATTCAAGTGCTGGGGGCACAGTATTATGTGTGCTCCCCTGCCACGACAACCAGAGAGATCTGTACCTGTCATCGTTTGCTCCCAGCGGATGACGTAAGGTGGAACCGCTGCATAACGAATGTGGGCTCCCCCCTGGATGACACCAATGTTCTCTACCCGATATACCGGGGCGGGCTTTGCTGTGTTGCCCAAAACCGGCATGCGTAATACTATTCCCATAATAGTATGGTTTGAACGTCCGCAGTCCACGGGGACTGGGTAAGCTTCTGAAGCTAGCCTGAGCTGGCACGGACTTAATGCATTCTGAAAAGGGTGGAGCGCCCGCAGGTGTTTGTTACTTATCCAGGACGGGACCAAACCTTGTTTTAAATCCTCCAAATTACTGCGGCCCTCGCCCAGTAACCACGCCCCGTAAAGCACGCACACCTCGTTCTGCGCAGCTTGATCGGATGCATTCCGATCTTCCCTAATCAGGGCATTTACCGTACGCGCATGTTTCTCCAGCTCTGCTATAATCTCTTTTAAGTGTAGTGTCATGGCTTGGTCCTCGTGCAGACCCGACCCTACCACTTTATTCTCATCTGTAAGAATATCCTTTAACTGTGTTTTTAAACCATTAATCTGGGTCTGCAGCTCCACACTGTCTAGAGCGTTGACCACAGATGTCCCTGTGTTAAAAGCAGTGAACGCATCGTTCACCAAACCCCTTCTTTGCCTCCCTACTTGGTCCAAAACTTCCTGCGGTGCGGTGTATAAACTTGTCTTATCGATTTCTGCAAAATCAAACTCGTAAAATTGCCTGAACATCTTGGTCAACAGGATCTGGTACAACTGTTCCGTCTTTTTGGGGCACCACTCTGGTAACCGTACCTCAGTGAGATTTAAAATCACCGAGGCCACCGCGTAATGTACCCCCTGAAATAGTATCTGGTCTGTGGGGACCAGTACCAAACCGTTCCCGGGTCCCTTACTAGTTTTAGGGCACCCTTCTTCCTCAGTTAGAACTACCGGAATCGTGGGCGGGGCTTTGCGTGGGCGCGTAATGAGCTCAGTGGCATTTACTGGGATCGGAGAGTATGGGGCTCCGCACCCCCTGGTGCTCGCATCCCACCTCATCCCCTGTCCGTTATCCTGCCACTGGTTAATAAAGAATATGGAGATGCCTTTGGGGCAAACGTACTTTGACCCCCACATACAAACATAAATCCCCTCATCTGGTTCCCACCATTTGTCCCAACAGACTTTCACTTGTCCATCTGTCCCCGTAATTGTCCGATGGGTATTATTACCCAGTCGCTCCCACTCAACCGAAGAGTTCCTCATAGTTTTGCTCAGCTTTCGCAGCCACCACCATCGGCTCAATGGGACATTCCCACTGCAGGTCAAACAAATCCGTTTGCCGACGGTGACGCTGATCCTGGGTGCGATGATCCGTACTTTGGGGCACATTAAAGAAGTCTCTTTGTAGGCGAACCCCGATGTGCTGGAATACTCCGTTGAGTTCGTTCCCAGCCATCCTGGCCACCTTCCCTTGTGGAAATAGGTGCTGGTCCCTTCTGCCTTCCGTCTTCCGGTCCCATCCACCGCGATGGGGGCCGTGTCCCCGGAACATCCAAACACCACGACATCCTTGGTGAGGCCCCGATAGGCCAATCCACATCCGATTGCCACGAGCAAAACTAGAAGTCGTTCCATCCTTCCTTGGTTCCTGTGATCAGATAGAATGAGGTAGCCAGCCTCGCAAAAAGTCTCTGGCTTTTGTGAAGGGTGAGCGGGTCCCCTGACCTCGCCTCACGTAAACTTCAACGTTTGCTAAATAGACTTCCTCTAAACCTAGCCTTAAAACTCCCATCATTTTATCGTTATCTGTTAAAAACACTACAAACTTAACCTTATTAAAACTACTTAAAACTTTAAACTAAAACTTAAAACCTTAAACTAATAACTTTACAATGCCGCCCGTTCTCAGGGCGGCCCCTTTAAATCCTGAGAAGGCTGCTGCGAGCTCTTCCCGACGGTGGGAGGGCACTGACCCTTCCCTCTGATCTGCCGCAGCCTGTTGCTGCGCTGACCCTTTCCTCTGATCTGCCGCAGCCTGTTACTGCTTCGATGTGGCCTGTCTCTACCCGGGTTATCTTAACCTGAAACTTACGCCCTGGGGCAGCCTGGGGACCTGACCACATCTTCCTGGGCTGGGGTACTCTGCTTGACCTACGGGGAATTGCTATGGGCGGGGGCTCCGTGACGGACGGACCGGGTCCCGAGACCTTCAACGGGATGACCTGGGGTTCCATCACAGGCGCCAGCCCCGCCTCCGCTGACTCCGCCTCCCTAACCTCGGGGCTGGTAGTTCGGGGCCCCGCCCTGCTCGGCCCAGCAGGCGGCCCTTCACTCGCGAACTCTGCCTCCCCTGAGGACTGGACGTTCAAAGCGGGCGGCCACACCTCTGGGAACCACATAGCGGCTGGCCCGGCCTCCTCTAGCTCCTTCCTCCTGCTGTCGGGACCTGCAGCTTGTGTGTCCACCCCGTATGGATCTCTACCTAGCGGCCCCAATCCTCCCAGACCGTTCCTCAGAAACCACCCGTCATCATCACTATGCTCATCTGCACTATCCTCATCTGACCAGGGTACCCTGGGGTCCTCGTCATCTAACCCCCAACTCCAGAAACACGCTGCATGATCGTCCGGGATGTCCCTTCCCCTGATGCAAGCTGCTACGCCTGCCTGTGTGCCTTGTGGTCCTACCTGGGGCTGTGCTTCCCCACTCGCAGGTCTGGCCCCTCCCTTAAGACAGGCCACCGCCCCTGCTTGTTTCTGTGAAATCTCACCTGCTGGAGGCTGCAGATTTCTATCCTGTTTTAAATACTCATACTCCCTGCTCCTGGCTACCCTGTAGGCTGTTTTTATCTCTCTAAGCTGCCCTTCTAGCCTGAGCACGTCTAACTTTCCCATTTCTCGGGCGTTCTCCTCCCGCAGGGCCTGCTCTCTAAGCTGCCCTTCCAGCCCATCTATTTTCCCTATTAAGCGGGCGTTCTCCTCCCGCAAGGCCTGCTCTTTTAACCTGGCCTCCTCACCGCAGACCCCCTCCTGTGCGTGTCTTTTAAAAGGACACAGGTAGGCAGGCTGCGTGGGCTCTAGTCATTGGGTACTATTAGACGGTCCTGCGGCACCTACGGGGCCGGTTGCGACCGCCACCTGTCCACGCGCATTCAAAACCATCTTGCGCATGACTCCTAACACTGCTTCGAGGTCGTCGGGAGAGGTGGGTGCCTTTGCTTCCTTAGCCGGGACAGGCGCCTGGGTTCGGACCGCGGGATTTTTATCCTTGGAATCCTTCCAAGGGTTCCTGCAGTGCTTGCGCCAGTGCCCTGTCTTCCCACACCCGTAACAGGCATTACTTGCCTGTGGGGCGCGATTACCCTCCTGATGCCACTCTCTTTGAGCCGGGGCTGCGGGTCGTACCTCATGTACTCTTCCCTTAAAGGGACGTGTTGCCATACCCCTTATGTTACGGTAACCTAACGTGAGTCGATTCAAGACCGACTCTTCCGTAAGGTTGAGGTCATTGGGATCGAACCAGGCTTTTGCCTGCTCTCTAACGGCTGGTAAACTGTTGGCTATTATGCACCTAAGCCAATGAATTAAAGCGGCGCCTTCCACATCTTCGCGCTCGGGCGCACCTAGACAGCTGCGCTCATATACTGGCCACAGCCTGTCGGCAAAAACCTTCGGGGGTTCTCCCTCCATCTGCACTGTCTGTCCCACTCTAGCAAACGGACCTCCGTCGTTCGCTCCCACTACTTCTAGGACCTCATTTTTCAATTCCTCATAACTTTTATTACCCCTCTTGCTATCGCCTGAGAGACACTGAAGGACCGAGCTATCTAAAGAGAACAGCAGCATTTTTGCTGTCTCCCCATCATCGCAGCCGTTGATGGCTGCGGCTTGCTCAACTTCCCTGAAATGTACGGAAGGGTCGTCTATCTCGGTCAGCTTCCTTACGTGGTTTATCATGGCCCTCAGCTGATGTGAACTGTGAGGCAACACCAGCTGTCCGAGGAGATCCCCCGGTTCTTCCCCACCGTTTCTGCTTGGGCCCCTTTTAATCCCCGTTACTGGATACAACGATCCCTTTTCTACCTCCTTTTCAACGGGCTCTTTTGCTTCTTCCGTTGCTTCCTCCCTAACCCAGGTTTCTGAATAGCTGGGTGGCGCGGAGGGCGCAGTGGCTACTACTTCTTCTGCTTTACTTGGTGGGGAATTTCTAAATCTCTCATTTACTAGCGGCTGGTGCGCCGACGGATTGATAAGGCACACCATGCCGTTCGCATTATTCACGGCCTTTTTGAGGCTCTCTATCTCTTTTTCGCAGGCGCTATGGTCGGCTCCCTGAAACTTATCCTCAAGGGCCAACTTATACGCCGACCTAACCCCCATTAAGCTCTCTTCTTGAGTTCTTATCTGGGCAGCTTGACGGTTACATCTTTCCTTCATCCTACTCTCGTTTAATTTTGCTTCAGTGATCTGGCACTCGAGATACTCTACCCTTGTTTTAAGGTAGCTGGAGACTTCCTGGCTTTCCTGGCGTAACTCATTTAAACTCTTAATGAGCGCCTCCCCTCCAGAAACCTTCTCCTCCATTTCCTCCTCTAGATGCTTGATTCGAGCGGTTAGCGCTGTATTGGTCTGGTTTGAAATCTGGACCTGCCTTTTGTAGCACATAAGCCAGACTGCTTTCTCAACTGCCTTTTTATGCTCCTTACTATCCGTCCACCTTTCAGCTGCCTCTAGTGGGCTCTTATCCGCTAACAGTTCGCTTATCCACTTTTTCGTTAGATTAACCTTTCCAAATACGTAATCCGCTATCTTTTCCTGCATCACATTTCGTACAGTCATTCCAAAATCTAACACACTACCCTCTCGCTGCCAGTGTCCTGCCGCGGTCGCCATTTTCTGTAAGGGATTCTCTCCTGACCCTGCGTGTCTCGTAGCCTGTGAGGTTCACGCGGCTCTGTGCAGCCTGTATGTCAGTGCGGGTCTAGGCCTGGTCTCCAGCCAGTCTGGGAACACTAGACACCCCTGTGAGTGGTTCGAATCACTCTCCCTTACGGTTCTAGACACTGGACTTAGATGCGAGAGCAGTAATGGAGATAAAACTCATGTAGACTTGGTTTGAACGGTACGAAATGGAAAATCTTTATTGCATGATACTTAAAATTATGAAATACATGTCATATGCACAGATTAATGACAGTACAATCTTACAAACAGTTATAATCACTCTTAGGGAAACGAGGAACGACCAGCACAACGTAAATAGGGCACACATTACAAATATCCTTAATCTTTAAACCCTCCCCTATCAATAACTATCCTAAAACTAGCTTCGTAGGATCCCGAGACTCATGCTCACCACTCGTAATAACTCGGAGAAATCCCGAATAGCTGATCGGATGTTTTTCACCGCAGCACCCACGTGTTGGTCAGGAGATCTCCTGGTCCCACTTGTTTACTGCTTCTGCTGCTCGGTCAGTCGGCTGGACCGTCCGCTGTAGTGAAGACCTCTGTTGGTGGGCTTCAAAGTTTAATCGTGGAGCACCGTTGTCAATATCACTGATACGATGTGTTTACACAGTCCAGTTATCATTGATGCAATATGTCTTGTTAAAGAAGAGAACTTCCTGTCAAGAAGACTTGGCTGATCGACCTACAGGCGCGGTCGGGATTTACTGACCGTGGCGATGGATAAGGTCTTCTTCTCTTCTCCTCTCATCTCATCTCATCTCATCTCATCTCGGGCCTTCGGTTCCGCTGCCAGCTACCAACATAGGTCTTTGCAACAGTCTTTTACCCAGGAGCAGCCACGAGGTTACGAATCGACCGGATAAAACACAGGAGCAGCCACGATGATAACAGCAGCAAGCGGCAAGAGTCAAGAGCAAAAAAAAAAAAAAGCAAGAGAGCGAATGGACGGTTTGGGCCTGCAATTATAGTGCACAGTTCTTCCGTTTCCCGCCCAACTACAATGTCCATTCTTTTGTTTAAGGTTTGGCGCCCAAAAATGTCCTGTATGGGTGATCTCTGTCCTTAATGGGTTTCGGGGCTACTCCTGAATGTTTGAGTACCTGTTAATATTTCTCCCATTGTTAAATCGGTCGGTGTTCCCCCTGGAGGGGTTTGGGGCTTCCAAGTGTCCTGTATAACTACCTGCTAACGGCTCTCTCATCGTAGAGCCGTTGGGAGTTTACATATTAATGTCCTTTGGATGGGCCCTTGATGGCTTTCCTTTGTACCTGGGAGACCGATCCCAGTATCGATGTTTATACTGTAAACCCATAATGTCCTGTGTATTGTCTTCACTGTGCTGAATCGTTATCGATCCTGCAAAAATGTTTATTGGAACGCCATCTTGTCTGCCTGCTGAAAAGTCTCGAATGTTCTGTCACGCGGTGCGGCGGCCATTTTACAGGCTGCTTGTGTCCAATTTAAACCTGACAGCATTCCGCTGAAATAAAAGCTGTTTTGAACGAAACTTGTGTTTTCTCCTTATTAAAATGAAATCGCGATAATTGCGAATTCTACAACGGGGAAAGGCTGTTCCCACTAGTTGATGGTACAAGGACTAGGGGACACAGATTTAAGGTTCTGGGCAAGAGATACAGGGGGGATGTGAGGAAAATCTTTTTTACGCAGCGAGTGGCGAGGACCTGGAATTCGCTGCCGACGGAAGTGATGGAAGCGGAGACACTCGATGTTTTCAAGGGGAGACTGGATAGGCACTTGAGGGAAATAAACTTGCAGGGCTACAGGGATAGAGCGGGGGAATGGGACTGACTGGATTGCTCTACAGAGAGCCGGCACAGACTCGATGGGCTGAATGGCCTCCTTCTGTGCCATTATGACTCTATGACATCTTTTATTCCCTTTAGAAATGATTCTGTTAACGGTACTGTTTATCCCAGTTTGGATATCTCCTGATCACAGATGAACAATGTGAGTGGTAGAGTGAATGAAGGTTGTGAAATCCACTTGCTTACCTTGGAGCTGGGGCAGGCGCTGTAGGACGTTTCCCCAAGGGATAAGTTAAATTGGGATGAGTTCATGATAGAACAATTGTAAATGGTCTATGAAAAGAACTAACTTTCCCCATGGCTTTCCTCTTTAGTGCTTTCTAAAGATTTTCTGGCCATTGACTAAATCTAAGGCAAATTGAGCCATTAACCCAGAGCGATTTGGCGGATCATCATTTTATCACAATTCTATCATCATTCTGGCAGTCAGTATGATTTGAGTCAGAACCTGGATGGGTTGGATTTTCGCTCTTGCCTAACAAATTGTTCTGGCGAGGGGGTGGGGGGCATTTGCGCTTCTGCTGCCTGCCCTGTTACATTGAACAACTGTTTGCCGATATGTTGGGGGCTGTCGCCAGGCTCCTCTAGAAGTTTCGCATCAGGTGCCCCCGATAGGCCCAATGGGACCTACGCCTGTTGGGCACAGACGTAGATTCTAATTTGGCTCGAGTGAAGGTGCCAACAGTTATAAGTACAATGGCCCTGCTGTTCCACGAAGGCTCCGCCAAGTTGTTCCAATGGCTTAACCAACGGTCCTTAAAGGGACCAACAGAGGCTGCCCACAGGCCTTTTAATAGTTTCATTTCTGTGGAGCAGGAGGTGCTCTTTCTTGCTCCACAAAAATACCACAGCTGAACTGGGCTTGCCACCGCCCCCTCCTCCCTCCTCTCCCCTCCCTCCTCTCCCCTCCCTCCTCTCCCCTCCCTCCTCTCCCCTCCCTCCTCTCCCCTCCCTCCTCTCCTCTCCCTCCTCTCCTCTCCTCTCCCCCCTCCCTCCTCTCCCCTCTCCCTCCCTCCCCCCTCCCTCCCTCCTCTCCCCTCCCTCCTCTCCCCTCTCCCCCCTCCCTCCCCCCTCCTCCCTCTCCCCCCCTCCCCTCTCCTTCACTTTGCCTCCCCCCTCCACTCTCCCCCTCCTCCCTCCCCCTCTCGTTCCCCTTCCCCCTTCTCCTTCCCCTTCCCCCTTCTCCTTCCCCTTCCCCCTTCTCCTTCCCCTTCCCCCTCTCCTTCCCCTTCCCCCTCTCCTTCCCCTTCCCCCTTCCCCTTCCCCTTCCCCTTCCCCCTTCCCCGTCTCCTCCCCTTCCCCGTCTCCTCCCCCTTCCCCGTCTCCTCCCCCTTCCCCCTCTCCTCCCCCTTCCCCCTCTCCTCCCCCTTCCCCCCTCTCCCCCCACTTCCCCCCTCTCCCCCCCCCTTCCCCCCCCTCTCCCCCCTTCCCCCCCTCTCCCCCCCTTCCCCCTCTCCCCCCCTTCCCCCTCTCCCCCCCTTCCCCCTCTCCCCCCCTTCCCCCTCTCTCCCCCTTCCCCCTCTCTCCCCCTTCCCCCTCTCCCCCACTTCCCCCCCTTCCCCCTCTCCTTCCCCTTCCCCCTCTCCTTCCCCTTCCCCCTCTCCCTCCCCTTCCCCCTCTCCCGCCCCTTCCCCCTCTTCCCCCCCCCCCCTTCCCCCTCTCCCCAGGACCCACTTGTGTGTCAGAACCGGCCAGAGTTAATAACGTCGCAACCGGCCAGCTGCATTGGCTCGCTCGATTGGCAGGCACAGCGCGCCGGTTTCATGCGGATGAGGCCCGATTCCGAAGGGGTCTTAGGCCGACTGATGTCTTTGGGCGTGCGTTCGCATTGCGCACCGGAAACTGATGCGAGTTGAATGCGAGGGATAGCATAAGATCCAAGGAGAGGACATATAAATTGGCCAGAAAAAGCAGAAAACCTGAGGATTGGGAGCAGTTTAGGATTCAGCAAAGAAGGACAAAGGGATTAATTAAGAGGGGGAAAATAGAGTATGAGAGTAAGCTTGCAGGGAACATAAAAACTGACTGTAAAAGCTTCTATAGATATGTGAAGAGAAAAAGATTGGTGAAGTCAAGCGTAGGTCCCTTGCAGTCAGAATCAGGGGAATTTATAATGGAGAACAAAGAAATGGCAGACCAATTAAATACATACTTTGGTTCTGTCTTCACAAAGGAGGACACAAATAACCTCCCAGAGATGTCGGGGAACATAGGGTCGAATGAGAGGGCGGAACTGAAAGAAATCAGTATTTGTAGGGAAATAGTGTTAGGGAAATTGATGGGATTGAAGGCCGATAAATCCCCAGGGCCTGATAATCTACATCCTAGGGTACCTGAGGAAGTGGCCCTAGAAATAGTAGATGCATTGCTGGTCATCTTCCAAAATTCTACAGACTCTGGAACAGTTCCCATGGATTGGAGGGTAGCGAATGTAACCCCACTATTTAAAAAAGGTGGGAGAGAGAAAACGGGGAATTATAGACCGGTAAGCCTGACATTAGTAGTGGGGCAAATGCTAGAGTCCATTATAAAGGATGTAATAGCTGAGCACTTGGAAAACAGTGACAGGATCGGACAAAGTCAACATGGATTTACAAAAGGTAAATCGTGCTTGACTAATCTACTGGAATTTTTTGAGGATGTAACTGGTAAAATAGATAAGGGAGAACCAGTGTATGTGGTGTACTTGGACTTTCAGAAGGCTTTCGATAAGGTCCCGCATAAGAGATTAGCGTGTAAAGTTAAGGCACATGGGATTGGGGGCAAGGTATTGACTTGGATAGAGAACTGGTTGGCAGACAGAAAGCAAAGAGTTGGAATAAATGGGTCTTTTTCCGAGTGGCAGGCAGTGACTAGTGGGGTACCGCAGGGATCAGTCCTAGGACCCCAGCTATTCACAATATATATTAATGATCTAGACGAGGGAATTGGATGTAATATCTCCAAGTTTGCAGTCGACACAAAGCTGGGTGGGAGTGTGTGCCGTGAGGAGGATGCCGAGAAACTCCAGTATGAATTGGACAGGTTGGGTGATTGGGCAGAAGCATGGCAGATGCAATATAATGTGGATAAATGCGAGGTTATCCACTTTGGTGTCAAAAACAGGAAGGCAGATTATTATCTGAATGGCAATAGATTGGGAGAAGGGGGAAGTGCAACGAGACCTGGGAGTCCTTGTGCACCAGTCTTTGAAGCTAAGCATGCAGGTGCAGCAGGCGGTTAAGAAGGCAAATGGTATGTTGGCCTTCGTAGCGAAAGGGTTCGAGTACAGTAACAAGGATGTCTTGCTGCAGTTGTACAGGGCCTTGGTGAGACCACACCTTGAGTACTGTGTGCAGTTTTGGTCGCCTTATTTGAGGAAGGATGTTCTTGCCATGGAGGGAGTGCAGCGAAGATTCACCAGGCTGATACCTGGGATGGCAGGAATGACGTATGAGGAGAGATTGGGTCGATTGGGCTTATACTTGCTGGAGTTTAGAAGAATGAGAGGGGATCTCATTGAAACTTATAAAATTCTAACAGGACTAGACAGACTAGATGCAGGAAGGATGTTCCCGATGGCCGGGGAGTCCAGAACCAGGGGTCACAGTCTAAGGATAACGGGTAAGCCATTTAGGACTGAGATGAGGAGGAATTTCTTCACCCAGAGAGTGGTGAACCTGTGGAATTCTCTACCACAAAAGGCAGTAGAGGCCAATTCATTAAATATATTCAAGAAGGAGTTAGATATATTTCTTAAGGCTAAAGGGATCAAGGGATATGGGGAGAAAGCAGGGACAGGGTACTGAGTTTGGATGATCAGCCATGATCTCATTGAATGGCGGAGCAGGCTCGAGGGGCTGAATGGCCTACTCCTGCTCCTATCTTCTATGTTTCTATGTTGAAGTTCTCTCCGCATGCCGCTGAATTTCTTTCCTCTTGAGTTCAAATGATTTCTTTTCTATGACTGCTATTGCTGGAGCTTGCAGCAGAGGGAGTCATTATCTTTCTTTATAGATGAATGTTGCTGGCAACTTCCAATTACTGGTATTTTATATCAGGGATCTGTAACATCAGTATAAGATAACTTGCAAAGGAACTCGGAAATTAATTACACCATTCCCCGAGGTACACCCTAGAATGCTGAAAAAATTGAGAGAAAATATAGAGAATGCATTGTTTAATATTTTAGCAGGAGTTCTGTGAATGCAAGAACCAGGACAGGAGAACAGTGAATGTTATTCTGATGTTCAAAACATGTGTTTTGACTGGAAAATGTGCAATGTACAACAGTCAACCTAACATCAGTAACAGGGACAAAGAGCACAAGAGTCATAGAAAAGATTTAGAAAGCATTGATTTAGAAGGTAGAGGTTGTGTCGCAGAAATCTACTGGAAATTTTTAAAGAGAACTAAATTGGTTGAAAGTACAAATCTAGTGGATATTTTTGATTTTCATGCCAGGAGGCCTTTGATGAGGCTGATAAGCAAAATACTGATATATAGAAAAAAAACACTGTCCATCTGGCCAGTGCCAAAGTTAAAGGAAATGCCATATGGTACTGATTCTATTTCTGTTGTTTTCTTGGCCAAAAAATACAATTCTGTTCCCTCTTAAGAACATTAGAAAATCTAAATGAGAGAGGGCATTCCGTCTATCCAGTGCACCCCATCCAAAGACTAGGTATGGTTGATCTATCAAGAACTTCACTTCCATACCACCTGTACATCCCCTACTTTAGGTAAACCTAATTTCATTTCCTGACCTCCCCTAAAAAAAAAGTATTAAATATCTCTAAAGCCCCCAATCCTGCTTCTCGAGAAGCTATGGCCAGAAATTTCCTTGGAGTTGCACCAGCTACGCTGCCGTAACTCCACTGGAAGTGCGACAGGAATCCTGTCATGTGTGGGTTTCTGCTGCACATCCAGTGACGTTCGAGCAATGGAGTCACAGGCGTACCCTCACCTTGTTTCTGGTCTCCAGGGCCATCTCTCTTGGTCTTTCTGGCTTTGCTCCTATGACAGGTGTCCCAGATGTGCCCTCAGTTGTGTGCGCTCTCACCAGTAGCAGGGCCAGTGGTGGAGGTCCAGGGTAGGTACCAATATTCAACAAATGGTTCCATGGAAGAGGATCTCCTCTCTCTAAACCAGTCCTACGTTGCACCACTCTCAACATCCTCACCCTGTCAGATTTGGATTTGGAAGAATACAAATTTTGGAAGAGACAGCTGGATTATGGTAAGGTTGAAAGCCTTTAAGATATTGGAGGATGATCTGCTGGGAAAATATCCACTGTTTGATGGGCTGAAAAATGAAATCTGTGATCACTTTGCCTTTCGGAAAGACCAGCTCACAGGATACTTCCCTGTAACTGAGCACAGTGACACTGCATAGGTTAAGAATCAGCTTATCAATAGATCTCTGAACTGCTGCTCTAATCAATATTCACTCCTCCTCTTTGCTGAAATGTTGCCTCCTTGAGGGGGTCTGGCTCCACCCTCCGGTATCTCACTCAAGTGGCCAATAGACGTGAACCTTGGCAGTGTGTGTTGGCAAGTCACTCTTTCTGGGGAATCATCACAGCTGAACTCGATTATAGAAATACAGTGACTATAGAAATATAGTTACAGCATGGAGATGGGCCATTTGGCCCAACCAATCCATGTCGAAGTTTACCCTCCACACAAGCAGATACAATTATAAATGCCTGCCCTGTTCCCATTTTCTTTGAACCCCTTTTCTTTAAACCGCCTAACCAAGCTAATCTAGTTCTGGAAACATAGGTTCAGGCACAGGCCATTCAGCCCCTCGAGCCTGTTCCACCATTCAATTAGCTCATGGTTGATCTGTACCGCAACTCCATTTACCCATCTTTTCTCCATATCGCTTGATACCCTTACCGAGCATAAACCAGTCAATCTCAGTCTTGAAAACTTGAATTAACCCAGCATCCACAGCCTCTTAGGGGAGAGAGTTCCAGATTTCTACTACCCTTTGTGTGTAAAAGTGCCTCCTGATTTCCCTCTGAACTGACGTAGCTCTAATTCCTTCTGCTGGACTCCCCCCACCAGAGGACATAGTTTCTCTGTATTTACCCTGTTGAAGCCCGTTATCATTTAAACACCTCTATTAGATCAACCCTCAACCTTCTAAACTTAAGAGGGAATATAAACGAAGTTTATGCAGCATGTCCTCATAATTTTACCGTTTACATCTGGTGAATCTGCACTGTACCTCCTCCAAGGCCAATATATCTTTCCTGAGTGTAAACAGGAAATGCTGGAAACACTCAGCAGGTCAGGCAGCATCTGTGGAGAGAGAAACAGAGTTAACGTTTCAGGTCTGTGACCTTTCGTCAGAACTGGAAAACGTTCCTAGAACCACAATAGGGTTCCCCTCTGGTGATGTTCCCATGCGCCTGCTGCCCTTGTCCTTCTAGGTGGTAGAGGTCGCGGGTTTGGGAGGTGCTGCCGAAGAAGCCTTGGCGAGTTGCAGCAGTGCATCTTGTAGATGATACACACTGCAGCCACGGTACGCCGGTGGTGGAGGGAGTGAATGTTTAAGGTGGTGGATGGGGTGCCAATCAAGCGAGCTGCTTTGTCCTGGATGGTGTTGAGCTTCTTGAGTGTTGTTGGGCTGCGCTCATCCAGGCAAGTGGAGAGTTTTCCATCACACTCCTGACTTGTGCCTTGTAGATGGTGGAAAGACTTTGGGGAGTCGGGAGGTGAGGCACTCGCCGCAGAATACCCAGCCTCTGCCTTTTAACATGCTGCCTGCAGCTCAGTGAACGGGCGCAGTTAATCACGCACCGTGATCCCATTTCCAGTTTTTGGGGGGTTATCCAATTTAATCCCCCATGTCTTTGTCCAGTGTTACTGGCCCATGGCTTCAGAGCCTTCTCGCTGCTATGCACTGTGACGGTAAATCCAAGCATTGATACTTCTCGGCAATGGAGACATTTAACATTAAACATCACCACTGAGGGAAGCAGGAGCAGTAGGCAAGGCTGTCAAACTAGTAAAATGATCTAACTGAGCTGCAGCCCGAGGTACCAACGCACATTCCACCCTTTCACATATTGGAAGAGAAAAAACCCTTTGTTACAACTATGGACAAAAAGGTAAGAATGGGGAAGAGACAAACGGTTTCAGGGAGCAGAGTGACTCGGGGCCGAAGGCGTGTGTTCGTGGTCGGGGTTGGGGGGGGCGGGGGCGGGGGGGAACCTGAAAGGAGAGACAGAGCCCGAAGGCTGCCACGTGAGGCCTGGAGGAGCACTCCCGCCCCTCTCGCCCCAGAAAAAACCTGAAAAATACATTTTAAACGTCTCTTCTGGGCCTCTTCTAGCCCAGGATCCGACTCCTGGCCAGTTTTGCCTGACGGGGGAACCGACACTGCCCCCTCACTCAGGCCTTAGGCTGATATTGCAGATCAGGTCCTGGTGACATCTTTGGACCCGATCTGCAATCATTTTAAAACAGGACTTCGCTTCTTTCCTGCGGGCGTCCTGCTCAAAGGAGCTGGTTAATATGGGGACACGCCGGGAAGGCAGCGGGAGCGGTGGGGGTAACTGACTCTCATTGTTTTAACTGCTACCCCACCACCCGGGTTCCCACACTTAAAATCCTGGAATGTTGGCCTTTATTGCAAGGGGGTTGGAGTATAAAAGTAGGGAAGTCTTACTACAACTGTACAGGGCGTTGGTGAGACCACACCAAGAGTACTGCATACAGTTTTGGTCTCCTTATTTAAGGAAGGATATACTTGCATTGGAGGCAGTTCAGAGAAGGTTCACGAGGTTGATTCCGGAGATGAAGGGGTTATCTTATGAGGAAAGATTGAGCAGGTTGAGCCTGCACTCATTGGAGTTTAGAAGAATGAGAGGGGATCTTATTGAAACATATAAGATTCTGAAGGGGCTTGACAGGGTAGATGCAGAGAGGATGTTTCCCCTCGTGGGGGAATCTAGAACTAGGGGGCATAGTTTCAGAATAAGGGGTCGCCCATTTAAAATGGAAATGAGAAGGGATTTCTTCTCTCAGAGGGTCGTGAATCTTTGGAATTCTCTACCCCAGAGAGCTGTGGAGACGGAGTCATTGAATATATTCAAGGCGGAGATAGACATATATTTGAATGATAAGGGAATCAAGGGTTATGGGGAGCGGGCAGGGACGTGGAGTTGAGGCCAAGGCCAGATCAGCCATGATCTTATTGAATGGCGGAGCAGGCTCGAGGGGCCGAATGGCCGACTCCTGCTCCTATTTCCTATGTTCTTTTGTTCAAGGACCAATACAGCAATTCCCAAACACAACTGGGTTACAATGTCCTATTCTTGTGCTTTTTAATGTTTTTCTTACTTTTTTATCACATAAAACCTGGTCATTCAGCCCAACTGCTCCGTGCTGGTGTTTATAGAAACATAGAAGCAGGAGTAGGCCATTCGGCCCCTCGAGCCTGCTCCGCCATTTAATGAGATCATGGCTGATCATCCAAACTCAGTACCCTGTCCCTGCTTTCTCCCCATATCCCTTGATCCCTTTAGCCTTAAGAAATATATCTAACTCCTCCTTGAATATATTTAATGAATTGGCCTCAACTGCCTTCTGTGGTAGAAAATTCCACAGGTTCACCACTCTCTGGGTGAAGAAATTCCTCCTCATCTCAGTCCTAAATGTGTAGGTGGTGGTGGTGTGTGTCAGCTTCACCTCTGACTTATGAGCGGTTCGAATCGCTCCCACTCCCTTGGTTCTAGACCTTGGACTTATTTGGGGGTTGTGACAAAAAAAAATGCAGCAGACAACTGGTTTTGGTGCAAGAAACTTTGATGTTTATTCAAGAGAGAAAACATAACACAACAATCTTAACACTCTAATAAAATGGGGAACACTTCGATACACACGAGGGAAATTACAGTAGAAAAAATACCTCCCCCCTCCCAATCCCACTTCACTGGCTAAGTTGGGCTCTCGAGAAGCAGGGATAATGCTCACCAAACGCATCCTTGACAGTTGAGCTGGTTCGCGGTTTTGGGGTTCGCTGGGTGTGTTGGTTGGTGCCTGCCGTACCCCGGACGCGGTAGAGGACTTCGACTGCGTGTCTGGTCAGTCTTCGCGAGTCCGCTGATGCGGTAGGCTGCGTATTGGATTTATCAGGTGAGTACCCACTTTTCTTCTGTTAGAGTTAGGGTTTAGAGTCTTTTTAAGTAAAAATCTTACCCAGGGGTAAGTCAGGAATAGGTTGCAGAGTGGAAAACTTGCGAATCTTCGGTTTTCTCCCGAGTTGGTTTTCTTTGGTCACGGTGGCCCAATATTACCCGGTTGGTTGGTGGTAATATTCGGTTGCTTGTTTCGTAAGGCCCTTGTTGCCGCGAGGTGTCTGATGGTCACTGGAACTGTTGCTCTGGTCTCTTGTGTGTTGACCTGCTTCTAGAACTGTGAACTTCTTCGAACTCGATGAACTCCTGAGAACTGCCGAGAACTGTGGAGCTTGTAGAGAATTTGTTGTAACTGTGTAACTGCTGAACTGTCTTCTTGAGAAAACCGGCCTTCAATTATACTAATTGGGGCCTCCTAATCTGCGCGCCAAATCAGTCCCGGTTTATTGTAAGATTTTGGCGGGCTCATTAACAGTAACTTGTTTATGAATGTGTGAAGTGGTTTCGGGAGGGTTCCATGAGCTGTTGAGCTCTTACTTGATTGTAGTCATTGTGCTCAGGTTTCGAGTTTCCTGACTGGGCCTGAGATTTCTATGGAGTGGGGCGAGGTGATTTGTTTTATGCATGTTTTGGATGGGTCCTGTAATTTGGGTGGGGACTGCTCTTCCGTGGGTCTATTGTTAGAATGTAAATTGTCTGATAGGGGCTGAGTGACGTTAAACAGTTCCCCAGACAGTTTGATTAACTCCAATACTCAAACCGTCTATTACAGAGGTTGAGCCCATCTCCTGTTGCAGCCTTTTCCTTTACAAGCCCAAACATGCCTTTTTTTAAATACCAAATCTTGGTTTTTGACCTTGAATCTCCCTCTGTTAGGCCCAATACATTTTATCACCCTGAAGTGGTTAGAAAAGAGTCCAAAGTCCTTTTCTTTAGGGTTTTTCTCCGAGTTTTGGGGATCTGTGAATTTTGAGAATCTTACAAATGGCTTACCCCTTATCCTTAGACTGTGACCCCTGGTTCTGGACATCCTTTCTGCATCTAGTCTGTCTAGTCCTGTTAGAATTTTATAAGTTTCAATGAGATCCCCTCTCATTCTTCTAAACTCTAGCGAATATAAGCCTAATCGACCCAATCTCTCTTCATACGTCATTCCTGCCATCCCAGGTATCAGTCTGGTGAATCTTCGCTGCACTCCCTCCATGGCAAGAACATCCTTCCTCAGATAAGGTGACCAAAACTGCACACAATACTCAAGGTGTGGTCTCACCAAGGCCCTGTACAACTGCAGCAAGACATCCTTGCTCCTGTACTCGAATCTTCTCGCTATGAAGGCCAACATACCATTTGCCTTCTTAACCGCCTGCTGCACCTGCATGCTTACCTTCAACGACTGGTGCACAAGGACTCCCAGATCTCGTTGCACTTCCCCTTTTCCCAATCTATTGCCGTTCAGATAATATGCTCCACATGAGCCTCCTCCCACCCTTCTTCATCTAACCCTATCCATGCTCTTTCTTTCCTTCTCTTTATTCCCCTTTCTGTCCCTATATTTTGTTTGACTCCAATTTACCCAGGTCAGGGTTGACTCCAATTTACTCAGGTCAGGGAGATCAGCCTTGTGCCCCATTGACATCGCTGCCCCATCATGGGCTCGACATCCGTCAATTTGCAGCGCGAATATAGTGCAATGTCAATGGTTAGTCCAGTTAACGTAGCTCGCGGCCAAACCCGTCATTACAGCAATCTCTGGCCCGGGATCAGGCTGCTAACACTGGTGTCAGTTTATGCAATTTTTGTATTTATTTCAGATTTTCAAAGTTTGCACCTTTTTCATTTTCATTTTATCTTTTTAAATGGCGCTTGTGGATGTAATGAAATAAAAAATGGAGAGTAACTAATTAAACATTAAAATGACTTCTTATTCTTCTTCCTTTGGTGATCACAGGATGCCAAGCAAATAGGAATGTGTATAAAATAAGCTGGTGTCCTGGTTAATCTTTAAAATCATTGCAAGAGTACACAGTGTATTCCCTACAGTTTAGGAACAATTTGTACAGAACATGTTCCTCATTTGTGCTGTTGTCTCGCTTTCATTTTCCTCTTGTACTACGTTCAGCTCTGGTAAGATAAAAATGAAAGCCACATTGTAATCATTAATAATAAGATTGCAAAATACTGCGGATGCTGGAAATCCGAAATAACAACAGAAAACGCTGGAAAAACTCAGCAGGCCAGGCAGCATCCGTGGAGAGAGAAACAGAGTTAACGTTTCAGGTCGAAGACCTTTCGTCAGAACTGGAAATAGCAGGAAATGAAATAGATTTAAGGCAAGGATAAAGCTGGGAAAAGGGGGAGGGGATGAAAGAACAAAAGGAGAGATTAAGAGACATTGAGAGACATTAAGAGATGATCAAGGCAAGAGGTGGTGTTAATGTGACAGGTTGAGGCTAAATGAAGTGTGAAATACACTGGCAGAATGAAGGACAGCTGCCAGCTTCTGGGAGGAAAAAAAAGGGGGGGACCAAACAAAAGGGTGGATGAAAAAATAAAATATAAATGTGATAGGGGCCAGGGTTATGATCTAAAATTGTTGAACTCGATGTTGAGTCCAGAGGGCTGTAGGGTGCCTAAAGGAAAGATGAGGTGCTGTTCCTCGAGCTTACGCTGAGCTTCCGTGGAACAGTGTAATAGGCCGAGGACAGTGAGGTCAGAGTGGGAGTGGAGCGGAGAATTAAAGTGACAGGCCACCGGGAGCTCGGGGTCCCCCTTACGGACTGAATGGAGGTGTTCCGCAAAGCGGTCACCCAATCTGCGTTTGGTCTCCCCAATGTAGAGGAGACCACATCGTGAGCAGCGAATACAGTATACTAAATTGCAGGAAGTACAAGTAAATCGCTGTTTCACCTGGAAGGGGTGTTTGGGGCCCTGGACAGTGGGAAGAGGGGAGGTATAAGGGCATGTGTTGCATCTCCTGCGCTTGCACGGGAAGGTGCCGGGCGAAGGGGAAGGGGTGCTGGGGGTGGTAGAGAAGTGGACTAGGGTGTCGCGGAGGGAGCGGTCCCTGCGGAATGCTGAAAGGGGAGGTGAGGGGAAGATGTGTTTGGTGGTGGGATCACGCTGGAGGTGGCAGAAATGGCGGAGGATGATCCGTTGAATGTGGAGGCTGGTGGGGTGAAAGGTGAGGACAAAGGGAACTCTATCGTGGTTCCGGGAGGGAGGGGAGGGGGTGAGAGCAGAAGTGCGGGAGATAGAACGGACACGGTCGAGGTAATCATTAGTCCCTTTCTCCTTAAGATCTTTACATTTTACATCGTGATGTCCCTGCCCCGGGAGTGTTTGATGGGACAGTGTAGAGGGAGCTTTACTCTGTATCTAACCCGTGCTGTACCTGCCCCGGGAGTGTTTGATGGGACAGTGTAGAGGGAGCTTTACTCTGTATCTAACCCGTGCTGTACCTGCCCCGGGAGTGTTTGATGGGACAGTGTAGAGGGAGCTTTACTCTGTATCTAACCCGTGCTGTACCTGCCCCGGGAGTGTTTGATGGGACAGTGTAGAGGGAGCTTTACTCTGTATCTAACCCGTGCTGTCCCTGCCCCGGGAGTGTTTGATGGGACAGTGTAGATGGAGCTTTACTCTGTATCTAACCCGTGCTGTACCTGCCCCGGGAGTGTTTGATGGGACAGTGTAGAGGGAGCTTTACTCTGTATCTAACCCGTGCTGTACCTGCCCTGGGAATGTTTGATGGGGCAGTGTAGAGGGAGCTTTACTCTGTATCTAACCCGTGATGTCCCTGCCCCGGGAGTGTTTGATGGGACAATGTAGAGGGAGCTTTACTCTGCATCTAACCCGTGCTGTACCTGTCCTGGGAGTGTTTGATGGGACAGTGTAGAGGGAGCTTTACTCTGTATCTAACCCCGTGCTGTCCCTGCCCTGGGAGTGTTTAATGACAGTGTAGAGGGAGCTTTACTCTCTATCTAACCCGTGCTGTACCTGCCCTGGGAGTGTTTGATGGGACAGTGCAGAGGGAGCTTTACTCTGTATCTAACCCCGTGCTGTACCTGCCCTGGGAGTGTTTGATGGGACAGTATAGAGGGAGCTTTACTCTGTATCTAACCCGTGCTGTACCTGCCCTGGGAGTGTTTGATGGGGACAGTGTAGAGGGAGCTTTAATCTGTATCTAACCCGTGCTGTACCTGCCCTGGGAGTGTTTGATGGGACAGTGTAGAGGGAGCTTTACTCTGTATCTAACCCGTGCTGTACCTGCCCTGGGAGTGTTTGATGGGACAGTGTCGAGGGAGCTTTACTCTGTATCTAACCCGTGCTGTACCTGCCCTGGGAGTGTTTGACGGGACAGTGTCGAGGGAGCTTTACTCTGTATCTAACCCGTGCTGTCCCTGTCCTGGGAGTGTTTGATGGGACAGTGTAGAGGGAGCTTTACTCTGTATCTAACCTGTGCTGTACCTGCCCCGGGAGTGTTTGATGGGACAGTGTAGAGGGAGCTTTACTCTGTATCTAACCCGTGCTGTACCTGCCCTGGGATTGTTTAATGGGACAGTGTAGAGGGTGCTTTACTCTGTATCTAACCCATGCTGTACCTGCCCTGGGAGTGTTTGAGGGGACAGTGTAGAGGGAGCTTTACTCTGTATCTAACCCGTGCTGTCCCTGCCCTGGGAGTGTTTGATGGGACAGTGTAGAGGGAGATTTACTCTGTATATAACCCGTGCTGTCCCTGTCCTGGGAGTGTTTGATGCGACAGTGTAGAGGGAGCTTTATTCTGTATCTAACCCGTGCTGTCCCTGTCCCGGGAGTGTTTGATGGGACAGTGTAGAGGGAGCTTTACTCTGTATCTAACCCGTGCTGTCCCTGTCCTGGGAGTGTTTGATGGAACAGTGTACAGGAAGCTTTACTCTGTATCTAACCCCGTGCTGTACCTGCCCTGGGAGTGTTTGATGGCACAGTGTCGAGGGAGCTTTACTCTGTATCTAACCCGTGCTGTACCTGCCCTGGGAGTGTTTGACAGGACAGTGTCGAGGGAGCTTTACTCTGTATCTAACCCGTGCTGTCCCTGCCCTGGGAGTGTTTGATGGGACAGTGTAGAGGGAGATTTACTCTGTATATAACCCGTGCTGTCCCTGTCCTGGGAGTGTTTGATGGGACAGTGTAGAGGGAGCTTTACTCTGTATCTAACCCGTGCTGTACCTGCCCTGGGAGTGTTTGATGGGACAGTGTAGAGGGTGCTTTACTCTGTATCTAACCCGTGCTGTCCCTGTCCCGGGAGTGTTTGATGGGACAGTGTAGAGGGAGCTTTACTCTGTATCTAACCCGTGCTGTCCCTGTCCTGGGAGTGTTTGATGGAACAGTGTACAGGAAGCTTTACTCTGTATCTAACCCCGTGCTGTACCTGCCCTGGGAGTGTTTGATGGCACAGTGTCGAGGGAGCTTTACTCTGTATCTAACCCGTGCTGTACCTGCCCTGGGAGTGTTTGACGGGACAGTGTCGAGGGAGCTTTACTCTGTATCTAACCCGTGCTGTCCCTGTCCTGGGAGTGTTTGATGGGACAGTGTAGAGGGAGCTTTACTCTGTATCTAACCTGTGCTGTACCTGCCCCGGGAGTGTTTGATGGGACAGTGTAGAGGGAGCTTTACTCTGTATCTAACCCGTGCTGTACCTGCCCTGGGATTGTTTAATGGACAAAATTGAGAGGTCGCACAACACCAGGTTATAGTCCAACAGTTTTATTTGAAATCACAAGCTTTCGGAGCTATCGATTGCTCCTTCCTCAGGTGAAGGGACAGTGTAGAGGGTGCTTTACTCTGTATCTAACCCATGCTGTACCTGCCCTGGGAGTGTTTGAGGGGACAGTGTAGAGGGAGCTTTACTCTGTATCTAACCCGTGCTGTACCTGCCCTGGGAGTGTTTGATGGGACAGTGTAGAGGGTACTTTACTCTGTATCTAACCCGTGCTGTACCTGCCCTGGGAGTGTTTGATGGGACAGTGTAGAGGGAGCTTTACTCTGTATCTAACCCGTGCTGTACCTGCCCTGGGAGTGTTTGATGGGACAGTGTAGAGGGAGCTTTACTCTGTATCTAACCCGTGCTGTACCTGCCCTGGGAGTGTTTGATGGGACAGTGTAGAGGGAGCTTTACTCTGTATCTAACCCGTGCTGTACCTGCCCTGGGAGTGTTTGCTGGGACAGTGTAGAGGGAGCTTTACTCTGTATCTAACCCGTGCTGTACCTGCCCTGGGAGTGTTTGCTGGGACAGTGTAGAGGGAGCTTTACTCTGTATCTAACCCGTGCTGTACCTGTCCTGGGAGTGTTTGATGGGACAGTGTAGAGGTAGCTTTCCTGCTTATGTAACCCGTGCTGTACCTGGGCGGGGAGTGTTAATCGGGCAGTGCAGTGGGGGTTTACTCTGTATCGAACCCGTGCTGTACCTGGGCGGGGAGTATTAATCGGGCAGTGCAGTGGGGGTTTACTCTGTATCTAATCCGTGCTGTACCTGGGCGGGGAGTGTTAATCGGGCAGTGCAGTGGGGGTGTACTGTGCTGTGCATGATATGGGAGTGCTGAACACTGACAATCTGTCCAAAAACTATTCTGTGACATTGACATAACTTATTTTGATGAGCAGTAAACAAGGTACAGACACATCACAAGATATCTACAGATTAGGAAGGCTGTTATTAGCTCAGCCTCCATAAAGAATTGATTTCGGGTTTGCTTCCACTGTCCCACTGGAAGTCCATTCCATGTTCTGATCGCTCTTTGTTTATAGAATTCTGACAATTCTAAATTTGCTTTTTACTAATTTAAACCTGTGTCCCCGTACCCTGCTCTCTCAGTTTAGTTTGAATTACATAGAATTTACAGCACGGAAACAGGGCATTCGGCCCAACTGGTCCGTGCCGGTGTTTATGCTCCACACGAGCCTCCTCCCACCCCTCTTCATCTAACTTTCCATACTTTCAGAAGGTTATCTCTCAGTCTCCGCCATCCAAAGCTGAAAAGCTTAAGTTTCTTCAGTCTCTCCTGATAACTCACCGCTCTCGCACCAGGGAGCAGTCTCATGGCAACTGCCTCCCGCCCTGAAAATCTCCCTTGTTATCTCGCTGTCTCCAACTGGATACAAGTTGTGGTCTGACCAAAGCATACATAGAAATAGAATCGATTCAAATATTTCAAACGATGTAGGTACTAGGCTGTGTAAACATCGACAGATTATTTGAATTAGATAAATTAGGGAAAACAAAGGGACATGTGTATAAATTGCAACTCGGTTAGACGTCAGGAGAATCTTCTTTTCCCAGAAGATCATTGACCTTTGGAATACCTGCTGGCTTGTGCATTGGGTGTAGATTCACCGCAGTTGTTCAAACGATAGCTGGAGGAGATTAATATCACTGAGTACAAAAGGCAGGGGGGGGGGGAGGAGATTAATATCACTGAGTACAAAAGGCAGGGGGAGGACATTAATATCACTGAGTACAAAAGGCAGGGGGAGGACATTAATATCACTGAGTACAAAAGGCAGGGGGGGGGAGGAGGTTAATATCACTGAGTACAAAAGGCAGGGGGAGGACATTAATATCACTGAGTACAAAAGGCAGGGGGGGGAGGAGGTTAACATCACTGAGTACAAAAGGCAGGGGGAGGAGGTTAATATCACTGAGTACAAAAGGCAGGGGGAGGAGGTTAATATCACTGAGTACAAAAGGCAGGGGAGGACATTAATATCACTGAGTACAAAAGGCAGGGGCGGGGGGAGGTTAATATCACCAAGCACAAAAGGCAGGGGGGGGGGAGGTTAATATCACCAAGTACAAAAGGCAGGGGGGAGGGGTTAATATCACTGCGTACAAAAGGCAGGGGCCTTCAGGGGTCAGAGGGGAATTGTTCAGAAGTCTTTTTTCCCCAGATTGGCCCAGGGATGTTTTATCTGTTCTTGCGTCTGTCCCAGGAGCTGACGTGGCTCCTGGTGGGCGGGGAGCCGCGGGGGTGAGGTTGCCAAGTTGCAACATGGCTGAATGGGACAGACTCGATCCTTCCAATCAGGTTTCTGTCCCACCACAGTACTGAAATGGCTCTCATCAAAGTCACAAATGACATCCTTTGTGACTGTGACAAAGGTAAACTATCCCTCCTCGTCCTTCTTGACTTGTCTGCAGCCTTTGACACGGTTGACCACTCCATCCTTCTCCAACGCCTCTCCACTGTCGTCCAGCTAGGTGGGACTGCACTCGCCTGCTTCCATTCTTATCTATCTAATCGTAGCCAGAGAATCACCTGCAACGGCTTCTCTTCCTGCTCCCGCATCGTTACCTCTGGTGTCCCCCAAGGATCTATCCTTGGCCCCTCCTATTTCTCACCTACATGCTGCCCCTTGGCGACATCATCTGAAAACACAGCGTCAGTTTCCACATGTACGCTGACGACACCCAGCTCTACCTCACCACCACTTCTCTCGACCCCTCCACGGTCTCTAAATTGTCAGACTGCTTGTCCGACATCCAGTTCTGGATGAGCAGAAATTTTTTCCAATTAAATATTGGGAAGACCGAAGCCATTGTTTTCGGTCCCCGCCACAAACTCCGTTCCCTAGCCACTGACTCCATCCCTCTCCCTAACGTCTGTCTGAGGCTGAACCACACTGTTCGCAACCTTGATGTCATATTTGACCCTGAAATGAGCTTCCGACCACATATCCGCAGTATAACTAAGATAGCCTATTACCACCTCAATGATTTGGATGAGGGGACTAAATGTAACATTTCCAAATTTGCAAAGCTAGGTGGCAGTGTCAGTTGTGAAGAGGATGTGAAGAGGCTTCAAGGGGATCTCGACAGGCTCAGTAAGTGGGCGAGAACATGGCAAATGGAATATAATGTGGATAAATGTGAAATTATCCACTTTGGTAGGAAAAAACAGAAAGGCAGAGTATTTCCTAAATGGTGAAAGATTGGGGAATGCAGATGCTCAAAGGGTCCTGGGTGTCCTTGTACATGAGTCACTGAAAGTGAATGTGCAGGTGCAGCAAACTATTAGGAAGGCAAATGGTATGCTGGCCTTCATTACAAGAGGATTTGAGTACAGGAGTAAAGAAGTCTTACTCCAATTATATAGGGCCTTGGTGAGACCACACCTGGAGTACTGTGTACAATTTTGGTCTCCTTACCTAAGGAAGGTAGGGCTCAAGTTCTGCCCCACCACCAAAATGGACCCCATCGGTCTCGCGGCGGACACAGAGGAATTCATCAGGAGAATGAGGCTCCGGGAATACTCCACAAATCCCAAGATGTCAGCAACAAACCCAATGAGACAATCAATGATCCAGAACAGCAGACAGAGGGACTCGCAGTGCAGCAACCGAAGAAAAAAGAGTCAAATTGGACCCCTCCGGAGGGTCGCTGCCCCAAGCTTGACATGTATGCTCAAGCTGTCAGGAGATGCATCAATGCCAGATTCATTAGCCGCACTCACAAGACAGTCCAGAATGTCACCCGAGCACAACGCAACGCCATCCACTCTCTCAAGACCAACCGCAACATCGTCATCAAACCAGCGGACAAAGGAGGAGCCATCGTCATACAGAACAGAATGGACTATTGCAAAGAAGCATACCGACAACTGGACAACCTGGAACACTACAGACAGTTACCCGCAGATCCGACCAAAGAACACACCCGCCAACTCAATAGACTGATCAAGACCTTCGATCCAGACCTTCAAAGCATCCTGCGCGCTCTCATCCCACGTACTCCCCACGTGGGAGACTTCTACTGCCTCCCAAAGATACACAAAGCCAACACACCCGGACGTCCTATCGTATCAGGCAACGGAACCCTGTGTGAGAACCTCTCTGGATACGTCGAGGGCATCCTGAAACCCATCGTACAGGGAACCCCCAGCTTCTGCCGTGACACCACAGACTTCTTACAGAAACTCAGCACCCACGGACCAGTTGAACCAGGAACACTCCTCGCCATGATGGACGTATCGGCACTCTACACCAGTATCCCCCACGATGACGGCATCGCTGCGACAGCCTCAGTACTCAACACCAACAACAGCCAATCTCCAGACGCCATCCTACAACTCATCCGCTTCATCCTTGACCACAATGTCTTCACCTTCGACAACCATTTTTTTACCCAAACACACGGAACAGCCATGGGGACCAAATTCGCACCCCAATACGCCAACATCTTCATGCACAAGTTCGAGCTAGACTTCTTCGCTGCACAGGACCTCCAGCCAACGCTGTACACCAGATACATCGACGACATTTTCTTCCTTTGGACCCATGGTGAAGGATCACTGAAAAGACTACACGATAACATAAACAAGTTCCATCCCACCATCAAACTCACCATGGACTACTCCTCAGAATCGGTTTCATTCCTGGACACACGAATCTCCATCAAAGACGGACACCTCAGCACTTCACTCTACCGCAAGCCCACGGACAACCTCACGATGCTCCACTTCTCCAGCTTCCACCCTAACCACGTTAAAAAAGCCATCCCCTATGGACAAGCCCTGCGAATACACAGGATCTGCTCAGACGAGGAGGAACGCGATGGACACCTACGGACGCTAAAAAACGCCCTCGTAAGAACGGGATATGACGCTCGACTCATCGATCGACAGTTCCGACGGGCCACAGCGAAAAATCGCATAGACCTCCTCAGAAGGCAAACACGGGACACAACCAACAGGGTACCCTACGTCGTCCAGTACTTCCCCGGAGCGGAGAAACTACGCCATGTTCTTCGCAGCCTCCAACATGTCATCGATGACGACGAACACCTCGCTAAGGCCATCCCCACGCCTCCACTACTTGCCTTCAAACAGCCACCTAACCTCAGAAGTACCATCGTTCGCAGCAAATTACCCAGCTTTCAGGATAACAGCGACCATGACACCACACAACCCTGCCACGGCAACCTCTGCAAGACATGCCAGATCATCAACACAGATACCATCATCACACGTGAGGACACTATCCACCAGGTACATGGTACATACTCATGTGACTCGGCCAACGTTGTCTACCTCATACGTTGCAGGAAAGAATGCACCGCGGCATGGTACATCGGCGAGACCATGCAGACACTGAGACAACGTATGAACGGACACCGCGCAACAATCACCAGGCAGGAGTGTTCCCTCCCAGTCGGGGAACACTTCAGCAGTCAAGGACATTCAGCTTCGGATCTGCAGGTAAGCGTTCTCCAAGGCGGACTTAGAAACACACGACAACGCAAAATCATCGAGCAGAAACTGATAGCCAAGTTCCGCACTCATGAGGACGACCTCAACCGGGATCTTGGGTTTATGTCACGATACATGACGTGATCCAGACTCGAGTCGTCGTTGGCTTGTTAACAGATGTGATTCCCAGTAAAAAAGTAAATTTTTTAAAAGTTTATCGTTTCCCATACTGCGGCTTTTGACACATTGGACCCCCTGTGGCTCCACCTCATTGTCTCAGTTGTATCTTGCTATGTCTTTGATGTGACCTGATTGCCTTTTGTCACACCTCAGCAGATAAACAGTCAGGGTGATTTAAATGTAGTCGTCTGCTTTTGTAAGTAACACATGCATTGTTCTCTATCTATATATGCTTTGGCGATTCTGTATCTCTTTACTTCACCTGAGGAAGGGGCGATCGATAGCTCCGAAAGCTTGTGATTTCAAATAAAACTGTTGGACTATAACCTGGTGTTGTGCGACTTCTCATTTTTGTCCACCCCAGTCCAACACCAGCATCTCCGCATCATGATACCTAAGGAAGGATATACTTGCCATAGAGGGAGTGCAACGAAGGTTCACGAGATTGATTATTGGGATGGTGGGCCTGTCATATGAGAAGAGATTGAGTAAACTAGGCCTGTATTCTCTTGAATTCAGAAGAATGAGAGGGGATCTCATTGAAGCATACAAAATTATTGCAGGGCTTGATGGGGTGGATGCTGGGAGAATGTTTCCCTTGGCTGGGGAGTCTAGTACCAGGGGCCACAGCCTCAGGATAAAGGGTAGGCCATTCAGAACTGAGATGAGAAGAAATTTCTTCACACAGAGGGTGGTGAATCTTTGGTATTCTCTACCCCAGAGGGCTGTGGAGGCTCAGTCATTGGGTATATTCAAAACAGAAGTCGATAGATTACTGACTAGTAAGGGCATCAAGGGATATGGCGATAGGGCCGGTGAATGGAGTTGTGGTAGAAGACCAGCCATGATCTCATTGAATGGCGGAGCAGGCTCGAAGGGCCGAATGGCCTACTCCTGCTCCTATTTCTTATGTTCTTATGTAACATCACCCGTCCCCGCCCTTGCCTCAGCTCATCCGCTACTGAAACCCTCATCAATGCCTTTGTTACCTCTAGACTTGACTATTCCAACGCACTCCTGGCTGGCCTCCCACATTCTACCCTACGTAAACTTGAGGTCATCCAAAACTCGACTGCCCATGTCCTAACTCGCACCAAGTCCCGTTCGCCCATCACCCCTGTGCTCGCTGACCTACCTTGACTCCCGGTTAAGCAACACCTCTATTTCAAAATTCTCATCCTTGTTTTCAAATCCCTCCATGACCTCGCCCCTCCCTGTATCTGTAATCTCTTTCAGCCCCACAACCCCCCGAGATATCTGCGCTCCTCTAATTCTGCCCTCTTGAGCATCCCTGATTATAATCGCTCAACATTTGGTGGCCGTGCCTTCTGTCGCCCGGGCCCTAAGCTCTGGAATTTCCTCCCTAAACCTCTCTGCCTCGCTACCTCTCTTTCCTCCTTTAAGACGCTCTTTAAAACCTACCTCTTTGACCAAGCTTTTGGTCACTTGCCCTAATTTCTCCTTATGTGGCTCAGTGTCAAATTTTTTTGTCTTATAATACTCCTGTGAAGCACCTTGGGACGTTTTACTATATAAACACAAGTTGTTGTTGTAGCCGGGTTTTTTTCGGTCCGTCTTTTCGTTTGTCTGCTGCCATGATTCATTTTCTGTCAGTCCAAGTTGTACTCTTGCATCTAATCCGGAGTTTCTTCTCAGTACAATTCCCATGGCAGCTGCCTGATGGTTGGCTGTCGGTTGAGTTTTCCCGAGGGACTCTTTGGATGCAGGTGGTTGTGCAACTCGAGGCTGCTGGTTATCTCTGGTGCAGTGGCAGCTTGGCCCAGGTTGTTCTCCGGCTGCAGTGAAGCCATGGGGTGGGGTGGTGGGGTTAGACTGATGTGAATGTACTGGGACAGCATTCTCAACCCTTGCCAGATCTGGTCAGACGCTGCTGCCAGCATCCATATAAAACGCTGGTTAGACCGCACCTGGAGCACTGTGAGCAGTTCTGGGCACCACACCTTAGGAAGGATACATTGGCCTTGGAGGGAGTGCAGCGTAGGTTTATCAGAATGATACCTGGACTCCAAGGGTTAAGTTACGAGGAGAGATTACACAAACTAGGGTTGTATTCCCTAGAATTTAGAAGGTTAAGGGGTGATCTGATCGAAGTTTTCAAGATATTAAGGGGAACAGATAGGGTAGAAAGAGAGAAACTATTTCCGCTGGTTGGGGATTCTAGGACTAGGGGGTATAGTCTAAAAATTAGAGCCAGACCTTTCAGGAGTGAAATTAGGAAACACTTCTACACACTGAGGGTGGTAGAAGTTTGGAACTCTCTTCCGCAAACTGATGCTAGATTAATTGTTAATTTTAAATCGGAGATTGATAGATTTTTGTTAACCAAAGGTATTAAGGGATATGGGGCAAAGGCGGGTAGATGGAGTTAGGTCGATGATCAGCCATGATCTCATTGAATGGTGGAGCAGGCTCGAGGGGCTGAATGGCCTCCTCCTGTTCCTGTGTTCTTGTGTCACTGTGCGTGCTGGTCTGTGGGAGAAGTAGAGCTGGTTGCAGCAATGACATTCTGGAATCTTTTTCCCACCTATCTGCTCATCAGTCATATTGCAGCCAAGGTATGGCAGCTGTCAGCACTGTCACAATAACCTGTGCAGTGAGAAGCTGCGCTGCTGATGTCTCTGTAACTGCCAATCCTTCCAAGGCTGACTGAATGCTCCACATATGCAGTTGCTGGGCTCCTCCGTAGCTGTGGCTACATCCATCTGTCAATGACTGGAACAATATATCCTGCGTGGAAAGCTCCAGATCGTGTCTTTATATTTGTGCTTGGGATATGGGTGACACTGGCAAGGCAGTATTTATTGCCCATTTCTAGTTGCCCTAATTAAAAGTCGCACAACACCAGGTTATAGTCCAACAGCTTTATTTGAAATCACAAGCTTTCGGAGCGTCACCTGACGAAGGAGCAGCACTCCGAAAGCTTGTGATTTCAAATAAATCTGTTGGACTATAACCTGGTGTTGTGCGACTTCTCACTTTTGTCCACCCCAGTCCAACACCGGCATCTCCACATCATAATTAAAAGTCAACTATGTAGTGAGGGAGTCATACGTAGGCCAGACCACAAAGGGGTGGCAGGCTACCTTTCTGAAGAGCTAAGGTTGGCTTTTTACAACAGTCAACGGCTCCTCCAGGTACAGCAGCAGATCTCTTGTGCTGCTGCATCGGTTATCCTGCCCCCGGCCTTCACACCCCCAACGTATGGCCCAAGCCCAAACTCTGGGCAATATCAGGATGTCCCCCCACATACCCATGGTACAAGATCCACTTGTGTGCTTCTGGAGCCGCTCTCCTGCAAGTAGAAGAGATCCCTTATCCTGGCAATTCAACCAAAATGAGGGCAGGTTCGTGCCGTAAACCTGTGCTCATCAGGAACTGGCCAAACCCACTTGGAATAGGAACCTTTTATGAAGCAGGTGAAATAAATTGTATCTGTTCACATTGTACAGTGAGGGATTTTGAGGTAGCCTTGTAGAAGTTATAAAAATTTGATCCCTTCGGCATAGATAAGGGATCATATAAAAGATAAGTAACATTTGTTGGGACAACAGGGACTGTTGAAATAGGTGAGCTAAGGGAGCAACGAACTCCTCAAGTTAGCGAATCATAGAATCATAGAATGGTTACAGCACAGTAGGAGGCTATTCGGCCCGTCGAGCCCGTGCCGGTTCTCTGCAAGAGCACTTCAGCTAGTCCCACTCCCCCGCCCTTTCCCCGTAGCCCTGCAAATTTTTTTCCTTCAGGTACTTATCCAATTCCCTTTTGAAAGCCACGATTGAATCTGCCTCCACCACCCTTTCAGGCAGTGCATTCCAGATCTTAACCACTTGCTGCGTAAAAAGGTTTTTCCTCGTGTCCCCTTGGATCTTCTGCCAATCACCTTAAATCTGTGTCCTCTGGTTCTCGACCCTTCCGCCAATGGGAACAGTTTCTCTCTATCTACTCTGTCTAGACCCCTCATGATTTTGAACACCTCTATCAAATCTCTCAACCTTCTCTGCTCTAAGGAGAAGAACCCCAGCTTCTCCAGTCTCCCCACATAACTGAAGTCCCTCATCCCTGGAATCATTCTTGTAAATCTTTTCTGCACCCTCTCTGAGGCCTTCACATCCTTCCTAAAGTTCAGTGCCCAGAATTGGACATAATACTCCAGTTGAGGTTGAACCAATGTTTTATGAAGATTCACTAGAGTTTAGAAGAATGAGAGGGGATCTCATTGAAACGTATAAAATTCTGACAGGGCTAGACAGACTGGATGCAGGGAGGATGTTTCCCCTGGCTGGGGGGTCTAGAACGAGGGGTCACAGTCTCCGGATACGGGGTGGGACATTTAGGACTGAGATGAGGAGAAATTTCTTCAGTCAGAGGGTGGTGAACTTATGGAATTCTCTACCACAGAAGGTTGTGGAGGCCAAGTCACTGAATATATTTAAGAAGGCGATAGATAGATTTCTAGACCCAAAAGGCATCAACGGGTATGGGGAGAGAGCGGGAATATGGTATTGAGTTGGAGGATCAGCCATGATCATATTGAATGGCGGAGCAGGCTCGAATGGCCTACTCCTGCTCCTATTTTTCTATGTTTCTGTGTTTCTATCATAACTTCCTTAATTTTGTACTCTATGGGGGGAATTTTGCCGGCACTCAGGGGACGGGTTTGGAGGCGGGACTGCTGGCAAAATTGCAAAAATTGACAGCGGGTCCTGAACCCGCTGTCAACCCGCCTCCATACAATCTTTCCAAGTGTCGGGTCCCCAATGTGCACATGGACCCGACACCTAGCGGCGGGAAGAGGATTATAGGCACTTAATTGCTTGTTAACAGGTTGTTAACAGGCAGTTAAGAGGCTTTTTTCAATTTTGACAGGTTGACTGCGGGCTTCCCGATGACCACGCCAGGGTAAGTGTGGCATGCTGTGGGTCTACTGTAAGGTTTGGGCATTGATGACAGCTGCAGAAGTGGTGTGAAAGATCCAATGGTGCACTGGTGAGTTTCGGAGGTAAGAAAATGTTGGGAAATTCATTTTTAATGTATTTATACTTTTCTGTAGGTAACAAGGTTTGTAGTGTTTGTGTAGTCCCACCTCATTCGGAGAACCTCTCGCAGCAGTGACAGATCGCTTCTGTAACCTCACCTGCAGCTGCCATCTGTTTTATCCTAAGTAGAGAGTCACTGGAGAGCCTGGGTGCAAGGGCTCGCTTTGTACAGTGATTGGCAGTGTTTGCAGCACCTCAATGCTGTTAAACACTGAGAAATCATCTGTCAAAAAAAAATGTGCAAGGCCCCTTTAAGAACACCGGCAGATGACGCATCATCAACTGACGTCATCTGACACCGGCTTTCTCTTAATTGGCCGGCAAGCTCACAGGGCGGGCTTAACACGGCCAATTGACGCAAAATTACGTCTCTGCGTTGGGTGTCGTTGGGTGCGGGATCAGAACCCGGAAGGCAGATGACCCGCTCCCAACTCGCACCGAAAGGTAAGATCGCGGCCAATGCCTCTATTTATGAAGCCCAGTATCCCATATGTTTTTTTAACCGCTTTCTCAACCTGCACTGTCACATAGAACATAGAACAGTACAGCACAGTACAGGCCCTTCGGCCCTCGATGTTGTGCCGAGCATTGTCCGAGACCAAGATCAAGCTATCACACTCCCTGTCACTCTGGTGTGCTCCATGTGCTTATCCAATAACCGCTTGAAAGTTCCTAAAGTGTCCGACTCCACTATCACAGCAGGCAGTCCATTCCACACCCCAACCACTCTCTGAGTAAAGAATCTACCTCGGACATCCCTTCTATATCTCCCCCCATGCACCTTATAGTTATACGATAGCAAAATACTGCGGATGCTGGAAATCTGAAATAACAACAGAAAACGCTGGAAAAACTCAGCAGGCCAGGCAGCATCCGTGGAGAGAGAAAGAGAGTTAACGTTTCAGGTCGATGACCTTTCATCAGAACTGTGAAGAGCCGGAAATCAAATAGATTTAAGGCCAGAGTAAAGCTGGGAAAAGGGGGAGGGGATAAAAGAACAAAGGGGGAGATGAAGAGACATTAAGAGACATTAAGAGATATGCAAGGCTCGAGGTGGTGTTAATGTGACAGATTAAGGCTGAAAGAAGTGTGAAATCCACTGGCAGAATGAAGGACAGCTGCCAGCTTCTAGGAGGAAAAAAAAGGTGGGGGGGGCAAATAAAAGGGTGGAAAAAATAAAATATAAATGTGATTGGAGCTGAGGTTATGATCTAAAATTGTTGAACTCGATATTGAGTCCAGAGGGCTGTAGCGTGCCTAAACGAAAGATGAGGTGCTGTTCCTCGAGCTTACGCTGCGCTTCCGTGGAACAGTGTAATAGGCCGAGGACGGTGAGGTCAGAGTGGGAGTGAAGCGGTGAATTAAAGTGACAGGCCACCGGGAGCTCGGGGTCCCCCTTACGGACTGAACGGAGGTGTTCCGCAAAGCGGTCACCCAATCTGCGTTTGGTCTCCCCAATGTAGAGGAGACCACATCGTGAGCAGCGAATACAGTATACTAAATTGCAGGAAGTACAAGTAAATCGCTGTTTCACCTTATAGTTATGCCCCCTTGTAACAGCTGCCTCTACCCGAGGAAATAGTCTCTGAACATCCACTCTATCTATCCCCCTCATCATCTTATAAACCTCTATTAAGTCGCCTCTCATCCTCCTCCGCTCTAAAGAGAAAAGCCCCAACTCCCTCAATCTTTCCTCATAAGACCTCCCCCCCAAACCAGGCAGCATCCTGGTAAATCTCCTTTGCACTCTTTCCAATGCTTCCACGTCCTTCCTATAGTGAGGTGACCAGAACTGCACACAATATTCCAAATGTGGTCTCACCAAGGTCCTGTACAGTTGCAGCATAACCTCACGGTTCTTAAACTCAAACCCTCTGTTAATAAACGCCAACACACCATAGGCCTTCTTTACTGCTCTATCCACTTGAGTGGCAACCTTCAGAGATCTGTGGATATGAACCCCCAGATCCCTCTGCTCCTCCACGTTCCTCAGAACCCTGCCGTTGACCCTGTAATCCTTATTCAAATTTGCCCTACCAAAATGAATCACCTCGTACTTATCAGGGTTAAATTCCATCTGCCATTTTTCGGCCCAGCTCTGCATCCTATCAATGTCTCTTTGCAGCCGACAACAGCCCTCCACCTCATCCACTGCTCCACCAATCTTGGTGTCATCAGCAAATTTACTGATCCACCCTTCAGTCCCCTCCTCCAAGTCATTGATAAAAATCACAAACAGCAGAGGACCCAGCACCGACCCCTGTGGCACACCGCTGGTAACTGGTCTCCAGTCCGAAAATGTTCCATCCACCACCACCCTCTGCCTTCTATGAGATAGCCAGTTACTTATCCAATCGGCCAAATTTCCCTCTATCCCACAACTCCTTACTTTCTTCATGAGCCGACCATGGGGAACCTTATCAAACGCCTTACTAAAATCCATGTATACGACATCAACTGCTCTACCTTCATCTACACACTTAGTTACCTCCTCAAAGAATTCAATCAAATTTGTTAGGCAAGACTTACCCTTCACGAATCCGTGTTGACTATCCCTGATTAAGTTGCCCCTTTCCAAATGGTCATAAATCCTATCCCTCAGGACCTTTTCCATTATCTTACCAACCACCGAAGTAAGACTAACCGGCCTATAATTACCAGGGTCATTCCTATTTCCTTTCTTGAAGAGAGGAACAACATTCGCCACTCTCCAGTCCTCTGGCACCATCCCCGTGGACAGTGAGGACCCAAAGATCAAAGCCAGAGGCTCTGCAATCTCCTCCCTTGCCTCCCAAAGAATCCTAGGATATATCCCATCTGGCCCAGGGGACTTATCGACCCTCAGGTTCTTCAAAATTGCTAAAACATCTTCCCTCAGAACATCTACCACCTCCAGCCTATCCACCTTTATCACACTCTCATCCTCAAGAACATGGCCCCTCTCCTCGGTGAACACTGACGAAAAGTATTCATTCATCACCTCTCCTATTTCTTCTGACTCCATGCACAAGTTCCCACTACTGTCCTTGACCGGCCCTACCCTCACCCTGGTCATTCTTTTATTTCTCACATAAGAGTAAAAGGCCTTGGGGTTTTTCTTGATCCGACCCGCCAAGGACTTCTCATGCCCCCTCCTAGCTCTCCTAAGCTCTTTTTTTAGCTCATTCCTTGCTACCTTGTACCCCTCAATCGACCCAACTGAACCTTGTTTTCTCATCCTTA
The DNA here is from genome assembly GCA_030390025.1 of Squalus acanthias. Classification (NCBI taxonomy): domain Eukaryota; kingdom Metazoa; phylum Chordata; class Chondrichthyes; order Squaliformes; family Squalidae; genus Squalus; species Squalus acanthias. The sequence continues at coordinate 1,094,033 of JASTWF010000047.1, forward strand.
CATACGCTTCCTTTTTCCTCTTGACTAGACATTCAACCTCTTTTGTGAACCATGGTTCTCTCACTCGGCCATTTCCTCCCTGCCTGACAGGGACATACCTATCAAGGACACGCAGTAATTGCTCCATGAAAAAGCTCCACTTTTTGTTTGTGCCTTTCCCTGATAGTTTCTGTTCCCATCTTATACTCCCTAATTCTTGCCTAATCGCATCATAATTACCCCTCCCCCAATCATAAACCCTGCCCTGCCGTATGGCCCTATCCCTCTCCATTGCAATAGTGAAAGTTACCGAATTGTGGTCACTATCTCCAAAGTGCTCTCCCACATACAAATCAAACACTTGGCCCGGTTCATTACCCAGTACCAAATCCAACGTGGCCCCACCTCTTGTCGGCCTATCCACATATTGTGTCAGGAAACCCTCCTGCACACACTGTGCAAAAACTATCCCATCCGAACTGTTTGACCTATAAAGGTTCCAATCAATATTTGGAAAGTTGAAGTCACCCATGACAACTACTCTGTGACCTCCACACCTATTCATAATCTGCTTTGCAATTTCTTCCTCCACATCTTTATTACTATTTGGGGGCCTGTAGAAAACTCCTAACAACGTGATCGCTCCTTTCCTATTTCTAACTTCAGCCCATATTACCTCAGACGGCAGATCCCCCTCGAACTGCCTTTCTGCCGCTGTTAAACTATCCTTGATTAACAATGCTACTCCTCCACCTTTCTTACCAACTTCCCTACTCTTACTGAAACATCTATACCCCGGAACTTCCAACAACCATTCCTGTCCCTGTTCTAACCATGTCTCCGTAATGGCCACCACATCGTAGTCCCAAGTACCAATCCACGCTCCAAGTTCTCCTACCTTATTCCGGATGCTCCTTGCATTGAAGTAGACACACTTCAAGCCATCTTCCTGTCTGCCGGTACATTCCTGCGACCTTGATACCCTCCTCAGTACCTCCCTACACTCACCACTGGCTCGTGGACTACAGCCCTTTTTCCCATCACCTTCAACGATTTGTGCACATATACCCCAAGGTCTCTCTGTTCATGCACCCCCTTTAGAATTGTACCCTTTAGTTTATATTACCTCCCCTCGTTCTTCCTATCAAAATGTATCACTTCGCATTTTTCTGTGTTAAATTTCATCTGCCATGTGTCCACCCATTCCACCAGCCTGTCTATGTCTTCTTGAAGTCTATCACTCTCCTCCTCACTGTTCAATATACTTCCAAGTTTTGTGTCATCTGCAAATTTTGAAATTGTGCCCTTTACACCCAAGTCCAAGTCATTAATATATATCAAGAAAAGCAGTGGTCCTAGTACCGACCCCTGGGGAACACCACTGTATACCTTCCTCCAGTCCGATAAACAACCGTTCACCACTACTCTCAGTTTCCTGTCACTTAGCCAATTTCGTATCCATGTCTCTTTTATTCCATGGGCTTTAAGTTTGCTGGTAAGCCTATTATGTGGCACTTCATCAAACGTGTTTTGGCAGTCCATGTACACCACATCAACCACATTGCCCTCATCAACCCTCTCTGTTACCTCATCAAAATACTCGATCAAGTTAGTTAAACACGATTTGCTTTAACAAATCCATGCTGCCTTTCCTTAATTAATCCATACTTGTCCAAGTGACTGTTAAGTTTGTCCCTGATTATAGGGGGCGATTTTGTCAATCGGGAGCTTTTGGAGGTGGGACTCCCACTTGTCGGGTTTTAGTCCCTGCCTCCATCAACTTCTGGCCAACCCATGCTATTTTCCCTTGATTGACCTTGTTAAGCCTCCCCAGCGGGTTTGGAAGGCCAATTAAGGGAAAGCCGGTTACAGAGAACGTCAGCGTATGACGTTTCACCTGTCAAACATTTTTGACAGATGAATTGTCATCGTTTGACAGCTCTGTGAAGTTGTCAAACATCAACATTCTCTGTAGTTTGATGAGTTCTTGAATTCAGACTCATCAAACCTCTTTCTTTAGCAGAAATTAGATGGTTGCTGCATTGGAGAATGCAGCGGCCATCTGTCATCTCTGCCGCGGAGGTGCGAGACTCTCCGCATACCCAACGATTGAAGCCTGCAGGAAGATACAAAGGTAAGTACACTTTTACTAACACTTTCCACTTACCTCACATACTCACCTCTCCACACTTGCACCCATCACTTACCTTCACAGTGCACTTTTGCATCCCTCCGACCCCCGCAGACCCACTACTCGCCTCGGTGACCCTGGCGGGGTTCGTAGCCTTCGGGAAGCCCGCACTTGTGTGGGTAAAATGGGGATAATCCTCTTATCTACCTGTTAACAGACGGGACCTGGCGCGGGTCGGCTACCCGCCTCCTGGGAAGATGGCATGGAGGCGGGTTGGGCACTCGCCCCCAAAATTCTGCCATTTTCCCAGCAGTCCCGCCTCCCCAGGGCTGGCAAGATCGCGCCCATTGTTTCTAAAAGCTTCCCCACTACCGAGGTTAAACTGACTGGTCTGTAGTTACCGGGTTTATCCTTACACCCTTTTTTGAACAAGCGTGTAACATTTGCAATTCTCCAGTCCTCTGGCACCACCCCCGTATCTAAGGAAGATTGGAAGATTATGGTCAGTACCTCCGCAATTTCCACCTTTACTTCCCTCTGCATCCTAGGATGCATCTCATCCAGTCCTGGTGACTTATCAACTTTAAGTACCGCCAGCCTTTCTAGTACCTCCTCTTTATCAATTTTTATCCCATCCAATATCTCAACTACCTCCTCTTTCACTATGACTTTGGCAGCATCTTCTTCCTTGGTAAAGACAGATGAAATGTACTCATTTAGTACCTCAGCCACGCCCTCTGCCTCCATGCGTAGGTCTCCTTTTTGTTCTCCAATCAGCCCCACCCCTCCTCTTACTACCCGTTTGCAATTTATATGCCTGTAGAAGACTTTTGGATTACCTTTTATGTCAGCACCCCTGTCTCCTCTCCTCTCTCCCCCTCCTCTCCCCTCCCTCCTCTCCCTTCTCTCCACTCATCCTCTCCCCCTCCCTCCCTCCCTCTTCTCCCTCCCTCTTGTCCCTCCTCTCCTCTCCCCTCCTCTCCTCTCCCCTCTCTCCACTCATCCTCTCCCCCCTCTTCTCCCTCTCTCTTGTCCCTCCTCTCCCTCTCCCCTCCCTCCCTCTTTCCCGAGCAGTTTTGTTAGTAGTGCCAGCAGCCTTCCCAGGATCATGCTTTTGAAGTAGATGTTTAACTTGTGGCTGATTTGGATCTGGCGAATTGCAGTGTTGTGTTTTGATGAAACTTTTAGTGCATGACCTTGGGTTTTGGATAACTTTTCAAAAAATTTAATGTTCAGCTTTGTTTTGGCCCCAAAGGCATGGATAGAAACATAGAAACATAGAAGATAGGAGCAGGAGTAGGCCATTCGGCCCCTCGAGCCTGCTCCGCCATTCAATGCGATCATGGCTGATCATCCAAATTCAGTACCCTGTCCCTGCCTTCTCCCCATATCCCTTGATCCCTTTAGTCTTAAGAAATATATCTAACTCCTTCTTGAATATATTTAATGAATTGGCCTCAACTGCCTTCTGTGGTAGAGCATTCCACAGGTTCACCACTTTCTGGGTGAAGAAATTCCTCCTCATCTCAGTCCTAAATGGCTTACCCCTTAGACTGTGACCCCTGGTTCTGGACTCCCCCGCCATCGGGAACATCCTTCCTGCATCTAGTCTGTCTAGTCCTGTTAGAATTTTATAAGTTTCAATGAGATCCCCTCTCATTCTTCTAAACTCTAGCGAATACAAGCCCAATCGACCCAATCTCTCCTCATACGTCATTCCTGCCATCCCAGGTATCAGTCTGGTGAATCTTCGCTGCACTCTCTCCATGGCAAGAACATCTCATTAAATGGCGGAGCTGGCTCGAAGGGCCGGATGGCCTACTCCTGCTCCTATCTTCTATGTATCTATGTATGTATCCTTCCTCAGATAAGGCGACCAAAACTGCACACAGTACTCAAGATGTGGTCTCACCAAGGCCCTGTACAACTGCAGCAAGACATCCCTGTTCCTATACTCAAACCCTCTCGCTATGAAGGCCAAAATACCATTTGCCTTCTTAACCGCCTGCTGCACCTGCATGCTTACCTTCAGCGACTGGTGCATGGATGGATGACTGTCCTTCTAAGTAAGTGGGGCTTGGCCTATTTGCAGAAATAGATTTCTTTATTTTTCATTGGTCCTCAGGTTCTCTCTGAGAATAATGCCGTTTAGAGAGGAACTTGGATTTATACTTCTGCTGAACTAATAAGTGGGTCATTTTATATTGGGAATAAAAGTAGGTAGTTCTGGAAGCACAGAGCAACTCAGTCAAGATCTGTGGAGAGAACAGACAAGCTAATGTTTCAGGTGTATATCATAGAATCATAGAAATTTACGGCACAGAAGGAGGCCATTCGGTCCATCGTGTCCGTGCCGGCCGACAAAGAGCTATCCAGCCTAATCCCACTTTCCAGCTCTTGGTCCGTAGCCCTGTCGGTTTCGGCACTTCAAGTACATATCCAAGTACTTTTTAAATGTGATGAGGGTTTCTGCCTCTACCACCCTTTCAGGCAGTGAGTTCCAGACCCCCACCACCCTCTGGGTGAAAAACATTCTCCTCAAATCCCCTCTAATCCTTCTACCAATTACTTTAAATCTGTGTCCCCTGGTTATTGACCTCTCTGCTAGGGGAAATAGGTGCTTCCTATCCACTCTATCTAGGCCCCTCATAATTTTACACACCTCAATTAAATCTCCCCTCAGCCTCATCTGTTCCAAAGAAAACAACCCCAGCCTATCCAATCTTTCCTCATGGCTAAAATTCCCCAGTCCTGGCAACATCCTTGTAGACCCTTCACCTGAATTCTCCACCTCTCACCCTTGTCTATTTTTGGGGAGTGGTTTTTCGGCACAATCAGCCTGGCTGTGTTACCCACTGAGGTTTAACTATTTTTATGCTGGTCAGTTTTTGACTTTGCTGTTCTTCATACGGGAAACCAACCTTTTAAATTACAAGAAGCTGCAGCTTCTCCAGGTTCAGGACCTGGTAAACAGATCCACCTGCTTTACGCTCACCACATTGTGGTGTGGAAAAACAAGGCGAAGCTGGAGGAACTATTGACACATTCTATGATGATGTCTTCTCGCCAGTCTCGCCTCTTTTAGTGATGTCCAGATGGAAAGCAATGGGCTCCTTCCCTCACTTCTGATGGAATTTTCAGAAAAAGGCATGGAGATCCAGCATAACTGCCTCAAATTCTTGCCGATGCACCCCAGGGCCCACGTGCACATAAATCGGGAGGTATGAATAGTGAGTTAGAGGCGTCTGCACTGAGCACAAGTGAACAGAAGCAGGTGAAGGTGGAAGAGCCCATAGAACAGCTCACCGGAGGATGTGCTTGTGTCCTAGCTTTGTTGAGCAGCACAGAGGTACAACAACAACAACTTGTGTTTATATAGCGCCTTTAACGTAGTAAAACGTCCCAAGGCGCTTCACAGGAGTATTTTAAGACAAAAAAATTTGACACCGATCCACATAAGGATAAATTAGGGCAAGTGACCAAAAGCTTGGTCAAAGATGTAGGTTTTAAGGAACATCTTAAGGAGGAGAGAGAGGTAGCGAGGCGGAGAGGTTTAGGGAGGGAATTCCAGAGCTTAGGGCCGAGACAACAGAAGGCACGGCCACCAAAGGTTGAGCGATTATAATCAGGGATGCTCAAGAGCAGAATTAGAGGAGCGCAGATATCTCGGGGGGTTGTGGGGCTGGAGGAGATTACAGAGATAGGGAGGGGCGAGGCCATGGAGGGATTTGAAAACAAGGATGAGAATTTTGAAATCGAGGCGCTGCTTAACCGGGAGCCAATGTAGGTCAGCGAGCACAGGGGTGATGGGCAAACGGGACTTGGTGCGAGTTAGGACACGGGCAGCCGAGTTGGATGACTTCAAGTTTACGTAGGGTAGAATGTGGGAGGTCAGCCAGGAGTGCGTTGGACATTAGGGGCCCAGCCTTTATAAGAACAATGCTTTCTGTGCACCAGCAGTTGATGAGAGTATGTGACTGCCTGCCACGGTACCTCTGAAACATGTTGGAGAGTGTGGAGGAATTCACAACAGCTTGTGCGGGGCTCTCGCTCTGGCATCGACATGCTGCAGCCAATCATGGAGTTTGTAGTCACTTCATTGGAGGCTCAAGCTGTCTCAGGTATGGTCATAGTGGGCATTGCAGGCTCTGCATTCCGCCAACTACTCTGCTTTGGACAGGCTCGGAGACTGAATGGATAGGGGCTTCAATCGGATCACAGATCTCCGACAGTCTAAGCTCTTGTAGATCAGTAGGAATGCTAAACTCCTAGAAGTCGCTAACCACGATTAATTTGAGCTCTTGACTGCGCTACAGCAGTTGTTGTGATCTGGAATGCGCTGCCTGAAAGGGCGGTGGCAGCAGATTCAATAGTAACTTTCAACAGGGAATTGGATAAATACTTCAAAAGGGGAAAGTTGCAGGGCTATAGCGCTGGGGAGTGGGTCTATTTGCAGAGCTCTTTCAAGGAGCCAGCACAGGCATGATGGACTGAATGGCCTCCTTCTGTGCTGTATTATTCTATGAAGTATTTTTGAAGTGTAGTCACTGTTGTAATGTAGGAAACACGGCAGCCAAAATGCGCACAGCAAGCTCCCACAAACAGCAATGTGACGATGACCCACATATTCTGTTTTAGTGATGTTGTTTGAGGGATAAATATTGGCCAGGATACCGGGGAGAACTCCCCTGCTCTTCTTCGAAATAGTGGCCATGGGATCTTGTACATCTACCTGAGAGAGCAGACTGGGCCTCAGTTTAATGTCTTATCTGAAAGACGGCACTTCCAACTGTGCAGCGCTCCCTCAGTACTGCCCCTCCGACAGTGCAGCGCTCCCTCAGTGCTGCCCCTCCCACAGTGCAGCGCTCCCTCAGTACTGCCCCTCCGACAGTGCAGCACTCCCTCAGTACTGCCCCTCGGACAGTGCAGCGCTCACTCAGTACTGCCCCTCCGACAGTGCGGCCCTCCCTCAGTACCGCCCCTCTGACAGTGCAGCGCTCCCTCAGTACTGTCCCTCCGACAGTGCAGCACTCCCTCAGTACTGCCCCTCCGACAGTGCGGCGTTCCCTCTGTACTGCCCCTCCGACAGTGCGGTGCTCCATCAGTACTGTCCCTCCGACAGTGCAGCGCTCCCTCAGTACTGCCCCTCCGACAGTGCGGCGCTCCCTCAGTACTGCCCCTCGGACAGTGCAGCGCTCCCTCAGTACTGCCCCTCGGACAGTGCAGCGCTCCCTCAGTACTGCCCCTCGGACAGTGCAGCGCTCCCTCAGTACTGCCCCTCGGACAGTGCAGCGCTCCCTCAGTACTGTCCCTCTGACAGTGCGGCGCTCCCTCAGTACTCCCCCTCGGACAGTGCAGCGCTCCCTCAGTACTGGCCCTCCGACAGTGCAGTACGCCCCCAGTACTGCCCCTCCGACAGTGCAGCGCTTCCTCAGTAGTGCCCCTCCGACAGTGCGACGCTCCCTCAGTACTGCCCCTCCGACAGTGCGGTGCTCCCTCAGTACTGCCCCTCCGACAGTGCAGCGCTTCCTCAGTACAGCCCCTCCGACAGTGCAGCGCTCCCTCAGTACTGCCCCTCCGACAGTGCGGCGCTCCCTCAGTACTGGCCCTCCGACAGTGCGGCGCTCCATCAGTACTGCCCCTCCGACAGTGCAGGGCTCCCTCAGTACTGCCCCTCCGACAGTGCAGCGCTCCCTCAGTACTGCCCCTCCGACAGTGCGGCGCTCCATCAGTACTGCCCCTCCGACAGTGCGGCGCTCCCTCAGTACTGCCCCTCGACAGTGCGGCGTTCCATCAGTACTGCCCCTCCGACAGTGCGGCGCTCCCTCAGTACTGCCCCTCTGACAGTGCGGCGCTCCCTCAGTACTGCCCCTCCGACAGTGCAGCGCTCCCTCAGTACTGACCCTCCGACAGTGCAGCACTCCCTCAGTACTGATCCTCCGACAGTGCAGCACTCCCTCAGTACTGCCGTCGGACAGTGCAGCGCTCCTTCAGTACTGTCCCTCCGACAGTGCGGCGCTCCCTCAGTCTACATTTTGTGCTCAAGTCTCTGCAGTGGAACTTAGAAGTGAGAGTGCTATCACTGAGCCGCGACTGTTACAGCTGTGACAACGCAAGGAGAGTGACGGAGGAAAATGTATGTCAAGGTGAGGGGAAGGGCCACTGTGAATGGCTAATACACTGGACAAGTTTCATTGCTCCTCTTCATTTCCTACTCAATTCTTGTGGTAATGGCTTGGATCGCTCCCTCGGTTCACTGTATGAGAGAGACTATATTGTGGTCAATGAGTGGGCAGCTGGGGGTGATCGTGCCCCTGGAGAGGACGCGGTGCCTCCTCATTTCTCTCTGTAAGAGGCCTCTTGAAAATGGGTTGCACCAGAGGCTGGAATTGGAGGAATGGAGAGTTGTGGGGGGGTTTGCAGGGTTACAGGTAGGAAGGGGCGGAGGCCATGGAACGATTTAAAGACAATCCCAGGAATTTGAAATTTGAAATGCTGTTGGACCGGGAACCAATGCAGGTCACTGAGGACAAGAAAGTGGACGAACGGGACTTGGGACGGAATGGGATACGAACAGCAGAATTGTGGGCAAGCTGGAGTTTTTTGCGGGTGGAGGGCGGGAGTGTTGGAATAATTGATTCTGGAGGTGACTAATGCATGAATGAGAGTTTGAGCGAGGGTTGAGACTGGCAATGTTATGGATCTGGAAGTAGGCAGTCTTTATGATGGAGCGGGTGTGGGAATGGAAGCGCAGCTTGGGGCTGAAGAGGACACCGAAGTTGCAAGTACTCTGGTTCAGCATGAGACAGTGGCTGGGAGGTTGGAGATGTTGGTCAACTTTTAGTAGTTCTCTAGGTTGGTGCCCATGCTACAGTTGCCCTGAGTGCCTCTGGGCTAGGAAGGGGGCAATGACTCGTGTTCCTGTTCTAGATTATATTTCAGTCGACATGGCTGGAAAATGCACACTTGTGGACATGAATGTGAGGACTTGTTTGGGCTTAGCCGTGATATTATGGTCGGAAAGCCTGCGAACACTCACTATCAAGGCTTATACACGCATGAGTTACCAGAGGGCATCCAGTGCCTAGGGAACGATACCCAGAAAGCAGTCCACACATTCAAGGAGGGGAGGAAATTGGCAAGGTATAAAAGAACTTACACAATGTTATTTTCTCAGCACAAACTGATCTGTTGCATCAGACAATTAAACACGGGGAACAAAGTCACAAATTAATACAGCCACACCATGCTCAAATCCAAGCACCAAAGCCTCTCTCCTGCTCAGCAGAGATTCTGAGGTCATTGGGCCTCTCTGAGATGCCACCCGCGATTGATGGAATACAAGACATTAATAAACTTGCAGAATGGGCAAATGGTGTAAATGGCGAGTTAGTTTCACTTCAGATAAATGTGAGGTGGTGCATTTTGGTAGGAGAAATGAGGAGGACACAGACTGCTTGGGCAATGTCGAAATGAGTTAGAGGAACAAAGGGATTCACAAAGAGGTACAGATTCACACATTATTCAAAGTAGCAATGCAAGGTACAAGGTGATATAAAATGCAAACCAGGTTCTGGGGTTCATTTCTGGAGGAATAGAATTGAAAAGCAGAGAAGTTATGTTAAACTTGTATAGAACTTTAGTTAGACCACACTTGGTATACTGTGAACCGTTCTTATAAAAAGGATATCGAGGCACTGGCGAAGGTACAAAAAGGATTTACGATGATGATACCAGAACAGAGAGGTTATAACTATCAGGAAAGACTGAACAGGCTGGGGCTCTTCTCTCTAGAAGAGAGAAGACTGAGGGGTGACCTGATGGAGGTCTTTACAACTATGAAGGAGTTTGATAGGACAGATGTAGAGAGAATGTTTCCACTTGTGGGGAAGAGCAAAACTAGGGACCATAAATATAAGATAGTCACTAATAAATCCAATAGGGAATTCAGAAGAAACTTCTTTACCCAGAGAGTGGTGAGAATGTGGAACTCGCTACCACAGGGAGTGGTTGAGGCGAATAGTATCGATGTATTTAAGGGGAAGCTGGATAAACACATGAGGGAGAAAGGAATAGAAGGTTATGCTGATAGGGTGAGATGAAGAGGGTGGGAGGAGGCTCATGTGGAGCATAAACACCGGCACGGACCAGTTTTTGGCCGAATGGCCTGTTACTTTTTTTTATTTGTTTATGGAATGTGGGTGTCGCTGGCAAGGCCGGCATTTATTGCCCATCCCTAGTTGCCCTTGAGAAGGTGGTGGTGAGCCGCCTGCTTGAACCGCTGCAGTCCGTGTGGTGAAGGTGCTCCCACAGTGCTGTTAGGGAGGGAGTTCCAGGATTTTGACCCAGCAACGATGGAGGAACGGCGATAAACTTCCAAGATAAACTTTGCAACAGTGACTACACTTCAAGAAGTACTTCATTGGCTGTAAAGCACTTTGAGACGTCCAGTGGCCGTGAAAGTCATGATATAAATACAAGTCTTGCTTTCTTTGCTAATGCAGTAGATGTAAATTATCTAGATAAGGTACCACATAACAGACTAATGAATAAGGTCAGAGAATGTGGAGTCAGGGGACAAGTAGCAGAATGGATAGCTAGCTGGCTTCAAGACAGAAAGCAGAGAGTAGGGGTAAAGGGTAGCTATTCACAGTGGCAGAAGGTGGGAAGTGGTGTTCCACAAGGATCAGTGCTGGGACCACTGCTGTTCACAATTTGCATTAACGATTTAGACCTTGGAATCAAAAACACAATTTCTAAATTTGCGGACATCATCAAATGGGGGGGGGATAGTCAATGCTGAGGAGGACTGCAACAAATTACAGGAGGACATTAATAAACTTGCAGAATGGGCATATAATTGGCAAATGAAATTCAACACAGATAAATGTGAGGTATTACATTTTGGGAAGAAAAATAGGGAGGTCACTTATTACTTGGAAAATAAGAATCTAAATGGGGTAGAGGAGCAAAGGGATCTCGGAGTACAAATACACAAATCAAAAGTTGCGACACAGGTTAACAAGGCCATAAAAAAACAAAACCAAGCACTCGGGTTTATTTATAGAGAGATTGAATTGAAAAGTGGTGAAGTTATGCTAAACCTGTATTAAAAGGATATAGAGGCACTGGAGAGGGTGCAGAGAAGATTTACAAAGATGATACCAGAACTGGGAGGATATACCTATCAGGAAAGGATGAACAGGCTGGGTCTCTTTTCTCTTGAAAAGAGAAGGCTGAGGGGTGACCTAATAGAGGTCTTGAACATTATGAAAGGTTTTGATAGAGTGGATACAGAGAGAGTGTTTCCACTTGTGGGGAAGAGCATAACTAGAGGCCATCAATATAAGATAGTCACCAAGAAATCCAATAGGGAATTCAGGAGAAACTTCTTTACCCAGAGAGTGGTGAGAATGTGGAACTCGCTACCATAGGGAGTGGTTGAAGCAAATAGTATCGATGCATTTAAGGGGAAGCTGGATAAACACATGAGGGAGAAAGGAATAGAAGGTTATGCTGATAGGGTGAGATGAAGAGGGTGGGAGGAGGCTCATGTGGAGCATAAACACCGGCACGGACCAGTTTTTGGCCGAATGGCCTGTTACTTTTTTTTATTTGTTTATGGAATGTGGGTGTCGCTGGCAAGGCCGGCATTTATTGCCCATCCCTAGTTGCCCTTGAGAAGGTGGTGGTGAGCCGTCTGCTTGAACCGCTGCAGTCCGTGTGGTGAAGGTGCTCCCACAGTGCTGTTAGGGAGGGAGTTCCAGGATTTTGACCCAGCAACGATGGAGGAACGGCGATAAACTTCCAAGTCAGGATGGTGTATGACTTGGAGGGGAACTTGGAGGTGGTGGTGTTCCCATGCACCTGCTGCCCTTATCCTTCTAGGTGGAAGAGGTCGCGGGTTTGGGAGGTGCTGTCGAAGGAGCCTTGGCGAGTTGCTGCAGTGCATCTTGTAGATGATACACACTGCAGCCATGGTACGCCGGTGGTGGAGGAAGTGAATGTTTAAGGTGGCTGATGGGGCTGCAGCACAGGCATGTGGGCATCACTTAAAACTCTTCCAAAATCTCTGGATTTTCCTCTGCTTTCCCAATCAAGTGGGATAGCAGCTGAAAATGGGGCAAAATTGGGTGGTGAGGCCCAAGCTGAATTTCCATTCCCCAGTCACCACCAAGATAACCGGCCTTTCCTCACCCATTGCGTGTAAATGCTGGCGGTGAGTTGGGGCCCTGCAAGTAGCTCCATTCTTCTTCATAATCTGCCAACCTCAGGGGCCGTCAGGTGGAAGAGGTCGCGGGTTTGGGAGGTGCTGCCGAAGAAGCACTGACGAGTTGCTGCAGTGCATCTTGTAGATGGTACACACTGCAGCCACGGTGCGCCAGTGGTGGAGGGAGTGAATGTTTAAGGTGGTGGATGGGGTGCCAATCAAGCGGGCTGCTTTGTCCTGGATGGTGTCGAGCTTCTTGAGTATTGTTGGAGCTGCACTCATCCAGGCAAGTGGAGAGTATTCCATCACACTCCTGACTTGTGCCTTGTAGATGGTAGAAAGGCTTTGGGGAGTCAGAGGTGAGACACTCGCCGCAGAATACCTAGCCTCTGACCTGCTCTTGTTGCCACTCTATTTATATGGCTGGTCCAGTTAAGTTTCTGGTCAATGGTGACCCCCAGGATGTTGATGGTGGGGGATTCGGTGATGGTAATGCCGTTGAATGTCAAGGGACGGTGGTTAGACTCTTGCTTGTTAGAGATAGTCATTGCCTGGCACTTCTGTGGCGCGAATGTTACCTGCCACTTATCAGCCCAAGCCTGAATGTCATCCAAGTCTTGTTGCATGCGGGCATGGACTGCTTCATTATCTGAGGAGTTGTGAATGGCACTGAACACTGTGCAGTCATCAGCGAACATTCCCATTTCTGACCTTATGTTGGAGGGAAGGTCATTGATGAAGCAGCTGAAGATGGTTGGGCCTAGGACACTGCCCTGAGGAACTCCTGCAGCGATGTCCTGGGGCTGTGATGATTGACTTTCAATCACCACAACCATCTTCCTTTGTGCTAGGTATGATTCCAGCCAGTGGAGAGTTTTCCCCCCTGATTCCCATTGACTTCAGCTTTACTCGGGCCCCTTGATGCCAGACTCGGTGAAATGCTGCCTTGATGTCAAGGGCAGTCACTCTCACCTCACCTCTGGAATTCAGCTCCTTTGTCCATGTTTGGACCAAGGCTGTAATGAGGTCGGGAGCCAAGTGGTCTTGGCAGAACCCAAACTGGGCATCAGTGAGCAGGTTCTTCTTCTTAGGCAGTCCCTCGGAACCGAGGATGACTTGCTTCCACACTAAAAATGAGTTCTCAGGTGACTGATGAGTCCAATGCGGGACCTACAGTCTCTGTCACAGGTGGGGCAGACGGTGGTTGAAGGGGCGGGTGGGTGGGGTGCTTGGGTTGACGTGCGCTCCTTGCGCTGTTTGCGCTTGGCTTCCGCTTGCTCCCGGCGAAGAGACTCGAGGTGTTCGGCGCCTTCCCAGATGCTTCTCCTCCACTTTGTGCGGTCTTGGGCCAGGGATTCCCAGGTGTCGGTGGGAATGTTGCACTTTTTCAAGGAGGCTTTGAGGGTGTCCTTGAAGCGTTTCCTCTGCCCACCTGGGGCTCTCTTGCCGTGCCGGAGCTCCGAGTAGAGCGCTTGTTTTGGGAGTCTCGTATCGGGCATGTGGACGATGTGGCCCATCCATCGGAGCTGATCGAGCGTGGTCAAAGCTTCGATGCTGGGGATGTTGGCCTGAGCGAGAACACTGACGTTGGTGCGCCTATCCTGCCAATGGATTTGCAGGATCTTGCAGAGGCAGTGTCGGTGGTACCTCTCCAGTGCTTTGAGGTGCCTGCTGTACATGGTCCATGTCTCTGAAGCATACAGGAGGGCAGGTATCACTACTGCTCTGTAGACCATGAGTTTGGTGCCGGGTTTGAGGTCCTGGTCTTCAAACACTCTCTTCCTCAGGCGACCAAAGGCTGCACTGGCACACTGAAGGCGGTGTTGGACTTCATCATCGACGTCTGCCCTTGTTGACAGTAGGCTCCCAAGGCCTCGCTGTGGATTTTGATAATCGGGGGGCAGTACTGTGTGGCGGGGGCAGGTTGATAGAGGACCTTTGTCTTACGGATGTTTAGTGTAAGGCCCATGCTCTCGTATGCTTCGGTGAAGGTGTTGACGATGGTTTGGAGTTTGACCTCCTGAGTGAGCGCAGATGCAAGCGTCTTCTGCATACTGTAATTCGACGACAGAGGATAGGACGACCTTGGATCTGGGCTGGAGGCGACCGAGGTTGAACAGTTTCCCGTTTGTTCTGTAGATTAGCTCCACTCCAGCGGGGAGCTTTCTGAGGGTGAGATGGAGCATTGCAGCAAGGAAGATCGAGAAGAGCATTGGTGCGATGACACAGCCTTGCTTGACCCTGGTCCATACGTAAATTGGGTCTGTGGTGGAACCGTTGGTCGGGATCACGGCTTGCTTGTCGTCATGAAGCATGTGGAGGATGGTGACAAGCTTTTGAGGGCAGCCGAATTTGAGGAGGACACTGCATAATCCCTCACGGTTGACGGTGTTGAAGGCCTTTGTGAGGTCAAAGAAGGCCAGGTACAGCGGTTGGTGCTGTTCCCTGCATTTCTCTTGTAGTTGACACACGGTGAAGATCATGTCCATTGTGCCCCTTAGTGGGCGGAATCCACATTGCGACTCTGGGAGGAGCTCTTCAGCCACTGGGAGAAGGCAATTGAGGAGGATTCTTGCGAAGACTTTCCCTGTGGCAGACAGCAGGGAAACTCCTCTGTAATTACTGCAATCGGACTTGTCACCTTTCTTGAAGATGGTCACGATTACGGTGTCTCTGAGATCTCCTGGCATGCTCTCCTCCTTCCAAATAAGAAAAATTAGTTCATGTATTTGCGCCAGTAGTGCTTCTCCGCCATGTTTTAGCGCCTCAGCGGGGATTCCATCTGCTCCTGAGGCCTTGTTGTTCTTCAGTTGTCGGATGGCCTTTTCAACCTCATGCCGGGCTGGGGTTGTGCTGAGGTGGTGGCGGGTAGCATGCTGCGGGATGGAGTTGAGGACACTCGCGTCGAAGACAGAGTCCCGGTTAAGGAGATCTTCGAAGTGCTCCTTCCAGTGGGCACTGACTGCCTCTCTGTCCTTGATGAGTACCTCTCCGTTCTTGGCCCGCAGTGGGGTAAGACCTTGGGTGCTTGGGCCGTAGATGGTCTTGACTGCGCTAAAGAATCCACGCACGTCGTGGTTGTCGGCTAGCTGCTGGATCTCCTGCGCTTTCTCCACCCACCATCTGTTCTTTAGGTCGCGAGTTTTTTGTTGGACCTCGGCCTTCAGGCGTCTGTAGATGTTGACAGGTGCACTTCCTAGCAGGTTACTGCCTAGCAATCGGGAGTGGGAACTTCCTTCTCCCTAGTCCAAGAATCCTCTGGAACATAACGTAGTCCTCACTGCCACGTAGGCTGAGAGCAGTGAGCCGAGTAGAGGTTGGAAATTGAACTTGGAAACTTCTGTAGGGAGCACAGCTCAGTCCAAGGCACTCAACTGTAATCTTGGAGGGTGACTTTCCACAGGGAATCTCCCATTTGTCGCAACCTCAGCGGAAGAGCCGTGGAAACCCCGGGAAAATGGCATAGGTGCCGTTTGCACCATTTCCTCAGTGTTCTGAAGTTCTTCCACTGAAGTTACGGTGGATGAGTGAGCGAACCCCTGCAGAAATTCTTCCCCTTGGTCTTTGGACTTGTATGGCAAAAAAATATATCCTGTTCTCCTCAGAGCAGAGAAGGTTAAGAAGACATTTGATAGAGGTGTTCAAAATCATGAATGGTTTTGATAGAGTAAATAAGTAGAAACTGTTCCCATTGACAGGAGGGTTGGTGACCAGAGGACACAGGCTTAAGGTAATTGGTAAAAGAACCAGAGGGGAGATGAGGAAAAACTTTTTTACGCAGCGAGTTGTTGTGATCTGGAACGCGCTGCCTGAAAGGGTGGTGGAGGCAGATTCAATAGCAACTTTCAGAAGGAACTTGGGTAAATACTTGAAGGGAAAAAATTTGCAGGGCTCTGGGGAAAGAGCAGGGGGAGTGGGACTAATTGGAGAGCTCTTTCAAAGAGCCGGCACAGGCACGATGGGCCAAATGGCCTCCTTCTGTGCTGTATCATTCTTTGATTCTATGATCCTTTAGGTCAATATGGATCAATGTTCAAAAAGAAGCATAGTGGTGAAGTTATTTTAGTACAAGTATTATTCAGATTCTTTAGTGGGGAATGCAATTCATTTTTGAAATATTCCCATTTTCCTGGGTCCTCGGTTAAGCCTTTTATAACCTGCAGTGTGTGGTAATGGTGGGGTGACATTGGCCAAGTGGATCTCCTCGGAGAACCAACACTGATAAAACAGTGTGGCATCTTCTTTTTAGTATCTGACATGTATCAGTTCTGTAAAAATAAGCAGATGCAAGTGGTGAAATCCCAAGGCAAGTTGCACCTCTGGAAGTGTGTCAGTCAGAATGTCGGGCCAGTGCTTTCACTAGCTGGTGACCCCCATCCCAAATCCTGGGGACAGTCATTTAAATGATGGGGCCGGCACCCATGGTGATGCTCACCCCATATCGCCACTGGAATCTCAGAGCGGCCTTTTGCTGCTATGAGAGGGGTTTCCAGGACCTGGATCAGGCCCAAGATAAAACTGGAATTGCTTTTCTCTTGTCTCCTGGGCGACCCATTATGTAATGGTAACTGATCTCTCTGGGATCGACTACTCTTTGAGTCATCTGTACTGGGGCGTTCACTAGACCCAGACTGGAACCTGCTCCCCTCAGCAGACATAGGCCCCATTATTCTATGAGGTGCAACTGAAGGGATTTCTGGGCTAGTCCAGCAATATCCCCAAACATGCCCCCAAAGTCTGGCGCCTATGTAAGTGCGGCGTGCTGAAGAAGCACACCGTTGCCCCCCTGATCACTGTGGATAATAAAAACCTAGGCCTGGAAATCCCTCCATTCTGAGGGCGTTGTTGGAGCACTATGGGGGCATAAGGGAATTCCAGGATGATATCATCTCACGAGAATTCTATTACATCAGCCTGACTTGCCCCAATCCCCAGTGAGCCTGAGTAAAGCAAGCGTTCCTGCCAGCAGCTGTGGATCACAAGCGCAGTGTGCGTTCATCGCTGGGGTGGAATTGCCCATATCATTCTTGTTTTGAAACCGATTTGGATCTTTTTGTTTCACTTTCACAGCTTTTCAGGGTTCTTTGACCCCGCCTGCCCCGTAAGTCCTTGGTCCCCCAAACAATTCAGTGTCATTTGCTTCCCGGATCTGTCAAGATGGGACTCCTTATAGGGATTACTTTATACTCCATTTTAATGAAGGGAGAGGAGGAGTGGAGGGATCACCCTGGAGTAGGTCACAGTTTTGTTTGAGGACAGTAAGGCACGGTCATGCTTGGCCAAGGTCAAGCAAAAATCTAGCATTGAATGGCCAGCAGGTGTGCTCGACTTTACGATCCTCGGACTTGAGGAAGTGACTATAAGAGCGGTGCCAGAGGCGAATGGCTGGGCTGGAAAATGGTGAGTGATTTGGGGTGATTGAGGGTAGAGGTGAGGTTATCAGCTCAATAGAAAAAAGAAGAAAGATATAAATGATATAGCGCCGCACTCCCAGAGGATTCCTGCACTGCCTCCCTCTTCCTGCCCTGCCGGGTGGCCACCCACTTACTGTCCTGTGCTCTCTGTGTCCGTGGGGTGAGCACCCCCTGGAACCTACGATCCAGGAAATTCTCAGCCTCCCGTCTGCCCTCCCGTGATTCCAGCCGCTCCTCAGGCTCAGAAACTCTGAGCTCGAGCTCGAGCAGCCGGAGGAGCTTTCTGCACATCTGGTCACCCAGGACGCCTGGAGTGTCCTGGAGTTCCCACATGGCGCAGGAATTGCAGGCAGTGGGTTTCAGCTGTCCCACTACTCTATTTAGAGTCTACTTATATTATATACATGTCTCATGTTATTTATGTTTTATCTTAGTACCCCTTTAACTCCTATTTATTATTTCTTTATTTAATATTTATGTATACTAGATTCTTATTAAATACCATTACACAGGATTACATCAGATATACGGCACAGAAACAGGTCATTCGGCCCAACCAGTCCAGGCCGGTGTTTATGCTCCACTCGAGCCTCCTCCCATCTTTCCTCATCTAACTCTATCAGCATAACCCTCTATTCCCTTCTCCCTCATATGCTTGTTTAGCCTCCCCTGAAATGTATCTATACTATTTGCTTCAACCACTCCCTGTGGTAGTGAGTTCCACATTCTCACCACTCTCTGGGTAAAGAAGTTTCTTCTGAATTCCCTATTGGATTTCTTGGTGACTATCTTATATTGATGGCCTCTAGTTATGCTCTTCCCCACAAGTGGAAACACTCTCTCTGTATCCACTCTATCAAAACCTTTCATAATGTTCAAGACCTCTATTAGGTCACCCCTCAGCCTTCTCTTTTCAAGAGAAAAGAGACCCAGCCTGTTCATCCTTTCCTGATAGGTATATCCTCCCAGTTCTGGTATCATCTTTGTAAATCTTCTCTGCACCCTCTCCAGTGCCTCTATATCCTTTTAATACAGGTTTAGCATAACTTCACCACTTTTCAATTCAATCTCTCTATAAATAAACCCGAGTGCTTGGTTTTGTTTTTTTATGGCCTTGTTAACCTGTGTCGCAACTTTTGATTTGTGTATTTGTACTCCGAGATCCCTTTGCTCCTCTACCCCATTTAGATTCTTATTTTCCAAGTAATAAGTGACCTCCCTATTTTTCTTCCCAAAATGTAATACCTCACATTTATCTGTGTTGAATTTCATTTGCCAAATATATGCCCATTCTGCAAGTTTATTAATGTCCTCCTGTAATTTGTTGCAGTCCTCCTCAGCATTGACTACCCCCCCCCCCCCATTTGATGATGTCCGCAAATTTAGAAATTGTGTTTTTGATTCCAAGGTCTAAATCGTTAATGCAAATTGTGAACAGCAGTGGTCCCAGCACTGATCCTTGTGGAACACCACTTCCCACCTTCTGCCACTGTGAATAGCTACCCTTTACCCCTACTCTCTGCTTTCTGTCTTGAAGCCAGCTAGCTATCCATTCTGCTACTTGTCCCCTGACTCCACATTCTCTGACCTTATTCATTAGTCTGTTATGTGGTACCTTATCTAGATAATTTACATCTACTGCATTAGCAAAGAAAGCAAGACTTGTATTTATATCATGACTTTCACGGCCACTGGACGTCTCAAAGTGCTTTACAGCCAATGAAGTACTTCTTGAAGTGTAGTCACTGTTGCAATGTAGGAAACGCGGCAGCCAATTTGCACACAGCAAGCTCCCACAAACAACAATGTGATAATGACCAGATAATCTATTTTTAGTGATGTTGGTTGAGGGATAAATATTGGCCAAGACACCGGGGAGAACTCCCCTGCTATTCTTTGAAATAGTGCCGTGGGATCTGCCCACCTGAGATAGCAGACGGGGCCTCGGTTTAACATCTCATCTGAAAGACGGCACCTCCGACAGTGCAGCACTCCCTCAGCACTGCACTGGAGTGTCAGCCTAGATTTCTGTGCTCAACCCCTGGAGTGGGACTCGAACCCACAACCTTCTGACTCGGAGGCGATAGTGCTGCCCACTCAGACACATTTGACACAAATAGCAGTAAAGGTGTGCCAGTTGGAGAGCCTGGAGTGAGTAAACTTGGAGTAAAAACCAGAATACTCTGATGGCCTGGAGTTTCCTATTCACACTCCCTGATGCCAGTACAAGGCTTATCCAGGGGGCAGACCTACGCTGGGAGTGCACCCAAGTCATGCAATGGTCAAGATGAGGAAGATTGTGGGCAGCTGCAGAGTAGATGTGATAAGCTGCACCTTTTATGTTATGTGGGGCCCTGAACAGGATGAGGGACCCTTACATATGTCACACACATAGGGGGTGAAATTGGGTGCCTTTGCGCCTCCCGTTAGTGTCCCCAGGAGGGCGCTAACAACGCAAATGGCTTTGCGACCGGGCGCGGCGCTGACGTCGACTCCTGGTATATTCGGCGGGGGTTTTGCAGCGGCGCTACGGCGTTGCGCCCCGGTCTCCTTCGCCCGGAGATCATGACGTCATCGCCGTGCGCATCACCCCGGTAGTGCCCCGGACCCGAAATTGATTTCCGCCCCCTGCAGCCGCATCGGGCGAAAACACCGACAGCTGCAGGAGGCGCGCATCGGGCCGCCGGCCGCTTCAGGGGCGATGATTAAAAGCGAGGTGGCTGAGGTAAGTGGGAAAAAAACTTACCTTTCCTGTTCTAGGTTTTTTCGCGGGTTCCTGCCCGCGATCGATCAGCACTCTGCTGGAGCGCCGGGCTGATCGCGCGGGATCGCGGCTGCCTCGGTGGTCCAGGTGGGTAATTGTTCTATTGCAGAGCCTGTAGCGATTGGCCCTTCCCTTTAAGGGAGGGAAGGAGCCTTTGAACACGGCAGGGCTGCCCGGCCCAGTGTGGAGCGCTGGTGGAAGGAGCCTTTGAACACGGCAGCGCTGCCCGGCCCAGTGTGGAGCGCTGGTGGAAGGAGCCTTTGAACACGGCAGGGCTGCCCGGCCCAGTGTGGAGCGCTGGTGGAAGGAGCCTTTGAACACGGCAGCGCTGCCCGGCCCAGTGTGGAGCGCTGGTGGAAGGAGCCTTTGAACACGGCAGCGCTGCCCGGCCCAGTGTGGAGCGCTGGTGGAAGGAGCCTTTGAACACGGCAGGGCTGCCCGGCCCAGTGTGGAGCGCTGGTGGAAGGAGCCTTTGAACACGGCAGTGCTGCCCGGCCCAGTGTGGAGCGCTGGTGGAGTCTCCGCCCCGCGCTCCGACGTTAGCGCTCCACTTCCCTCTTTGGGCGCTAAAACTCAATTTCACAGTCACGCCGGCGCTAAAGTTAGCGCCCAGGCGATGTTGGCGTCTCAAAATGGTCGACACCAAATTTTTTCCCCATATATTTATAATTTGCATAATTGCGTTTTCTTGGCCGAACGCTATTAAATCTATTTGATAATATCTAAAAGTTTCAGTGAGAGCTGATATTTCTTTGCAATTTCAACCTATTAATAATTAATCCAGGATGGAGTTCTCAATGGTTCTAAAATCTGTGGCTACATTTATTAATTACTACAGGATGGACGGACGCACATACACGGTGTAAACTCAGCCGGATTCATCATGGGAACTGACAAGTGGATGGGAGGCGCTGGGAAGCAAATAATTCTTGTGTAAGATCGGCACGTGTGGCATTTCCAGAAAGAAGGCAGTGGGTGGTGTGGGTGCCTTATCCGCCTTGTGATTGAAGAGAAGACTCTGAGAGGTTAAACAAAGAACAAAATGTGCATGGACGGGTGAGAGGACTCCTTTCTATTGGTTAATCATGCTTGTGTAGGATGTCATGATACACTAACTTCTGAATAAACACATCATCGTACTCACTGAGATGCTTTATTAAACTCCACCAACTGGCAGTCCGTCTAAATCAAGTACTTATCAAAGAATTGTAACTAAATGGCACCCTAGCTGCCCTGGCCAGTTAACTGCCTTACCAGACTAAGGTTTGCTTCCTGCCAACAGTTAGGACTAAAGAATTTCAGCTAAGTATTGATTAACGAACAGAGTATAAGTAATGTGGGTGAAGAGAACTTTAAAGCAATCCGCCGCTCGTTTCTGATTGATGCCAACTTAACAGAAAACACATTTGTTCTAAAAGTGAAGATCAAGTCCCATTCTGTGGAGGCAATATGGGAGATTCTCACTTCTGAAAGTCAGAGAGACATAACGGCACAGAAGGAGGCCATTTGGCCCATCGAGTCTGTGCCGGCTCTCTGTAGAGCAATCTAGCCAGTCCCATTCCCCCGCTCTATCCCCGTAGCCCTGCAAGTTTATTTCCCTCCAGTACCTATCCAGTCTCCCCTTGAAAACATTGAGTGTCTCCGCTTCCACCACTTCCGTCGGCAGCGAGTTCCAGGTCCTCACCACTCGCTGCGTAAAAAAGTTTTCCCTCACATCCTCCCTGTATCTCTTGCCCAAAACCTTAAATCTGTGTCCCCTAGTCCTTGTACCATCAACTAGTGGGAACAGCCTTTCCCCGTCTAGCCTATCCAAACCCGTCATAATCTTGTACACCTCTATCAAATCACCCCTCAACCTCCTTTGCTCGAATGAAAACAAATCCAGCTTCTCCAACCTGTCCTTGTAGCTAAGATCCTCCATCCCCGGAACCATTCTGGTAAATCTCCTCTGCACCCTCTCAAGGGCCTTCACATCCTTCCTAAAGTGTGGTGACCAGAACTGGATGCAATACTCCAGTTGTGGCCTAACCAGCGCTTTATAAAGGTTCAGCATAACTTCTCTACTTTTGTACTCAATACCTCTATTTATGAAGCCCAAGATCCCATATGCTTTGCTAGCCACTCTCTCAATATGTCCTGCCACCTTCAGGGACCTATGCACATTAACTCCCAGGTCCCTCTGTCCCTGTACACTCTTTAAAACTGTGCCATTAAGTGTATATTGCCTCTCCTAAAATGCATCACCTCGCACTTCTCTGTATTAAATTCCATCTGCCACTTATCTGCCCATTCTGCTAACCTTTATGTCCTGTTGCAGTCGATTGGTATCATCCTCACTGTTTGCTACACCCCCCAAGTTTACCACAACTCGCTGTTTTCTGTCCTTAAGCCAATTCCTTATCCAAGCTGCCACTGACCCACCTATTCCATGAGCCTCAATTTTGTTAACCAGCCTTCCACGTGGTACTTTGTCAAACGCCTTCCTAAAATCCATGTAGACAACATTCATTACATTCCCGTCATCAATCCTCCCTGTTACTTCATCAAAAAATTCAATTAGATTAGTCAAACACGATCTGCCTTTTACAAATCCGTGTTGGCTCTCCTTAATTAGTTGAAACCTCTCCAAGTGCCCGTTAATTTTTTGTTTGATTATTGTTTCTAAAACTTTACCCATCACTGATGTTAAACTGACCGGCCTGTAGTTACTAGGATTGTCCTTGCACCCTTTCTTGAACAATGGTGTCACATTTGCCACATTCCAATCCTCAGGCACCTCCCCCGCATCTAAGGAAGATTGGAAAATTATGGCAAGTCCTTCCGCTATCTCCTCCCCCAATTCCCTTAGCAACCTGGGATGCAAGCCATCTGGACCAGTCGACTTGTCCACTCTAAGCATACCCAGCCTTTCTAGTACATCCTGTCAATCAATTTTCACTCCTTCCAATGCTTCTACCTTTTCTACTTCTACCGATATTTTGTCAGCATCCACCTCCTTAGTAAACACCGATACAAAGTACTCATTGAGTATTCTAGCCTTGCCCTGCGTCTCTAAGCATATATCACCTTCTTTGTCCCTAATAGGCCCCACCCTGCCTCTTACTACCCACTTACTGTTTACATGCTGGTAGAAGATTATTGGGTTCCCTTTTATGTTAACCGCCATTCTACTCTCATATTCTCTCTTTGCCAATCTTATTTTCATCTTCACTTCCCCTCTCAACTTATTGTATTTGGTCTGGTTCTCCCTTGAAGAATTCACCTGCCATGCATCATACACCCTCTTTTTTGTTTCATCATCTTCTCTATCTCCCTCGCCATCCAAGGAGTCCCTTGCTTTGGTTCCCTTACCCTTCCCTCTTGTTGGAATGTACCTAGCCTGTACTTGGAACATCTCCTCCTTAAAGATCACCCATTGTTCCGTTACAGTTTTTCCTGTCAGTCTTTGGTTCCATTTTACCCTGGCTAAATTCTTTTGCATCCCATTGAAGTTAGCCCTATTCCAGTTTAGAAGTTCCATTCTAGATTGTTCCTTGCTCCTCTCCATTGCTAATCTAATCTTATGATAGGATGATCACTGGTACCCAGGTGACCTGGCCCACCTCCGTGCATTGCGAACTGCGGCTGTGGGGAGCAAACCTCCCAGTTTTTTCCATGGTCCCTCATTTAAATAATTGTGGTGCACTTGCAGCATACGTTGGGCTCTGTTCTGGGACCGTGTAGGCCTGGGGTGGGATATCCAGGGCAGCAGAATGAAAGAGAACATACGAAATAGGAGCAGGAATAGGCCACTTGGCCCCTCGAGCCTGCTCCACCATTCAATAAGATCATGGCTGATCTTGGGCTCAAAGCCACTTCCCGCCCGCTCCCCATAACCCTTCACTCCCTTATCTTGCAAAAATTTGTCTGTCTCTACCTTAAATGTATTTAATGACCCAGCCTCCACGGCTCTCTGGGGCAGAGAATTCCACAGATTTACGACCCTCTGAGAGAAGAAATTCCTCCTCATCTCAGTTCTAAAAGGGCGACCCTTTATTCTAAAACTGTGCCCCTGCGTTCTAGATTTCCCCACGAGAGGAAACGTCCTCTCTGCATCTACCTTGTCGAGCCCCCTCAGTATCTTATATGTTTCAATAAGATCACCTCTCATTCTTCTAAATTCCAATGAGTATAGGCCCAGCCTGCTCAACATTTCCTCATAAGTCAACCCCCTCATCTCTGGAATTAACCTAGTGAATCGTCTCTGAACTGCCTCCAATATCCTTCCTTAAATAAGGAGACCAAAACTGTATGCAGTACTCAAGGTGTGGTCTCACCAATACACTGTACAGTTGTAGCAGGACTTCCCTGCTTTTATACTCCAACCCCCTTGAAATAAAGGCCAACATTCCATTTGCCTTTTTGATTACTTGCTGTACCTGCATGCTAACTTTTTGTGTTTGATGCACAAGGACCCCCAGGTCCCTCTGAACTGTAGCATTTTGCATTCTCTCTCCATTTAAATAATAATTTGCTTTTTTATTTTTCCTGCCAAAGTGGATAACCTCTCACTTTCCCACATTATACTCCATCTGCCAAATGTTTGCCCACTCACTTAGCCTGTCTATATCCCTTTGCAGATTCTTTGAGTCCTCTGCACAACTTGCTTACCCACCTATCTTTGTATCATCCGCAAACTTGGCTACATTGCACTCGGTCCCTTCATCCAAGTCATGAATGTAGATTGTAAATAGTTGAGGCCCCAGCACCGATCCCTGTGGCACACCACTAGTTACCGTTTGCCAACCAAAAAATGACCCATTTATCCCGATTCTGCTTTCTGTTCGTTAGCCAATTCTCTATCCATGCTAATATATTACCTCCAATTCCGTGAGCTCTTATCTTATGCAGTAACCTTTTATGTGGCACCTTATCGAATGCCTTCTGGAAATCCAAATGCACCACATCCACTGGTTCACCTTTGACCACCCTGCTCGTTACATCCTCAAAGAACTCCAGCAAATTTGTTAAACATGATTTCCCTTTCATAAAACCATGCTGACTCTGCTTGACTGCATTATGATTTTCCAAATGCCCTGCTACTACTTCCTCAATGAAGGACTCCAGCATTTTCCCAATGACAGATGTTAGGCTAACTGGTCTATAGTTTCCTGCTTTCTGTCTCCCTCCTTTCTTAAATAGGGGTGTTACATTTGCGGTTTTCCAATCCGCTGGGACCTCTCCAGAGTCCAGGGAATTTTGGTATATTGCAACCAATGCATCCACTATCTCTGGGATGTAGGCTATCTGGTCCAGGGGGCTTGTAATCCTTTAGTCCCATTATTTTACCAAGTACTATTTCCTTAGTGATAGTGATTGTCTTTAGTTCCCCCCTCCCTGTGGCCCCTTGATTATCTATTATTGGGATGTTGTTAGTGTCTTCTACCGTGAAGACAGATACAAAATATTTGTTCAGAGTCTCTGCCATTTCCCCGTTCCCCATTATTAATTCCCCAGTCTCATCCTCTAAGGGACCAACGTTTACTTTAGCTACTCTCTTCCTTTTTATATACCTGTAGAAGCTCTTACTATCTGTTTTAATGTTTCTTGCCAGTTTACTCTCATAATTCATCTTCTTTCTCTTTATTATTTTTTTAGTCATCCTTTGCTGGTTTTTAAAAATTTCCCAATCCTCTGGTCTCCCACCAATCTTGGCAACATTGTATGCCTTCGTTTTCAATTACCATCCTTTACTTCCTTAGTTAGCCACGGATGGTGCGCCCTTCTCTTAAAATCTTTCTTTCTCACTGGAATATATTTTTGTTGAGGGTTATGAAATATCTCCTTAAATGTCCGCCACTGCATTTCAACTTACCCTTGAATTTATTTTTCCAGTCCACTTTAGCCAGTTCTGCCCTCATGCCATTGTAATTGCCTTTGTTTAAGATCGGGACACTGGTTTGAGATACAACTTTCTCACCCTCCAACTGAATTTGAAATTCAGCCATGCTATGATCACTCTTTCCCAGAGGATCCTTTACTATGAGATCATTTATTAATTCTGTCTCATCACACAGTACCAGATCCAAGATAGCCTGCTCCCTGGTTGGTTCCATTACATACTGTTCCAGGAAACCATCCCGGATGCACTCTATGAACTCCTCCTCAAGGCTACCATGGCCAATTTGATTTGTCCAATCAATATGGAGATTAAAATCACCCATGATTATTACCGTACCTTTTTTACAGGCCTCCATTATTTGTTGATTTATACTCTGTCCAACAGCATTGCTACTGTTCGGGGGCCTGTAGACTACGCCCACCAGAGACTTTTTCCCCTTATTATTTTTTATCTCCACCTAAACCGATTCTACATCTTGATCTTCTGAGCCAATATCACTTCTCACCACTGCACTGATCCCATCCTTTACCAACAAAGCCACCCCACCTCCCTTTCCTTTCTGTCTATCCTACCGAATTGTCAAATACCCTGGAATAGTCAGTTCCCAGCCCTGATCACCTTGCAACCATGTCTCTGTAATGGCAATCAGATCATACCCATTTGTATCTATTTGTGCCGTCAACTCATCTATCTTGTTACGAATGCTGCGTGCATTCAGATATAGAGCTTTTACCTTTGTCTTTTTACCATTTCTCCTTGTTTTGGCCCCATTTTCTGTTGCACTCTTATTTTTAAACATTCTGTCCCTTCGTGTCACACTCTGGTTATTATTTCCCCCATCTCTCGCCTGCTCTATTGCTTTCTCATTTCTCATTGACTTTTTAAATTCCCGCTCACCTGGATCCTCCCCCCCACTATTTAGTTTAAAGCCCTCTCCACAGCCCTAGTTATTCGATTTGCCAGGACTCTAGCCCCAGCATGGTTCAAGTGAAGCCCATCCAAGCAGAACAGCTCCCTCTTATCCCAGTACTGGTGCCAGTGCCCCACAAATCGAAACTCATTTCTCCCACACCAGTCCTTGAGCCACTCGTTCATTTCTCTGATCTTATTTACCCTATGCAAATTCGCTCATGGCTCAGGTAGTAATCCAGAGGTTATTACCTTTGTGGTTCTGCTTTTTAATTTAGCCCCTAACTGCTCATACTCTCTCAGCAGAACCTCTTTCTTTGTCCTACCGATGTCATTGGTACCTACGTGGACCATGACAACTGGATTTTCCCCCTCCCACTCCAAGTTTCTCTCCAGCCCAGAGGAGATGTCCTTAACCCTGGCACCGGGCAGGCAACACAGCCTTCGGAACTCACGCTCTCACTCTCCCGGGCTCCCGTTCTCCCGCTCTCCCGGGCTCGCGCTCTCCTGGGCTCCCGCTCACCTTTCCACCAGCCGCCGAGATCTCGCGCTCTCCCGGGCTCTCGCTCACCTTTCCATCAGCCACCGAGGTCTTGTGCTCTTCTGGGCTCCCGCTGCTTTAAGTACTGCCAAGGTCTCGCGCTCTCCTGGGCTCTCGCTCTCCCGGGCTCCCGCTGCTTTAAGTACTGCCAAGGTCTCGCGCTCTCCTGGGCTCTCGCTCTCCCAGGCTCCCGCTGCTTTAAGTACTGCCAAGGTCTCGCGCTCTCCTGGGCTCTCGCTCTCCCGGGCTCCCGCTGCTTTAAGTACTGCCGAGGTCTCGCGCTCTCTTGGGCTCCCGCTGCTTTAATTAGTATCTCAGCTGCTGCTCTGGCAGAGGTCAAACAGCTGAGGACATTGGATGGGAATTGAACCTCTCGCTCTGTATGGCCCAGTACTACACTACTCGAAGCAGTTCAATTCAAATCTAAACAAAAACACACATGTACAAGGAGTTTATGTTAATGTGAAATCTGCAATTTACTTAAAAAAGGTCTGTAATGATATGCATTGCCTCAAGTTAGATATTTACTTTGCGATGTGTAAAACACGCCCCATCGACCTGCTGAGTCACATGGATATAAGGTTCACATAAAGGCTGGGAGCAGACGAGGCAGAAGCTTTGGACGAGGAGGACTAGGATGGGATCTTACAAAATCATCCCTCACTTAACGAGGTTGAGATTTTCTTCTGGAATGCCTATGATTATTCTACTGGTCCTGACTTTATCTCTCCGAGCACAACAACCTCATGCAGCAGGTAATCAAAGTGTGTTTGGTAATAGATATTTTTCAAAGCTCTCATTGACAAAAAAAATCTATATTATGTGTTTTAAGAATTGTGTTTAGGAGAGTTATGCGTTCAAGAATTGAGCATTGATTCTTTGCTTACTGGGATGTTTTTAGTAATGCCATTGTCTGTAGGACTTTCTTTTAATTTGTTGGCCTTTTCTCCCCTCCTCTTACTGAAATGCTGACTCTTACTCATGCACAAGTGCGAGCGGCCCTCTGGCACCTCACCCAATGGTCAGTCTTAATGCACGAAGAGTAAGTGCCGACAGCTGAGCCTGATCGACTTCTTGCTGAAATGTGTGGTTTGTAGCGATGGCCACATGGCAGATTCTCCCCATCCAACGGCGAGGGGCACTCGGCCAAACGTAGCACGCCTACTGGCACCGTGACTGTACTAGCAATTCAGATATAGAACCTAGGACCTTCTTGGGCTGTGTAGATATCGATTGAATGAACGTGTGTCCAAGTGAGCACATCGAATGAATGTGTCCAAGTGAGCCCATCTAATGAACGTGTGTCAAGTGAGCCCATCGAATGAACGTGTGTCCAAGTGAGCCCATCTAATGAACATGTGTCCAAGTGAGCCAATTGAATGAACGTCTGTCTAAGTGAGCCCATCGAATGAATGTGTCCAAGTGAGCCCATCGAATGAATGTGTCCAAGTGAGCCCATCGAATAAATGTGTCCAAGTGAGCCCATCGAATGAACATGTGTCCAAGTGAGCCCATCGAATGAACATGTGTCCAAGTGAGCCCATTGAATGAACGTCTGTCTAAGTGAGCCCATCGAATGAATGTGTCCAAGTGAGCCCATCGAATGAACGTGTGTCCAAGTGAGCCCATCTAATGAATGTGTGTCCAAGTGAGCCCATCGAATGAATGTGTGTCTAGGTGAGCCCATCTAATGAATGTGTGTCCAAGTGAGCCCATCTAATGAATGTGTGTCCAAGTGAGCCCATTGAATGAATGTGTGTCCAAGTGAGCCCATCTAATGAATGTGTGTCCAAGTGAGCCCATCGAATGAACGTGTGTCCAAGTGAGCCCATCTAATGAATGTGTGTCCAAGTGAGCCCATTGAATGAATGTGTGTCCAAGTGAGCCCATCTAATGAACGTGTGTCCAAGTGAGCCCATCGAATGAATGTGTGTCCAAGTGAGCCCATCGAATGAATGTGTGTCCAAGTGAGCCCATCTAATGAACGTGTGTCCAAGTGAGCGCATCTAATGAACGTGTGTCCAAGTGAGCCCATCTAATGAACGTGTGTCCAAGTGAGCCCATCTAATGAACGTGTGTCCAAGTGAGCCCATCTAATGAACGTGTGTCCAAGTGAGCCCATCTAATGAACGTGTGTCTAAGTGAGCCCATCTAATGAACGTGTGTCCAAGTGAGCCCATCTAATGAACGTGTGTCCAAGTGAGCCCATCTAATGAACGTGTGTCTAAGTGAGCCCATCTAATGAACGTGTGTCCAAGTGAGCCCATCTAATGAATGTGTGTCCAAGTGAGCCCATCGAATGAATGTGTCCAAGTGAGCCCATCGAATGAATGTGTGTCCAAGTGAGCCCATCGAATGAACGTGTGTCCAAGTGAGCCCATCGAATGAATGTGTGTCCAAGTGAGCCCATCGAATGAACGTGTGTCCAAGTGAGCCCATCTAATGAACGTGTGTCTAAGTGAGCCCATCTAATGAACGTGTGTCCAAGTGAGCGCATCTAATGAACGTGTGTCCAAGTGAGCCCATCTAATGAACGTGTGTCCAAGTGAGCCCATCTAATGAACGTGTGTCCAAGTGAGCCCATCTAATGAACGTGTGTCTAAGTGAGCCCATCTAATGAACGTGTGTCCAAGTGAGCCCATCTAATGAATGTGTGTCCAAGTGAGCCCATCTAATGAACGTGTGTCTAAGTGAGCCCATCTAATGAATGTGTGTCCAAGTGAGCCCATCGAATGAATGTGTCCAAGTGAGCCCATCGAATGAATGTGTGTCCAAGTGAGCCCATCTAATGAACGTGTGTCCAAGTGAGCCCATCTAATGAACGTGTGTCCAAGTGAGCCCATCGAATGAACGTGTCCAAGTGAGCTCATCGAATGAATGTGTCCAAGTGAGCCCATCGAATGAATGTGTCCAAGTGAGCCCATCTAATGAATGTGTCCAAGTGAGCCCATCGAATGAATGTGTCCAAGTGAGCCCATCTAATGAACGTGTGTCCAAGTGAGCCCGTCTAATGAATGTGTCCAAGTGAGCCCATCTAATGAACGTGTGTCCAAATGAGCCCATCTAATGAACGTGTGTCCAAGTGAGCCCGTCTAATGAATGTGTCCAAGTGAGCCCATCTAATGAACGTGTGTCCAAATGAGCCCATCTAATGAACGTGTGTCCAAATGAGCCCATCTAATGAACGTGTGTCCAAATGAGCCCATCTAATGAACGTGTGTCCAAGTGAGCCCATCTAATGAATGTGTGTCCAAGTGAGCCCATCGAATGAATGTGTCCAAGTGAGCCCATCTAATGAACGTGTGTCCAAGTGAGCCCATCTAATGAACGTGTGTCCAAGTGAGCCCATCGAATGAACGTGTGTCCAAGTGAGCCCATCGAATGAATGTGTGTCCAAGTGAGCCCATCGAATGAATGTGTGTCCAAGTGAGCCCATCTAATGAACGTGTGTCCAAGTGAGCCCATCGAATGAATGTGTGTCCAAGTGAGCCCATCTAATGAATGTGTGTCCAAGTGAGCCCATCGAATGAATGTGTGTCCAAGTGAGCCCATCGAATGAACGTGTGTCCAAGTGAGCCCATCGAATGAATGTGTCCAAGTGAGCCCATCGAATGAACGTGTGTCCAAGTGAGCCCATCTAATGAATGTGTCCAAGTGAGCCCATCTAATGAATGTGTGTCCAAGTGAGCCCATCGAATGAACGTGTGTCCAAGTGAGCCCATCTAATGAATGTGTGTCCAAGTGAGCCCATCTAATGAACGTGTGTCCAAGTGAGCCCATCGAATGAATGTGTGTCCAAGTGAGCCCATCTAATGAATGTGTGTCCAAGTGAGCCCATCTAATGAATGTGTGTCCAAGTGAGCCCATCTAATGAATGTGTCCAAGTGAGCCCATCTAATGAACGTGTGTCCAAGTGAGCCCATCTAATGAACGTGTGTCCAAGTGAGCCCATCGAATGAACGGATGTCCAAGTGAGCCCATCGAATGAATGTGTGTCCAAGTGAGCCCATCTAATGAACGTGTGTCCAAGTGAGCCCATCGAATGAACGGATGTCCAAGTGAGCCCATCGAATGAACGTGTCCAAGTGAGCCCATCGAATGAATGTGTCCAAGTGAGCCCATCGAATGAATGTGTGTCCAAGTGAGCCCATTGAATGAATGTGTGTCTAAGTGAGCCCATCTAATGAACGTGTGTCTAAGTGAGCCCATCTAATGAACGTGTGTCCAAGTGAGCCCATCTAATGAATGTGTGTCCAAGTGAGCCCATCGAATGAATGTGTCCAAGTGAGCCCATCTAATGAACGTGTGTCCAGGTGAGCCCATCGAATGAATGTGTCCAAGTGAGCCCATCGAATGAATGTGTGTCCAAGTGAGCCCATCGAATGAATGTGTGTCCAAGTGAGCCCATCTAATGAATGTGTCCAAGTGAGCCCATCTAATGAACGTGTGTCCAAGTGAGCCCATCGAATGAACGGATGTCCAAGTGAGCCCATCGAATGAACGTGTCCAAGTGAGCCCATCTAATGAATGTGTGTCCAAGTGAGCCCATCGAATGAACGTGTGTCCAAGTGAGCCCATCGAATGAATGTGTGTCCAAGTGAGCCCATCGAATGAATGTGTGTCCAAGTGAGCCCATCGAATGAACGTGTCCAAGTGAGCCCATCGAATGAACGTGTCCAAGTGAGCCCATCGAATGAATGTGTGTCCAAGTGAGCCCATCGAATGAATGTGTCCAAGTGAGCCCATCGAATGAACGTGTCCAAGTGAGCCCATCGAATGAATGTGTGTCCAAGTGAGCCCATTGAATGAATGTGTGTCTAAGTGAGCCCATCTAATGAACGTGTGTCTAAGTGAGCCCATCTAATGAACGTGTGTCCAAGTGAGCCCATCGAATGAATGTGTCCAAGTGAGCCCATCGAATGAACGTGTCAAGTGAGCCCATCGAATGAATGTGTGTCCAAGTGAGCCCATCGAATGAACGTGTGTCCAAGTGAGCCCATCGAATGAATGTGTCAAGTGAGCCCATCGAATGAACGTGTGTCCAAGTGAGCCCCTCGAATGAATGTGTGTCCAAGTGAGCCCATCGAATGAATGTGTGTCCAAGTGAGCCCATCGAATGAATGTGTGTCCAAGTGAGCCCATCGAATGAATGTGTGTCCAAGTGAGCCCATCGAATGAACGTGTGTCCAAGTGAGCCCCTCGAATGAATGTGTGTCCAAGTGAGTCCATCGAATGAATGTGTGTCCAAGTGAGCCCATCGAATGAATGTGTGTCCAAGTGAGCCCATCGAATGAATGTGTGTCCAAGTGAGCCCATCGAATGAACGTGTGTCCAAGTGAGCCCATCGAATGAATGTGTGTCCAAGTGAGCCCATCAAATGAACGTGTGTCCAAGTGAGCCCATCGAATGAACGTGTGTCCAAGTGAGCCCATCTAATGAACGTGTGTCCAAGTGAGCCCATCGAATGAACGTGTGTCCAAGTGAGCCCATCAAATGAACGTGTGTCCAAGTGAGCCCATCGAATGAACGTGTGTCCAAGTGAGCCCATCGAATGAATGTGTGTCCAAGTGAGCCCATCTAATGAATGTGTGTCCAAGTGAGCCCATCTAATGAATGTGTCCAAGTGAGCCCATCGAATGAACGTGTGTCCATGTGACCCCATCTAATGAATGTGTCCAAGTGAGCCCATCTAATGAATGTGTCCAAGTGAGCCCATCGAATGAACGTGTGTCCAAGTGACCCCATCTAATGAACGTGTGTCTAAGTGAGCCCATCTAATGAACGTGTGTCCAAGTGAGCCTATCTAATCAGCCAACAGTATTTTTTTTTGTTCATTCTCGGGATGTGGGCATTGCTGGCAAGGCTGGCATTTATTGCCCATCCCTCTTTGCCCTCGAGAAGGTGATGGTGAGCCTGTTGGTTTGATGGTCATTTGGGCAAGTGGAATAAAAGTCAACAGTTTTGCCGTATGACGTAATTTCAAAATAAATGCTGGTCGTCTGGTCAACAGGATATCATGTCAAGAATAGTGAATTTTGTCTTGATTTTGATTTGTGGAACCTATTAAACGGTGGTCTCCATGGTTCAACATGAGGGACTTCAGTTACGTAGATGGACTCGAGAAGCTGGGGTTCTTCTCCTTGGAGCAGAGAATTTTGAGAGGAGATTTGATAGTGGTTTTCATAATCATGAGGTGTCCAGACAGAGTAGATGGAGAGAAACTGTTCCCATTGGCGAAAGGGTCGAGAACCAGAGGACACAGATTTAAGGTGATTGACAAAAGAACCAAAGGCGACATGAGGAAAAACTTTTTTACGCAGCGAGTGATTAGGATCTGGAATGCACTGCCTGAGAGGGTGGTGGAGGCAGACTCAATCACGGCTTTCAAAAGGGAGTTGGATAAGTACCTGAAGGAAAAACATTTGCAGGGCTACGGGGAAAGGGCGGAGGAGTGGGACTAGCTGAAGTGCTCTTGCAGAGAGCCGGCACGGGCTCGACGGGCCGAATGGCCTCCTTCTGTGCTGTAACCATCCTGTAATTCTATGTTGGTTGGCTGTCACCATGTTGCATGAAGAGGTAATACACAAGCTTCACCCGTTCACTTGAGACACGCCTGGTGAATGTGGCTGTTTTGTTTAGGGGTGAGCAATGAGAGAGAGAATATCTGAAGGGGGTGCATCCTTTACACCAGGGATTCTCAATCCCTTTGCTTCTGAGGACCCCCTCTCGTGTTATAAAAATTCCACGGACCCCCGTCACACAACACAAGGATATTTTCTATACACTATTATTATTGTTATTTTTGTTTTACTTATTTAACGTGAAACTTGTTGCTGGAGCTGGGCAACAATTCTGTCAAGAATGGACAGATTCTTATAATACAATATAACATTAGCTAACATGAGTACTAACTTAGAATATATCAGCGCTAATTCATTGAACAGAAATGGCCTCCCACAATTGCCTTGTATACTGGACAGGATTACAGTTACTGCAAAATCTCAAGGGTTGGAGAGAATTTTTAATCGTGTCTAAAATTAATTTCGGAAACAATACGTTTCTTACTCGGCCGTGCTCAGCTCGAGAAGGTGTCGCTGCAGATTTTAATGAATTCGCTTCGTGTTTTGTCTCGGTGATTTTACAGGTTTTATTTAATATGAAATTCTATCAAACCAGCGGGTGATGGGTTTTCAGTGTGAATGTCTCCTGGTTAGTTTAGTTCTTGCTCTGTCGCTGAGTCCCATGTTACGGGCAGCAAATTGCCCTGGAATGTGAATTATTTCTGTCTACTTGTTTTCAGGGAAATTAAATCTTACACGGTTTGCGAGATTGTCGACAGAGAGGGAGGAATTGTTGGAAGAGAGTTTTTCAAATTACTATCAGTTTAATTTCAAAGAACGTGCAGAACGTGGTCAGAAATTGGCAAGAGCTCAATGAGAAATCAAACAGAAATTGCGAGATTGGACAGGTCTATCTGCTGAGAGCAGCAGTGTTGCACTGTTTGTCTCTGTTCTGTGTGTGTGCGCCTGCTCCCAGTGTGAGAATCACTGGCTGTAAACCCTCTGCTTCCTGCTCCTGGATTTCAGGGGGAGGGCAGTTCGACCCATTTGCACCTTTTATGTTGAGATTCGGTGATTGACGGCTGGTGCCATCACCAATAAGACAGTAAGCAACGGGGCACAAACAATAAACCCCAAATTAAACCACATTTAAATGAAACTTAACAAATCCAATCACAGTTTTGTTCCTGGGGGTGATGAAGCTCTCCAGTCCCTCCGGTCAGAGCAGGGCAGGGCAGACCCCTGGAAAGCCTCTCGTGGAGCCCTGCTTTACACTGAATAGACGTTGAAAGCATCAATACACATAGGTTGGGAGGAGAGAATGAAAAATATAATTAGTTCAGTATCAGCAATGAAACATCCTTCACTCATAAATCTTAGCATTGTTCTTAATCTAGTGAGACGATTCTTGATTTCAGCACGGTGAGGATGTAAGGACGAGGAGGAGCCTGTACCGGCGCATAAGAACATAAAAACATAAGAAATAGGAGTAGGAGTAGGCCAATTGGCCCCTCGAGCCTGCTCCGCCATTCAATAAGATCATGGCTGATCTGATCGTAACCGCCAATCTACTATCACAGAACCATCTCCTGAACCTAACAGAATTGGACACACGAAATAGGAGCAGGATCAGGCTACACGGCCCCTGGGCCCGCTACGCTACCCACAGGGCCATGACCGATCCGAACCTAGACTCATGTCCAAATTCCTGCCCGCTCCCCGTAACCCTTAATTCCCTTTACTTCTAGGAAACTGTCTATTTCTGTTTTAAATTTATGTAATGATGTAGCTTCTACAGCTTTTTGGGGCAGCATATTCCATGGACCTACCACCCTCTGAGTGAAGTAGTTCCTTCTCATCTCAGTTTTGAAAGAGCAGCCCCTTATTCTAAGACTATGCCCCCTAGTTCTAGTTTCACCCATCATCGGGAACATCCTCCCCGCATCCACCCGATCCAACCCCTTCACAATCTTATGTTTCAATAAGATCGCCTCTCATTCTTCTGAACTCCACAATGAGTAGAGTCCCAATCTACCCAACCTCTCCTCATATGTCCATCCCCTCATCCCCGGGATTAACCGAGTGAATCTTCTTTGTACTGACTCGAGAGCAAGTATGTCTTTTCTTAAGTATGGACACCAAAACTGTATGCAGTATTCCAGGTGCGGTCTCACCAATACCTTGTACAACTGAAGCAATACCTCCCTATTTTTATATTCTATCCCCCTAGCAATGAAAGCCAACATTCCATTGGCCTTCTTAATCACTTGCTGCACCTGCATACTAACCTTTTGAGTTTCGTGCACCAGGACCCCCAGATCCATTTGTACTTCAGTACTTTCCAGTTTCTTGCCATTAAGATAATAACTTGCTCTACTATTTTTCCTGCCAAAGTGCATAACCTCACACTTTCCAGTATTGTATTCCATCTGCCAAATCTCTGCCCACTTACTTAGCCTGTCTATGTCCCCTTGCAGATTTTTTATGTCCTCCTCACTCACTTCTTTCCCTCCCATCTTAGTATCATCTGCAAACTTTGATATGTTACACTCGGTCCCCTCCTCCAAATCGTTAATATAGATTGTAAAGAGTTGGAGACCCAGCACTGACCCCTGCGGAACACCACTAGTTACTGATTGCCAGTCTGAGAATGAACCATTTATCCCAACTCTCTGCCTTCTGTTAGATAGCCAATCCTCTATCCATGCCAGAATATTACCCCCAATCCCGTGATTTTTTATCTTAAGCAATAATCTTTTGTGTGGCACCTTGTCAAATGCCTTTTGGAAGTCTAAATACACCACATCCACTGGTTCCCCTTTATCCACCCTGTATGTTACTTCCTCAAAGAACTCCAGCAAATTTGTCAAACATGACTTCCCCTTCATAAAACCATGCTGACTTTGTCCTATTAAATTATGATTATCCAAATGTCCCGTTACTGTCTCCTTAATAATGGACTCCAAAATTTTACCTACCACAGATGTTAGGCTAACCAGTCTATAGTTTCCAGCCTTCTATCTACTGCCCTTTTTAAATAAGGGTGTTACATTAGCAGTTTTCCAGTCTGCCGGGATCTTTGCTGAGTCCAGGGAGTTTTGGAAAATTATTACCAATGCATCCACAATCCCTACCGCCACTTCCCTCAAGACCCTAGGATGTAAGCCATCAGGTCCAGGTGATTTATACACCTTGAGTCCCATTATTTTACCGCGTACCACTTCCTTAGTGATTTTGATCGTGTTCAGCTCCTCCCCCCCTATAGCCCCCTGTTTGTCCAGTGTTGGGATATTCTTCGTGACCTCTACTGTAAAGACTGATACAAAATATTCATTCAGTGTTTTTGCCATCTCCATATTTCCCACCATTAATTTCCCGGTCTCATCCTCTAAGGGACCAACATTTACTTTAGCCACCCTTTTTCTTTTTATATAACTATAAAAACGCTTACTATCTGTTTTTATATTTTTTGTTAATTTACTTTCATAATCTATCTTCCCTTTCTTAATCAATCTTTTTGTTATTTTTTGCTGTCTTTTAAAGTTTTCCCAATCCTCTGTCCTCCCACTAGATTTCGCTACCTTATAAGTCCTTGTTTTTAGTTGAATACTATCCTTAATTTCTTTACTTAGCCACGGATGACTGTCTTTTCTTTTACACCCTTTTCTTCTCAGTGTTTTTTTTTTGGAAGTTGTAAAATAACTCCTTGAATGTACACCACTGATCATGTATCGTCTTACACTTTAATCTATTTTCCCAATCCACTCTACTCAATTCCGCTCGCATACCTTCATAGTCTCCTTTATTCAAGCTTAGCACGCTTGTTTGAGATCCAACCTTCTCACCCTCTAATTGAATATGGAATTCAACCATGTTATGGTCACTCATTCCAAGGGGATCCTTTACTAGGACATTTTTAATTAATCCTGTCTCGTTACACAGGACCAGATCTAAGGTTGCTTGCCCCCTGGTCGGTTCAGTTACATCCTGCTCAAGAAACCCATCCCTAATACACTCAATGAACTCATCCTCAAGGCAGCCCTGCCCAATTTGATTTGTCCAATTAATATGATAGTTAAAATCCCCCATAATTATAGATGTTCCCTTATTACAAGCCTCAACTATTTCCTGATTGATACTCCGTCCAACAGAGTTGCAACTGTTCGGAGGCCTATAGACTACGCCCACTAGTGTTTTTTTCCCCTTATTATTCCTTATCTCCACCCAAACTGTTTCATTATCCTGATCTTTTGACCCAATATCATTTCTCTGTATTACAGTGATTCCTTCCTTTAGTAACATAGCCACCCCACCTCCCCTTCCTTCCTGCCTGTCCTTCCTGATCGTTAAATAACCTGGTATGTTTAGTTCCCAGGCATTGTCACCCTGCAGCCATGTTTCTGTAATGGCCACAAGATCATACCCATATGTAGTTATTTGTGCAATTAACTTGTCTATTTTGTTACGAATGCTACGTGCATTCAGATAGAGAACTTTCAAATATGTTTTGTGACACTTAGTTCCTGCTCTTGCCCTTTTTATTACTTTACCTTTTACTCCATACCTTCTGCCCCTTCCTGACACACTCTGGTTTTTAATTTCCCCACTGCTACCTAAGTCTATGACCTTCTCTGTTGTCATTTTTATTATTTGCTCTCTAGGAACCTCCCCCCCACTAGTTAGTTTAAAGCCCTCTCTACAGCCCTAGTTATATTATCCGCCAGGACTCTAGTCCCAGCAGTGGCCAAGTGAAGCCCGTCCCAACGGAACAGCTCCCTCCTGCCCCAGTACTGGTGCCAGTGTCCCAGGAAGCAAAACCCATTTCTCCCACACCAGTCTTTGAGCCACTCATTTAACTCTCTAATTTTATTTGTCCTAGCCAAATTCGCTCGTGGCTCAGGTAATAATCCAGAGATTATTACCCTTGAGGTTCTGTTTTTTAATTTGACCCCTAGCTGCTCATACTCCTTTAACAGAACCGGCTTCCTTGTCCTATCTACGTCGTTTGTACCAACATGGACCACGACAACTGGATCCACCCTCTCCCACTACAAGTTTCTTTCCAGCCCAGAGGAGATGTCCTTAACCCTGGCACCGGGCAGGCAACACAGCCTACGGGACTCTCGCTCTCGGCTGCAGAGAACTCTATCTATCCCCCTAATAATACTATCCCCTACCACTACAACATTTCTATTTACTCCCCCCTCTTGAATGGCCCCCCGTTCCACGGTGCTGTGGCCAGGTTGCGTGTGTAGCTTAGAGATGACGGGGGAATTTTTCAGGGGTGGGGGGTCAGCGGGTGTGTTTGGTGACGGGTCGGGTGGGAAATAATTTTTTGACACCGTGTCGGGACCCCACTGTCAACCCGCCGCCACGCGCCTTTCCCAGATGTCGGGTCTGTCAGCGCTGAACAGACCCCACACGCAGCGGCGGGGGAGGTAATTCAGGTCATTATGACCTTGTTAACAGCCCATTAAAAAGTATTTTGAGCTCAGCTTTACATTATACGAGGTCGCCCACGGGTTCCACACTGCTCGGGGATCACGTCAGGTAAGCAGGTCAGGAATTGTATGACCTTGGACCCAAGGTAAGTTGGTGTGAGTAAGGATGTGCGTGAGTAGGGTGGTGAAGGCAGAGTGATGGGGATGGCACAGCAGGATGAGGTTGAGTGTGGCTTTGCAGTAAAGTTTCGTGATCTACTGAGATCATTGAAAGGTTTGCGCCACTGCAGCCTGGTCCTCCTGACCACATCCCTGCTTGTGTCCTCCTCTGCAATGTGCAACCAGGCTGCGTTGGTGTCCTTGGGAGGTTTCTTCCGCCCATTGGAAGGGAAGAGAAGCACTTTGTGTGCTGTGACTCCCTCCATAAACATAGTCAGGCTCTCCCATGACTCCCTCCCTATGTTAAGGGAGGGAGTCACAGCACGCAAGGAGGTTCTCTTCCCTTCTAATGGGCGGAAGAGACCTCCCCAGGAGACCAGCGCAGCCTGGTTGCACATTGCAGCCCTGTGCAGTGCTTGTCGGTGTTTGCAGCACCTCAATGCTGTAGAACACCGACAGTACAAATGTCAAACTCAATTTGCGCATGGTCCCTTTAAGGAAACCGGCTGATGACGCATCATCAAATTACATCATCAGACACGCTTCCTTCAATTGGCCGGCCAGCGCACTGGGCGGGCTTAACAAGCCCAATCAGGGGAAAATCATTTGGGACAGCGGGCTGGAGCCGGCAGCGAGGCTGGGACCCGCCATCGACGTTGCCCGCCCCGGCCCCGCTGAGGTAGGGAAATCCCAGCCAACATTTCAGCGGAACACTGACTGCAGTCGTGTTAATAAGACAAGAGAGACTGTGATGGAGGGTGGTTCAAGACTAAAGGTGACAAATCTATACAAGGAGGCTATAATAACGTGAAAGCTGCACTTTAAAAAGAGTCTGTAATGATAGGCATTGCCTCAAGTTAGATATTTACTTTCTGATGTGCAAAATACTCCCCATCGACCTACAGTCACAAAGAATTAGAAAGAAAGAAAGACTGACTGGCATTTCTATAGCGCTTTTCACGACCACCAGACGTCTCAAAGTGCTTTACAGCCAATGAAGTATTTTTGAAGTGCGGTCACTGTTGTAATGTAGGAAACACAGCAGACAATTTGCGCGCAGCAAGCTCCCACAAACAGCAATGTGATGATGACCAGATAATCTGTTTTAGTGATGTTGATTGAGGGATAAATATTGGCCCCAGGACACCAGGGATAACTCCCCTGCTCTTCTTCGAATGCCTTGGGATCTTTTACGTCAACCTGAGAGGGCAGATGGGGCCTCGGTTTAACGTTTCATCCGAAAGACGGCCCCTCTGACGGTGCAGCACTCCCTCAGTACTGCCCCTCTGACAGTGCAGCGCTCCCTCAGTACTGCCCCTCCGACAGTGCAGCGCTTCCTCAGTACAGCCCCTCCGACAGTGCAGCGCTCCCTCAGTACTGTCTCTCCGACAGTGCGGCGCTCCCTCAGTACTGACCCTCCGACAGTGCAACGCACCCTCAGTACGGCCCCTCCGACAGTGCGGCGCTCCCTCAGTACTGCCCCTCCGACAGTGCAACTCTCCCTCAGTACTGCCCCTCCGACAGTGCAGCGCTCCCTCAG
The DNA here is from genome assembly GCA_030390025.1 of Squalus acanthias. NCBI lineage: Eukaryota > Metazoa > Chordata > Chondrichthyes > Squaliformes > Squalidae > Squalus > Squalus acanthias. The sequence continues at coordinate 1,135,562 of JASTWF010000047.1, forward strand.
TACTGACCCTCCGACAGTGCAGCGCTCCCTCAGTACTGTCCCTCCGACAGTGCGGCGCTCCCTCAGTACTGCCCCTCCGACAGTGCGGCGCTCCCTCAGTACTGCCCCTCCGACAGTGCAGCGCTCCCTCAGTACTGTCCCTCCGACAGTGCAGCGCTCCCTCAGTACTGACCCTCCGACAGTGCAGCACTCCCTCAGTACTGACCCTCCGACAGTGCGGCGCTCCCTCAGTACTGACCCTCCGACAGTGCAACGTACCCTCAGTACTGCCCCTCCGACAGTGCGGCGCTCCCTCAGTACTGCCCCTCCGACAGTGCAACTCTCCCTCAGTACTGCCCCTCCGACAGTGCGGCGCTCCCTCAGTACTGCCCCTCCGACAGTGCAACTCTCCCTCAGTACTGCCCCTCCGACAGTGCAGCACTCTCTCAGTACTGACCCTCCGACAGTGCAGCGCTCCCTCAGTACTGACCCTCCGACAGTGCAACGCTCTAACTCTTCTCCTCCATTTGCTCCCAGCCTCTTTGTGAAACTTATATCCATGATATAGTTCGATGTAATCATGAGTCAGAAGGTTGTGGGTTTGAGTCCCAGTCCAGAGCCTTGAGCACAAAAATCTAGGCTGATACTCCAGTGTAGTACTGAGGGAGCGCTGCACTGTCGGAGGGGCAGTACTGAGGGAGCGCTGCACTGTCGGAGGGGCAGTACTGAGCGAGCGCTGCACTGTCGGAGGGGCAGTACTGAGCGAGCGCCGCACTGTCGGAGGGGCAGTACTGAGGGTGCGCCGCACTATCGAAAGGGCAGTACTGAGGGACAAATATAAATCAATGGTTATGATCTGATAGCCATTACAGAGACGTGGTTGCAAGGTGACCAAGGCTGGGAACTGAATATTCAGGGGTATTTGACATTTCGGAAGGATAGGCAGAAAGGAAAAGGAGATGGGGAAGCTCTGTTAATAAAGGATGAGATCAGTGCAGTAGTGAGAAATGATATTGGCTCAGAAGATCAAGATGTAGAATCAGTTTGGGCAGAGATAGGAAATAGAAAGGGAAAGAGGTCACTGCTGGGAGTAGTCTATAGGCCCCCTAACAGTAGCTACACTGTAGGACAGAGTATAAATCAAGAAATAATGGGGGCTTGTAAGAAAGGTACTGCAATAATCATGGGCGATTTTAATCTTCATATAGATTGGACAAATCAAATTGGCAAGGGTAGCCTTGAGGACGAGTTCATTGAATGTATTCGTGATGGTTTCTTAGAACAATACATTGTAGAACCAACCAGGGAACAGGCTATTTTAGATCAGGTAATGTGTAATGAGACAGGATTAATTAATGATCTCCTAGTAAAGGATCCTCCAGGGAAGAATGATCATAGCAGGGTAGAATTCCACATTCGGTTTGAGGGTGAGAAACATGGGGCTGAAATTAGTGTCCTAAACTTAAATAAAGGCAATTACAAAGGTATGAAGACAGAGTTGGCTAAAGTAGACTGGGAAAATAGATTAAAGGGTAAGAAGGCAGATAAGCAGTGGCAGACATTTAAGGAGATATTTCATAACTCTCAGCAAAGATATATTCCAGTGAGAAAGAAAGACTGTATGAGAAGGTTGAACCATCCGTGGCTAACTAAGGAAGTTAAGGATGGTGTCAAATTGAAAACAAAGGCATACAATGTTGTGAAGATTAGCGGTAGGCCAGAAGATTGAGAAATTTTAGAAACCAGCAAAGGATGACTAAAAAAAAATAAGGAGGGAGAAGATAGATTATGAGAGTAAACTAGCAAAAAATATAAAAACAGACAGTAAGAGCTTCTACAGGTATATAAAAAGTATATAAGAGAGTAGTTAAAGTAAACGTTGGTCCCTTAGAGGATGATACTGGGGAATTAATAATGGGAAACAGGGAAATGGCAGAGACTTTGAACAAATATTTTGTATCAGTCTTCACGGTAGAAGACAATAAAAGCATCCCAATAATAATTGATAATCATGGGGCTATAGGGAGAAAGGAACTTAAAACATTCACTTGCTCTCGAGTCAGTACAAAGAAGTTTCACTCAGTTAATCCCGGGGATGAGGGGATGGACATATGAGGAGAGGTTGGGTAGATTGGGACTCTACTCATTGGAGTTCAGAAGAATGAGAGGTGATCTTATTGAAATATATAAGATTGTGAAGGGGTTGGATCGGGTGGATGCGGGGAGGATGTTCCCGATGATGGGTGAAATTAGAACTAGGGGGCATAGTCTTAGAATAAGGGGCTGCTCTTTCAAAACTGAGATGAGAAGGAACTACTTCACTCAGAGGGTGGTAGGTCCATGGACTATGCTGCCCCAAAAAGCTGTAGAAGCTACATCATTACATAAATTTAAAACAGAAATAGACAGTTTCCTAGAAGTAAAGGGAATTAAGGGTTACGGGGAGCGGGCAGGAATTTGGACATGAGTCTAGGTTCAGATCGGTCATGGCCCTGTGGGTAGCGTAGCGGGCCCAGGGGCCATGTAGCCTGATCCTGCTCCTATTTTGTGTGTCCAATTCTGTTAGGTTCAGGAGATGGTTCTGTGATAGTAGATTGGCGGTTAGGATCAGATCAGCCATGATCTTATTGAATGGCGGAGCAGGCTCGAGGGGCCAATTGGCCTACTCCTGCTCCTATTTCTTATGTTCTTATGTTAAAAAGTACTAGGCAAGCTAATGGGACTAAAGGCTGACCTGATGGCCTGCATCCTAGGGTCTTAAAAGAAGTGGCTGCAGAGATAGTGGATGCGTTGGTTGTAATCTACCAAAATTCCCTGGATTCTGGAGAGGTCCCAGCAGATTGGAAAACCGCAAACGTAACACCCCTATTCAAGAAAGGAGGGAGACAGAAAGCAGGAAACTATAGGCCAGTTAGCCTAACATCTGTCATTGAGAAAATGCTGGAATCCATTATTAAGGAAGTAATAGCAGGACATTTAGAAAATCATAATACAATCGAGCAGAGTCAACATGGTTTTATGAAAGGGAAATCATGTTTGACAAATTTGCTGGAGTTCTTTGAGGATATAACAAGCAGGGTGGATAAAGGGGAACCAGTAGATGTCGTGTATTTGGATTTCCAGAAGGCATTCGATAAGGTGCCACATAAAAGGTTACTGCACAAGATAAGAGCTCACGGGGTTGGGGGTAATATATTAGCATGGATAGAGGATTGGCCAACTAACAGAAAACAGAGAGTCGGGATAAATGGGTCATTTTCCAGTTGGCAAACTGTAACTAGTGGGGTGTCACAGGGATCAGTGCTGGGGCCTCAACTATTTACAATCTACATTAATGACTTGGATGAAGAGACCGTCTGTATTGTAGTCAAATTTGCTGATGATACAAAGATAGGTGGGAAAGCAAGTTGTGAAGAGGATACAAAGGCCAGAATTTTGCCGGCGCTCAGAGTGCTGGTTTGGAGGTGGGACTGCTGTCAAAATCGCTAAGGGTTTCCTACCCGCTGTAAACCTGCCTCCACGCGAGTCTCCCAGGTGTCGGGTCTGTCAGCGCAGAACTGACCCGACACCAAGGGGTGGGGGAGACAATTCTGATACTTAAGTGGCTTGTTAAGAGCCAATTTAAGACGATTTTGAGGCTTACCTGTAATTTCAGCTTCTCCCCCATTGGTTATCCGCTGTTCGGGGAACACGCCAGCTCAACCTGGCGTGTTGTGTGTCTGCTCTGATGTTTGTGTAAAGATGACAGCTGCAGAAGTGGTGTCAAGGATGCCATATTGTAGATGGTGAGTTTCAGAGCAAAGAAAATGTTGGTTACTGCATTTTTAATACATATAGAGGTTTCTTTAGCTTACAAGTTTTTAAATCCAACTGTATGTCCAGTGCCACCTCATTGGGAGAACCTCTCTCACCAGTGACAGATTGCTTCTGTCATCTCACCTGCAGCTGCCATCTATTGCAGCAACATCGGAGCCAATGAAACAATCAGACCGTGGTCCTCCGAATCCTTCCACGAACAGCCCCAACACCAACATCACCAACCTCATCACCAACCTTCGCTGCCATCACCTGATGCTGCACTGGACACAGGGCTTTAGCCCCTGACAAAATTGCTGGCCAGGAGGCATCACCATGGCCAGATTTTCTTCACTTGATGCTGTAAACCCTGGCTGCCACATGATGCATCAGGTTGACACCATCCCACACCAGCACCGTGAAGCATCCCTTTAATGTCCAACCCATTCCATGCACACACATCACTATAGCAGGGGGGGGGGGGTGGAGTTATGGTGGGGGGGTAGAAGTTATGTCTGAACAATCACCGGAACTCAGTAAGACACTTCTCAACGTGCACTCAGATCTGTCCAATAAGGGGCACTTTTGGAAAAAGAGATTTCACTGTATGACAACACATTACCAGAAACTTCACATGGACATTGGCTAAACCTCTCAAGTGCCCACCCTTGTGTGTTGTTAGTTGGTATGCTTGCAGTAGGATGAGGGTGAGTGTGAGGGGTTGCTAGTGAGATGGGGAAGTAATAAAGTAGATAGAGAGGGTTGGGTGGAGGTGCAAGGTAAGTTGGTGTCCTGGGGAGGTCTCTTCTGCCCATGGAAGGGAAGAGAACCTCCCTGCGCACTGTGATTCCCTCCATAAGCATATGGAGGGAGTCATTGGAGAGCCTGGGTGCAAGAGTTCACCTTTGTGCAGTGCTTGTCAGTGTTTGCAGCACTTCAATGCTGTCAAACACTGAAAAATCAACTGTCAAAATAAAATTGTGCATGGTCCCTTTAAGGAAACTGGCAGATGGCAGTTTTGGTGTCCTTACTTAAGGAAAGACATCCTTGCTCTCGAGGCAGTGCAAAAAAGGTTCACTTGGTTAATCCCGGGGATGAGGGGGTGGTCATATGAGGAGAGGTTGGGTAGATTGGGACTCTACTCATTGGAGTTCAGAAGAATGAGAGGCGATCTTATTGAAACATATAAGATTGTGAAGGGGTTGGATCGGGTGGATGCGGGGAGGATGTTCCCGATGACAGGTGAGACTAGAACTAGGGGACATAGTCTTAGAATAAGGGGCTGCTCTTTCAAAACTGAGATGAGGAGGAACTACTTCACTCAGAGGGTGGTAGGTCCATGGAATATGCTGCCACAAAAAGCTGTAGAAGCTACAACATTAATTAAATTTAAAACAGAAATAGACAGTTTCCTAGAAGTAAAGGGCATTAAGGGTTACGGGGAGCGGGCAGGAATTTGGACATGAGTCTAGGTTCGGATCGGTCATGGCCCTGTGGGTAGTGGAGCGGGCCCAGGGACCGTGTAGCCTGATTCTGCTCCTATTTCGTGTGTGCAATTCTGTTAGATGCAGGAGATGGTTCTGTGATAGATAGTAGATTGGCGGTTAGGATCAGATCAGCCATGATCTTATTGAATGGCGGAGCAGGCTCGAGGGGCCGATTGGCCTACTCCTGCTCCTATTTCTTATGTTCTTATGTTCTTATGACACGTCATCAAATGACGTCATCAGACCCGCTTCCTGTTAATTGGCCGGTAAACAAGGCCAGTCAACGGAAAATCACGTCTGCAGAGTGGAGGTAGCTGGGGGTGGGACTGGAACCCGGAAACCAGCTGACCCGCCCCCATCCTGACACTGCTGAGAAAATCGCGGCCAAGGAGTCTGCAAAGAGTTCAGTGAGTGGGCAAAAGTTAGACAGATGGAGTATAATGTGGGAAAATGTGAGATTATCCACTTTGGTAGGAAGAATAAGAAAGCAAGTTATTATTTAAGAGAGACTACAGAATGCTGCGGTACAGAGGGATCTGGGAGTCCTTGTACATGAAACACAAAAAGTTAGCATGCAGGTACAGCAAGTAATTGGGAAGGCAAATGGAATGTTGGCCCTTATTGCAAGGGGGATGGAGTATAAAAGCAGGGAAGTCTTGCTACAACTGTATGGGGCGTTGGTGAGACCACACCTGGAGTACTGCGTGCAGTTTTGGTCTCCTTATTTAAGGAGGGATATACTTGCATTGGAGGCAGTTCAGAGAAGGTTCACTAGGCTGATTCCTGAGATGAAGGGGTTGTCTTATGAAGAAAGGTTGAGCAGGTTGGGCCTATACTCATTGGAGTTTAGAAGAATGAGAGGTGATCTTATTGAAACATAATATTCTGAGGGAGCTTGACAGGGTAGATGCAGAGAGGATGATTCCCCTCGTGGGGGAATCTAGAACTCGGGGGCACAGTTTCAGGATAAGGGGTCGCCCATTTAAAATGGAGATGAGGAGGAATTTTTTCTCAGAGGGTTGTGAATCTTTGGAATTCTCTACCCCAGAGAGCTGTGGAGGCGGAGTCATTGAATATATTCAAGGCGGAGATAGACAGATATTTGAGCTACAGAGGAGTCAAGGTTTATGGGGAGTGGGCAGGGAAGTGGAGTTGAGGCCAAGATCAGATCAGCCATGATCTTATGGAATGGCGGAGCAGGCTCGAGGGGCCGAATGGCCAACTCCTGCTCCTATTTCTTATGTTCTTATATTCAAGGAGCCTAACACTTGCTTCAGGCAGGGGCTCTGGACACATTAATCGCCAGCTTCCAATTTAGGAGCTGGTGCACTCCAAGGGAGGTTGGGAATGAGAAATTGCGCCAGAAATTGGTCCCCCGTGCTAAGATTTCGGCCCGCCAATTCCTGCTGCAATGGAAACTCTCACAATTGTCATCAGATGCTCCATCATGGTGGGTTCCACTATGGTGCTGATGGAGCTGGCCACACGGTCCAGGTTCAACAGAATGGTCTCTGTGCTCTGCGCAAAGCCTTGGAGCTGGACTCCTCCATGTTCCTTGACATTGTGCGCAAGCTCTCTGGCAGGCTGCCCAGTGCATCGAGCATTTCCCGATGTATGTCCATCAGCCTTCTTCGGTAGCCTGGGTCATCAAAGTGTGCATCTGAGTCCTCTGCAGCAGAATTAGTATGTGACCTCGCCCTCCGGCGAGCTGGCGCCTGAGGCATCCTCTCCTCCTGCCCTAGCTCCTGTGAAAGGGTTAGCTTGTTGTGTGAGAGAGAGCAGAGAGAAAGAAGTGGGTATTGAAAACATCTGCAGCTTATCATGCAGAGTGCGTGGGGCCAGGGAGAAGTTAGAAGGGACAAAGAGGATTAGGTACAATCACAGCCTGCGTGGCATCTCCTGCAGTGGCACCAGTGGTCACGACCTGCACTCTGCCCCTTCCCATGATTGCCAGGGCGCTGTCTTCAAGGGGGTATATGATGTGCAGATGCGCTGTTCCTCCTCTGGTGGCAGCCTGTTGCCTTGTGTTGTTTGCCACCTTCTCCTGCGAGAAAGAGTGAAGTGTGTTTGTGAGAGTGTGGTGAGGTGTTTGGAGAATATGGCTGTCATTGTGGAATAGCTGACGCTGTGCGTGAGATTTGAGTTGTGGGTCAGTGAAGTTTGAAATAGTGCTGAGTGTGTGAACATGAGGAGAAGAAGGTGTAGTGATGTGTGGTGCAGTGATTGCAGAACAGTGCAGGGTAGTTGGGGAGCGCAGTGTTGAGAGTGTTGTGAGCAATGTTCCATTTAAGCTGTGTGTCTGTGTAGCATTCTGGAGCGCCGGCTCACCGGCTTTTCAATGGGAAAAACGCGCACACACGGTATTTTGAATGGGCCGCGTAGACCCTTAAAGGGGATGTGCACCCAAAAAAAATGAAAGGGAACACTGGTTGTGAGTGTTGTAATGAATGAGGCTGTGAGTGGTGCAGCAGTGATGAGAAAGTATTTTAGCAGTGTTCTTACCTTGATGACTTACCTGGGCAACACGGTGGCATAGTGGTTAGCACAGGTGCCTCACAGCGCCAGGGACCCGGGTTCGAATCCGGCCTCGGGTGACTATCTGTATGGAGTTTGCATATTCTCCCCGTGTCTGCGTGGGTTTCCTCCGGGTGCTCCGGTTTCCTCCCACAGTCCAAAGATGTGCGGGTTAGGTTGATTTGGCTATGATAAAATTGACCCTTAGTGTTAGGGGGGATTAAATACGTGGGGTTACGGGGATAGGGTGGGATATGTGTTGGCGCAGACTCGATGGGCCGAAATGGCCTCTATCTGCACTGTGGGGATTCTGTGACTCTAGTTAGATCATTGAATTTTTACAGTCATGTTCTTGTGGTAATGCTCCTGGCATTGACATCCTCAGCGATCTCCTCATCAGATGCCAGGAAGGCTCTGGTTCCCTGGGGGAAAAAGGATGTCCCTCCTCCTGTCCACAGCCTCCAGTACAATATCAGAAAGCCTTGGTGCCCGCTCACTCCCTCCTTCAGCCATCTGCTCCAAAGGTTGCAGTGCAGTTTCTGCAGGAAGAATCCACCTCCCATTCAAGAGGTGTTGTCTGCCTTTAGCTCGCGTCCTGGCTCCCTGCTATCTTCCCCCCGGTCTATCCCCCGGAGAGGCATGCAGCCAATAAATAGTGCGGGTAACGCTGGCTGCTTACACAAATAATTACACTCAGCCAGCAGCACGGATTTTACATGCTGCCTGCGAGGGTAGTAACTGGCGCTCCCCCCTCGCACCGCACCTGTTTTATTAAATTTATTCGTTCATTGGATGTGGGCAGCACCAGCAAGGCCAGCATTTATTGACAATCCCTAATTGCCCTTGGGAAGAACCATTGTTCTTTTTGTCGCGGTTTGGTACAACTGAGTGGCTTGCACGGCCATTTCAGATTCAACCACGTCACTGTGGGTCTGGAGTCACGGATAGGCCAGACCGGGTAAGGACGGCAGAAGGGTTTTTATGACAATCTGGTATTTTCATGGTCACCATTACTGATACTAGCTTTTTTGTTTTTTATTCCAGATTTATTTAATGAACTGAATTTAAATTCCCCAGCTGCCGTGGTGGGATTTGAACTCATGTCTCTGGATTAGTCCAGGCCTCTGGATTACGAGCCCAGTAACATAACCTCAATGCTACCACTCCTGGTTGCTAGCCCATTTCTAGGCCGCAGCCTTTGAGCTGTTAGTTCATAACCGACCGCTAGGCTACTGCATCCATCTGCCACTGTGCTCCTGTCCTCTGGAACTCACTCACTCGATTCTTCAACCTTGCCACCTCCCTTCCTGCTTTTAAAAACTTCCTTAAATTATTTTTGTCTGCCCGACCATCTTCATTTCCTGTTTCCCTTCCTGCTCACCTTGTACTGTATCCCTCCTCAATGTAAAGTGCCTACCTGCGTATGGAACGAGTGCTTTAGAAATGCTAGTTGTTGTTAGAATCGTTTCCCCAGATATGGGAACAGTATTTACGTCTTGAACATGAGCTTGATACAGAGTTAAGAATTGTTGAGGGGAATAAAAGTTTTTAACATAAAAGAGGAAATCAAGCTTCACGTAGAAGATGTAAGAGTTTCATTTCAGATCAGAGGCAATAATGAGGGCAGGAAACAGCTTCTTTGTTTACATAGGGCTGCTGTGTGAGGCAAGGGAGATTACAGGGGCTCTGACACAAATTTTCAGAACCTCTCTGGCCACAGGGGAGGTGCCAGAGGACTGGAGAACAGCTAACGTAGTACCATTATTCAAGAAGGGTAGTAGGAATAAACCAGGGAATTACAGGCCAGTGAGCCTAACATCAGTGGTAGGGAAATTATTGGAAAAAATTCTGAGGGACAGAATTAGTCTCCACTTGGAGAGGCAAGGATTAATCAAGGATAGTCAGCATGGCTTTGTCGGGGGGAGATCATGTCTAACCAATTTGATAGAATTTTTTGAGGGGGTGACTAGGTGTGTGGATGAGGATAGTGCAGTTGATGTAGTCTACATGGACTTCGTAAGGCTTTTGACAAAGTCCCGCATGGGAGACTGGTCAAGAAGGTAAGTGCTCATGGGATCCAGGGCAATTTGGCACATTGGATCCAAAATTGGCTTAGTGGCAGGAGGCAGAGGGTGATGGTCGAAGGTTGTTTTTGTGACTGGAAGCCTGTGTCCAGTGGTGTACCGCAGGGATCGGTGCTGGGTCCCTTGCTGTTTGTAGTGTACATTAATGATTTAGATATGAATGTAGGAGGTATGATCAGTAAGTTCACAGATGACACGAAAATTGGTGGAGTGGTAAATAGCGAGGAGGGAAGCCTCAGGCTACAGGACGATATAGACAGGTTGGTCAGATGGGCAGAACAGTGGCAAATGGAATTTAACCCTGAAAAGTGTCAGGTGGTGCATTTTGGGAGGACTAACAAGGCAAGGGAATACACAATGAATGTTAGGACCCTAGGAAGGACAGAGGATCAGAGGGACCTTGGTGTGCATGTACATAGATCCCTGAAGGCAGCAGGACAGGTAGATAAGGTGGTTAAAAAGACATATGGGATACTTGCCTTCATTAGCCGAGGCATAGAATAGAAGAGCAGGGAGGTTATGATGGAGCTGTACAAAACGCTAGTTAGGCCACAGCTGGAATACTGTGTGCAGTTCTGGTCGCCACACTATAGGAAGGATGTGATTGCATCAGAGAGGGTGCAGAGGAGATTCACCAGGATGTTACCTGGGCTGAAGCGTTTCAGCTATGAAGAGAGACTGGACAGGTTGGAATTGTTTTCCTTAGAGCAGAGAAGGCTGAGGGGAACCTGATTGAGGTGTACAAAATTATGAGGGGCATAGATAGGGTAGATAGAAAGGAACTTTTCCCCTTATTGGAGGGGTCAATAACCAGGGGGCCTAGTTTCAAGGTAAGGGGCAGGAGGTTTAGAGGGGATTTGAGGAAAAACTTTTTCACCTAGAGGGTGGTTGGAATCTGGAACTCACTGCCTGAGAGGGTGGTAGAGGCAGGAACCCTCACAACATTCAAGAAGCATTTAGATGAGCACTTGAAACGTCATAGCATACAAGGCTATGGGCCAAGTGCTGGAAAATGGGATTAGAATAGATAGGGATTGATGGCCGGCGCAGACATGATGGGCAGAAGGGCCTCTTTCTGTGCTGTATAACTCTATGACTAGTGGATGTGGTGTATTTGGATTTCCAGAAGGCATTCGATAAGGTGCCACCTAAAAGGTTACTACACAAGATAAGAGCTCACGGGGTTGGGGGTAATATATTAGCATGGATAGAGGATTGGCTAACGAACAGAAAACAGAGAGGGCAACACGGTGGCATAGTGGTTAGCACTGGTGCCTCACAGCGCCAGGGACCCGGGTTCGAATCTGACCTCGGGTGACTGTCTGTGTGGAGTTTGCACATTCTCCCCGTGTCTGCGTGGGTTTCCTCCGGGTGCTCCGGTTTCCTCCCACAGTCCAAAAATGTGCGGGTTAGGTTGATTTGGCTATGATAAATTGACCCTTAGTGTTAGGGGGGGATTAAATATGTGGGGTTATGGGGATAGGATGGGATATGTTAGGGGGAATTAAATACGTGGGGTTACGGGGATAGGGTGGGATAGGTGCAGGCTCGATGTGGGGATTCTGTGTGAGAAAGCAGGGACAGGGTACTGGATTTGGATGATCAGCCATGATCGTATTGAATGGTGGAGCAGGCTCGACGGGCCGAATGGCCTACTCCTGCTCCATGTTTCTATGTCTATGTTTCTAAATGGGTCATTTTCCGGTTGGCAACCAGTAACTAGTGGGGTGCCACAGGGATCAGTGCTGGGGTCTCAAATATTCACAATCTATATTAATGACTTGGATGAAGGGACCGAGTGTACTGTAGCCAAATTTGCTGATGATACAAAGATAGGTGGGATAGCAAGTTCTGTGGAGGACACAAAGAGTCTGCAAAGGGCTATAGATAGGCTAAGTGAGTGGGCAAATATTTGACAGATGGAGTACAATGTGGGAAAATGTGAGGTTATCCACTTTGGAAGGAAGAATGAAAAAGCAAATTATTATTTAAATGGAGTGAGACTACAAAATACTGCAGTACAAAGGAATCTGGGGGTCCTAGTACATGAAACACAAAAAGTTAGCATGTAGGTACAGCAAGTAATTAGGAAGGCTAATGGAATGTTGGCCTTTATTGCAAGGGGTATGGAGTATAAAAGTAGGGAAGATTTGATGTAACTTTACAGGGCACTGGTGAGACCGCACCTGGAGTACTGCGTACAGTTGTGGTCTCCATATTTAAGGAAGGATATACTTGCATTGGAGGCAGTTCAGAGAAGGTTCATGAGGTTGATTCCGGAGATGAAGGGGTTGTCTTATGATGAAAGGTTGAGCAGGTTGGGCCTATACTCACTGGAGTTTAGAAGAATGAGAGGTGATCTTATTGAAACATAAAAGATTCTGAGGGGGATTGACAGGGTGGATGCTGAGAGGTTGTTTCCCCTAGTGGGGGTATCTAGAACTAGGGGGCATAATTTCAGAATAAGGGGTCGCCCATTTAAGACGGAGATAAGAAGGAATTTCTTCTCAGAGGGTCGTGAATCTTTGGAATTCTCTACCCCGGAGAGCTGTGGAGGCGGAGTCACTGAATATATTCAAGGCGGAGATAGACAGACATTTGAACTACAGTGGAGTCAAGGGGTATGGGGAGAGAGCGGGAGAGTGGTGTTGAGGACATGATTGGATCAGCCATGATCTTATTGAATGGCGGAGCAGGCTCGACGGGCCGATTAGCCGACTCCTGCTCCTGTTTCTTATGTTTTGTTCTTAGGTAAGGAGACCAACACTGCACACAGTACTCCAGGTGTGGTCTCACCAAGGCCCTGTATAACTGTAGTAAGACATCCTTGCTCCTGTACTCAAATCCTCTTGCAATGAAGGCCAACATACCATTTGCCTTCCTAACTGCTTGCTGCACCTGCATGTTTGCTTTCAGTGACTGGTGTACAAAGCTGAGTCCACTGGACACAGAAAAGATTCAGGGAGTTAGTTTGGCCAAAGGGTGAAAACAGGTGCTAAATGGGTGCTGTGCTAATCAGGAACACATGTGTCAAAGTGTGGATTTAGCACGCAATCTTCGGGCTAATAGATGATTATCATGATTTAAATATGTCTGCAGGCGCTGAAACCGACTGGCAGGTTTAGCACTCAAGCAATTTTCTTGAAATGTACGTGTAGTCTGCACTCACCCACTTCCACTGAAGGTGTGGCGTACGCTGGCTGACACACAGCGACATGTTTCAGGATGGCTCAGGGACCGAGGGAGAGGGCGCACAGATTCTCGGACACGGCACTGGAGGTCCTGGTGGAGGAGGCCCAGAGGAGGAGGGATGTCCTGTACCCACGGGGAAATGTTCCCTGTGAGCTGTGCTTTGTTCTGCGCGGCCTGTTTCTTTTAATGCGCGCTCCCTTTAAACTTCCGCAGTATTTACAATGTAAAAGTCGGTGAGCGGCCTGCGCGGGACCTTGCAGGTTACTGCGCGGCTGCCCACACGTGCAGCCTACAGGGAACATTGCCGCAGGGGGAAAGGAATCCACCGCGCCCTCCTGTCCCTCTCTCCTGCAGCAGCTGGTGCTGCTCTGCCTGGCCTCATCTCCTCCTCCCATTCCTCCTGTAGACCAAGGGGGACCCCGAGCAAGATGCCCATGGCCAAACACTCCCTCTCTCCTGTAAGGTGCCCAATAACGTAGAGCAGCCAGCACTCGCTCTTTTTAGGTGAAGTCCTCAGAGAATTTCCAGAATAAGTGTTGATCGAGTGTTGGTGAAGTCTTGACAAAGTGACCCAGAAAGTCTCCCAATGTGTTTCAAAAGTCCTCTTCAAACCTCCAGTGAACAGTGAAAGGTGATATACCTTTAAGTAGCACTCAAAATCCTCTGCAACTAGTCTACTCCCAGTCAAGTGGTTGCTGTTAGGAGAGGGCATGAAGTCAATCGCTAGCCACCAAAATGCCATGCAGCCTCCTTAATGAGCGCGAATAGGCAAGTTAAGTGGCAATCAGCTGCTTAATGATCCTCCAGGCAGCCGTTCCTAGCACAGGCTTCAACTCCTTTACCAAGATGGTGCCTTGTGCTAAACACGGGCTAAATCGCCGTTTCAGTTTTAGATCCCATCTTGGCCACCTTGGAGGCTCTTTAGTGCCTGCAGTATCCAGGAAAAATCGCCCCCAAAGTGTCCCAACAACATCCCGTGTGTCGTGCTTAAAACCTGTGCTCCAGAACCAGCCGCGCCTCTAGCCAAGCTGTTCCAATACAGCTACAACACTGGCATCTACCCAACAATGTGGAAAACTGCCCAGGTATGTCCTGTCCCAAGAAATTACTACCCCATCAGTCTACACTCAATCATCAGCAAATTGATGGAGGGTGTCATCAACAGTGCTATCAAGCGGCACTTACTCACCAATAACCTGCTCACTGATGCCCAGTTTGGGTTCCGCCAGGACCACTCGGCTCCAGACCTCATTACAACCTTGGTCCAAACACGGACAAAGGAGCTGAATTCCAGAGGTGAGGTGAGAGTGACTGCCCTTGACATCAAGGCAGCATTCGTACAAGTGTGGCACCGAGGAGCCCTAGTAAAACTGAAGTGAATGAGGATCAAGGGGAAAACTCTGCAGTGGCTGGAGTCATACCTAGCACAAAGGAAGATGGTTGTGGTTGTAGGAGACCAATTATCACAGCGCAAGGACATCATAGCAGGAGTTCCTCAGGGCAGTGTCCTAGGCCCAACCATCTTCAGCTGCTTCATCAATGACCTTCCCTCCAACATAAGGTCAGAAGTGGGGAAGTTCACTGATGATTGCACAGTGTTCATCTCCATTCTCAATTCCTCAGATAATGAAGCAGTCCATGTCTGCATGCAGCAAGACCTGGACGACATTCAGGCTTGGGCTGATAAGATGCAAGTAACATTCAGGCAGTGACCATCTCCTAACCACCTCCCCTTGACATTCAATGGCATTACCATCACCGAATTCCCCACCATCAATATCCTGGGGGTCACCATTGACCAGAAACTTAACTGGACCAGCCACATAAATACTGTGGCAACAAGAGCAGGTCAGAGGCTAGATATTCTGCGGCGAGTGTCTCACCTCCTGACTCCCCAAAGCCTTTTCACCATCTACAAGGCACAAGTCAGGAGTTGGATGGAATATTCTCCACTTGCCTGGATGAGTGCAGTTCCAACAACACAAGAAGCTCGACACCATCCAGGACAAAGCAGCCCGCTTGATTGGCACCCCATCCACCACTTTAAACATTCACTCCCTCCACCACCAGCATACCGTGGCTGCAGTGTGTACCATCTACAAGATGCACTGCAGCAATTCGCCAAGGCTTCTTTGACAGCACCTCCCAAACCCGCGACCTCTTCCACCTAGAAGGACAAGGGCAGCAGGCGTATGGGAACACCACCAGCTCAAGTTCCCCTCCAAGTCACACACCATCCAGACTTGGAAATATATCGGCCGTTCCTTCATCGTCGCTGGGTCAAAATCCTGGAACTCCCTCCCTAACAGCACTGTGAGAGTACCTTCACCACACGGACTGCAGCAGTTCAAGAAGGCCCAACCCCACCCTCAAGCCTTAGAGATCACTTTGTTCAATGTTTGTCGGTAAAGCCTAAGTTTGTTCATTCTCTCTGAAAGATATTATAATAATTTGTATCAAATTTGTACATCTAAATATGTGGGAAAGTATGTACATAATTTTATGACAATCTATGTCATATCTGGGACATATATGGGATTTATAATAGAAAAAGTTGACCGGAACAGGAAGTGAGCATAATTAGGGCAGTAGTGGGGGTGCTACAGTTGGTATCAGTGATCTGGGTGAAGAGAAAAAACATCAGTCAGGGTTCCTGCAATTGTCTTGGGCCAAGAACATTGTGCACTCCTGTTCTCACAGATAGCGTACTCATAATGTATACTGTGACTTTTGAGTGCACAGAGAGGAAAGTCAGCCCTCATAACTCTCTTCCTATTTCTTGCTTGCTTCCCTTCTTTTTGTTCTTTTGCTATCACTTTGCTAAGATGCATCAAGGTCAATTAGTTGGGTCCACGCCATGGATTTTCCTGTTGCCTTCAGTGAAGATGTTCTATGAGAGACCCAAGACTGCTGTGCTTCGAGCTGGCTCTTATGTGAAGAAATAAACTAAGTCCACATGTGCAACTCTTTAGGTTGCTCTGTATTCAATGGATCATCTGAAACACAGAAATATCTGTTGCTAAACAAGACCTGTGTTTATTGTAGGGAAACAGATCGAACAATTGTTCGGTCTTTTCATCACAGTGGTATTATGCAATGGCATTTAGTTATTCTACTGCGGATGCTGGAAATCTGAAATAAAAACTGACAGTGCAGCACTCCCTCAGTACTGCCCCTCCGACAATGCAATGCTCCCTCAGTACTGCCCCTCCGACAATGCAATGCTCCCTCAGTACTGTCCCTCCGACAGTGCAGCGCTCCCTCAGTACTGTCCCTCTGACAGTGCGCCACTCCCTCAGTACTGCTCCTCCGACAGTGCGGCACTCCCTCAGTACTGCCCCTCCGACAATGCAATGCTCCCTCAGTACTGCCCCTCCGACAGTGCAGCGCTCCCTCAGTACTGTCCCTCTGACAGTGCAGCACTCCCTCAGTACTGCTCCTCCGACAGTGCAGCGCTCCCTCAGTACTGTCCCTCTGACAGTGCGCCACTCCCTCAGTACTGCTCCTCCGACAGTGCGGCACTCCCTCAGTACTGCCCCTCCGACAGTGCGGCGCTCCCTCAGTACTGCCCCTCCCACAGTGCAGCGCTCCCTCAGTACTTCCCCTCCGACAGTGCGGCACTCCCTCAGTGCTGCCCCTCTGACAGTGCGGCGCACCCTCAGTACTGCCCCTCCGACAGTGCGGCGCTCCCTCAGTACTGCCCCTCCGACAGTGTGGCACTCCCTCAGTGCTGCCCCTCTGACAGTGCGGCGCTCCCTCGTACAAAATTCTTACAGGGATTGACAGGGTAGATGCAGGGAGGATGTTTCCCCTGGCTGGGGAATCTAGAACCAGGGGTCACAGTCTCAGAATAAGGGGTCGGCCATTTAGGACTGAGATGAGGAGAAATTTCTTCACTCAGAGGGTGGTGAATCTTTGGAATTCTCTACCCCAGAGGGCTGTGGAGGCTCAGTCGTTGAGTATATTCAAAACAGAGAGCGATAGATTTTTGGGAACAAAGGGAATCAAGGGATATGGGGATCGTGCAGGAAAGTGGAGATGAGGTGGAAGATCAGCCATGATCACATTGAATGGCGGAGCAGGCTCGAGGGGCCGAATGGCTGACTCTTGCTCCTATTATGTTCTTATGTAACCCACAACCTTCTGACTGGGAGGCGAGAGTGCGGCCCACTGAGCCTCGGCTGACTGCTACATTTCCTCAGACCATTTTTTCGAACCTGCTGCTTGTGGTCCAATCTGATCGCTTTCAATGTCACTTCCTGACACTAGCCATAAAGGACCAGAGGTATTGAATTCATTTTCCCAACTTGCCATGGTGGGATTTGAACTCTCGACCACTGGGCTGTGGAGACTGGGTCCAGAGTCGGTTCTTGTGCGGCCACCGTTGTTGCAGTCAGAGGCCTTTCAAAATATTTTTGTGGATCTGTTTAGATTTTTTTTTCTTCTTTGAAATGCATCTTTTCGCTGCTTTGTTTAAGGGGAACTGGCCCTGGCTTTTAGTGCCACCCTCTCTGCACATTGCTACAAGTGACACCTCACTGGGTGGAGTCACTGGTGTGGGCCTGGTGTCGACTCAACCAAAAGCACCGTGTCGCTGTCAGCTCCTTTAAACACCAGCCAGTTTATATCTCCAGATGCTCGGTGGATGGGAGTGAGAGCCTGTTCCGAAGGATGGTGTGGTGGGCGATAGACCTGTTGGAGGGTGACTGGGGATAGACGTGTTGAAGAGTGACGGGGGGATGGATGGATGTGTTGAAGGGGGACGGATGTCTGGAACAGAGGAAGCTGAGATGTATAAAATTATGAGGGGCCTAGATAGAGTGGATAGGAAGGACCTGTTTCCCTTAGCAGAAGGGTCAATAACCAGGGGAGATCGATTTAAAGCAATTGGTGGAAGGATTAGAGGAGTTTTGAGGAGAAATGTTTTCACCCAGAGGGTGGTGGGGGTCTGGAACTCACTGCCTGAAAGGGTGGTAGAGGCAGAAACCCTCATCACATTTAAAAAGTACTTGGATATGCACTTGAAGTGCCGTAACCTACAGGGCTACGGACCAAGAGCTGGAAAGTGGGATTAGGGTGGAGAGCTCTTTTTCGACTGGCACAGACACGATGGGCCGAATGGCCTCCTTCTGTGCTGTAAATTTCTATGATTCTATGAAAACAGAAAATGCTGGAAACACTCAGCAGGTCAGGCAGCATCTGTGGAGAGAGAAACAGAGTTAATGGCCCGAAAATTAGACCTAATACGCAAGAGTACGCACTGTGTACTCTCGCGTTTTAGGTCTCCAATTGCCGGTTTCCAGCATGCACTGCGCATGCGCGGGAAAACGGCACTTCGTGAACTCAAAAGGGGGCGGTTCCTAAGTGAACCGTGTGCGCGCTACAGGCTGCGCGCACGCAGTGCACTTAGTGCTTTGAACGCGCAGGTAAGCATGGAAGATTTTACACAAAAAGAAAGGAGGCGTAAGACCCTCTTTTAACAAGGTAAGTAGTTAATTAAGTATTATTTTAAATTTTTTTCAACAGGTTTATCTTTTTTAGAGACTTTAAAGAAAGGTAAGTTTATTTTTATAACTTTTAAAAAGATTTTAAATTTTTTCAAAAATTTAAATTTTTGTTTAAAGTGGTTAATTTATTTAACTATAGTTATTTTATTAATGTGATTTTTTTTTAATTTAATTGAGGTTTAGCTGTTCTTTTGGGGGTAAGTTGTATTCATAGCTTTGACAGTTCTCCTGTCAAAACTATGAATGAAAGATGGTGTGCTGCCATTGGCTCTAACTGAATCACGTGATCCCAGAGCTCGCACGAACTAACTGCGTCTGTGGGTCACGCAAGCACTGCACAGCTGCAGCCTTGAAACTAAAGTTCGTGTGGGCCCGGAGGGAAAAGGTAGGCGCGCAGTGAGATATCGCGGGGAAGCCTTACCCCCGCAGGAACGCTCAGTGTTTAATTTCTGGGCCATTGTTTCAGGTCGATGACCCTTCGTCAGAACTGGAAAAAGTTAGAGATGTAACAGGTTTTAAGTAAGTGCAGCGGCAGGGAGAGGGGGGAGGGGAGGAAAGAACAAAAGGGAAGGTCTGTGATAGGGTGGAAGGCAGGAGAGATTAAATGACAAAAGGGACGATGGTACAAGGCAAAAGGAATGGTAATGGGACAAGTTAAAAAACAAAAGATGGGTCTAGAAGATGCTGCCAGGCCTGCTGAGTATTTGTGGCATTTAGTTATAATCGGCTGAATCAAGTAACTGTTTGATTTGTTGTGATATGCGTGGATTTCTTGTAAATTGCATGGAAATAATTTTTTAATAAAATTGTTTATCTTTTCAAGGGTTAACAAAAGAGAACCCTGATGTTCCGACAACAGACTTGAACATTAGGTAAGGGAATTTTGTTAATCCATATAATAACATAGACATTATACTCCATTCAATATTACTAGCAGCATAAACAATAGCAGTTGTGCTATTCAATAACAAGAAAGACTTGCATTTCTATAGCGCCTTTCACGACCACCGGATGTCCCAAATCGTTTTACAGCCAATGAAGTACTTTTGGAGTATAGTGACTGTTGTAATGTGGGAAACGTGGCAGCCAATTTGCGCACAGCAAGCTCCCACAAACAGCAATGTGATAATGACCAGATAAATTGTTTTAGTGATGTTGATTGAGGGATAAATATTGGCCAGGACACCGGGGATAACTGCCCTGCTTTTGTTTGAAATAGTGCCACGGAATCTTTATTGTCTACCTGAGAGCAGACGGGGCCTCGGTTTAACGTCTCATCTGAAAGATGGCACCTTCGACAGCGCAGCACTCCCACAATACTGACCCTCCGACAGTGCGGCGCTCTCTCAGCACTGCACCTCCGACAGTGCAGCGCTCCCTCAGTACTGCACTGGGAGTGTCAGCCTAGTTTTTTATGCTCAAGTCTCTGGAGTGGGACTTGAACCCACAACCTTCTGACTCTGAGGTGAGGGTGCTACCCACTGAGCCACAGTTGGCACACAATAGAATGCACGCCATGAAGCCAAAGTGTCGATCACAAATGTCAAATTGTATACGTTCTTTCCAAATTGTACCCTCACCCTCGATATGTTTTGATGATATGAGCTCACTCCAGATTATTTTTTCTGGCGTCCAATGCAAAAACCCACTTCACAGGGAAGCTATAAACTGAAACATGATTTAATGTGTCAAGTAATCTGGCAAAACGGGCAACAAGAAGAACAATGAACTCTTTCACCAATAAGGTATCACTGTACCCTCTTGATCTGTCTAACAGATCGACACATAACACTAATATAGGAACGTAGGAATTACTGGGCGAAAAAAGACCAAGGTCCATCTAGATCGCCTTTTACCATCCCCGACACCATCCCGGCTATCGTGCTGAAGACTTGTGCTCCAGAACTAGCCGCGCCTCTAGCCAAGCTGTTTCAGTACAGCTACAACACTGGCATCTATCCGACAATGTGGAAAACTGCCCAGGTATGTCCTGTCCACAAAAAGGAGGACAAATCCAATCCGGCCAATTACCACCCCATCAGTCTACTCTCAATCATCAGCAAAGTGATGGAAGGTGTCATCAACAGTGCTATCAAGTGGCACTTACTCACCAATAACCTGCTCGCTGATGCCCAGTTTGGGTTCCGCCAAGATCACTCAGCTCCAGACCTCATTACAGCTTTGGTCCAAACATGGACAAAGGAGCTGAATTCCAGAGGTGAGGTGAGAGTGACTGCCCTTGACATCAAGGCAGCATTTGACAGAGTTTGGCATCAAGGAGCCCTGGTAAAACTGAAGTCAATGGGAATCAGGGGGAAACCGCTCCACTGGCTGGAGTCATACCTAGCACAAAGAAAGATGGTTGTGGTGGTTGAAGGTCAATCATCACAGCCCCAGGACATTGCTGCAGGAGTTCCTCAGGGCAGTGTCCGAGGCCCAACCATCTTCAGCTGCTTCATCAATGACCTTCCCTCCAACATAAGGTCAGAAATGGGGATGTTCGCTGATGACTGCACAGTGTTCAGCGCCATTCACAACTCCTCAGATAATGAAGCAGTCCATGCCCGCATGCAACAAGACCTGGACAACATTTAGGCTTGGGCTGATAAGTGGCAGGTAACATTCACGCCACAGAGTGCCAGGCAATGACTATCTCCAACAAGCGAGAGTCTAACCACCGCCCCTTGACATTCAATGACATTACCATCGCCGAATCCCCCACCATCAACATCCTGGGGGACACCATTGACCAGAAACTTAACTGGACCAGCCACATAAATACTGTGGCAACAAGAGCAGGTCAGAGGCTGGGTATTCTGCGGTGAGTGTCTCACCTCTTGACTCCCCAAAGCCTTTCCACCATCTACAAGGCACAAGTAAGGAGTGTGATGGAATACTCTCCACCTACTTGGATGAGTGCAGCTCCAACAAAACTCAAGAAGCTCGACACCATCCAGGACAAAGCAGCCCGCTTGATTGGCACCCCATCCACCACCTTAAACATTCACTCCCTCCACCACCGGCGTACCGTGGCTGCAGTGTGTACCGTCTACAAGATGCACTGCAGCAACTCGCCAAGGCTTCTTCGGCAGCACCTGCCAAACCCGCGACCTCTTCCACCTAGAAGCACAAGGGCAGCAGACGCATGGAAACACCACCACCTCCAAGTTCCCCTCCAAGTCACACACCATCCTGACTTGGAAGTATATCGCCGTTCCTTCATCGTCGCTGGGTCAAAATCCTGGAACTCCCTCCTTAACAGCACTGTGGGAGTACCTTCATCACACGGACTGCAGCGGTTCAAGAAGGCGGTTCACCACCACCTTCTCAAGGGCGATTAGGGATGGGCAATAAATGCTGGCCTTGCCAGCGACGCCAGATCCCATAAACAAGTTAAAAAAAGTAATCCCTTGATACGATAATGGAGTTCTTGACTAATCTCTTTCCATTAGTCTATGATAGACCCAGACAGGAGGCAAGGCAAACCCCTGGGCAAAGAAAGCTTTTGGACGGGATTCATTGCCCATCCTTAGTTGTCCTGAGATGGTGGTGGTGGGCCGTCTTCTTGACCACTGGCGGTTTGATATAATTGAGCAGCTTGCTAGATAAGAATCAACCATGTTGGTGTGGGACTGAGACACATCTCGGCCAAGACAGGGTAAGGACTGCCGGGTTCCTTCCCTAAAGTACATTCGTGAACCAGATGGTTTTTATGGTCACTTTTACTGATACTAGATTTTTTTAAACGGAATTCTTCTTCTGAAACTGCCATGGTGGGATTTGAGCTGATTCTGGGTTGCTGGTCCAGTAGTAGAACCACTGCACTATCATACCACATCATTCTTTGTGTTTTTCAGGGATGAATTCAACTTGAAAAAGCAAGCAGCAGAGGTAAATTTATAATTCAAAATTCTATAGTTTGCTCTGTAGCATTTAAAAGAAAAGTGTTTTGCAAACATTCTATAGTTTGGGGAGATAAGGAAATTCCTGCAACCCTCCATCCACGTCCTGTTTGAACGCCTCCAATCTGGTTTCCATCCCTTCCATGGTACTGACACCATCCTGGTAAAAGGTGCCATCCTGTGTGACTGTAACCATGGCGTGCTGCCCCTCCTTGTCCTTCTTCACTTCCCTGCTACTTTTGAAATGGCTGACCATTCTATCCTCTCCTCCGTGGGTCATCTTCGTGGCCACGTACTCCTGGCACCTTTTCTAGCCAGAACAATACAGTCAATTCATATTGTTCCATGGCTTCTCCTCGTGTGCCTGCACAGTCACCTCTAGCATAACCCAAGATCCATCCTCAGCAAGATCATCTGTAAACATTGTGCTCAATCCAACCCTACCTCTCCACCTCCAGCCTTGATTCTATCACTCGCCATGCTATCTGACTGCCGACCGGATATAAAACCCTGGATGAATCAGAATTTGTTGCAGCTCAACCTTAGTAAGACTGAAGCCGCCCTGTTTGACTCCCACTACACAATTTGTATCTCGGGCACCAATTCCATCTCTTTCTCTTGGCTGCTTGTTGTATTTGACCCTGAGCCAGGCTTCAAATTCCACATCTGGTCACTTGCCAAGACCACGTATTTCCACCTCTGTAACATTGCCCAACTACGCCCGTACCTCACCTCACAGCTGCTAAAAGCTTCATAATGCCTTTTGTCACCTGTAGGTTCTATTTCTTCAATGCTGTCCTCAACAATCAACCCACCTCATCCAAAATGCAGTGGCCTGTATTCTTATCTGCACAGCCACTATCCATTGACTCCCTAACTACAGCATATTGACTTCAAAATCCTCTCTTCCTCAACTTCAACTGCTTCCATGGCCTCTTAAGAACATAAGAAATAAGAGCAGGAGGCGGCCATTCGGCCCCTCGAGCCTGCTCCGCCATTCAATGAGATCATGGCTGATCTTCTACCTCATCTCCACTTTCCTGCACTATCCCCATATCCCTTGATTCCCTCAATATTCAAAAATCTATTGATCTCTGTCTTGAATATACTCAATGACTGAGCCTCCACAACCCTCTGGGGTAGAGAATTCCAAAGATTCACCACCCTCTGAGTGAAGAAATTTCTCCTCATCTCAGTCCTAAGTGGCCTCGTCACCTATCTCTCAATCTTCCTTAACCATAGGTCCCAGCACACACTTTCTCCTCTTCCGTTCCTCTACAGTGTGGACCCTTTCCCATACACTACAGAACCTGCACTCTGGAATTCTCCTCTTAAACTTCTTTGCGTTGCTATCTCTCTCCCCACCGTCTGAAGCTTCCTCAAATCTCTTCAGTCATGGCCTGACTCAACATTCTCCACCACTTCCTGCTTTAGTATCCACTGCTCGCCATGTAAAGTGCAAGGCACTAAATAAATGTAAGCTTTTGTATGTCATACCCCTCAATTATTTTCTCTGCCAAATATCTATTCTGTTCCCGCCTGAATTTTCTAACACTGCCTCTCTACACTGCCTCCCTGGACAGCTTTCAGCATCCCCTGTATAAAGTATTTGAATCCCTTTTCTGAGTTTGTCTTGGTGTCCCCTTGTTATAGAGTTCTCCTGACCTACGCTCCTTAGAATCTTGAAATCTCAGGGAGATTTTTCCTGAGCCTTCATTTCTCCAGTACCACCGTTTCTATCTGTTGCAGCCTCTCTTTGTAGCTCAAGTTAAAATATCTATATCATTTCCCTTTTGATTTACTTTCTACATGCTGATCTGATAGATGCCAGGTAAAGTGGAGATCAGAGTCCCAATCCTCCACTGTAGTGAGAGTGACTGGCAATGTGGTGAGAGTGGTTTCCGAGGTTGCAGAAATGACCTGCCAACTCCTGACAGCTAAATCTCTGCTCAAAATGGAGTCAGCAGAGCCTTCCCCTCAGGCAAGGGATCAGGTGTAATGTGGGAGTATTGATGTCTCTGAATTCATGGACTCACATAATGGCCACTGAGCTTCCGCCTGCCCTTCACAGGCGAGGTTCCCGAGGTGCGTGAATCCCGTGATCCAGCAGTCAAAGCCAATACCTGCTGTTAAAAAGCCTCTTAGGAGTCTCCCAACAAGCAGTGATGTACCTCAGTGAGGTCGCCCGCCTCTCCGAGCGGGTCCGTGGCGAGCTGGGAAACGCGCCGAGTTAAATGTGGGATTATAGCGGATTACCAGCGCTGGCAATCGTGGCGATTTTTACTGTTCTCCCGCCCCTAAACTCACACGCTCGAGACTGGGAAAATCCCAGCCAATATTTCTAAATTTATTCACAGCAAACATGCTATCAAGGAAACAGTTGGGCCTTAATCTCAGGATCTTCCATTTACAGAAATCAAGTTTTGTGGCCTTAATGAGAAAGATCTGCTTAACATAGGGTCACCTTAGCAGCAGAATAATACAGTGTGTGTTTTCTGGCACAATCCCCCCGCCAACAACAAAACAATTTACTGTGAGCAATGCCACGGGAGATTCACTAGTCATACTTAATACTTCCTCGTTCTGCCCTGGACGATCTAGCTTTGTGTTGAGAAGAATTTATGAGCGTGGACACAAAGTTATTTAAGATCAATGCCATTCCTCAGTCACGTGATGTCGTGCTATCCTTGGGAGCCTTCAGGCACCCAACTGTCTCCTTGATAGCATGTTTGCTGTGAATATATTTAGAAATATTGGCCGGGATTTTCCCAGTCCCAAGCGTGTGGGTTTAGGGGCGGGTGAACAGTAAAAATTGTCGCGATTGCCAGCGCTCGTAATCCTCTCTAATCCCGCCGACATCCGCATTTAACTCGGCGCGTTTCCCAGCTCGCCACGGACCCGCTCGGAGAGGCGGGCGACCTCACTGAGGTACATCACTGCTTGTTGGGAGACTCCTAAGAGGCTTTTTAACAGCAGGTATTGGCTTTGACTGCTGGATCACGGGATTCACGCACCTCGGGAACCTCGCCTGGGAAGGGCAAGCGGAAGCTCAGTGGCCATTGTGTGAGTCCATTAATTCAGAGACATCAATACTCCCACATTACACCTGATCCCTTGCCTGAGGGGAAGGCTCTGCTGACTCCATTTTGAGCAGAGATTTAGCTGTCAGGAGTTGGCAGGTCATTTCTGCAACCTCGGAAACCACTCTCACCACATTGCCAGTCACTCTCACTAAATTGTAGGATTGGGACTCTGATCTCCACTTTACCTGCCATCTATTACATCAGTATGGGTGCCGCTTATGCTGTCTCACCTTGGACCTCAGAATCGAGCCCCAGCACCACCAACACCAATAACACCGGCCACACCAGCAGCAGCAGCAGCAACACCAGCAGCAACACCAGCAGCCTTCTCCCCACCGACCTGATGCTCCACAGGAGAGCGGGGATCAGCACAGGGCTGCACCGCGCTGGAGGCGATACCCCCAACACAGGGTATACAGGCAGAGGATGAGCTTCCTGGACATGACTGAGCAGCAGCGCTTCAGGAGGCTCAGGCTATCGCGCCAGGTCATCGCAGACATTTGCACATTGCTGCCCAGAGGACCTGGTGGACACACCTTAACAGTAGCTGTCAAAGTCACCACTGCCCTCAACTTCTTCACCTCAGGCTCCTTTCAGGGATCTGCAGCAGACATTTGCAGCATCTCGCAGTCGGACACCCACACATGCATCACCCAGGTGACCGATGCCATGTTTCACAAGTCAGCCAATTATGTAAACTTTGCCACTGATGAAGCCAGTGTTACTGAGCGAGCGCTCGCCTTTGTGGCTCTGGCTGGCTTCCCACAGGTGCAGGGTGTCATCGACTGCATACATGTGTCCATTAAGGCACCCTCACATCACCCAAGAGTGTTTGTGAACCACAAGGGCTTCCACTCCCTCACTGCACCCATAGTAAGATCATCATGCATGTGTGTGGCCAGATTCCCAGGGAGCTGTTATGACTCGTGCGGCGCCAGTCCAACCTCCCTCAGCTCATCGCACCTCCGACCAGACTTACTGGCTGGCTGCTTGGATACAAGGGCTATCCACTGAGGACACGGCTCATGACACCCTTGAGGATGCCAAGTACTGAGGCCAAGGAGCGTTATAATGAAAGCCACATCTCCACCAGATGTGTCATAGAACAAGCAATAGGCATGCTGAAGATGCGCTTCAGATGCCTTGATAGATTTGGAGGAGCCCTTCAGTACACACCAGCCAGGGTCTCCAGAATCAGTGTTGTTTGCTGCACGCTGTACAACATAGCGCAGCAGCGAGGATTGGAGCTGCAGGAGGAGCAAGGCGCAGAGTGCACAGCCTCTACGGAGGAGGAGGAGGACGAGCAGGTGGAACATGAGGAGCAGGAGGATGAACCTGAGATGGAGATGGCACCAGCAGCGGCGCACATTGCTGCCCGGGAGGTCCAGGATGGCCTCATCATGGCCAGATTTACTTAACTTGGTCCAATGCACCAATATGCCTGCCAGATGCTGTACTAAGTTCCCCCCCACACCACCCCCAGCTCCAACAACACCATAAAGCAGTCCTACAATGAACAAGACATTCCTCTCACACAAACCCCCAGTGCTCGAGGTTAAGTAATGTCTCACCATTCACTCCAAGTAACAAGGCCACTTCCCAGGTTTGAGGCAAAAATGAACAAAACCAGAAAGTAGTGCAAAGAAATACATTTATGTGTGTAATCAAAATAACTGAAACTTAACACTAACATTTGCTGATACACCCATGTGCTTACCCTTGTGCATCTTGGATTGTGTCATTTTTCTTTTGCGAGTGCTTCTACGAGGTGCAACCCTTGTGGCTTCAGCAGATGTAGAGGCAGGCTGCTCACTTCCCTGCTGCGACTGCTTAGACACTTTTGGCAGACGTCCTCTGGGTTTTGGAGCCTGTGATGGCCCCGCCAAAGACTGCTCCTCCTGCAACTGTGCTGGGGCAGACTCGGCCATCAGGATCCGAGGCAGCAGGTGGGGCTCTGACTGAGGGGGAGGCAACGCGGGAGAAGTGTGAGCGCTCTGAGAGGAGCCTCAACTTCCATGTCCCCTCTCACCATCATCCCTCTCATGGGCCACCCGCACTTCACTGCTAGCAAGGAGCTGGAGAGCACCTTGCTGCACAGCAGTGGGGCCATGAACATCCAAGTCTACCTCAATATCCCTCCTAGAGAGGAGGTCTATGAGCGTCTGCCATCTACTGTCCCCAGCGAGCATGTGCTCATGTGAGTGGCTCATTAGCTGCTCCATGCAGGTGGCCATCCTTTCCATGGAGCAGCACATCGTCACCATCGCCTGCGACATGGTGGTGCTCATGTTGGAGATGGGCTCCTCCATTCTCTGACCATTTGCAGACATCGCGGCTGGAAAAGCTGCCAGAGCCTCCCGCAATTGTTGCTGCCCCTCCAGGATCATCCTCTTTCACGATGGCCCCCGAAGCTCAGTGTCTGCTTGCAGCTCAGCAGAGCTGGGAGCGTCCTGAGCCCTCCGGCGAGGACTCTCCACTGCTGTCCCTGTCAACACCATCTGCTCTTGCTCACTTGTGAGTTGTGAGACACCAGGTGACAACACTACTCTATCTCGCAGGACCCACCGAGGTGTGGGTACCTGCGCTGGTGCTGGCTGTGTTTGTGTCTGCTGACGCTGCACCCTCAGAGGCTGGAGCTTCCTCTGAGGAGTCGTCTTCCTCCTCCGGCTGGACAGGGGGGGGGGGGGGAGGCGGTGGGCA
The DNA here is from genome assembly GCA_030390025.1 of Squalus acanthias. Classification (NCBI taxonomy): domain Eukaryota; kingdom Metazoa; phylum Chordata; class Chondrichthyes; order Squaliformes; family Squalidae; genus Squalus; species Squalus acanthias. The sequence goes on from JASTWF010000047.1 coordinate 1,163,805, forward strand.
GTTGATGGACCTGTGGGAGAGTAAAGAGATGAATTAGAAGTGTTATAATAAGAATCGGTAACGTTACCATTCTCCTTCTCTTAGGCAGTCCCTCGGAACCGAGGATGACTTGCTTCCACATTAAAAATGAGTTCTCAGGTGACTGATGAGTCCAATGCGGGACCTACAGTCTCTGTCACAGGTGGGGCAGACGGTGGTTGAAGGGGCGGGTGGGTGGGGTGCTTAGGTTGATGTGCGCTCCGTCCGCTGCCTGCGCTTGGCTTCCGTTTGCTCCCGGCGAAGAGACTCGAGGTGTTCGGCGTCTTCCTGGATGCTTCTCCTCCACTTTGTGCGGCCTTGGGCCAGGGATTCCCAGGTGTCGGTGGGGATGTTACACTTTTTCAAGGAGGCTTTGAGGGTGTCCTTGAAGCGCTTCCTCTGCCCACCTGGGGCTCTCTTGCTATGTCGGAGCTCCGAGTAGAGCGCTTGTTTTGGGAGTCTCGTATCGGGCATGGGGACAATGTGACCCATCCATCGGAGCTGATCGAGCGTGGTCAAAGCTTCGATGCTTGGGATGTTGGCCTGAGCGAGAACATTGACGTTGGTTCGCCTATCCTGCCAATGGATTTGCAGGATCTTGCGGAGGCAGTGTTGGTGGTACCTCTCCATTGTTTTGAGGTGCCTGCTGTACATGGTCCATGTCTCTGAGGCATACAGCAGGGCGGGTATCACTGCTGCTCTGTAGACCATGAGCTTAGTGCCAGGTTTGAGGTCCTGATCTTCAAACACTCTCTTCCTCAGTCGACCAAAGGCTGCACTGGCACACTGAAGGCGGTGTTACACTTCGTCATCGACATCTTCCCTTGTTGATAGTAGGCTCCCGAGGTATGGAAAGTGGTCCACGTTGTCCAAGGCCTTGTCGTGGATTTTGATAATCGGGGGGCAGTACTGTGTGGTGGGGGCATGTTGGTAGAGGACCTTTGTCTTACGGATGTTTAGTGTAAGGCCCATGCTCTCGTACGCTTCGGTGAAGGTGTTGACGATGGTTTGGATTTCGACCTCCGAGTGAGCGCAGACGCAAACGTCGTCTGCATACTGTAATTCAACGACAGAGGATGGGACGACCTTGGATCTGGACTGGAGGTGACGGAGGCTGAACACTTTCCCATTTGTTCTGTAAATTAGCTCCACTCCAGCGGGGAGCTTACTGAGGGGGAGATGGAGCATTGCAGCAAGGAAGATCGAGAAGAGCGTTGGTGCGATGACACAGCCTTGCTTGACCCCGGTTCGTACGTGAATTGGGTCTGTGGTGGAACCGTTGGTCAGGATCACGGCTTGCATGTCGTCGTGAAGCAGGCGGAGATGAATTAGAAGTGTTATAATAAGAATGGGTAACGTTACCATTATGCACATGATGACATGTCACTGGCTGCTGACATCAGTCACCGTATGAGTGACTGTTGTATGCCATGTGGCTGTATGAGATGTGATTCTGTCACCAGGTTGCTGGGATGTCCCCCTCTCTCCCACCATCAGCAGCTCTGCAACTCCAGAGATCTCCAGAGCCACCTCCTCTGCTGGAGTCAATTGAGTGAAGACTGGAGGAGGTACCTCCGGTTCTCTGCCTCTCCCTATTGTTGTGGGCTCTCTTATCCTGCAAGGAGGGAAAGAAGAGAAGTTTGAGTGAGAGTGATGGAATGACTGTAAGGAAGGGATGGGCTACATCTGTAGACGGTGACTATGAGGGAGTGGGGTGCCAATGCCAAATGGCGGCCTCCTGTGGTGTTACTTGCTGTGATTGCATTAGGATGAGGGTGAGAGTGAGGGATGGTTAGTCAGATGGGGATGTGAGTACGTACAAAGAGAGAAAGGGATGGGTGGAGGTGCCAGGCAGGTTGGTGTGAGGAGTGATGTGCAAGAGTAGGTTTGGGAAGGCAGAGTGATGGGGTTGGGATGACAGGCGTCTCAGGATGTAGGTGAGTGTGGCATTGTACTCATGAGGTCAGTGAAGCGTTTCCTGCACTGGATCCACGTCCTCCTGACCATATCCCTACTGCTGACCTCCTCTGCAATGTCTAGCCATACGCTCTTTGTGTCTTTTGCTGGTCTTTTTCTGCCATCCCCAGGGAAGAGGACCTCCCTGCGTGCTCTTTCTCCCTGGACCAGCACTTCCGGGGAGGCATCTGGGAATCTTGAGGCTGCCTTCTGTCTTTGTGTCTCCAGGACCCACAGATTTGTCAATGTTATGCAGCAATTTAGAGCTCTGGAAATCACCTCCAACACTCCTACAGCAACCTGCCAATGAGATGCGTGCAAGGCTTTTAAATATCCACGCTGGAAATGAGTCATTGATGACGTCATGAGACCCGCTCCATTTAATTGGGCCGGAAACATACTTGACTGGTTTAATTGGGGTCATGAAGTAAAGGTCGCAGTGCAGAACGCGCTGTTCACATCTTCGGGTTCCCGACCCTCTACGCGGCACGCACGCACGCAACCCGACTCCAACGCAAAGGTTCCGGCCATTGTGCCTGAAATTGCTCAGCACTTTTGATGGACTGCCACCTTAACTTTCAAATTCCCACTGGGCATAATAAGGGGTGGAACCTGGCACAATCTGCACAGATAATCCTCATCCCCTGGCGGAAGTGGGCCTGGCTGGAGGTCCAGGCCAGGGTCAGTGGTGGAGTTCCATGGCCATTGTTCTTTATATTTCTCATAATCTTATTCTTGTTTTCTATGTTTTTATTCTATCTGGCCAGTTTCTTAAACTTTTATCTTATTATATATAGGGTGGTGGAGGCAGATTCAATCACGGTTTTCAAAAGGGAGTTGGATAAGTATCAGATGGAAAGAAATTTGCAGGGCTACGGGGAAAGGGCGGGGGAGTGGGACTAGCTGAAGTGCTCTTGCAGAGAGCTGGCACGGGCTCGACGGGCCGAATGGCCTCCTTCTGTGCTGTAACCATTCTATGATTCTATTAACTAAAATTGGACCTCTTTCGTCCTTCCTGTGCCAATACCTGGCTGGAAATGGCAGACCCAGTATCTCTGCGCCCCCCCACCCCCCTCCACATAGGTTGCTTAACTATTTGACACATCTAACAGTCCAGTACCACGTCTAGAAACACAAAGACCAATAATATGTTGGAAGGCGCCCTGTATGTCATGCATGAGGGTTTGATGTCTTCAGTGTGTTTGAGGTTTTCAGTGCCTGCCAACACGTAGCAAATGGGAGACGATGCACAAACTGTGTGAAAGACTAAAATATGCCCCAAAATATGTGTAAATCATGGTACCCGAACAGTGTTCCAGGAGGAGGCCATTCGGCCCCTCGAGCCTGTTCCGCCATTCGATGAGATCACGGCTGATCTGTGAGCTAACTCCATATACCCGCCTTTGCCCCATATCCCTTAGTCCTTTGGTTAACCAAAATCTATACATATAGATCTATCCCCCTGCCCGATCCCATTAGCTTTTAAATTTTTACTTTTTCACATCTTTATGTACTTTTCTTTAAAAGTTGCCTTGAGAGTCAAAAGGAAGTGCAATATTCAAGTCAAGCAGGCTTAGAGAGTGGGGTGACAACTAGACCAAGCCAGAGGGAGAAAGAGGAGAGAGAGGGAGAGAGGCAGGGAGGGAGAGAGAGAAAGGTGGAAGGAAAGAGGGTTTTTTTAAATTTGTTTTTATGGGATGTGGGCGTCGCTGGCAAGGCCAGCATTTATTGCCCGTCCCTAATTGTCCTTGAGAAGGTGGTGGTGAGCTGCCTTCTTGAACCGCTGTAGTCCGTGTGGTGAAGGTACTCCCACAGTGCTGTTAGGGAGGGAGTTCCAGGATTTTGACTCAGCGATGATGAAGGATCGGCAATATATTTCTGAGCCAGGATGGTGTGTGACTTGGAGGGGAACTTGGAGGTGGTGGTGTTCCCATGTGTCTGCTGCCCTTGTCCTTCTAGGTGGTAGAGGTCGCGGGTTTGGGAGGTGCTGCCGAAGAAGCCTTGGCGAGTTGCTGCAGTGCATATTGTAGATGGTAAACACTGCAGCCACGGTGCGCCGGTGGTGGAGGGAGTGAATCAAGTGGGCTGCTTTGTCCTAGATGGTGTTGAGCTTCTTGAGTGTTGTTGGAGCTGCACTCATCCAGGCAAGTGGAGAGTATTCCATCATACTCCTTACTTGTGCCTTGTAGATGGTAGAAAGGCTTTGTGGAGTCAGGAGGTGAGACACTCGCCACAGAATGGTGAGGTAAGGAGGAGGATGGGGGTTGGGGAGAGTGATTGACGGGGAGGGGAGAGGAAGAGGAGGAGGATGCGAGGATGGAATGGATGGGAGAGTGGAAAGAAGGGAAAGGGTTGTGAGAAGACTTGGGAAGAAGGAGGAGGACATGGGAAGAGGGGTAGATACTGTTGAATAAGAAGTGGAATAGGAGGGGATGGGAATGGGGGAACAAGAGCAGGGTAGCTGCCTCAGTTTGGGCAGGCGGGCTCACCCACACTCAGTGGAGGCAAAAGTACCTGGGGAGGGGGAGGGCAAACAGTCTGCTCTCAGTGTGGGGATGCTGCCAGTGGAAGGCTTGGAGGCTGGAGGGAGAAACTTTCACAACAGGGAGATGGCAAGGGACGTAAAAATAGGGCGGGTTCTACAACGGGCATACGATCTTCTCTGCTGGTTTACTGCCCAGCCAATCAAGGTGTAAATACAATGCTGAATAACAAGAAGACGTTAACAAACTTGCAGAATGAGCGTGTAAATGGCAAATTAATTTCAACATTGTTAAGTGTGAGGTGGTGCATTTTGCTAGGAAGAATAAGGAGGCCACATACTGTTTGGATAATAAGAATCTAAATGGGGTAGAACATAGAAACATAGAACAGTACAGCACAGTACAGGACCTTCGGCCCTCGATGTTGTGCCGAGCATTGTCCGAGACCAAGATCAAGCTATCACACTCCCTATCACTCTGGTGTGCTCCATGTGCTTATCCAATAACCGCTTGAAAGTTCCTAAAGTGTCCGACTCCACTATCACAGCAGGCAGTCCATTCCACACCCCAACCACTCTCTGAGTAAAGAATCTACCTCGGACATCCCTTCTATATCTCCCCCCATGCACCTTATAGTTATGCCCCCTTGTAACAGCTGCCTCTACCCGAGGAAATAGTCTCTGAACATCCACTCTATCTATCCCCCTCATCATCTTATAAACCTCTATTAAGTCGCCTCTCATCCTCCTCCGCTCTAAAGAGAAAAGCCCCAACTCCCTCAATCTTTCCTCATAAGACCTCCCCCCCAAACCAGGCAGCATCCTGGTAAATCTCCTTTGCACTCTTTCCAATGCTTCCACGTCCTTCCTATAGTGAGGTGACCAGAACTGCACACAATATTCCAAATGTGGTCTCACCAAGGTCCTGTACAGTTGCAGCATAACCTCACGGTTCTTAAACTCAAACCCTCTGTTAATAAACGCCAACACACCATAGGCCTTCTTTACTGCTCTATCCACTTGAGTGGCAACCTTCAGAGATCTGTGGATATGAACCCCCAGATCCCTCTGCTCCTCCACGTTCCTCAGAACCCTGCCGTTGACCCTGTAATCCTTATTCAAATTTGCCCTACCAAAATGAATCACCTCGTACTTATCAGGGTTAAATTCCATCTGCCATTTTTCGGCCCAGCTCTGCATCCTATCAATGTCTCTTTGCAGCCGACAACAGCCCTCCACCTCATCCACTGCTCCACCAATCTTGGTGTCATCAGCAAATTTACTGATCCACCCTTCAGTCCCCTCCTCCAAGTCATTGATAAAAATCACAAACAGCAGAGGACCCAGCACCGACCCCTGTGGCACACCGCTGGTAACTGGTCTCCAGTCCGAAAATGTTCCATCCACCACCACCCTCTGCCTTCACCTGAGGAAGGAGCGATAGTTCCGAAAGCTTGTGATTTCAAATAAAACTGTTGGACTATAACCTGGTGTTGTGCGACCTCTCAATTCTATGAGATAGCCAGTTACTTATCCAATCGGCCAAATTTCCCTCTATCCCACAACTCCTTACTTTCTTCATGAGCCGACCATGGGGAACCTTATCAAACGCCTTACTAAAATCCATGTATACGACATCAACTGCTCTACCTTCATCTACACACTTAGTTACCTCCTCAAAGAATTCAATCAAATTTATTAGGCAAGACTTACCCTTCACGAATCCGTGTTGACTATCCCTGATTAAGTTGCCCCTTTCCAAATGGTCATAAATCCTATCCCTCAGGACCTTTTCCATTATCTTACCAACCACCGAAGTAAGACTAACCGGCCTATAATTACCAGGGTCATTCCTATTTCCTTTCTTGAAGAGAGGAACAACATTCGCCACTCTCCAGGGTAGAAGAACAAAGGGATCGAGGGGTACAGATTCACATCACTAAAAGTAGCAATGCAGGCTAACAAGCTCATAACATTGAAAAGCAGACAAATTATGTTAAACTTATCCAGAATCTTGGTTATATTTTGGAGCACTAATCACAGTTCTGTTCTCCATATTACAAAAAGGCTATAGAGGCACTGGAGAAGGTGCAAAGAAGATTTTTTTTTCATTCGTTCCTGAAATGTGGGCGTCGCTGGCAAGGCCAGCATTTATTGTCCATCCCTAATTGCCCTTGAGAAGGTGGTCACCTTCTTGAACTGCTGCAGTCCGTGTGGTGAATGTGCTCCCACAGTGCTGTTCGGGAGGGAGTTCCAGATTTTGACCCAGTGATGATGAAGGAACAGAGATATACTTCCAAGTCAGGATGGTGTGTGACTTGGAGGGGAACTTGGAGGTGGTGGTGTTCCCATGCGCCTGCTGCCCTTATCCTTCTAGGTGGTAGAGGCTGCGGGTTTGGAAGGTGCTGCCGAAGAAGCTTTGGCGAGTTGCTGCAGTGCATCTTGTAGATGGTACACACTGCAGCCACGGTACGCCGGTGGTGGAGGGAGTGAATGTTTAAGGTGGTGGATGGGGTGCCAATCAAGCGGGTTGCTTTGTCCTGGATGGTGTCGAGCTTCTTGAGTGTTGTTGGAGCTGCACTCATCCAAGCAAGTGGAGAGTATTCCATCACACTCCTTACTTGTGCCTTGTAGATAGTGGAAAGGCTTTGGGGAGTCAGGAAGTGAGGCACTCGCCGCAGAATACCCAGCCTCTGACCTGCTCTTGTAGCCACAGTATTTATGTGGCTGGTCCAGTTAAACTTCTGGTCAATGGTGACCCCCAGGATGTTGATGGTGGGGGATTCGGCAATGGTAATGCCGTTGAATGTCAAGGGGCAGTTGTTAGACTCTCGCTTGTTGGAGATAGTCATTGCCTGGCACTTAGGTGGCGCGAATGTTACCTGCCACTTATCAACCCAAGCCTGAACGTCGTCCAGGTCTTGCTGCATGCGGGCATGGACTGCTTCATTGTCTGAGGAGTTGCGAATGGAACTGAACACTGTGCAATCATCAGCGAACATCCCCACTTCTGATCTTATGATGGAGGGAAGGTCTTTGATGAAGCAGCTGAAGATGGTTGGGCCTAGGACACTGCCCTGAGGAACTCCTGCAGCAATGCTGTGGGGCTGTGATGTTTGGCATCCAACAACCACAACCATCTTCCTTTGTGCTAGGTATGACTCCAACCATTGGAGAGTTTTCCCTCTGATTCCAATTGACTTCAATTTTACTAGGGCTCCTTGATGCCACACTTGGTCAAATGCTGCCTTGATGTCAAGGGCAGTCACTCTCACCTCACCTCTGGAATTCAGCTCCTTTGTCCATGTTTGGACCAAGGCTTTAATGAGGTTGGGAGCCGAGTGGTCTTGGCGGAACCAAACTGGGCATCAGTGAGCTGGTTATTGGTGAGTAAGTGCTGCTTGATAGCACTGTCGATGACACCTTCCATCACTTTGTTGATGATTGAGAGTAAATTGATGGGGCGGTAATTGGCCGGATTGGATTTGTCCTGCTTTTGTGGACAGGACAAACCTGGGCAGTTTTCCACATTGTCGGGCAGATGCCAGTGTTGTAGCTGTACTGGAACAGCTTGGCTAGAGGCACAGCTAGTTCTGGAGCACAAGTCTTGAGCACGATAGCCGGGGTGTTGTCGGGGTCCATAGCCTTTGCTGTATCCAGTGCACTCAGCCGTTTTTTGATATCACGTGGAGTGAATCGAATTGTCTGAAGAGTCATAGGGGGAGAAATTCAGTATCGCCCCATTTGGGGCGCAAATTATCGGCCGGGCGCAAAGATTAGCGCCTGGCGCTAATTATCGCCACCGACTGCAAACTTGACTTTTATCGCCCCTGGAGGTGATTGGAGCGCTAAATCAGGCGCTTCACACCTGTCTTAAGGCGCAAAGGCCGAGCAGTGAGGCGCTAACTCAGAGCGCTGGCGAAGCTCATGTAATGTCAGTCAGCAATGGAACACACACACAATGGCACGGGCCAGTTCTTAAAGGGGATGGTTGATCTTGCTTTCCATCCACATCCTGCTCATTGCAGCCTTGAATCTCGGCCTGGAGAGACCTGCACATCAAATCTGCTGGAAAGAACAATGGAGCGTACCAGGCAAAGAGCTCAGAGTGCAGCCCCCACAGTCTCTTCTAAATCGATACAAGGAATGGCAAATCAAAATGAACCTGCAAAGTGCTGCTCAGTACCCAAAACTCCTTCACACAACGTTGAATCTCTCCAGAAGTCTCTCTCTCTCTCTCTCTCTCTCAGAATGCGTAGTTCAAAAATGGCACCAACAATAAAAGGCAGGAAGCGATCACCTTTAAATAGCGCTCCCCCTTTCCCTTCATGACTGCAGAACGCTCCCCTCAACCTGTCGTTGCTAGCGTCAGGCGGTAAGGCAGGGGGCGCCACTCAATATCCGCTCCGGGGCGATACCGGGGCGTTGCGCACTCGACTGACATCACGATCTGCCGGCGCAGGAGATCGTGGCGGTAGTGTTTAGCGCCGCCGCAAAATGTCTAGTTAATTTCGCAAGTGGCGCAAACTTCGCTGCGCCTGGGCGCTAGATGCTTTGCGCCCTATTAGCGCCCTCTTAAGGCGCTAACGGGAGGCGCAACCAACTGAATTTTTCCCCCATAGAGTTATACAGCACAGAAAGAGGCCATTTGGCCCATCGAGTCCGCGCCGGCTCTCTGCAGAGCAACCCAGTCAGTCCCATTGCCCCGCTCTATCCCCGTAGCCCTGTCTTCTGTGATGGTGGGGACCTCAGGAGAAGGCCGATATGAATCATCCACTCGGCACTTCTGTCTGAAGATGGTTGCGAATGCCTCAAAAAAACAAACCTTGATCCCTCCGTCCTTGCAAACTACCGCACCATCTCCAACCTCCCTTTCCTCTCCAAAGTCCTTGAATGTGTTGTCGCCTCTAAAATCCATGCTCATCTGTCCCGCAATTTCATGTTTGAATCCCTCCAATCAGGTTTCCGTCCCGCCACAGTACCGAAACGACTCTCATCAAAGTCACAAATGACATCCTTTGTGACTGTGACAAAAGTAAACTATCCCTCCTCGTCCTTGTTGACTTGTCTGCAGCCTTTGACACGGTTGACCACTCCATCCATCTCCAACGCCTCTCCACTGTCGTCCAGCTAGGTGGGACTGCACTCACCTGCTTCCATTCTTATCTATCTAATCGTAGCCAGAGAATCACCTGCAACAGTTTCTCTTCCCGCTCCCACATCGTTACCTCTGGAGTCCCCCAAGGATCTATCCTTGGCCGCCTCCTATTTCTCATCTACATGTTGCCCCTTGGTGACAACATCCAAAAACACAGCATTAGTTTCCACATGTACTCTGATGACACCCAGCTCTACTTCACTACCACTTCTCTCGACCCCTCCACGGTCTCTAAATTGTCAGACTGCTTGTCCGACATACAGTTCTGGATGAGCAAAAATGTTCTCCAATTAAATATTGGGAGACCGAAGCCATTGTTTTCGGTCCCCGCCACAAACTCCGTTCACTAGCCACTGACTCCATCCCTCTCCCTAACATCTGTCTGAGGCTGAACCACACTGTTTGCAATCTTGGTGTCATATTTGACCCTGAAATGAGCTTCCGACCACATATCCGCAGCATAACAACGACCGCCTACTTCCATCTCCGTAACATCGCCCGTCTCTGCCCCTGCCTCAGCTCATCTGCTGATGAAACCCTCATCCATGCCTTTGTTACCTCTAGACCTGACTATTCCAACGCACTCCTGGTTGGCCTCCCACATTCTACCCTACATAAACTTGATGTCATCCAAAACTCGGCTGCCCATGTCCTAACTCGCACCAAGTCTTGTTCACCCATCACCCCTGTGTTCGCTGACCGACATTGACTCCCGGTTAAGCAGCGCCTCGATTTCAAAATTCTCATCCTTGTTTTCAAATCCCTCCATGGCATCGCCCCTTTCTATCTCTCTAATCTCCTTCAGCCCCAGAGCCCCCCGAGATATCTGCGCTCCTCTAATTCTGCCCTCTTGAGCATCCCCGATTATAATCGCTCAACCATTGGTGGCCGTGCCTTCTGTTGCCCGGGCCCTAAGCTCTGGAATTCCCTGCCTAAACCTCTCCGCCTCGCTACCTCTCTTTCCTCCCTTAAGACGCTCCTTAAAACCTACCTCTTTGTCCAAGCTTTTGGTCACCTGCCCTAATTTATCCTTATGTGGCTCAGTGTCAAAGGTTTTGTCTTAAAATACTCCTGTGAAGCACCTTGGGACGTTTTACTACATTAAAGGCACTATATAAATACAAGTTGTTGTTGTTATTTCAGCCTTGTCTTTTGTACTCGTGTGCTGGGCTCCACCATCATTGAGGATGGGGATATTCATGGAGCCTCCTCCTCCCGTTTAATTGTCCACCACCATTCACGACTGGATGTGGCAGGACTGCAGAGCTTTGATCTGATCCGTTGGTTGTGGGTTCGCTTAGCCCTGTCTATAGAATGCTGCTTCCGCATTTACAAGGACGATACCAGAACTGAGAGGTTAACCTATCAGGAAAGACTGAACAGGCTGGGGCTTATTTCTGTAGAAAAGAGGAGGCTTAGGGGTGAATTAATAGAGGTCTTTAAAATTATAAAGGGGATTGATAGGGTGAACGTAGACAAAATGTTTCGGCTTGTGAATAGTCCAAAACTAGGGGTCCTACATGTAAGTCAGGCACTAATAAATCCATGAATGAATACTTTGTCCCTTCAAACACTCCCAGGGCAGAAACCACATCTTTTCATAACAGCAATTGGAAATGCTGGGAACACGTCAGCACGAGCTAGCTTGGCCCAGGCTGCTACACGGTGCAAGGACATCTGAGAAAAAAGGAGCGGGGAGGGGGAATAAATTAATTCCTCAAATCACAATATTACATTTTGACGTGTGTAATTTCTTTCATAGGATCATTTGGATAAAGCGGATCTAATGAATAAAGCAAACAGAACCAGTGAAGGTGTTAATGGATTTGAAGGTGTTAATGGATTTGAAGGTAAACAAGGTTTGTTTAACAGAGGCTTGGACACAAATCAAAAGAAGAATGTTGTGGTTTAGGCTTTCTCCCAACAGAATTTTTGCTGTTCACAGCAAAAAGGCACTTTCTGTAAGTAGATCAAGGGGGTTAGATACAGAGTAAAGCTCCCTCTACACTATCCCATCAAACACTCCCAGGGCAGGTACAGCACGGGTTAGATACAGAGTAAAGCTCCTTCTACACTGTCCCATCAAACACTCCCAGGGCAGGTACAGCACGGGTTAGATACAGAGTAAAGCTCCCTCTACACTGTCCCATCAAACACTCCCAGGGCAGGTACAGCACGGGTTAGATACAGAGTAAAGCTCCCTCTACACTGTCCCATCAAACACTCCCAGGACAGGTACAGCACGGGTTAGATACAGAGTAAAGCTCCCTCTACACTATCCCATCAAACACTCCCAGGGCAGGTACAGCACGGGTTAGATACAGAGTAAAGCTCCCTCTACACTGCCCTTGCAAGCACTTACCAGTCATAGCTTTTCCAGTCATTTATATTTTAGTGTTTCTATCAATGTAGAATGGAATGATCAGCAGAACAGTGGATTAGACTTAGGAAAAGTGGAGAAGGTCATTGATAGGAAGAAAGTATTACAGTTCTGCCTTTTTCTGAACACAGCAGGATTTACAGCACAGAAGGAGTCCATTGAATCTATGGTGCCTGTGTCGGCTCTTTGAAAGAGCTTTCCAACTAGTTCCACTCCGCTGCTCTTTCCCCATAGCCCTGCAAATATTTCCTTTCCAAGTATTTATCCAATTCCCTTTTGCAAGTTATTATTGAATCTGCTTCCACCGCCCTTTAAGGCAGCGCATTCCAGATCATCACAATTCGCTGCTTAAAAAACTTTTTCCTCATCTCCCCTCTGGTTATTTTGCCAATTATCTTAAATCTGTGACCTCTGGTTACCGACCCTTCTGCTAGTGGAAACAGTTTCTCTTTATTTACTCTATCAAAACCCTTCATGATTTTGAACACCTCTATCAAATCTCCCCTTGGCCTTCTCTGCGCCAAGGTACATAAGAACATAACAAACAGGAGCAGGAGTCGGCCAATCGGCCCCTCGAGCCTGCTCCGCCATTCAATGATATCATGGCTGATCCAATCTTGGCCTCAACACCACTTTCCCGCTCGCTCCCCATACACCTTGACTCCCTTGTAGTTCAAATGTCTGTCAATCTCCACCTTGAATATATTCACTGACTCCGCCTCCACAGCTCTCTGGGGAAGAGAATTCCAAAGATTCACGACCCTCTGAGAGAAGAAATTCCTCCTCATCTCCGTCTTAAATGGGTGATCCCTTATTCTGAAACTATGCCCCCTAGTTCTAGATTCCCCCACGAGGGGAAACATCCTCTCTGCATCTACCCTGTCAATCCCCCTCAGAATCTTTTATGTTTCAATAAGATCACCTCTCATTCTTCTAAACTCCAATGAGTATAGGCCCAACCTGCTCAACCTTTCGTCATACGTCAACCCCTTCATCCCAGGAATCAACCTAGTGAACCTTCTCTGAACTGCCTCCAATGCAACTATATCCTTAAATATGGAGACCACACCTGTACGCAGTACTCCAGGTGCGGTCTCACCAGCGCCCTGTAAAGTTGCATCAAAACTTCCCTACTTTTATACTCCATTCCCCTTGCAATAAAGGCCAACATTCCATTAGCCTTCCTAATTATTTGCTGTACCTGCATGCTAAGTTTTCATGTACTAGGACCCCCAGATCCCTTTGTACCGCAGCATTTTGTAGTCTCACTCCATTTAAATAATAATTTGCTTTTTCAAGGAGAACAACCCCAGCTTCTCCAGTCTCTCCACATCACTGAAGTCCCTCATCCCTGGTACCATTCTAATAAATGCTACGTTAAAGGTGCTATATAAATGCAAGTTGTTGTAATTCTCCTCTGCACCCTGTCCAAGGCCCTGTTACCCTTCCTGAAGTGTGGTGTCTAGCTGAGGTCTAACCTGTGTTTTATAAAGGTCCAGCATAACCTCCTTGCTTTTATACTCTATGCCTCTATTTATAAAACCAAGGATCCCATATGCTTGTTTAACAGCCTTCTCAACTTGTCCTGCTCCGTTCAAATATACAACAACAACAACTTGTATTTATATAGTAAAACGTCCCAAGGCGCTGCACAGGAGTATTTTAAGACAAAAAATTTGACACCGATCCACATAAAGATAAATTAGGGCAGGTGACCAAAAGCTTGGTCAAAGAGGTAGGTTTTAAGGAGCATCTTAAGGAGGAGAGAGAGGTAGCGAGGCGGAGAGGTTTAGGCAGGTATGTTAACACCCAGGTCTCTCTGTTCCTTCGCCCATTTTAAAAGTGTAGCCTTTAGTTTATATTGCCTCTCCTTCTTCTTCCTTCCAAAATACATCACTTCACACTTCTCTGCATTAAATGTGTCTGCCCATTTCACCAGTCTGTCTGTGTCCTCCTGCAGCCGGCTGTTGTCTTCACTGTTTACTGCATTGTCAAGTTTTGTGTCATCTACAAACTTTGAAATTATGCCCCCTATGCTCAAGACCAAGTCATTAATATACATCAGAAAGAGCAGTGGCTCTAGTACCGAGCCCTGAGGAACACCACTGAAAAACAACCGTTCACCACTACTCTCTGCTTTCTGTCTCTTAGCCCATTACGTATCCACGCGGCCACTGTCCCTTTAATTCCATGGGCGTTAATTTTGTTAACAAGTCTATTATGTGACTGGGGAGGAGATAATTAGCTACTATTCCCATTTGTGATCACTTTCCAGTGATTTCTGCTGGGAGGTGCGTTTGTGTGGAATTCCAGTGAGGACAGGATTGGGTGTGGGTTTGATGCGATAGATTAACCTGCCAGCAATAATTGTTCAGATGCTTAGCCAGGAAGAGCGGCTTCTCGGGCAGGGTTGTGAATTATGCTCAGTATCGATGCATCACTGCAATGAGATGAGAAGGGAGATAAAATTGGGGAAAAGGGAGACGTCTTCAGTCTCTGACTGAGAATTGAATCAAGGGTACCAGTGATGTTCAACGTGTCTGTGCTCTACTCCCACAGGTGAAAATATAGTTCACTGTTTAGTCACTGGCCTTGGGAATACTTACATCTCCACATTCAACAAAAGCCAATTTGAGTTTCGTGGACACTGCCTGTATGTGCTGCTCAAGAATCAAAATGACCCTCACTCCTTCAGCATTGTGGTAAGTGAAGTAAACGCAACATTTTTATGATGCTTTAAAGGGGTTGGACTGTGCCAATGAAAAGCATTTAGAAACATAGAAACATAGAAGATAGGAGCAGGAGTAGGCCATTCGGCCCCTCGAGCCTGCTCCGTCATTCGATGAGATCATGGCTGATCATCCAAACTCAGTAACCTGTACCTGCCTTCTCCCCATATCCCTTGATACCTTTAGCTTTAAGAAATATATCTAACTCATTCTTGAATATATTTAATGACTTGGCCTCAACTACCTTCTGTGGTAGACAATTCCACAGGTTCACCCCTCTCTGGGTGAAGAAATTCTTCCTCATTTCTGTCCTAAATGGCTTACCCCTTATCCTTAGACTGTGACCCCTGGTTCTGGACTCTCCGACCATCGGGAACATTCTTCCTGCATCTAGTTTGACCAGACCTGTCAGAATTTTATATGCTTCGATGAGATCCCCTCTCATTCTTCTATACTCCAGCGAGTATAAGCCCAATCGACCCAATCTCTCCTCATATGTCATTCCTGCCATCCCAGGTATCAGCCTTGTGAATCTTCGCTGAACTCCTTCCATGGCAAGAACATCCTTCCTCAGATAAGGCGACCAAACTGCACACAGTACTCAAGGTGTGGTCTCACCAAGGCCCTGTACAACTGCAGCAGGACATCCCTGTTCCTATACTCAAACCCTTTCACTATGAAGGCCAACATACCATCTGCCTTCTTCACCGCCTGCTGCACCTGCATGCTTACTTTCAGCGACTGGTGCACAAGGACACCCAGGCCTCGTTGCACTTCCCCTTCTCCCAATCTATTGCCATTCAGATAATAGTCTGCCTTTCTGTTTTTGACACCAAAGTGGATAACCTCGCATTTATCCACGTTATATTGCATCTGCCACGCTTCTGCCCACTCACCCAGCCTGTCCAAATCATCCTGGAGTTTCTCAGTATCCTCCTCGGAGCACACATGCCCATCCAGCTTTGTGTCATCTGCAAACTTGGAGATATTACATTTAGTTCCCTTATCCAGATCATTAATGTATATTGTGAATAGCTGGGGTCCAAGGACCGATCCCTGCGGCACCCCACTAGTCACTGCCTGCCACTTGGAAAAAAGACCCATTAATTCCTACTCTCTGCTTTCTGTCCCCCAACCAGTTCTCTATCCAAGTCAATACCTTGCCCCCAATCCCATGTGCCTTAACTTTACACGCTAATCTCTTATGCGGGACCTTATCGAAAGCCTTTTGAAATTCCAAATACACCACATCCACTTGACCCCAGGTTTCTATCCATGGGGGGTTTCGGGCAATGGGTAGAGTTTGGGGGGTGGGGGGCGAAATTTTATAAAATCAACAGCAATGTCTGAGAGCTCTGACCTCACCCAAAGTAGCTCTCATAAAAGGGAGGTAGAACCTTTGGGGGAGAATTTCGTGTGTTTAGCGCCTCACGTTAGCGCCACGAGATGACGCTAAAACGCCGTTCGGCGCTCTACCGCCAGCTGATGCCGGTTCCAGCACTGCAGGCCATATCCGGCTTGCCGGTACCGCTGCCAGTAAACTTGGTCACCAGGGACATCGCAATCATGGAGATCGTGACGTCAGTGAGTGTGCAACGCTCGCTTGACGCCCGATCTCCCAACTTCATTTTGGCCATTGAACTTACCGGCTGGAGTTAACAACGACAGGTTGAGGTGACGGCAGCAGCAGGAAGCCGGCTCCAGCAACGCTATTTAAAGGGATCCTCACCAATCACTCGCACCTGACAGGTTTGTGAAGTTTGAGTGTCTGGGTGCTACTTCCTGCGACTGCAACAGTTTTCTTTCGTCATTTCAAGGTGATTTGGTATCAGGGAGTGTTCCGGCAAGTACAAAACTCCCTCATTATTTTGAAATGCTTCAAACTACAACGCTTGCTAAAAGTCATGGGGGCTATACTGGCAGTGGACCTCACCCTCCAGCATCTATGATGGAGGGAGCGGAGGCAGCGAGAAAGACGGAAACATGTGCGCAGAGGGAGGAGGAGGACCATCAGGGCTCTCAACAGGAGGCCTTACCTTCTGAGGGTCTTCCGAGAGCACTTCTATCTTCAATAATTGAGGAGCAGTGTATTAGGAGGCTTTGCTTCACCAAGGAGGTGGGCACAGAACTCTTCCACCTCCTGCAACCAGACCTCCAGCCTCAGATTAGGGCGACCACGGCTCTCCCAGTGGCAGTCAAGGTCACCGTGGCCCTCAATTTCTTCGCCAGCGGATCCTTCCAGTCTGCAGCAGGAGACATAGCTAACATCTCGCAGTTTGCCATCCATCGCTGCATCTGGGAGGTCACTGAGGCTCTCTACAGCAGGAGAAGGGACTACATTTCCTTCCCCATCACCAAAGAGAAGCAGGATGAGCGTGCATGTGGCTTTGCCAGGATAGCTTCCCCATGGTGCAGGGCGCCATTGACTGCACCCACATGGCTTTGCGGGCACCGCATAACAATCCTGAGGTATTCCGTAACTGCAAAGGCTACCACTCACTTAATGTGCAGTTGGTGTGCGACCACAGACAGCGAATCCTCAATGTCAATGCCTGCTATCCTGGTGTGCCAGCACTGTTCCATGTCAAGCTTACGGCTGGCTGCTCGGAGACAAGGGCTATCCACTCTCCACCTGGCTCATGACTGCCCTCCTCAACCCCAACACTCCTGCCCAGCACTCATATAATTTAGCCATGCTGCCACCAGGAATATCATCGAGCAGACCATCGGCCTACTGAAACAACGGTTCAGCTGCCTTGACCGCTCGGGAGAAGCCCTCCAGTACTCGCCAGAGCGGGTGTCCCATTTTGTGGTGGTCTGCTGCATGCTCCACAACTTGGCTATCATGAGGGCCCAGCCCTTGCCACCAGGGATTGCGGGACCACCTCAGGAGGAGGACGAGGGAGAGGAGGATGAGGAGGAGGAGGACTAGCAGGAAGAGGACGAGGAGGGAGAGGAACAGAAGGTGGGGGGAGGAGGCAGCCAGACAATCGGCCTTCCAGACGGGCGGTCCATGACCGGCTCATCAGACTCCGATTCGCATGAATGAAATCCCAGATCAATGGGATGCGAAAGGATCTAGCCAGGGTAAAATGGAACCAAAAACTGACAAGAAAAACTGTAACAGAACAATGGGAGATCTTTAAAGAGATGTTCCAAGTACAGGCTAGGTACATTCCAACAAGAGGGAAGGGTAAGGGAACCAACGCAAGGGCTCCTTGGATGATGAAGGAGATAGAGAAGATGATGAAACAAAAAAAGAGGGTGTATGATGAATATCAGGTGAATTCTTCAAGGGAGAACCAGACCAAATACAATAAGTTGAGAGGGGAAGTGAAGATGAAAATAAGATTGGCAAAGAGAGAATATGAGGTTAGAATAGCGGTTAAAATAAAAGGGGACCCAAAAATCTTCTACCGACATGTAAACAGTAAGCGGGTAGTAAGAGGCAGGGTGGGGCCTATTAGGGACAAAGAAGGTGATATATGCTTAGAGGCGCAGGACAAGGCTAGAATACTCAATGAGTACTTTGTATCGGTGTTTACTAAGGAGGTGGATGCTGACAAAATATCGGTAGAAGTGGAAAAGGTAGAAGCAATGGAAGTGGTGAAAATTGATAGACAGGATGTACTAGAAAGGCTGGGTATGCTTAGAGTGGACAAGTCACCTGGTCCAGATGGCTTGCATCCCAGGTTGCTAAGGGAATTGGGGGAGGAGATAGCGGAAGGGCTTGCCATAATTTTCCAATCTTCCTTAGATGCGGGGGAGGTGCCTGAGGATTGGAAAGTGGCAAATGTGACACCATTGTTCAAGAAAGGGTGTAAGGACAATCCTAGTAACTGCAGGCTGGTCAGTTTAACATCAGTGGTGGGTAAAGATTTAGAAACAATAATCAAGGAGAATATTAATGGGCACTTGGAGAGGTTTAAGCTAATTAAGGAGAGCCAACACGGATTTGTAAAAGACAGATCATGTTTGACTAATCTAATTGAATTTTTTGATGAAGTAACAGGGAGGATCGATGAAGGGAATGCAATGGATGTTGTCTACATGGATTTTCGGAAGGCGTTTGACAAAGTACCAAATAGTAGGCTGATTAACAAAATTGAGGCTCATGTAATAGGTGGGTCAGTGGCAGCTTGGATAAGGAATTGGCTGAAGGACAGAAAACAGCAAGTTATGGTAAATGGCTGTTTTTCAGACTGGAGGATGGTAGACAGTGGTGTTCCCCAAGGGTCTGTGCTGGGGCCACTGCTTTTTTTGATGTATATAAATCACCTGGATATTGGAATACAGAGTAGAATTTCTAAATTTGCCGATGACACCAAATTTGGGGGTGTGGCAAACAGTGAGAATGATACCAATCGACTGCAACAGGACATAGAAAGGCTAGCAGAATGGGCAGACAAGTGGCAGATGGAATTTAATACAGAGAAGTGTGAGGTGATGCATTTTGGTAGAAGGAACAGGGAGAGGCAATATACAGTTAATGACACAGTTTTAAAGAGTGTGCAGGGACAGAGGGACCTGGGAGTTAATGTGCATAGGTCCCTGAAGGTGGCAGGACATATTGAGAGAGTGGTTAGCAAAGCATAAGGGGCTGCTCTTTCAAAACTGAGATGAGGAGAAACTTCTTCACCCAGAGGGTAGTAGGTCTGTGGAATTTGCTGCCCCAGGAAGCTGTGGAAGCTACATCATTAAATAAATTTAAAACAGAAATAGATAGTTTCCGAGAGGTAAAGGGAATTAGGGGTTACGGTGAGCGGGCAGGAAATTGGACATGAGGCTGAGTTTGGATCGGTCGAGGCCCTGTGGGTGGCGGAGCGGGCCCAGGGGCTGAGTGGCCGGGTCCTGCTCCTACTTCTTGTGTTCTTTAGATTTGAGGTTAGGATCAGATCAGCCATGATCTTATTGAATGGCGGAGCAGGCTCGAGGGGCCGATTGACCTGCTCCTGCTCCTATTTCTTATGTTCTTATGATCTTGGGTTTCATAAATAGAGGTATTGAGTACAAAAGTAGAGAAGTTATGCTGAACCTTTATAAAGTGCTGGTTAGGCCACAACTGGAGTATTGCGTCCAGTTCTGGTCACCACACTTTAGGAAGGATGTGAAGGCCCTTGAGAGGGTGCAGAGGAGATTTACCAGAATGGATCCAGGGATGGGGGATCTTAGTTACAAGGACAGGTTGGAGAAGCTGGATTTGTTTTCATTAGAGCCAAGGAGGTTGAGGGGTGATTTGATAGAGGTGTACAAGATTATGATGGGTTTGGATAGGCTAGACGGGGAAGGGCTGTTCCCACTAGTTGATGGTACAAGGACTAGGGGACACAGATTTAAGGTTTTGGGCAAGAGATACAGGGAGGATTTGAGGAAAAACTTTTTTACGCAGCGAGTGGTGATGACCTGCAATTCGCTGCCGACGGAAGTGGTGGAAGCGGAGACACTCAATGTTTTCAAGGGCAGACTGGATAGGCACTTGAGGGAAATAAACTTGCAGGGCTACGGGGATAGAGCGGGGCAATGGGACTGACTGGATTGCTCTACAGAGAGCCGGCACAGACTCGATGGGCCGAATGGCCTCCTTCTGTACCGTTATGACTCTAGGGGGGAAAAATTCGGTTACTTTGCGCCTCTCGGGGGCGCAAAGCAACTAGCGCCCGGGTGCGCGAGGTTTGCGCCGCTCGCGAAATTGACTAGAGTTTTTGCGGCAGCACAAAAGTTTACCGCCCCGATCTCCTGCACCCGCAGATCGTGACGTCAGTCGAGCGTGCAACGCCCCGGTGGTGCCCTGGACCGGATATTGAGTGGCGCCCCCCTCCTTTCCGCCTGCCGCAAGCAATGACAGGGAGACTGGATCGTCTCCCAGTCGGTGAGGGGCTGGGGGGGGGGCGCTATTTAAAGGCACCTTCTTCCTGGCTTTTTTTGTGGGAGACATTTTTGCACCACTCATTCAGACAGAGAGAGAGATTCTGAGAGAGAGATAGAGAGACTTCTGCATAGAGTCAACGTTGTGTGAAGTAGTTTTGGCTGCTGAGCATCACTTTGCAGGTACTTTTGGATTTGACCTTCATTACTTCGATTGTCAAGAGAATGCGGGGGCTGCACTGATTCGGGGCATTGTCCTGCGCCTGCAGAATCGGAGGCAACAGAGATGCAGAGAGTGAGTGGCAATCATGGCCAGACGGAGGAGGGCCAACAGGCCTCTGCACAGGAGACCTTACCCTCCCAGGGTATTCTGGGAACAATTCTCCTACATTAATTTGTCTGAGGAGCAGTGTTTGCGCAGGCTGCGCTTCAGCAAGGAGGTGGTCACTGAGCTCTGCCACCTGCTGCAGCCAGATCTGCAGCCTCAACTGAGGACCAGAACGTCTCTGTCGGTGGCAGTGAAGGTCATAGTGGCTCTGAATTTTTATGCCACCGGCTCCTTTCAAGCAGCTACTGGGGACATCGCCAATATCTCCCAGTTCGCGGTCCATTACTGTATCCGTCAGGTCACAAATGTCCTCTATAAATGGAGACGCCAGTACATCTCTTTCCCGATGACCCGGGCCAAACAGCATGAACGCGCATTGGGCTTTGCGAGGATAGCGGGCTTCCCCATGGTGCAGGGCGCCATTGACTGCACGCATGTGGCATTGCGGGCACCGCATGAAAATGCAGATGTTTTCCGAAACCGCAAGGGCTACCATTCCTTAAATGCCCAGTTGGTCTGTGACCACAGACAGCTGATACTCGCCGTCAATGCCCACTATCCTGGCAGCAGCCACGATACTTTCATCCTGCGCCAGACTGGTGTGCCAGACCTTTTCCAGGCACCGTATCAGCCAAGTGGTTGGCTTCTCGGGGATAAGGGTTATCCACTGTGCACCTGGCTGATAACACCGCTCCGTTCCCCCAACACCCCTGCTGAGCTGCGGTACAACGAGAGCCATCTCGCCACCAGGGACATCGTTGAGCAGATGGTCGGCGTGATCAAGCAACGGTTCCGCTGTCTGGACCACTCAGGAGGAGCCCTGCAGTACTCGCCTGAGCGAGTCTCCCTCTTCATAGTTGTTTGCTGCATTCTTCATAACCTGGCAATCCTCAGGACCCAGCCAATGCCACCAGGCCTTGGAGCACCACCGGAGGAGGAGGAGGAGGAGGAGGATGATCAGCAGCAGCACCCAGGCGGGAGGGAGGCCCACAATGTTGCCACTGCAAGGGCCGTCCGTCAACGACTGATAGCAAGCCGCTTCTAGGCCCCTACTGAGGAAATGGCTTCTGTCATGGAGAACAACATGAATGAAACCAACCCGCAACCCCAAAGCCGGCCAAGGCAGCAATGATTCCAAAGGCCAAACATGTACATTTTGAGTACAAAAACTTTTTTATTTTACAAACTCTGTGTGTGTCATTTCCTCATGACAAACTAATAGAAACAAACACAGAAAATCATTAATTAACATAACTGGTTCTCACAACCTGGAGATAATGGCGAAAACACTAAACAAAAGTTTGACCACGAACCTCGGCCTTTAATAAAAACATTCCCAACATTTCGTCACACCTCCGACTTTTTGCCCTTCGAGGGTGATCTACCCTTGCGCACTTCCCCCCTTCCCACCCTACTGCTCCTCCGTAATGGGACCTCAGTGGCTGCAGCAAGGCTGGTGGAAGGCTGCTGATTGTCAGAACCTGAGACTGCAGATGCCCTTGAAGGACGGCCTCGACCAGCTCTGGGCCTGGAGGCCCCGGCTGCAGACTGCACCAACTCTGCATGGGCGGCAGCAGTCTGGCCTACAGGCGGTGGCAAGTGCAATGGGGAAGTGACAGTAGTGGCAGCAGGAATGCTGTCATCTTGAGAGAGGACAGCACCTCCCTGCTCGACCAACACACTGGCACTCCCACGGGGCAGCACCTCAGCATCTGGAGCAATCTGCTGGAGCACAGATTGCTGGCCTGCTGTGGTGCGGGGAGAGCCCCGGGGAAATGTGTCTGAACCAGCGACAATGGCAGCAGTCAGTGCTTGCGTGGCCTCAATCTGAGTCTGCATGAGAGCAGTCTGAGATTGGATCACAGCAGCCAGTGACTGAATTGCAGCACTAAGCATTTGCGAGGCGTCTTCCTGTGCTGCAGCGCAGTGCTCCACACACCTTGCCAGTCCATCAATGCTTTCGTGCACCCTTCCCACTGCACCCATGAGCTGAGTGTGCATGTCCACCGCCTGGATGTTCATTTCAGCGATAAGCCGCTCCTCCTCTGCGTCCAGTGCAGTAGGACTCGCTGGCTTGCTCTCCCTCCGGGGAGAAGGCCCCCGAGCTTCCCTACCCCCATCGCGTTGCTGCAGCCCGCTGGGTCCTGGAGCTTCACCCTCATCAGACTCTTCCCCCCTGCTCCTCTCCAGGGAAGGCGTGTTCCCAGTGTGGGCATGGGCTCCCTCGGAAGACGCTGGCACTGAGGCTCTGGCTTCCTCTTCGTCCTCGCCTGGGGCGTCGCTCCCACTGGCTGGTTGAGGGCCCATCTCCTCAGCTGGTGAATCACCATCTGAAAACAGGGAGGTACAAGAGTGGAATAACAACAGAAAACGCTGGAAAAACTCAGCAGGCCAGGCAGCATCCGTGGAGAGAGAAAGAGAGTTAACGTTTCAGGTCGATGACCTTTCATCAGAACTGGGAAGAGCCGGAAATCAAATAGATTTAAGGCCAGAGTAAAGCTGGGAAAAGGGGGAGGGGATAAAGGAACAAAGGGGGAGATGAAGAGACAATAAGAGACATTAAGAGATATGCAAGGCTGGAGGTGGTGTTAATGTGACAGATTAAGGCTGAATGAAGTGTGAAATCCACTGGCAGGTACAAGAGTGGCTTTAGTGTGAGGACAGGGGGCAGTAAGGGAAGAAGGAGTGGAGCGATTTAGTAAGTTGGATTGAAAGTGTCAAAGGCTGGTGTTGTGAGGGACAAGTGGAATGAGAGAGGACAAAAAGGTGATGACCTTACCATTGCTGTCCCGAACGGGGTCGACCTCTCCAGGGGCGACGGGACCGATCACCTGGCTTGCCACAATCCTGTGGATGCGCGCCTCAAGATCGCTGAGGGGTTGCAGCTGAGGCCGGCCTCCACCTGTCCATTGCTGCTGTCTCCTGTTGTGAGATAGCTTGGCCTGCAAGAAAAAGGACGGCGTCTGAGTAAATATACAGCCATGGTCTTGCCTGATGTGCCTCTCATAGTTGAATAGTCCTTACAATATACAGCGACGGTCTTTCCTGATGTGCCTCCCATAGGTGAATAGCCCTTACTGTATGCAGCCATGGTCTTGCCTGATGTGCCTCCCATAGGTGAATAGCCCTTACTGTATGCAAGGTGTGGAATGTGCGTGTGTGTTTTATGAGAGGGCCATAGGTGTTGGATGAGTGTTGGGCATTGGGGTTTTAAGACCCTCTGGCCATAGAGTGAGGTTGAGATGGAGGGATGGAGAGGTATTAAAAAAAAAGCCACTCACCCTGACGACCCGAGTGAGGTCGTTGAACTTTTTGCGACATTGACTATGGGTCCTGGGCACCATGCTCCTGGAGGAGACGTGCTGAGCCACCTCCCTCCACACTCTTCTGTAGTCGTGCGGCAAAGGCCTCCTGCCACTCTCAGGATAGAGTATAGATCTTCTGCGCTCCACCGCGCCAACCAGAGCCGCCAAGGCCCGCTCGCTGAAGCGCTGAGCTCGTTCTCTCACCCTCTCCATAGTCCTTGGCTGGAAAATTTATGCACATGTCTCTCCAGGCCGAGATTCAAGGTTCCAATGAGCAGGATGTGAATGGAGAGCAAGATCGACCCTCCCCTTTAAGAACTGGCCGGCGCCAGTGTGTCTGTGTTCCATCACTAACTGACATCACCTGCGCTGCACCGCGCTCTG
This sequence comes from Squalus acanthias, assembly GCA_030390025.1. Lineage (NCBI taxonomy): Eukaryota > Metazoa > Chordata > Chondrichthyes > Squaliformes > Squalidae > Squalus > Squalus acanthias. The sequence continues at coordinate 1,188,410 of JASTWF010000047.1, forward strand.
AGTTAGCGCCTCGCTCCTCGGCCTTTGCATCTTAAGACAGGTGTGAAGCGCCTGATTTAGCGCTCCAATCACCTCCAGGGGTGATAAAAGCCAAGTTTGCAGTTGGAGGCGATAATTAGCGCCAGGCACTAAACTTTGCGCCCGGCCGATAATTGCGCCCCAAACGGGGCGATACCGAATTTCCCCCCCCCCCATGACTCTGAGATCCCCGTTGCTCACCACATCCCCATCATTCCATCCCTGTCGCAGGCCGTATCACAGCGTCCTCCTGGGCGCAAATGTAGGGGGTGGTATGTGGGGTCAGCCTCACCGCTGACTCAGTGAGCGGTTCGAATCGCTCCCACGCCCCTGGTTCTAGACCTTGGACTTATTTAGGGGTTGTGAACAAAGATGCGGTAGACAACAGGTTCTGATGAAAGAATTTTGACTTTATTAAAGAAAAAGGTAACAAACTTAAAACACACTTAATGCTTAAACACAGGTTGGGGAACACACGGTATGGGCGAGGGAGAATTACAATATACAAAAACCCTTATCCCTCCCAATCCCACTTCACTAGCTAGGTTGGACTCTGGAGAACCAGGGATAATGCTCACCAAACGAATCCTTGGCAGTTGAGAGTTAGGGTTTAGAGTCTTTGAGTGAAAAGGTTTCGTAAGGCCCTTGTTGCCGCGAGGTGTCCGATGGTCACTGAGGCGGTTGCTCTGGTCTCTTGAACTGCTGGCCTTCTTTGTTGTACTTCGTTCTGTTGAACTCTGCCTCTGTTTAAACTGTCTTCTTCCGAGCTGTGGAACTGCCTTCTTGCAGAACTGTGGAACTCCTTGCTGCTTCTCTCCTCCTCCTGCTCGGGTCGTGTGGCTCCTGTAGCGGTGAGTAACTTGCTGTGTCTTGCTGGGGAATAGGCCCTCAATTATACTGTTTCAGGCCCATTGTATTTTTCGCTTTACTAAATCGGTTTCGTGTTGAAGTGATTTAGGTTTCAGTTGAGGCCTGTTCATTCCATTGTCTTAGGTTTTGGCGGGCTAGTTAAGTTTTGATGATTTTAACTTGGTGTTAATTTGTCCTGATGGCTTCCGATGTTTTCCGTTTAGGCAGGGCCTTTATCTACGCGCCAAATCTCGTCCCTTTTGTCTTAGGTTTTTGGCGGGCTTGTTAATCTGTCCCTGTAGATACTTGGCTGATTGGTTTTTGATGGGGTAATGGGTGTACTGGATGTTTTATTGTTTTCAGGCTTCTAGCATCCTGTTTGGGCCTGGGGATTTCCAAAGGGGTCTTGGATTATTCATTTTTGGATGTGTATGTGAGGTTTTGGGTGAGGCTCTTCCTACTTGGTTGGATTGCAGTGCAAACATTTCCCAGACAGCTTGACTGGGCCCCAATACCTGAAAGCTGTCCACTGCCTCACCATACCCTTTCCTGCAGCCTATGGAGTTTCTGTGACTGCAGGTTTTCCCAATGGCCCTTTTAAAGGTGTCTTATCATCCAAAAGTCATTTTCCTCAGGGTTTTTCTTCCCTGGTCCTTAAAAATGTCCAAAACTGAGGTTTTGACCTCAAATCACTTCATTTAGGTCCCATCATCCCAAATTCGTATAAAAAATCCAAAAATCACCCCCTTTTGGGTTCTGTACGAGTTTCTGGGGGATTTTGCGAAGCCTAGAGCCTAGACAAAGCTGAAATGAGAGACACCACAAAAGATTCCAAACACAATTAATACATTTATAACATCAATACTATTAACTAATCACCCTTGTTCAACCCTTTGGTGCCTGTTGTTTGTGTGCCTTTTCCTACTCCAGTGCTCCTACGACGTGCTCCCCCAGTGGCTGCAGCACGGCTGGTGGAAGGCTGCTGAGTTTCCATGCGGGAGCTCTGGACCTGGAAGGCCCGGCTGTAGACTGTACCATCTTGGCATGGGAGGCAGCAGTCTGGGCTGGCTGGATGACAGGTGTTATGATGTTAAGAACATAAGAAATAGGAGCAGGAGTCGGCCATTCGGCCCTCGAGCCTGCTCCACCATTCAATAAGATCATGACTGATCTTCTACCTCATCTTCACTTTCCTGCACTATCCCCATATCCCTTGATTCCCTTAATATCCAAAAATCTATCGATCTCTGTCTTGAATATACTCAACAACTGAGCCTCCACAGCCCTCTGGGGTAGAGAATTCTAAAGATTCACCTCCCTCTGAGTGAAGAAATTTCTCCTCATCTCAGTCCTAAATGGCTGACGCCTTATTCTGAGACTGTGACCCCTGGTTCTAGACTCCCCAGCCAGGGGAAACATCCTCCCTGCATCTACCCTGTCAAGCCCTGTAAGAATTTTGTATGTTTCAATGAGATCAACTCTCATTCTTCTAAACTCTAGGGAATATAGGCCTAGTCTACTCAATCTCTCCTCATAGGACAAACCCCCCATCCCAGGAACCAGTCTGGTGAACCTTCGTTGCGCTTCCTCTATGTTGAGAGAGCAAAAACGATGGGGGAGTAAGGAACTGGTAGACCAAAGGCATTTGGAGGTGAACCCAATGTTGAAGGACGTAACAATCCACGGGCAAGTGGTGCAGGCACTTTGTTTGTTCGCTGGTGAGGTGGAAGTGGACCAGGTGACTACAAGATGGCAATGCTCCATGGTCCCTGAGTATTTATCCCAGCCACATCACCAGACTAGCTACACAATCTGTCTTTTAAAATTCCAAACAAATTTTTAACCATCCATTCTGCCTTAGTGGGTGATAGATGTGGTCCTCTACAATGCACCCGGGGGTTTGGAGAAGGAAACATTGGAAGGATCATGCGGAAACTTGCTGCAGTATTCACCAATTTAAAAATATCAGTGGTGAGACTGTGGGCGCAAGCTGTGGTCAAGGTGGCGGTAAGCAATAAAAGGCAAGCATAGCCCAAGGTGGCCTCTCTCTCCTCACTATGTAGGGAGCCATGGAGTTGTGCCACTCTGTGGGAATTGGCTACATCCATCGTAGATGAATAACAGCAGCATGTGCCGACGTCTGCTGCCCATATGGAACCGTTACATCTGGATGGTTGAGGCGGGAGGTGTGGAGCAACAAAGGAACGAAGCCCACCACACTGACACCCTTTTCCTTTTCACAGCAGCTTCAGCCTATAACCAAGAAACACAAAGCTACATAGACTTACATAGGATTACATAGACTTACATAGGATTACATAGACTTACATAGGATTACATAGGATTACATAGATTTACATAGGATTACATAGACTTACATAGGATTACATAGGATTACATAGATTTACATAGGATTACATAGGATTACATAGGATATACGGCACAAAAACAGGCCATTCGGCCCAACCAGTCCATGCCGGCGTTTATGCTCCACTCGAGCCTCCTCCCGTCTTTCCTCATCTAACTCTATCAGCATAACCCTCTATTCCCTTCTCCCTCATATGCTTGTCCAGCCTCCCCTTAAATGTATCTATTGTGGCGGATCGCCACCTAAACAGGCATTATCCACTTTTCCGTCCATGGACAATATATCGATGCACCTTCCCTTTAAGGCACCTTACCTTTAAGGCAGGAGTGGGCGGGGCCTCAGGAATTTTCCAGAGAATTCTGGGAGCAGTCTGTTCAGCCATTTTGTGCCATGCAGTTGTATTAAAAAAGTCTCTTGTTTTCCACACATGGATTCAGCCTTAATTCGTGTTTCGCAGCAGCCTCAACACTATACTATTTGCTTCAACCACTCCCTGTGGTAGCGAGTTCCACATTCTCACCACTCTCTGGGTAAAGAAGTTTCTTCTGAATTCCTTATTGGATTTCTTGGTGACTATCTTATATTGATGGCCTCTAGTTATGCTCTTCCCCACAAGTGGAAACATTCTCTCTGTATCTACTCTATCAAAACCTTTCAGAATTTTAATGAACTCTATTAGGTCACCCCATAGCCTTTTTTGAAGAGAAAAGAGACCCAGCCTGTTCATCCTTTCCTGATATGTATACCCTCGCATTTCTGGTCTCATCTATTCATTGAAAGTGTTAAACACAGCCTGCTGAAGAGTTAACCTAATCCTAGGTCTGTTTCATCCAACTCATTGCCTGTTTTGTTGTGGATTACAGTTGGATCAACAAGAGGATTGTCTCCAAGGGAAATGCACCCGAAAGATCATCATCAGCAAAGGCACCAGGCCGGCGCTGGAGCTACTCAACATGACCGTCTTCTTTCAACAAAATGGGTGAGGAGCAGACATACAATGCAAGATGATAACCGATTTAATCCACAGGTTCAATTTGCAACATGTTCAGAGTACAACACACAGCGAGGAGTATGTTACACATGGGGAAACAAATGGCTGCAAGTGTTGCACACAGGATAGCACACAACTCGGAATGTGTTACAAACAGGATGACACACAGTTTGGAGCCTTGCCACTTGCCTCACAAGAAAGAGGAACAGTCAGGCGTGATTTTTCCCGAACTGACTCTGATCCACCCTTGTGTATCTGGCCTTTCTCTTGAACTGGAGGATGGCAGGTGAGGAGAGGGATGAAAAGAGAAGTAAATTTAATCTGTTTCAGGGGAGCAGATAGGGTAGATAGAGAGAAACTAGTTGGCCAGAAATTCGGGTCGGAGGCTTCCCGCGGGTGCAAGCCCCCGACCTGCACTTACCTAGCGCGCCTGCCGTTGTGCTTCGGGCCCACGAGGACTTCGGGTCCTGGGCCTCCTCCAGCTGCCGGCGCGCAGTGCTTGCATATCCCAGGGGCGCAGTTAGTTCGAAGCGTCCCCTGGGATCACGTGGGCCATGGAGAGCCAATCGGAGCAGGGAATCTTCATTCATAGATTTGACAGGAAGACCTGTCAAATCTATGAATAGAGATCGGCCCCAAAACCTAATTAAACTTCAAATAAATTTTTTTTTAAATCACATTTTTAAAATAACTATAAATTACATAAATTAACTATTTTAAACAAAAATGTAAATTTTTGAAAAAATTAATTACAGTTTTTAACAGGGTTAAAAATAAACTTACCTTTCTTTAAAGTATTTAAAAAAGATAAACCTGTAGAAAAAATGTTTAAATTTTACTTAATTCACCACTTACCTTGTTAAAAATGAGAAGTCGCACAACACCAGGTTATAGTCCAACAGATTTATTTAATTTTACAAGCTTTCGGAGCTGTTCGCTCCTTCCTCAGGTAGGTTAGCAGTGAGAGAATCTCCCAGAATTCACAATTTAAACACAGACAAAATCTATTCAAATCTTTCCCTACATCAAAGACACACTAAGAGCACAGCCAAGACAATGAGATGTGTCCCAGGGGGTCCAACGTGTCAAACCACCTGCTGGCTGCATATCCTGTCAATTTGTGTTGGTTCTTGTGTTAGTCTTTTTAAAAAAAAACACCTGGGAAGACCGGCCATGATGTCAAGTCACGTTCTGTATCGTGACATGAACCCGATATCGCGATTGAGGCCATCCTCATGAGTGCGGAACTTGGCTATCAGTTTCTGCTCTATGATTTTGCGCTGTCGTGTATCCCGAAGGCCGCCTTGGAGAACGCTTACCCGCAGATCCGAGGCTGAATGCCCCTGGCTGCTGAAGTGTTCCCCGACTGGGAGGCAACCCTCCTGCCTGGCGATTGTTGCGCGGTGTCCGTTCATACGTTGTCTCAGTGTCTGCATGGTCTCGCCGATGTACCATGCTCTGGAGCATCCTTTACTGCAACGTATCAGGTAGACAACGTTGGCCGAGTCACATGAGTATGTACCGTGTACCTTGTTAAAAGCAGGCCTTGCGCCTCCTTTTTCAACGCGCAGCTGCTGGGGACTTACCCTCACACAGAAACCTGAAAAAAAAACGGAAGTTCCAGGCGTACGTGCTACCTCTCCGGCGCACACGTTTGACCTCCGAACCCCTTCCTTCAAGGGAACGGAAGTTCCGGTTTCCAGCGCATGTGCAGTGCATGTGCGAAACCGTCACTTTCATTGGGTCTACAGGTGAGTACACAGCACGTACTCACCCGTGGAGACCCGAATTTCTGGCCCACCAGTACTATTTCCGCTGGTTGGGGATTCTAGGACTAGGGGACATAGTCTAAAAATTAGAGCCAGACCTTTCAGGAGTGAAATTAGGAAACACTTCTACACACAAAGGGTGGTAGAAGTTTGCAACTCTCCTCCACAAATGGCAATTGATGCTCGATCAATTGTTAATTTTAAATCTGAGATTGATAGCTTTCTATTAACCAAAGGAATGAAGGGCTATGGGCCAAAGGTGGGTATATGGAGTTAGGTCGCAGATCAGCCATGGCCTCATTGAATGTTAGAACAGGCTCGAGGGGCTGAATGGCCTCCTCCTGCTCCGATGTTCCTAAATGTTGATTTCATATTATTGGTGGCTAAGCAATTTTTATCCGGTGAAGAATTGAAAGTTTAAGAACAGAAAAGTGTTAGGTTTGATCACTCTTCTTTCCTAAGTTGGTGGATCTCAGCTGGGATGGTGATTGGAACGCTACAATTGGCCTCAGTGTCTTTAAGTTCGGAATGTGAAAATCCATTAGGATTCTCACTCGTTACCGCCATTGAAAGCATGTTTGTGGGCAATGGCCGATAGGAGGATTCTGCTCGGCTCTGATCATCCCAGATTAAATGGCCTGCTGGCACTTACTCTCAACGTACACCCCTGGATAATGAATCATAGAATCATAGAATGGTTACAGCACAGAAGGAGGCCATTCGGCCCGTCGAGCCCGTGCCGGCTCTCTGCAAGAGCACTTCAGCTCGTCCCACTCCCCCGCCCTTTCCCCGTAGCCCTGCAAATTTTTCTCCTTCAGGTACTTATCCAATTCCCTTTTGAAAGCCACGATTGAATCTGCCTCCACCACCCTTTCAGGCAGTGCATTCCAGATCCTAACCACTCGCTGCGTAAAAAAGTTTTTCCTCATGTCACCTTTGGTTCTTCTGCCAATCACCTTAAATCTGTGTCCTCTGGTTCTCGACCCTTCCGCCAATGGGAACAGTTTCTCTCTATCTACTCTGTCCAGACTCCTCATGATTTTGAACACCTCTATCAAATCTCCTCTCAACCTTCTCTGCTCTAAGGAGAACACAACCCCAGCTTCTCCAGTCTATCCACATAACTGAAGCCCCTCATCTCTGGAATCATTCTTGTAAATCTTTTCTGCACCCTCTCTAAGGCCTTCACATCCTTCCTAAAGTGTGATGCCCAGAAATGGACACAATACTCCAGTTGAGGCCAAACCATTGTTTTATAAAGATTCATCATAACTTCCTTGCTTTTGTACTCTATACCTCTATTTATGAAGCCCAGGATCCCGTATGCTTTTTTAACCGCTTTCTCAACCTGCCCTGCGCACATATACCCCCAGGTCTCTCTCTTCATGCACCCCTTTAGGATTGTACCATATAGTTTATATTTCCTCTCCTCATTCTTCCTATCAAAATGTAGCACTTCGCACTTTTCTGCGTTAAATTTCATCTGCCACGTGTCCGCCCATTTCACCAGCCTGTCTATGTCTTCTTGAAGTCTATCACTCTCCTCCTCACTGTTCACTATACTTCCAAGTTTTGTGTCATCTGCAAATTTTGAAATTGTGCCCTGTACACCCAAGTCCAAATCATTAATATATATCAAGAAAAGCAGTGGTCCTAGTACCGACCCCTGGGGAACACCACTGTATACCTTCCTCCAGTCCGATAAACAACCGTTCACCACTACTCTCTGTTTCCTGTCACTTAGCCAATTTTGTATCCATGCTGCCACTGACCCTTTTATTCCATGGGCTTCAACTTTGCTGGCGAGACTATTATGTGGCACTTTGCGAATGCCTTTTGGAAGTCCATGTACACCACGTCAACCGCATTTCCTTCATCAACCCTCTCTGTTACCTCATCAAAAAACTCAATCAAGTTGGTTAAACATGATTTGCCCTTAACAAATCCATGCTGGCTTTCCTTAATTAATCCATACTTGTCCAAGTGACTGTTAATTTTGTCCCAGATTATCATTTCTAAAAGCTTCCGCACTACCGAGGTTAGAGTCATAGGGGGAAAAATTCAGTTGGTTGCGCCTCCTGTTAGCACCTTAAGAGGGCGCTAATGGGGCACTTGCGCCCGTGCGCGGCAATGTTTGTGCTGCTCGCGAAATTAACTAAACATTTTGCGGCGGCGCTAAACAGTACCGCCATGATCTCCTGCGCCGGCAGATCGTGACATCAGTCGAGTGCGCAACGCCCTGGTATCGCCCCGGAGCGGATATTGAGTGGCGCCCCCTGCCTTACCGCCTGCTGCTAGCAACGACAGGTTGAGGGGAGCGTTTTGCAGTCAGGAAGGGACTGGGGGAGCGCTATTTAAAGGCGAACGCTTCCTGCCTTTTTTTGTTGGTGACATTTTTGAACCACGCATTCTGAGAGAGAGAGAGAGACTTCTGGAGAGATTCAATGCTGTGTGAAGGAGTTTTGGGTACTGAGCAGCACTTTGCAGGTTCATTTTGATTTGCCCTTCCTTGTATCGATTTAGAAGAGACTGTGGGGGTTGCACTCTGAGCTCTTTCCCTGGGCCTCTCCATTGTTCTTTCCAGCAGATTTGATGTACAGGTCTCTCCAGGCCGAGATTCAAGGCTGCAATGAGCAGGATGTGGATGGAAAGCAAGATCAACCATCCCTTTAAGAACTGGCTGGCGCCAGTGTGTCTGTGTTCCATTGCTGACTGACATCACATGAGCTTCGCCAGCGCTCTGAGGTAGTGCCTCGCTCTTCGGCCTTTGCGCCTTAAGACAGATGTGTAGCGCCTGATTTAGCGCTCCAATCACCTCCAGGGGCGATAAAAGTCAAGTTTGCAGTCGGTGGCGATAATTAGCGCCAGGCGCTAATCTTTGCGCCGGCCGATAATTGCGCCCCAAACGGGGCGATACTGAATTTTTTCCCCTCAGAGTCATAGAGTTATACAGCACAGAAAGAGGCCCTTCGGCCCATCGTGTCTGCGCCGGCCATCAAGCCCTATCAAGCCCTATCTATTCTAATCCCATTTTCCAGCACTTGGTCCGTAGCCTTGTATGCTTTGGCGTTTCAAGTGCTCATCTAAACTGACTAGCCTGTAGTTGCTGGGTTTATCTTTACACCATTTTCTGTAACATTTGCAATTCTCCAGTCCTCTGGCACCACCCCCATATCCAAGGAGGATTGGAAGATTATGGCCAGTACCTCCGCAGTTTCCACCTTTACTTCCCTCAGCATCCTAAGATGCATCCAATCCGGTCCTGGTGACTTATCATAGAAGCATAGAAGATAGGAGCAGGAGTAGGCCATTCGGCCCCTTGAGCCTGCTCCGCCATTTAATGATATCATTGCTGATCATCCAAATTCAGTACCCTGTTCCTGCTTTCTCCCCATATCCCTTGATCCCTTTAGCCTTAAGAAATATATCTATCTCCTTCTTGAATATATTTAATGAATTGGCCTCAACTGCCTTCTGTGGTAGAGAATTCCACAGGTTCACCCCTCTCTGGGTGAAGAAATTCCTCCTCATCTCAGTCCTAAATGGCTTACCCCTTATCCTTCGACTGTGACCCTGGTTCTCGACTCCCCCGCCATCGGGAACATCCTTCCTGCATCTAGTCTGTCTAGTCCTGTTAAAATTTTATAAGTTTCAATGAGATCCCCTCTCATTCTTCTAAACTCTTATCAACTTTACGTACAGCCACCCTTTCTAGTACCTCCTCTTTATCAATTTGTATCCCATCCAGTATCTCAACTATCTCCTCTTTCACTATGACTTTGGCAGCATCTTCTTCCTTGTTGAAGACAGATGCAAAGTACTCATTTAGTACCTCAGCCATGCCCTCTGCCTCCATGCATAGGTCTCCATTTTGGCCCCTAATTGGCCCCACCCCTCCTCTTACTACCTGTTTACTATTTATATGCCTATAGAAGACTTTTGGATTCCCTTTTATGTTGGCTGCCAATCTATTCTCATACTCTCTTTTTGCCCCTCTTATTTCCTTTTTCACTTCCCCTCTGAACTTTCTATATTCAGCCTCGTTCTCACTTGTATTCTTAACCTGAGATCTGTCATATACTCTCTTTTAGAGAAGTTATACTGAACCTTTATAAAGCACTGGTTAGTTCACAACTGGAGTATTGTGTCCAGTTCTGGTCACCACACTTTAGGAAGGATGTGAAGGCCCTTGAGAGGGTGCAGAGGAGATTTACCAGAATGGTTCCGGGGATGGGGGATCTTAGCTACAAGGACAGGTCGGAGAAGCTGGATTTGTTTTCATTAGAGCAAAGGAGGTTGAGGGGTGATTTGATAGAGGTGTACAAGATTATGATGGGTTTGGATAGGTTAGATGGGGAAAGGCTGTTCCACTAGTTGATGGTACAAGGACTAGGGGACACAGATTTAAGGTTTTGGGCAAGAGATACAGGGGGGATGTGAGGAAAAACTTTTTTACAGCAGCGAGTGGTGAGACCTGGAACTCACTGCCAATGGAAGTGGTGGAAGCGGAGACACTCAATGTTTTCAAGGAGACTGGATAGGCACTTGAGGGAAATAAACTTGCAGGGCTACGGAGATAGAGCGGGGGAATGGGACTGACTGGATTGCTCTACAGAGAGCCGGCACGGACTCGATGGGCCAAATGGCCTCCTTCTGTGCCGTTATGACTCTATGACTCTATGGCTTCATCTTACTCTCTATCTCTTTCGTCATCCAGAGAGCTCTGGCTTTGGTTGCCCTACCTTGCCCCCTTATGGGAACGTGTGTCAGCTGTGGCTCAGTGGGTAGCACATTCACTTCTCAGTCAGAAGGTTGTGGGTTCAAGTCCCACTCCAGGGATCTGAGCACATAAAGCTAGGCTGAGACTCCCAGTGCAGTGCTGAGGGAGTGCTGTACTGTTGAAGGTGCTGTCTTTCAGATGAGACGTTAAACCGAGGCCCCGTCTGCTCTCTCAGGGAGGTAAAAGATCCCATGGCACTATTTCGAAGAAGAGTAAGGGAGTTATCCCCGGTGTCCTGGAGCCAATACTTATCCCTCAACCAACATAACAAAAACAGATTATCTGGTCATTATCACATTGCTGTTTGTGGAACCTTGCTGTGCGCAAATTGGCTGCCGCGTTTCCCACATTACAACAGTGACTCTACTTCATTGGCTGTAAAGCGCTTTGGGACATCCGGTGGTCATGAAAGGCGCTATAGAAATGCAAGTCTTTCTTTCTTTCTTTTACCTCGACTATACCCGAACCATCTCCTCTCTAAAGGCAGCCCATTGCTCGATTACAGTTTTGACTGCCAATCTTTGATTCCAATTTACCCGGGCCAGATCCATTCTCAACCCACTGACATTTGCCTTCCTCCAATTAAGTATTTTTACTCTAAATTGCTCCTCTCCTTTTCCATAGCTAATCTAAACGTAATGATACTATGATCACTGTTCCCTAAATGTTCCCCTACTGACACTTGCTCCACTTGATCCACCTCATTCCCCAGAACCAGATCCAGCAATGCCTCCTTCCTCGTTGGACCGGAAACGTACTGATCAAGAAAGTTCTCCTGAACACACTTCAGAAATTCTTCCCCCTCTCTGCCCTTTACACTATTACTATCCCAGTCTATATTAGGATAATTGAAGTCCCCCATTATCACTACTCTATAGTTCTTGCACCTCTCTGTAATTTCCCTGCAAATTTGCTCCTCTATATCCTTCCCACTATTTGGTGGTCTATAGAATACACCTAGTAGTGTAATGGCACCTCTATTGTTTCTGAACTCTAACCAAATAGATTCTGTCCTTGACCCCTCCAGGGCATCCTCCCTCTCCAGCACTGTAACATTCTCCTCAATCAATACTGCCACCCCATCTCCTTTCTTTCCTTCCCTATCTTGGCTGAATCATAGAAAGTTACGGTACAGAAGGAGGCTGTTCGGTCCATCGTGTCTGTGCCGGCTGAAAAAGAGCTATCCAGCCTAATCCCCACTTTCCAGCTCTTGGTCCGTAGCCCTGTAGGTTGCGACACTTCAAGTGATGCTTCGGCAAAATACTGTAGAATGGCTCGTGCGCATGGTCCCGTATTCTAGAAATGGGAAAGAGCTGGAGAGAAAGAAAAACAATTTGTTCAGTCATAACTGTGTTATTTAATCAACAGGCAGTCTCTCCCGATGTTCTACAGTGGAATGCATATCTACGGCACTCAGGAAGAGCTGTTTATCAAAATAAACAAGCAAGTGACTGTCCTGTGGAATGGGAAAGGAACAGTTACTGTTTCCATGAAGAAGCAAATTGATATCAGCGGGATTTGCGGTCACTCGAGCGGTAAGGAGTAGCTCCTGAGAAAGTCCAAGTGATAATCCGCGAGGATGACTCCTGGGATAAAGGAGCTGATCCGTGAGAAAAGACTGAGTAAACTTGGTTCATATTCTCTGGCGATGACGGGTTTAAGGGATGATCTGGTTGAGTTATTGACACGATAGATAGAGAGTGATCCGATGATCCTTAGCGATTTGGAAAAACTGACAAGTATATTTTCCTGCAGTGAACTGAAGACCACGTCTGAGTGATGATTGGAAACCACCTTCATATTTCAGAGAGTTTTTGTGCTCACCAAGAGGAAGGAGCAGTACTGATGTGTTGGATCGCTTGGGTCCCGCATGTAGAAGAAAACTGACTGGGACGATTACACACCTGAACGGGAGCCCGCCTGATTTTCTGTTCACGAATTTAAATGGATAGATAATTGGGATCGATCCCTTGTGGATATGTGATCCTACCCACCCAATTTTTCAATATACACTGCGCCCAGATGGTCCAATATGCCCAGGCATGGCCAGGAAAATCTGCTCCATCCTCTTCGTCGAACCCAAGCTTAACCTTTTCTATTTGTTCTTGGTATGTGGGCGATGCTGGCAAAGCCGCATTTTATTGTCCATCCCTAATGACCCTGAGGTGATGGTTGGTCTTCTCCTTGAACCGCTGCAAACTCTGGGAGTACCATCGGCAGATCTCGAGAACAAATATTAACATTTCCACGTGAGCTCCAAGTGTCAGCATTATGCCGAGTGAATCTTTTTCTCTCCCAAGAAGCATTGATGAGGTCAGGTCTAGCATGGGTTAGATGATGAATACGGGGCAGAAAGACAGGTGCTGAAGGAAGATAACGATGTCAGGATACCGTATGGATTAAGGTTGGTAAAATCAGCAAGAAAGATAGAAGAAATTGTGGGACGCTACTCAGGAGATTATGGAGTCGATTTCCATCAGTGAGCAGCTCATTGATTCGAGAGGGGTGGAAAATGCGGGGGTTACACTGCAGACCCAAGTGTGTCCAGGTATGTAAAGGTGGGGGTGCTTTTCACAGCATATGTCAGCCACAAAGAACCTTTTATACCTCATGGAGGCTCAGCAAAGAGGTGACTGGGATTGTGGCCTGCAGTCACACACAGGGCTTGCAATGTGCTACCAGCAATAGGCAAGGCCTTGAATTCCTTTCCTCATGTGGGGGGAGTTCAGGCGATCACTGGCTACATTGTTGGGGTCAGTTGGTAGAACATCAGTGTATTCAGTACATCAGTGTATTCAGTACATCAGTGTATTCAGTACGTCAGTGTATTCAGCCAGCGCTGTAATATATGTGGCTAAAACAACTGAAGGACAGAGACACGATGAGTTGCCCCTCCGACAGTGCAGCGCTACCTCAGTACTACCCCTCCGACAGTGCGGCGCTCCCTCAGTATTGCCCCTCCGACAGTGCGGCGCTCCCTCAGTATTGCCCCTCCGACAGAGCAGCACTCCCTCAGTACTGCCTCTCCGACAGTGCAGCGCTCCCTCAGTATTGCCCCTCCAACAGAGCAGCGCTCCCTCAGTACTGCCCCTCCGACAGTGCAGCGCTCCCTCAGTACTGCCCCTCCGACAGAGCAGCGCTCCCTCAGTACTGCCCCTCCGACAGTGCAGCGCTCCCTCAGTACTGCCCCTCCGACAGTGCAGCGCTCCCTCAGTACTGCCCCTCCAAGAGAGCAGCGCTACCTCAGTACTGCCCTCCGACAGTGCAGCGCTCCCTCAGTATTGCCCTTCCAACACTGCAGCTCTCCCTCCGTATAGCCCCTCCGACAGTGCAGCGCTCCCTCAGCACTGTCCCTCCGACAGTGCGACACTCCCTCAGTACTGCTCCTCCAACAGTGCGGCGCTCCCTCAGTACTGCCCCTCCGACAGTGCAGCGCTCCCTCAGTACTGCCCCTTCGACAGTGCAGCGCTCCCTCAGTACTGCTCCTCCGACAGTGCAGCACTCCCTCAGTACTGCCCCTCCGACAGTGCAGCGCTCCCGCAGTACTGCCCCTCCGACAGTGCAGCGCTCCCTTAGTACTGCCCCTCCGACAGTGCGGCGCTCCCTCAGTACTGCCCCTCTGACAGTGCGGCACTCCCTCAGTACTGCTCCTCCGACAGTGCAGCGCTCCCTCAGTACTGCCCCTCCAACAGTGCGGCGCTCCCTCAGTACTGCCCCTCTGACAGTGCAGCGCTCCCTCAGTACTGCCCCTCCGACAGTGCGGCGCTCCCTCAGTACTGCCCCTCCGACAGTGCAGCCCTCCCTCAGTACTGACCCTCCGACAGTGCGGCGCTCCCTCAGTACTGCCCCTCCGACAGTGCGGCGCTCCCTCAGTACTGCTCCTCCGACAGTGCGGCACTCCCTCAGTACTGCCCCTCCGACAGTGCGGCGCTCCCTCAGTACTGCTCCTCCGACAGTGCGGCCCTCCCTCAGTACTGCCCCTCCGACAGTGCGGCACTCCCTCAGTACTGCCCCTCCGACAATGCAGCGCTCCCTCAGTACTGCCCCTCCGACAATGCAGCGCTCCCTCAGTACTGCCCCTCCGACAGTGCAGCGCTCCCTCAGTACTGCCCCTCCAACAGTGCAGCACTCCCTCAGTACTGCTCCTCCGACAGTGCAGCACTCCCTCAGTACTGCCCCTCCGACAGTGCGGCACTCCCTCAGTACTGCCCCTCCGACAGTGCGGCGCTCCCTCAGTACTGCCCCTCCGACAGTGCGGCGCTCCCTCAGTACTGCCCCTCCGACAGTGCGGCACTCCCTCAGTACTGCCCCTCCGACAATGCAGCGCTCCCTCAGTACTGCCCCTCCGACAGTGCGGCACTCCCTCAGTACTGCCCCTCCGACAGTGCAGCGCTCCCTCAGTACTGTCCCTCCGACAATGCAGCGCTCCCTCAGTACTGCCCCTCCGACAGTGCAGCACTCCCTCAGTACTGCCCCTCCGACAGTGCAGCGCTCCCTCAGTACTACCCCTCTGACAGTGCGGCGCTCCCTCAGTACTGACCCTCCGACAGTGCAGCGCTCCCTCAGTACTGCTCCTCCGACAGTGCGGCACTCCCTCAGTACTGCCCCTCCGACAGTGCGGCGCTCCCTCAGTACTGCCCCTCCGACAGTGCAGCGTTCCCTCAGTACTGCCCCTCCGACAGTGCGGCGCTCCCTCAGTACTGCTCCTCCGACAGTGCGGCACTCCCTCAGTACTGCCCCTCCGACAGTGCAGCACTGCCTCAGTACTGCCCCTCCGACAGTGCAGCGCTCTCTCAGTACTGCCCCTCCGACAGTGCAGCGTTCCCTCAGTACTGCCCCTCCGACAGTGCGGCGCTCCCTCAGTACTGCTCCTCCGACAGTGCGGCACTCCCTCAGTACTGCCCCTCTGACAGTGCAGCGCTCCCTCAGTACTGCCCCTCCGACAGTGCAGCGCTCCCTCAGTACTGCCCCTCCGACAATGCAGCGCTCCCTCAGTACTGCCCCTCCGACAATGCAGCGCTCCCTCAGTACTGCCCCTCCGACAGTGCAGCGCTCCCTCAGTACTGCCCCTCCGACAGTGCAGCGCTCCCTCAGTACTGCCCCTCCGACAATGCAGCGCTCCCTCAGTACTGCCCCTCCGACAGTGCAGCACTCCCTCAGTACCTGCCCCTCCGACAGTGCAGCACTCCCTCAGTACTGCCCCTCCGACAGTGCAGCGCTCCCTCAGTACTGCCCCTCCGACAGTGCAGCGCTCCCTCAGTACTGCCCCTCCGACAGTGCAGCGCTCCCTCAGTACTGCCCCTCCGACAGTGCAGCGCTCCCTCAGTACTGACCCTCCGACAGTGCAGCGCTCCCTCAGTACAGCCCCTCCGACAGTGCAGCGCTCCCTCAGTACTGCCCTCTGACAGTGCAGCGCTCCCTCAGTACTGCCCTCTGACAGTGCAGCGCTCCCTCAGTACTGCCCCTCTGACAGTGCAGCGCTCCCTCAGTACTGCCCTCTGACAGTGCAGCGCTCCCTCAGTACTGCCCTCCGACAGTGCGGCGCTCCCTCAGTACTGCCCCTCCGACAGTGCAGAGCTCCCTCAGTACTGCCCCTCCGACAGTGCGGCGCTCCCTCAGTACTGCCCCTCCGACAGTGCGGCGCTCCCTCAGTACTGCCCCTCCGACAGTGCAGAGCTCCCTCAGTACTGCCCCTCCGACAGTGCGGCGCTCCCTCAGTACTGCCCCTCCGACACTGCAGAGCTCCCTCAGTACTGACCCTCCGACAGTGCAGCGCTCCCTCAGTACAGCCCCTCCGACAGTGCAGCGCTCCCTCAGTACTGCCCTCTGACAGTGCAGCGCTCCCTCAGTACTGCCCTCTGACAGTGCAGCTCTCCCTCAGTACTGCCCTCTGACAGTGCAGCGCTCCCTCAGTACTGCCCCTCTGACAGTGCAGCGCCCCCTCAGTACTGCCCCTCTGACTGTGCGGCGCTCTCTCAGTTCTGCCCTTCTGACAGTGCGGCGCTCCCTCTTTACTAGCCATCTGACAGTGCGGCACTCCCTCAGTACTGCCCCTCCGACAGTGCGGCGCTCCCTCAGTACTGCCCCTCCGACAGTGCGGCGCTCCCTCAGTACTGTCCCTCCGACAATGCGGCACTCCCTCAGTACTGCCCCTCTGACAGTGCAGCGCTCCCTCAGTACTCCCCCTCCGACAGTGCGGCGCTCCCTCAGTACTGCCCCTCCGACAGTGCGGCGCTCCCTCAGTACTGCCCCTCCGACAGTGCAGCTCTCCCTCAGTACTGTCCCTCCGACAGTGCAGCTCTCCCTCAGTACTGCCCTCTGACAGTGCAGCGCTCCCTCAGTACTGCCCCTCTGACAGTGCAGCGCTCCCTCAGTACCGCCCCTCTGACAGTGCAGCGCTCCCTCAGTACCGCCCCTCTGACAGTGCGGCGCTCCCTCAGTACTGCCCCTCCGACAGTGCAGCGCTCCCTCAGTACCGCCCCTCCGACAGTGCGGCGCTCCCTCAGTACCGCCCCTCCGACAGTGCGGCGCTCCCTCAGTACCGCCCCTCCGACAGTGCGGCGCTCCCTCAGTACTGCCCCTCCGACAGTGCAGCGCTCCCTCAGTACCGCCACTCCGACAGTGCAGCTCTCCCTCAGTACTGCCCCTCCGACAGTGCGGCGCTCCCTCAGTACTGCCCCTCCGACAGTGCGGCGCTCCCTCAGTACTGCCCCTCCGACAGTGCAGCTCTCCCTCAGTACTGTCCCTCCGACAGTGCAGCTCTCCCTCAGTACTGCCCTCTGACAGTGCAGCGCTCCCTCAGTACTGCCCCTCTGACAGTGCAGCGCTCCCTCAGTACCGCCCCTCTGACAGTGCAGCGCTCCCTCAGTACCTGCCCCTCTGACAGTGCGGCGCTCCCTCAGTACTGCCCCTCCGACAGTGCAGCGCTCCCTCAGTACCGCCCCTCCGACAGTGCGGCGCTCCCTCAGTACCGCCCCTCCGACAGTGCGGCGCTCCCTCAGTACCGCCCCTCCGACAGTGCGGCGCTCCCTCAGTACTGCCCCTCCGACAGTGCAGCGCTCCCTCAGTACCGCCACTCCGACAGTGCAGCGCTCCCTCAGTACCGCCCCTCCGACAGTGCGGCGCTCCCTCAGTACTGCCCCTCCGACAGTGCGGCGCTCCCTCAGTACTGCCCCTCCGACAGTGCAGCGCTCCCTCAGTACCGCCACTCCGACAGTGCAGCGCTCCCTCAGTACTGCCCCTCCGACAGTGCAGCGCTCCCTCAGTACTGCCCCTCCGACAGTGCAGCGCTCCCTCAGTACTGCCCCTCCGACAGTGCAGCGCTCCCTCAGTACTGCACCTCCGACAGTGCAGCGCTCCCTCAGTACTCCACTGGAGTGTCAGCTTGGATTTATGTGCTCAAGTCCCTGCAGTGGGACCTGAACCCACAACGTCATGACTCAGAGGCGAGTGTGCTACCACGGGGGCTACTTGTGTGCCATACATGAATCAGAATGCATTTTATTCCACTAATTTCCAGCTGATGTATAACTGTGGCCATAATATTATGACGGCCCAAGCCAGATTCCCTGTTAGCTCACACGATACCTTCATTTTGAGGCAATTGACTGGACCACCAACATCCACAGAGTGAAAGGCTGGCTATTGGGGGCTGCCCGCTATCGCTCTGCCTCATGACCGTCTGCATTGTCCAGCAATAGCAGCGGAGCAAGTGTGAGGATCAGCATCTGCCTG
Organism: Squalus acanthias; assembly: GCA_030390025.1. Lineage (NCBI taxonomy): Eukaryota > Metazoa > Chordata > Chondrichthyes > Squaliformes > Squalidae > Squalus > Squalus acanthias. Next base: position 1,206,919 of record JASTWF010000047.1, read on the forward strand.
GATAGCACCAGCAAGACCGCCGAAGACGAATGGAGGAGCTCCTGGAGGAGGTGGCAGAGGCAGATGTTCCAGCACCCGGCGGCCAGTTAACATCTGCTGGAGAAACCAATCAGATGTTTTCTGAGCTCTCCCACAAGCCTATACGGTGCCTCATTTCACCGAGTCCTCACGGCTTCCAGCTCTGACGTATTGTGGCAGTTAACCTCACTCTAAACCTGCATTTTTAATCAATGCACTTCAATAGCAATAGTGATAGCAGCGTGTTAAACTTTACATTTTATTTGATTATAATTATTCTTGTGCTTTGTTTCATTTTTTAAGATGTTGTCGACCATACAGTTGCAGCAACGTGGGAGTTGAAAGATATTGGGATGTCCTGCATCACCAAACCTGCTGAGGATTATCAGAGCTGTCTGGTATGGAATCGCAATGTTTTTCATTGCAATTTTAGCAATTGCTAAGGTCCATTCGTCATTTGGGGTTATGATAAGTACAATCTTATACTTGTTGTTTCCATTGAGAATTAGCTCGACAATACCACTGGAGAATTACTCCTATAATACCAAAATATGGGGACAATATTCGGTTGATTTGCGTCTCCCGTTAGCGCAAAGCAACTAGCGCCCGGGCGCGGCGCCTCTAACGCCTCCCGCGGAATTCACTCCTCTTGAGTGCCGGGCTCCTTTGCCGGCACCTCGTTCCCTGGTGGCCCCGCTGGGCCCCGGGTCGCGCTGCGTAAGGCCCCTCCCCTTTAATAAGGGGTGGAAGGCCTGCAGTACCGCGGCGCTGTGACACGTAGCACCGTAATATTCCCTGGGAGCACCCCAAGAGGGAGGGGGAGTGCTTCTGGTAGCCCCGCCTCCTTCTTGGGGCGCCCCCATTGAATTTCGGGCGCGGGTGCGCCAACATTTTCAGGGCGCTAAAAGTAGTGCCCCGGCAAAGCTAGCGTCCCAAAGGGGGCGCGACCGAATTTTTGCCCCCCATGGGAAATAATAAGGAATAATGCACTCAGATTCAGAAAGATTTAACGTTTTGTTTTATCGTGTCAGTGGTGTTACCAACAAACACATTTTTTTTTAAATTCGCTTATGGGATCTGGGCGTCGCTGGCAATGCCAGCATTTATTGCCCATCCCTAGCTGCCCTTGAGAAGGTGGTGGTGAACCGCCTTCTTGAACTGCTGTAGTCCGTGTGGTGAAGGTGCTCCCACAGTGCTGTTAGGGAGTGAGTTCCAGGATTTTGACCCAGCGACGATGAAGGAACGGCGATATACTTCCAAGTCAGGATGGTGTGTGACTTGGAGGGGAACTTGGAGGTGGTGGTGTTCCCATGCGCCTGCTGCCCTTGTCCTTCTAGGTGGACGAGGTCGCGGGTTTGGGAGGTGCTGCCGAAGAAGCCTTGGCGAGTTGCTGCAGTGCATCTTGTAGATGGTACACACTGCAGCCACGGTACACCGGTGGTGGAGGGAGTGAATGTTTAAGGTGGTGGATGGGGTGCCAATCAAGCGGGGCTACTTTGTCCTGGATGGTGTCGAGCTTCTTGAGTGTTGTTGGAGCTGCACTCATCCAGGCAAATGGTGAGTATTCCATCACACTCCTTACTTGTGCCTTGTAGATGGTGGAAAGGCTTTGGGGAGTCAGGAGGTGAGACCCTCACCGCAGAATATCTAGCCTCTGACCTGCTCTTGTTGCCACAGTATTTATGTGGCTGGTCCAGTTAAGTTTCTGGTTAATGGTGACCCCCAGGATATTGATGGTGGGGGATTCGGCAATGGTAATGCCGTTGAATGTCAAGGGGCGGTGGTTAGACTCTCGCTTGTTGGAGATAGTCATTGCCTGGCACTTCTGTGGCGTGAATGTTACCTGCCACTTATCAGCCCAAGCCTAAACGTTGTCCAGGTCTTGTTGCATGCGGGCATGGACTGCTTCATTATCTGAGGAGTTGTGAATGGCACTGAACACTGTGCAGTCATCAGCGAACATCCCCATTTCTGACCTTATGTTGGAGGGAAGGTCATTGATGAAGCAGCTGAAGATGGTTGGGCCTAGGACACTGCCCTGAGGAACTCCTGCAGCGATGTCCTGGGTCTGTGATGATTGACCTTCAATCACCACAACCATCTTCCTTTGTGCTAGGTATGACTCCAACTGGTGGAGCGGTTTCCCCCTGATTCCCATTGACTTCAGTTTTACTCGGGCTCTTTGATGCCAAACTCGGTCAAATGCTGCCTTGATGTCAAGGGCAGTCACTCTCACCTCGCCTCTGGAATTCAGCTCCTTTGTCCATGTTTGGACCAAGGCTGTAATGAGGTCGGGAGCCGAGTGGTCTTGGCGGAACCCAAACTAGGCATCAGTGAGCAGGTTATTGGTGAGTAAGTGCCGCTTGATAGCACTGTCAATGACACCTTCCATCACTTTGCTGATGATTGAGAGTAGACTGATGGGGCAGTAATTGGCCGGGTTGGATTTGTCCTGTTTTTTGTGGACAGGACATACCTGGGCAGTTTTCCACATTGTCGGATAGATGCTAGTGTTGTAGCTGTACTGGAACAGCTTGGCTAGAGGCGCGGCTAGTTCTGGAGCACAAGTCTTCAGCACGATAGTCGGGATGTTGTCAGGGCCCATAGCCTTTGCTGTATCCAGTGCACTCAGCCGTTTCTTGATATCACGTGGAGTGAATCGAATTGGCTGAAGACTGGCTTCTGTGGTGGTGGGGACCTCAGGAGGAGGCCGAGATGGATCATCCACTCGGCACTTCTGGCTGAAGATGGTTGCAACCGCTTCAGCCTTATCTTTTGCACTCACGTGCTGGGCTCCACCATCATTGAGGATGGGGATATTCTTGGAGCCTCCTCCTCCCGTTAGTTGTTTAATGGTCCACCACCATTCACGACTGGATGTGGCAGGACTGCAGAGCTTTGATCTGATCTGTTGATTGTGGGATCGCTTAGCTCTGTCTATAGCATGCTGCTTCCGCTTTTTAGCATGCATGTAGTCCTGTGTTGCAGCTTCCCCAGTTTGGCACCTCATTTTTAGGTATTCCTGGTGCTGCTCCTGACATGCTCTTCTACACTCCTTATTGAACCAGGGTTGGTTCCCTGGCTTGATGGTAATGGTAGAGTGAGGGATATGCCGGGCCATGAGTTTACAGATTGTGGTGGAATACAATTCTGCTGCTGATGGTGGCCCACAGCACCTCATGGATGCCCAGTTTTGAGCTGCTAGATCTGTTCTGAGTCTATCCCATTTAGCACGGTGGTAGTGCCACACAACACGATGGAGGGTGTCCTCAGTGTGAAGACCGGACTTCGTCTCCACAATGACTGTGCGGTGGTCACTGCTACCAATGCAGGACTGGCCAGAGAATCAGGGTAGGAGACGTTCGGCCTGCAATGTCCAAAGACTGCTAATTATCCTGCCAAGCTGCACTGTTACCTTAGGATACTCTCACTACAACTGAGGCAGAGCCTCATTCAGGGCTACCGTTAATGCCATTGAAGCAGAGACTGTTATAGATGGGCTCAAGAGACAATTGACTGTGATTCTGGAGAAAGGGTTGAAGGATACAATGAAAAAGGTGGGTAATGAGGATGACCTCTGGAAAACAGTAGCATTGGTTGGTCCTAATAAATGTTACTTTAAAAAATCGGGTTCCCATGGTGTTACTAACAGGAGGTTGAAGCCTACGGTCTTTCTCTAACCTGTCTCTCTTGTCTTTGTCCTGCTACAGTTCACATCTCTTCCATCCATCACTTTTTCCAAAACACCCTCTATCCCTTTCCCCTTTCCCTCCCGTCTCTCCTCTCTACTGTCTTCCCCTCATCATTATCCCTCTTATCCTCAACCGCTTTTCTTTCAACCCCATCCCTCTTCCCACACTGCCCAACCTGACCGGGAAATCCCAAGGTCAAAAGGCTGCTGGAAGCTAGTTAGGTAGCAGCCAAAAACCCCAAGGACTGAGGTGTTGAGGCCCCAGGCCCAAAGGGCAGCAGCGGCCGGGAGCAGGCCGGGAGCCGGCCGGGAGTAGGCTGGGAGCAGGCCGGGAGCAGGCCGGGAGCAGGCCGGGAGCCGGCCGGGAGCCGGCCGGGAGCAGGCCGGGAGCAGGCCGGGAGCAGGCCGGGAGCCGGCCGGGAGTAGGCCGGGAGCCGTGGAGCAGGTGGCAACAGGTAGGGGGAGGCCAATGGTGGATGAGAATGGGCAGATAAAACTGAGGCAGAAGTCAGCCCGGGTGGTGGGAAACAGCAGGAACATGGGAATTGTGAGGGGAACGCTGGAATTAAAAAAAAACATTTTAATTTAAATCAATTTCTTTTTACAAAAAGAATCTGCACTTGTGAGACTACGAGGTCTGAAAGGTAACTACTTTCCAGACGAAGGGGCCGATTTCTCTCTCCCTTTCGACCCATTTTTTGGTGTGAATGGCGGGGGTGGTGGGATGAAAATCAGAAAAGAAGATCACCGCCTTACTGCCCGAGGCCTGGCCATTGTAATGTTAGGCACACCTTGATTGAGATGGCCCGCACGCCAGCCCCAACACTAGCCGGGATCTAATTAATATGTTCAAATGAGGGACCTTTAACACTGTTAGAACCCAAACGCCAATCGTATGACAATCAACATTGCCACTGCAGCTTCCTCAAGCCACTCACAAACTGTGGGTGGTTCAGGGCGGGAGGCAGCCATTTGTAGCGCTATTTAAAGCGATCATAAGTTGCAAGTTGTTAAAGCTGGAAGCAAAACTGAAAGGCTCCCTTAAAGTCAGCTCCATACTGCTTAGTGCTTGGCGTGCTCTTTACATTTCCCTGCCGCTTCAAGCAGCTGATCTGTTAACGAACACCCCCACCCCCGCCCTGACCCCTGACCACCCTCCGACCCCCGACCCAACCCCCCACCCCCCCAACCATCGTCCTGACCCCCCCGCCCCACCCCCCCCGACCCCCATGCCCCACCCCCCTCACCCCCCCGCCCCGACTGGACTGGAGGATTGCAAATGATACACCCTTGTTCAAAAAAGGGGAGAAGGATAAACCCAGCAACTACAGGCCAGTTTAACATCAAGGGTGGGGAAGTTTTTAGAAACAATAATCTGAGAGAAAATTAACAGCCACTTGGACAAGTACGGACTAATAAAGGAGAGCCAGCACGGATTTGTTAACTACCGCACCATCTCCAACCTCCCTTTCCTCCCCAAAGTCCTTGAACGTGTTGTCGCCTCCCAAATCCGTGCCAATCTTTCCCGCAATTCCATGTTTGAATCCCTCCAATCCAGTTTCCACCATTGCCACAGTACTGAAACGGCTCTAATCAAAGTCACAAATTACATCCTTTGTGACTGTGACAAAGGTAAACTATCCCTCCTCGTCCTTCTTGACTTGTCTGTAGCCTTTGACACGGTTGACCACTCCATCCTCCTCCAACGCCTCTCCACCATCGTCCAGCTGGGAGGGACTGCACTCGCCTGCTTCCATTCTTATCTATCTAATCGTAGCCAGAGAATCACCTGCAATGGCTTCTCTTCTCGCTCCCGCATCGTTACCTCTGGTGTCCCCCAAGGATCTATCCTTGGCCCCTCCTATTTCTCATCTACATGTTGCCCCTTGGCGACATCATCCGAAAACACAGCGTCAGTTTCCACATGTACGCTGATGACACCCAGCTCTACCTCACTACCTCTTCTCTCGACCCCTCCACGGTCTCTAAATTGTCAGACTGCTTGTCCGACATCCAGTTCTGGATGAGCAGAAATTTTCTCCAATTAAATATTGGGAAGACTGAAGCCGTTGTTTTCGGTCCCCGCCACAAACTCCGTTCCCTAGCCACTGTCTCCATCCCTCTCCCTAACATCTGTCTGAGGCTGAACTGACCATGAAATGAGCTTCCGACCACATATCCGCGGCATAACAAAGACCGCCTACTTCCATCTCCGTAACATCGCCCGTCTCCGCCCCTGCCTCAGCTCATCCGCTGCTGAAACCCTCATCCATGCCTTTGTCACCTCTAGACTTGACTATTCCAACGCACTCCTGGCCGGCCTCCCACATTCTACCCTACGTAAACTTGAGGTCATCCAAAACTCGGCTGCCCGTGTCCTAACTCGCACCAAGTCCCGTTCACCAATCACCCCTGTGCTCACTGACCTACATTGACTCCCGGTTAAGCAACACCTCGATTTCAAAATTCTCATCCTTGTTTTCAAATCCCTCCATGGCCTCGCCCCTCCCTATCTCTGTAATCTCCTCCAGCCCCACAACCCCCGAGATATCTGCGCTCCTACAATTCTGCCCTCTTGAGCATCCCTGATTATAATCGCTCAACCTTTGGTGGCCGTGCCTTCAGCTGCCTAGGCCCTAAGCTCTGGAATTCCCTGCCTAAACCTGTCCGCCTCGCTACCTCTCTTTCCTCCTTTAAGACGCTCCTTAAAACCTACCTCTTTGACCAAGCTTTTGGTCAGCTGACCTAATTTCTCCTTATGTGGCTCGGTGTCAAATTTTTTGTCTTATAATACTCCTGTGAAGCACCTTGGGACGTTTTACTATGTTAAAGGCGCTATATAAATACAAGTTATTGTTGTTGTTGTTGAGTGGGACTAACTGGATTGCTCTTCGCAAGAGCCGGCGCAGACTCAGTGGGCCGAATGTGCTGTACTATTCTATGATTTTATGATTCTATGTGGGGAAGTGCTAAGTCATCCACTTTGGATCCAAGCAAAACAAATTTCTAACTGGTGAGAAACTAGGATCGAGGGACTGAATGGCTTACCCTGTTCCTATATTTCGATATGTTCCTAAGCAGCGCAATTAGTGCAAGCAGCTCACCCCCTGTATTTAATTGAAGCCCAATCAAAAAATTCGATCGGGCCTTCTTCATTGGGCTGGTGGGGTATATGCCAGGCCCCGCTCATTGCACAGGCAACGTACATCAGAAACTATAATCAACCCACAAGTATTTCAGGACTCACGTGGTAAGTATAATTGTGAGAAAAACAGCAGGAAAACTAGACCAAAAAGTTTGACAGAAATAGCCTGACAGATAGAATCACATAACTGGGACTCATAAACATGTGACAGAAGAAGTGCTACGGAAAGTAAGGACTGCATGAAAGGAAATGTGTGCAGATCCATGATTCTGTGGGGTTCTGTCTCAACCCCCATTGGCCCCTCCTCAGCCTATTCCCGCTCCCAGCTCAGCCTGCATTGTTTCTACCTTACTCCCTATTTTCCACTTTCAATCTCAATTCTTTATCTCTACACTATCGCTCATTCCCCAACTCTGCTTGACCTAAAAATGGCCTCCTCTCTGTCTGACCCCCACGATTCTGCCACTCTGTTTGATTTCCCCACAACCCTCCGAGATCTCTGCATTCCTCCAATTCTGGCCTCTTGCACTTCTCCGATTTTAATCGCTCCACCATTGGACTTGTTGCATTTATATAGCGCCTTTAACGTAGTAAAACGTCCCAAGGCGCTTCTGAGGAGCGATTATCAAACAAAGTCTGACACCGAGCCACATAAAGAGATAGTAAGACAGGTGACCAAAAGCTTGGTGAAAGAGGAAGGTTATAAGAAGCATCTTACAGGAGGAGAGAGAGGTAGAGAGGCGGAGAGCTTTAGGGCAGGGAATTCTAGAGCTTGGGGCCTCGGCAGCTGAAGGCACGGCCGCCAATGGTGGAGCGATTATAATCGGGGATGCGCAAGAGGCCAGAATTGGTGGAGCGCAGAGATCTCGGAGGGTTGTGGGGCTGGAGGAGGTTACAGAGATAGGGAGGGGCGAAGCCAAAGAGGGATTTGAAAACAAGGATGAGAATTTTAAATCAAGGCGTTGCTTAACCGGGAGCCAATCTCGGTCAGCGAGCACAGGGGTGATGGGTGAACGAGACTTGGTGCGAGTTAGGTTACGAGTTGCAGAGTTTTGAATGACCTTAAGTTTATGGAGAGTGCAAGGTGGGAGTTCGACCGAGAGAGAGCTGGAATAGTCGAGTCCAGAGGTAACAAAAGCATGGATCACAAACTCTAAAATCATAGCAGCTCGTTCTGTGCCCTAAAGTTCTATGATTTACTCGAACTTCTGATGAAATGCTGTGTGGACAATGACTCCATAAACCCTTCTCATTGCAGCAACATGGAAACAAGCAGCCAAAATAGGAACGTGAAATTGTCAGGACTGCGTATAACTTCCTCTCTTTCTCTGAAGCGGGGCAGTCTTCATTCAACAACAAGCAACAAACAGATTCTTTCCTTCTGAATATTTACTTCATTAATATGAGACTGTTGACACTTTTGAATATGTTAGAAAAATAGACTCGCGGGTCTGTTCTGATCAACTCAGGTCTGCTCTTTGAACCCCGGCTCCTATTCTAGAGTTGTACAATTAAGTGGTTCGCCTCTGTAAATAGAAGATTGATGTTTAAGAGTCCGAACCTTTCTCATCTCAGCTTGCAGACAAATGCCTCGACGAGGGGAGACATCTGGGCTGTTCTTTGAAAACATTGAACATTCTTCAACGAGCCTGCAGGAATGATGTTTGCTGGTGAGTTTGGGAATTTTTATCACAATAGGCAAATGAACTCTATATATCTTCAAAATAAATTTAAAATCTAAAAGAAAGGAATTGCATTTATCAGAACCTTTCACGACCTCAGGACATCCCAAGGGGCTTCACAGCCAATGAATTACTTTTGAAGTGTAGTCACTGTTGTAACGTAGGGAAACACGGCAGCCAAATTGCGCACAGCAAGCTCCCACAAACAGCATTGAGATGAATAACCAGATAATCTGTTTTAGTGATGTTGGTGAGGGGTAAATATTGGCCAAGACACTGGGTAGACTTTTCTTCGAATAGTGCCATGGGATCTTTTACGTCCACCTGAGAGGGCAGACGGGGCCTCGGTTTAAAATCTCATACTGTCCCTCCGACAGTGCAGCGCTCCCTCAGTACTGCCCCTCCGACAGTGCAGCGCTCCCTCAGTACTGCCCCTCCGACAGTGCAGGCGCTCCCTCAGTACTGCCCCTCTGACAGTGCTGCGCTCCCTCAGTACTGCCCCTCTGACAGTGCAGCGCTCCCTCAGTACTGCCCCTCCGACAGTGCAGCACTCCCTCAGTACTGCCCCTCTGACAGTGCTGCGCTCCCTCAGTACTGCCCCTCTGACAGTGCGGCGCTCCCTCAGTACTGCCCCTCCGACAGTGCAGCACTCCCTCAGTACTGCCGCTCCGACAGTGCAGCACTCCCTCAGTACTGCCCCTTTGACAGTGCAGCGCTCCCTCAGTACTGCACTGGAGTGTCAGCTTGGATTATGTAGTCAAGTCTCTGGAGTGGGACAGTGGCTTAGAAGTATGTCTCAGGCGGTGGCTCAAAATCCATGATAGGGGAGAGTGTACGTGGGCTGTGGGAGGAGATTAAATGGGTGGGTAGAGTTTTTGATGGGGGAGAGTGTACATGGGCTGTATTGTGGCATCATTCTTGTTGTATGCTTTTGTAATAAAAAATTACCAACAGGTTACAATTGGAAAAAATAATAATATAGCAGAGAAAGTAGTGTGAGGACGTAATAAATAATAATAAAGTAGTCAGTTGATACAATCAGCTGTGGTTATATGCTTCGCTCCACTGTATACGCAGCAATTTCACAGGACCTGTTTTTAAAATATTTTTGATCTGTTGTAGGGGCAACGACATTTGTCCAGCACGTTTACTGCTGCTGAAACATTGTGCGAGCGATGAAGCCGATGAACATTTAACACCAGTGATGAAGAGCTGTCTGCCAGGTAACTGCAAAACCTAAGCAAGGACTGGGAGAAGACCATTCTTCCCAGCACCTCATCCTGCCATTTCCAATCTGTGGGAATGGTATTCACTCCATCAGGAGTCTCTGTTCTGGAGAAGTACTTGGAAATAGCTATTTCCACTGGCCATTGAGCCGGTAATTAGAGACCATCAATTTAAAATCGTCACCAGAGAACTAAGGAAGAAATTAGGAGAATTTTTTTACTCAGTGGGTTGTTAGGACATGGGAACATAGAAACATAGAAAAATAGGAGCAGGAGTAGGCCATTCGGCCCTTCGAGCCTGCTCCGCCATTCAATGTGATCATGGCTGATCCTCTATCTCAAGACCATATTCCCGCTATGGAATAACCTGACCAGAAACAATGGTTGAAGCAGAATCAATAATAGCTTTTAAAACTGAGGTGGATAATTATTTGAAAAGATAGTATGGGGAAAGGGCAGGAATTGTGACTCACTGGATGTCTCCTTCAGAGATGGGTCAACCGATCACTTTCTGTGCTGAGAAATTATATGATTCTGTCAGTAAATAAACGGCCCAATCCCCATTCGCAGTTGCTTCCCTAAAGAAGGAGTAAGTAGTCCTTCGTCCATTCCGAATCACTGCTTTGGAAAAGTATGAACTTGGCTTTCTTACAGGGCTTGACAGTGTAGATGCAGGGAGGATGTTTCCCCTGGCTGGGGAGTCTAGAACCAGAGGTCACAGTCTCAGAATAAGGGGTCAGCCATTTAGGACTGAGATGAGGAGGAATTTCTTCACTCAGAGGGAGTCTTTGGAATTCTCTACCCCAGAGGGCTGTGGAGGCTCAGTCATTGAGTATATTCAAGACAGAGATCGATAGATTTTTGGATATTAAGGTAATCAAGGGATATGGGGATAGTGCAGGAAAGTGGAGTTGAGGTCGATGATCAGCCATGATCTCATTGAATGGCGGAGCAGGCTCGAAGGGCTGAATGGCCGACTCCTGCTCCTATTTCTTATGTTCTTCTGTTCTCTCCTTTTAGGAGTTTGATCTGTATAGATTTTAACCTCATCCTGAAGGAAACTGTTGCATTTCTCTAGATAAGCAAGACCACTACCGTTTAGTCCTGGAAGCATTACACAGGCGGATCCCAAATGTCAGAGGGCTAAATTGCGAGGACAGGTTAGAAAAACTCGGACCTTTCGGCCTTGAAGGGGCGTCAATAGAAATTACTAACTGGACCGGGACCGATGTCCTAGGGGGAGTGTTTGCTAGTGCTGTTGGGGAGGGTTTAAACTAAAATGGCAGGGGGTTGGGAACCTGTGCAGGGAAACAGAGGAAAGAGAAGCAAGGATAGAAGCAAAAGACAGGAAGGAGAAAAGCAAAAGTGGAAGGCAGAGAAATCAAGGGTGTAAATCAAACAGGGCTACAGTAAATAATAATTCTAAAAGGACTAAGAGTGTTAAAAAAAACAAGCCTGAAGGCTTTGTGTCTTAATGCGAGGAGCATTCGTAATAAGGTGGATGAATTAGCTGCGCAAATAGATGTAAACGGATATGATATAATTGGGATTACGGAGACATGGCTCCAGGGTGACCAAGGCTGGGAATTCAACATCCAGGGGTATTCAATATTCAGGAAGGACAGACAAAAAGGAAAAGGAGGTGTGGTAGCATTGCTGGTTAAAGAGGAGATTAACACAATAGTAAGGAAGGATATTAGCTCTGATGATGTGGAATCTGTATGGGAAGAGCTGAGAAATACCAAGGGGCAGAAAACGTTAGTGGGAGTTGTATACAGACCCCCAAACAGTAATGCTGAGTTTGGGGATGGCATTAAACTGGAAATTAGAGACGCGTGCAATAAGGGCACAGCAGTTATCATGGGTGACTTTAATCTACATATAGATTGGGCTAACCAAATTAGTAACAATACTGTGGAGGAGGAATTCCTAGAGTGCATACGGGATGGTTTCCTGGATCAATATGTCGAGGAACCAACTCGAGATCAGGCCATCTTAGACTGGGTATTATGTAATGAGAAAGGATTAATTAGCAATCTTGTTGTGCGAGGTCCCTTGGGGAGGAGCGATCATAATATGATAGAATTCTTCATTAAGATGGAGAGTGAAGTAGTTGACTCAGAAACTAGGGTCCTGGATGGCTAGGATGGATTGGGGAGCGATACTTAAAGGGTTGACAGTGGATAGGCAATGGCAAACATTTAAAGATCGCATGGATGAACTACAGAATTTGTTCATCCCTGTTTGGCATAAAAATAAAACAAAACAAAAAAGGTGACTCAACCGTGGCTAACAAGGGAAATTAGGGATAGCGTAAGATCCAAGGAGAGGACATATAAATTGGCCAGAAAAAGCAGCAAACCTGAGGATTGGGAGCAGTTTAGGATTCAGCAAAGGAGGACAAAGGGATTAATTAAGAGGGGGGAAATAGAATATGAGAGTAAGCTTGCAGAGAACATAAAAACTGACTGTAAAAGCTTCTATAGATATGTGAAGAGAAAAAGATTGGTGAAGTCAAGCGTAGGTCCCTTGCAGTCAGAATCAGGGGAATTTATAATGGGGAACAAAGAAATGGCAGACCAATTAAATACATACTTTGGTTCTGTCTTCACAAAGGAGGACACAAATAAACTCCCAGAGATGTCGGGGAACATAGGGTCTAATGAGAGGGAGGGATTGAATGAAATCACTATTTGTGGGGAAATGGTGTTAGGGAAAATGACGGGATTGAAGGCCGATAAATCCCCAGGGCCTGATAATCTACACCCTAGGGTACTTAAGGAAGTGGCCCTAGAAATAGTAGATGCATTGCTGGTCATCTTTCAAAATTCTATGGACTCTGGAACAGTTCCCATGGATTGGAGGGTAGCTAATGTAACCCCACTATTTAAAAAAGGTGGTAGAGAAAAAACGGGGAATTATAGACCGGTAAGCCTGACATCGGTAGTGGGCAAAATGCTAGAGTCCATTATAAAAGATGTAATAGCAGAGCACTTGGAAAACAGTGACAGGATCGGACAAAGTCAACATGGATTTACAAAAGGTAAATCATGCCTGACTAATCTACTGGAATTTTTTGAGGATGTAACTGGTAAAATAGATAAGGGAGAAACAGTGGATGTGGTGTATTTGGACTTTCAGAAGGCTTTCGATAAAGTCCCGCATAAGAGATTAGCATGCAAAGTTAAAGCATATGGAATTGGGGGTAAGGTACTGATTTGGATAGAGAACTGGTTGGCAGACAGGAAGCAAAGAGTTGGAATAAACGGATCTTTTTCCGAGTGGCAGGCAGTGACTAGTGGGGTACCGCAGGGATCGGTGCTAGGACCCCAGCTATTCACAATATATATTAATGATCTAGACGAGGGAACTAGATGTAATATCTCTAAGTTTGCAGACGACACAAAGCTGGGTGGGCGTGTCTGCTGTGAGGAGGATGCAGAGAAACTCCAGTATGATTTGGACAGGTTGGGTGATTGGGCAGATTCATGGCAGATACAGTATAATGTGGATAAATGTGAGGTTATCCACTTTGGTGGCAAAAACAGGAAGACAGATTATTATCTGAACGGCAATAGATTGGGAAAAGGGGAAGTGCAACGAGATCTGGGAATCCTTGTGCACCAGTCGCTGAAGGTAAGCATGCAGGTGCAGCAGGCGGTTAAGAAGGCAAATGGTATGTTGGCCTTCATAGCAAGAGGATTTGAGTACAGGAGCAAGGATGTCTTGCTGCAGTTGTACAAGGCCTTGGTGAGACCACACCTTGAGTATTGTGTGCAGTTTTGGTCGCCTTATCTGAGGAAGGATGTTCTTGCCATGGAGGGAGTGCAGCGAAGATTTACCAGACTGATACCTGGGATGGCAGGAATGACGTATGAAGAGAGATTAGGTCGATTAGGCTTATATTCGCTAGAGTTTCGAAGAATGAGAGGGGATCTCATTGAAACTTATAAAATTCTAACAGGACTAGACAGACTAGATGCAGGAAGGATGTTCCCGATGGCGGGGAGTCCAGAACCAGGGGTCACAGTCTAAAGATAAGGGGTAAGCCATTTAGGACTGAGATGAGGAGGAATTTCTTCACCCAGAGAGTGGTGAACCTGTGGAATTCTCTACCACAGAAGGCAGTAGAGGCCAATTCATTAAATATATTCAAGAAGGAGTTAGATATATTTCTTAAGGCTAAAGGGATCAAGGGATATGGGGAGAAAGCAGGGACAGGGTACTGAATTTGGATGATCAGCCATGATCTCATTAAATGGCGGAGCAGGCTTGAGGGGCCGAATGGCCTACTCCCGCTCCTATCTTCTATGCGTCTATGCTTCTATGGAATACTAAAGGTATTAACAGTGAGGTAAGAGGCAGTATCAAGCTAAAAGAAAAGGTTTACACAAACACAAGGAAAAAGGGGCAATCCAGCAGACTGTGGGGAGATATAAAGAGCAACAAAGGGAGACAAAGAAATTAATAAGAGGTGCAAAAATAGAATATAAAAGAAAATGTTCAAGTGATATCAAATCTAACAGTAAAAGTTTTAAAAATACATTAAGAGAAAGAGAATGGGGAAGAGATATATGAGCCCATTAAAGACAGATTCAGGCAAGACTATAATGGACAATAAGGAAATGGCAGACTTGTTAAATTAGTATTTTATATCCCTGTTCACAGCCGAGGAAGTGGACAAAATACCAGCGGTACAAGGGAACCTTAAAATAAGTCAAGGTGGATTTAATTTAAGTAAAAAAACGGTAATGGAGAAAATATTGGAACTTGGGGTTTACGTATAAAAAATGTTGACGGTGGCAGGACAACTTGTTAAAAATGCATACGGGATCCATGGCTTTATAAATAGAGGCATGGGGGGAAATTCATGTACGCCTGCGTCACCGCTGAAAATGGCCGTCCAACGCCCGCCTGGTGGTGTTAATGGAGGCCTCTGACCCAAAGTTCCCGTCCACAGTCGGCGTTGCAGCTTCTTACAGCCTCTGGGAGGGGGGGGGGGCGCGAGGCTGGGGAGATTGCAAGGAATTGTGGGCTTTTAAAGGGGCTGTGAGTTAAAGGGGCCATGCATTCAGAACTAATAAATATTACAATGCAGTGAAAAACTGCAGCTTTCAGCCCTTACTACCTTTCAATAAATAATTACCATTAAAAAGTCACAAATGGGATTCTTCAGCACTTAAAGCTGAATTCCCTTCCGAACCTCAAAAAATGGGAAAAGTGCTTCAGCACTCACACAAATGGCTCAGCAAGCCAGGGAAGAGGCACCCAGGGTCTCACACGCAGCACTCCAGCTTTGTGCAGGGAGGTCAACACTGTAAGAGAGGTCCTCTACCCACAGGGGCCAGGAGGCCCTCCAGAAAGAACGATGTGGGACCACATCACCGAGGCCGTCACTGCCAGCAGTGTCGCCCCCACCACCTGGCTCCAGTGCCCAAAGAAGCTTCATGACCTCAGACCACTGGTCAAGGTCAGTGAATGCATCTTCAAAAGCCATCTCCTACCAACTGCACCACTAGCCTCACACACTGCTCAATGCACAACCCCCAATCACTCACTTACCAACAATCTGTACCAATCACGAGGCACATCTCTCATTCCTAACCTCACCACACCCCCTTGGAGGAGACGGTGCAGAGCATTCTTGGCAGGGGCATGGCTGAGCCCTTGGCCAGTGGCGGAGCTGAAAGGATACAAGATGCTGATATCCTCATACGTTATCCTCCTTTTCACATGCACCTCTTGCTTTCCCACCCTCCCTTCACCAGAACCCTACCCTTGTGCCTTCCTCATTTCAGACACCCAAGAAATGCAGCCTGCCCAGCCAGTGGGTGGCCAAGCAGAGGGAGAGGAGAGGGAAGAAGAACAAGAAGAGGAAGATTGATTTGACACTCCCAGCCACCAGCTCCTCAAGGTCAACCAGCCAGCCCATCTGCAGTGACCCCACTGAGAGTCAGCAGCCATGCTGCAGCCACTGGGGTAGCACTGCGTGACATCAGTAGGACAGGCAAAGGCACACACAAGACAGTCGCTAAGGGAATGCATAAGGGTGATGAGTTGATTTCTTGATGTCATATTGGATGGATAGATGTATAAAGTTGGATTGGAAAGTTTGCTTTGTGGTGGCTTTTATTTCAGCTTCGTGGCCAAGAGGATGCTGTGATGGTCAGTAACAGAGGGAAGGTAAGGTGTGGGACCAATGTTGGAAGGGGAATTGGAGTTGTGGTCACTGGGATGACAGGCGGATGATTCCATCCCGGATATCCTGGCCAGAAAGGGGTTGCCTGGGTTTCATCCTTCCTGCTGCTTCCTCCTCTTCTGCTTCCTCCTCTTCTGTGTCTTCCTCTTCCCTCTGTGAGCGGATGCTGTAAATATGAAATGACAGCATAAAATGCTGGAAATACTCAGCACGTCAGGCAGCATTGTGACCTGAGACATAAACTCTGTTTCTCTCTCCACGGATGATGCCTGACCTGCTGAGTATTTGCAGCATTTTCTGATTTCTCAGAGGCCTTCCTTTACCATCTGAGGCCTTACAAGCATCCAGCAGCACTCCCTACACACTTTAAAAAACTTTCAACATCTATTGCAGCAAGCCACCACTTCAATAAAATCAAAAAAAAAAGTCCAAAAGTTTAAATGTAAACTTACCTGAAAGATGTGTGTGTCCCTTTAAGAGGTGCTGACAGCGCCTCTGTCAGTCTGTTTGCTGGGTTTCCCTGGCGTGGTTAGGACCCAGCGCTGAACTCAGCACTAGGGTCGAAACTGGCCGTGGTGACGTTAAGTCGGCATGACGTCACCGGTCCGCCATTCATTTTTTGCAGGGCGCTAATACTTACCGGCAGCACTACAGGGACGTTGAAAATGGAGGGCGCAATGGGACCCTCCACCAGCTGGAGAAAGAGCCGTGGCCGCCGCTCTTTCCTCATTTTTTGCCGGTAACGGGTGGCGTTAAGCCCCCTAATTTTTAGCCCATTGAGTACAAAAGGAAGAAGTTAGGCTAAACCTTTATAAAACACTGGTTCGGCCCCAGCTGGAGTATTGTGTCCAATTCTGGGCCCCGCTCTTTAGGAAGGATGTCAAGGCCTTGGAGAGGGTGCAGAGGAGATTTACTAGAATGATTCCAGGGATGGGGGACTTCAGTGATGTGGAGAGACTGGAGAAGCTGGGATTGTTCTCCTTAGAGCAGAGAAGGCTAAGGGGAGATTTGATAGAAGTGTTCAAAATCATGAAGGGTTTAGACAGAGTAGATAAGGAGAAACTGTTTCCAGTGGCAGGAGGGTCGAAACCAGAGGACACGGATTGAAGGTGATTGGCAAAAGAAGCAGAGGGGCGATGAGGAGAATGTTTTAACGCAGCGAGTTGTTGTGATCTGGAACGCGCTGCCTGAAAGGGCGGTGGGAGCAGATTCAATAATAACTCTCAAAGGGATTTGGATAAATACCCTCTCAGGATGTGGGCATCGCCTCCCTTGACAAGGTGGTCATGGGACTTCTTAATGACCTGCTGCATTGTAGCGGTTCGATGCTCCTGAACGGCTCGCTGGGCCACTTCGCCGGGCAGTTAAGAGTCAACCACATTGGTGTGGGACTGGAGTCACTTTTGGCCCAGATTGGGTAAGGGCGACAGGTTCCCTTCCCTAAAGGACATTAGTGAACCAGTTGGGATTGTACAACAATCCGACAGCTTCACGGTCACTTTTACTGGTACCTGCTATTTTTTTTATTTCCAGATGTTTTTAAAATTGAATTCCAATTTTCAGTCGTCCATGGTCCATATGAACCCACATTCTCTGGATTTCCAGTCCAGTAATCTAACCACTGTGCTACCTGATAGTTTCCGCCCCAGAGTATTAAAGGAAACAGGTGAGGAAATTGCAGATGTACGACTCATCATTTTCCCAAGCTCTCGGATTCAGGAATTCTGCCTTTGGATTGGAAACTTGCAAATGTCGCGATTATTTAAGAAGGGAAGGAGGGAGAAACCAAGTAACTACAGAAATAAAAACAGAAAATGCTGGAAACACTCAGCAGGCCAGACAGCATCTGTGGAGAGAGAAACAGAGTTAACGTTTCAGGTCGATGACCTCTCGTCAGAACTGGAAAAGTTGGAGATGGAACAGGTTTTAAGCAGGTGTAGGGGCAGGGAAAGGGGGGAGGGGAGGGAAGAACAAAAGGGACGGTCTGTGATAGGATGGAAGGCCGGAGAGATTAAGAGACAAAAGGGATGATGGTGCCACTTCTCTTCCAGGAATGCCCACCTTGAAGAAGTTCTGCTCTTCTCTCCGACGGGATATCCGTTTGTCTCTTTTCCTTGCACCATCATCCCTTTTGTCTCTTAAGGAGAGTCGGAATGAAGGGGACGTTCTCTGATTGGTAGTATGTGGTAAGTGGCGTTCCCGGTCCTGGGGCCTCAGCTTTTCCCCATGCGTATTAATGACCTGGATGAAGGAATAGAGAGTTGTATATCCAAGTCTGCAAACAACACTTAGGAGGCACAGTAAGTTGGGTAGAAGGGAGAAGGCAGTTGCAAAGGGATATAGACAGACTGAGTGAGTGGGGAAAAGTATGGCAGATGGAGTTCAATGTGTGCAAACAATCTACTTTGGATCCCAGCAAGACACATTGGAATATTTTCTTCATGGTGGGAGATTAGGAGCTGTGGAGCAGCAAAGGGATTTGGGTGTCCACGTGCACAGGTCACTGAAAGCTAACGCACGGGTACAAAAAATGATCAAGAAGGCGAATGGAATGTTGGCCTTTATCTCGAGGGGGTTGGAAGACAAAAGTGAGGAAGCGATGCTCCAGTTGTACTGAGCTCTGGTCAGACCCCATCTGGAGAACCGCGTTCAGTTCTGGGCCCCGCACCTCAGGAAGGATAGACTGGCCTTGGAGGGGGAGCAGCGCAGATTCACCAGGATTATACCCGGGCTTAGACAACAACAACAACTTGTATTCATATAGCACCTTTAACATCGTAAAACGTCCCAAGGCACTTAATAGGAGTGTTAAAAGACAAAAAATTTGACATCGAGCCACATAAGGAGATATTGGGACAGATGACCGAAAGCTTGGTCAAAGAGGTAGGTTTTTAGGAGTGTCTTAAAGGAGGAGAGAGAGAGGTAGCGAGGCGGAGAGGTTTAGGCAGGGAATTCCAGAGCTTAGGGCCCAGGCAGCTGAAGGCACGGCCACCAAAGGTTGAGCGATTATAATCAGGGATGCTCAAGAGAGCAGAATTAGAGGAGCGCAGATATCTCGGGGGGGGGGGGGAGGGGTTGTGGGGCTGGAGGAGATTACAGAGATAGGGAGGGGCGAGGCCATGGGGGGATTTGAAAACAAGGGTTAAATTATGAGGACAGGTTCCATAAACATGGTTTGAAACCCTTGAGTTTAGAGAGTTGAGAGATGATCTAATCGAGGGTTTAAAATGATAATGGGCTTCGATAGGATACGTCCAGAGAAACTCTTTCCTCTGGTGGGGGAATCCGGAACAAGAGGGCTCAATCTTAACATTAGAACCAGGCCGTTCAGGGGTGATGTCAGGAAGCACTTCTTCACACAAAGGCTAGCGAAAACCTGGAACTCTCTCCCCCAAAAGGCTGTGGATGCTGGGGGTCAGTTGAAATTTTCAAGGCATGGATCGATAGATTTTTGTTTGGTAAGGGGATCAAAGGTGGGTAAATGGAGTTGAGGTGCAGATTGGCCAATGGTCTGACGAAGGGTCATCGACCTGAAATGTTAACTCTGTTTCTCTCTCTCGACAGATGCGGCCTGACCTGCTGAGTGTTTCCAGCATTTTCTGTTTTTATTTCAGATTTCCAGCATCCGCAGTATTTTGCTTTTGTATTCGGCCAATGATCTAATTGAATGACAGACTGGCTGAATGTGCTAAATGGCCTCCTGTTCCTGTGTTGCTAATAGAAAAGGTTAATCAGGAACACTATTTTTGGTTAAAATTTGACTGTATGTCACACGGGCATGGGTACAAGCTCATAAAATGCAAGTTCAGATTGATGTTAAGAAGCACATTATGCAAAGAATATTTAATCCTGGAGCAGTCTTCTGGATAGAGCTAAATGCTGTGAATTGGGGACAACAGGTTTCTGAAGGAGGGTGAGCGAGATCGGCGAACGGGCTTCCCTCAGCTTTGCTTTTCTTGGCGATCTTTGCAATTTTTGGGAAGTGACCAATTATTTTGGGCTTGCTTTTGTGGACAGGACTATTGGAAGTTTTAAATCTGTACATGCTTGTTTCTCTGTTTATCTCTTAGATTGCCATGCCACTTACTATTTCAGTACCAATGCGAGCCTGTGCCCCACCACATGTGAAAATTACCAGAACAAGGTGCAGTGCAAGGGGCCAAGACTCTTGGGATGTGTCTGTCCTGACGGTAAGACAAAATAGGATTATGTGGAAATATATGGGATCATTTTGCAAGGGCGTTTCTGTGGGCTTGGAGCCTCACTAGATGTGAGGGCGAGTTGGATTTCGAGCTCTAACACGATGGGCTAAATTTTCCACTTTTGGTTTTCCAGCACAACGTCTCACCCGCCGGGAGTGCATATTGGGGAAATCACACATTTTCCAAGCCCATGATTTTTCAGCCATTAAATAATATAATCAACAGAAAATCAACAGATCGTGGGTGTACACCTGCAGTTTCCCAACATGCACGCCCAGCAGGTGAGGCTTCCTGCCTGTAATGCTAAAGTAGAAAATTAATCCTCACAACTGCGATCCTGACCCACGCTTGCTGCTGGTAAAGTCACTGACATGAATCTTGTCATTCATGTATGAAGTAATACTGGGCGGCCTGCTGGTGGCGCTGTCCAGGGAGAGTATAAATACTCGGGCATGGGCCCAGCTTGCTCAGGACATTCCTCAACGGTTAGGATCAGATCAGCCATGATCTTATTGAATGGCGGAGCAGGCTCGAGGGGCCAATTGGTCTACTCCTGCTCCTATTTCTTATGTTCTTATGTTCTTACAACTAGATCTCCACGTTGGAAAACAGTTGATTAAAGCTTTGTTTAACGTTTAGACCAAGCGGCCAGTAGCTTTCTTACATCATTCACCACATTAGTCTTTCTGAGACAGATTGGGCTGGAGTTTGCCGGGTTCCCCCGCACAGTGAGTGGGGGGGGGACCCGGGAGACACGGGAAAAACTCTGCAGCGTGCTGACTGACAGGCTGGCTTCCAGTACGGGGAACTCGGAGGATGGGGCCGCAGCAACAGGTAAGTGCTGGGCCCAGGATGGTGGGGTCCGAACCCCGAGCCCGGGGAGGGCCAGGCTGCTGGTGGGGGAGCTTGGGCGGGGGGGCGGGGGGGCGGGAGGAGGCACTCCTGTTTCGCCTGGCCCACAAGCATTGCTCCCCGAGCCTGAGGCCGCCTCGCTGCAGCCACCGGGAATCCCGAACCCCAAACCCCTGGGCCTCCTGCGGTAATACCTGCACAGCAGGTTAAAGTGGAGTCTTCAGGCTTCATTACAATATGTCAATTGCCAACCCACCTCCTGGCAGCGGGGTGGCAGCCCATCCCCCCCGTCCCGTCTGAGTGAAAGGTGAAAGTGGGCGGGCTGGAGGCGAGTTGGGGTCAGGCTTCATATTTTCACTCCCCCCTACCCCCCCACCACGCCTCCAACCCGCCCACTCTTACCTCAGAAAATCCCGACCATTGTGTTCTGTGCGTTTGCGGTTGGATTTCTGTGTGTGCGTATATATGTTGGAAATATAAGGGATAATAAGGGGATTGGATAAATACTTGAAGGAGAGTAAGTGGTGGGGTTTTAATCTATTTATTCCTGCTGAAAGCTGTGAGTTGAATATTAACAGTCTTCACATTCACTGATCTCCTGTGAGTGACTGTGTCACCACTTCAATGGCAACAGCACCACAAGCAGGTGTCCAGGCCAGCCCAGCAGCCTGCCTCGCTCAGAACTGTTGTGCCATTCAGGAGGTGGAGGAACAGGGAAAACAGAAGTGGGTGAAGAATGAGTGGGGAGCTGGTTTGATTGAGGCTTCCCTTTTTATTCCAGGTGGCGTGGAGTAGTGGTAAAGTCGTGGAAGGGGAATTCTTACTTTGTGGTCAAGAAACAGGTGTCTGTGGATCAGGAAACATTGGTGGGAGTTGTTTATAGGCCCCCGAACAGTAGTTGTAATGTAGGGCAGAGTATAAATCAGGAAATTAGAGGTGCGTGTAACAAGGTTAATGCAATAATCATGGGGGACTTTAATTTTCATATGGACTGGGCAAACCAAATTTGCAGTAATAGTGCAGAGGAAGAGTTCATGGAATGTATGCAAGACAGTTTTCTAGATCAGTATCTCGAGGAACCAACTGGGGAACAGGCTATTTTAGATCTAATACTGTGCAATGGGAAAGTGTTCATCAATAACCTTGTAGTAAAGAAGCCTCTGGGGAAGAGTGATCATAATATGATAGAATTTTATAGTAAATTTGAAAGTGATTTAGTTAAGTCCGAAACTAGGGTCTTAAATCTGAACCAAGCAAAGGGACGAGTTGGTTAAGGTAGATTGGGAAACTAAATTAAAAGATATGACGGTCGATAAGCAATGGCAAACATTTAAAGAAATAATTCATAATTCACAACAAATATACTTTCCTTAAGGAATAAAAACTCCACGGGAAAAATGGTCCATCTGTGGCTAACTAGAGCAGTTAAAGATAGTATCAGATTAAAGGAAGAGGCTTATAATTTTGCCAAAAAGGGAAGTAAGCCTGAGGATTGGGAGGATTTTAGAATTCAGCAAAGAATGACCAAGAAATTGACATAGAAAGAGAAACTAGAATATGAGAATAAACTAGCAAGAGACATAAAAACAGGTTGTAAAAGCTTCTATGTAAAAAAAATTAGCAAAAGTAAATGTGGGTCCCTTAGAGACTGAGACAGGTGAAATTATAATGGGGAATAAGGAAATGGCTGAGTCTTTTAACAAATATTTTGTCTCTGTCCTATACATACATAGAATACATAGAAGAGTACAGCACAGTACAGGCCCTTCGGCCCTCGATGTTGTGCCGAGCATTGTCCGAGACCAAGATCAAGCTATCACACTCCCTATCACTCTGGTGTGCTCCATGTGCTTATCCAATAACCGCTTGAAAGTTCCTAAAGTGTCCGACTCCACTATCACAGCAGGCAGTCCATTCCACACCCCAACCACTCTCTGAGTAAAGAATCTACCTCGGACATCCCTTCTATATCTCCCCCCATGCACCTTATAGTTATGCCCCCTTGTAACAGCTGCCTCTACCCGAGGAAATAGTCTCTGAACATCCACTCTATCTATCCCCCTCATCATCTTATAAACCTCTATTAAGTCGCCTCTCATCCTCCTCTTCCTCATAGTAGAAGACACAAAAAGCTACCAAAAATAGTCGTGAAGGAAGGGGCTAATAAGAGTGAGGAACTTAAAGTAATTAATATCAGTAGAGAAAAAGTACTTGAAAAAATAATGGGACTAAAAGGCAACAAATTCCCTGGACCTGACGGCCTACAGCCTAGGGTTCTAAAAGAGGTGGCTGCAGAGCGAGTGGATGCATTGGTTGTGATCTTCCAGATTTCCCTAGATTCTAGAACGATACCAGCAGATTGGAAGGTAGCAAATATAACCCCGCTATTTACGAAAGGAGGGAGAGAGAAAACAGGGAACTACAGACCAGTTAGACTGACATCAGTAGTAGGGAAAATGCTAGAAACTATTATTAGGGATGTGGTAACAGGGCACTTAGAAATCATAATATGATTAGACAGAGTCTATATGGATTTATGAAAGGGAAATCTGTTTTGAGGTTGTAACTAGCAGGGTAGATAAGGGGGAACCAGTGGATTGTCCTATGAGGAGAGATTGAGTAGACTAGGCCTATATTCTCTAGAGTTTAGAAGAATGAGAGGTGATCTCATTGAAACATACAAAATTCTTACAGGGCTTGACAAGGTAGATGCAGGAGGATGTTTCCCCTGGCTGGGGAGTCTAGAACCAGGGGTCACAGTCTCAGAATAAGGGGTCGGCCATTTAGGACTGAGATGAGGAGAAATTTCTTCACTCAGAGGGTGGTGAATCTTTGGAATTCTCTACCCCAGAGGGCTGTGGAGGCTCAGTCGTTGAGTATATTCAAGACAGAGATCGATAGATTTTTGAATATTAAGGGAATCAAGGGATATGGGGATAGTGCAGGAAAGTGGAGATGAGGTCGATGATCAGCCATGAATCTTATTGAATGGCGGAGCAGGCTCGAGGGGCCGAATGGCCGACTCCTGCTCCTATTTCTGATCTTATGTTATTAGGAGAGAGCCAGGCAACTTTCTTCAGCAGCTTTCAAAGGGACTTGTGGTTTTTTTCCCCTCATCTGCCACCTCATTTGTCACAAGAGCAGAGGGGAGGTGGCACAGTACGGTCTCCATCGCTGAGTGAAAAGAAGCAACAACATTCTGCAGCAAGTGGAAAGCTGCCAAACTATGCTTTATTGAAAAAAAAATTAAGATCTTTCTTGGCAATGCCAACCCGTTCCTTAAGACAAAGAGTGCCTGAGTCACAGCTCTGGGATCAGTAGCACCATCTTTTTCTGGGAGCAATTTGCCCCTGAACTGCACCTGGTGCTATTAGAGGAAATTTGAATATAGAGGTTTCTGACATTCACCTTCTTCAGGCACAGTCAGGAGCAGACACCAGGAAAGCCAAAGAGGAAGTTCATGTCAAGGCTTTCAGGAGCAGAGAGGGAGGAAAGGATTTTTCGAAGCGATATGTTACAGATGCAAAATGATAAAAAAAGAGAGTTGGATGCTTTTGACTGGAGGGTGAAACTACCAGACATTTTGTCATTTGTACTCTTCCCTAACCAAATGTGATGGTTCAGGATTTTTTAAGCATTTTTCACAGAAAGGATTTGGAGTATCTTTTAATTTTTTTTTCAAGTGAAATGTATTTCCATAAGTTTATAAAGAAAGGCACATAGATGAAAAGTGGTTAATAACCAAAATGGAAATTATTTTTCTCAGAGATTAAGCAATAAGCAATATGTTAGCTTGTCTGAGTAATTGAGAAACACCCCACATATATTGTGTTGAAAATCCTTTGATCCCTGTCTATCAGTGAAGAGGGAGCTACAAAGAGTGACACAAGTACAGGCATTTTGAAAGAGGAAGGTTGTGAGGACAGTCAGGATTGTTAACTGGAAAGCTGTGAGGGTTTTCACTGAGGTGAAAAGGTTAGAAAACTGGAAGATAGTTAGAAGACATCTTGTTAAAGTCAAATAAGATGACCCTCTGAATTGAGGAGGCATAGTGTGGTTATTATTTTGTTTTGCTATCTGAGGATAAGTTGTGCTGTTTGAACTAAATGGCAATTACATTTGGTCATGTAGCGCCTATTTTTCAGGCGCTATGCGGCCTCCTAAGGCCCCAAGATGGCGGGCCGGAAGCAGGCACGCACTTTCGACCAGAAGTGCGCCGCCTGCCATATCGGGTAAGGACGAACACGAGGCATCTTTGGCTCATGCCTGATGCAGGCGTTGGGCTCTTTGCAGCAAGCGGTCTCCCTCCCGCTTTAGGTCCCTGCTGGTTTGCCTCGAGGCAGCCAGCGCTGCCGCGATCCGACACATCCGCCATTATATCTGTCGCATTTTTTCCAAGTCTGTGTCCCAGGCTCCTGTGCGTATAAGGGCCTCGCCTGCCTGGAGCACAGTATTTGGAGGTTGTGGTGCATCTCCACAGTTTTTTGTCCATTCATTTAAATGGATCAGAATCTGCGGGGAGCATATCCCGATTTCCCAACAGTCCTTTCTGGCAAGCAGGGCTATACCAGGAGCAAGTTTTTGTAAACTCAGCCTGATGGAGGATACATCACTCATGCCGGATGTTGTGACTGAATAACCAGCAGATTAGCTTGTTGATCAGATTATATTGTCAGACTGATGTCTTCCATTTATGACTCTTTGTGTTCAGGTCTTGTTTCTTACCATGGGATGTGTATCCTACCTCAGCACTGTCCGTGTTCGTACAATGGAGAAGTGTTTAAAAGTGGACAGAGCGTCAAGATGTTTTGCCTTAAATGGTAAGAATGTCATCCACATAATGCCAATCCTTCTCCAGTCTAAGGAATGGTTCTATTGAATCAGCTCCCACTGCCACTTCCCTCCCTTCCCCTAGCCCACCGGCCAAACTTCCTCTAATGTTCCCCCCTGCCCTAGCCCTGAACTCACATCTTTCTCCAGTTTCTCTCCGATCTCCCCTCATCCCCTCTCCACGCTCATCTTGTCCATGAGACCCACTTCCTGCTCCCTCGACCCTATTCCCACTAAACTGCTGACCACCCAACTTCCCTTCCTGGCTCCCATGTTAGCTGATATTGTTAACGGTTCTCTCTCCTCAGGTACTGTTCCCCTCTCCCTCAAATCTGCCATCATCACCCCTCTCCTCAAAAAACAAACCTTGACCCCCGCTGTCCTTGCAAACTACCGCCCCATCTCCAACCTCCCTTTCCTCTCCAAAGTCCTTGAACGTGTTGTCACCTCCCAAATCCATGCACATTTTTCCCAGAATTCCATGTTTGAATCCCTCCAATCAGGTTTCCGCCCGCCACAGTACTGAAATGGCTCTAATCAAAGTCACAAATGACATCCTTTGTGACTGTGACAAAGGTAAACTATCCCGCCTCATCCTTCTCGACCTGTCTGCAGCCTTTGACATGGTTGACCACTCCATCCTCCTCCAACGCCTCTCCACCGTCGTCCAACTGGGTGGAACTGCACTCGCCTGGTTCCATTCTTATCTATCTAATCGTGGCCAGAGAATCACCTGCAACGGTTTCTCTTCCTGCTCCCACATCGTTACCTCTGGTGTCCCCCAAGGATCTATCCTTGGCCCCTCCTATTTCTCATCTACATGTTGCCCCTCGGCGACATCATCTGAAAACACAGCGTCAGTTTCCACATGTATGCTGCCGACACCCAGCTCTACCTCACTAGCTCTTCTCTCGACCCCTCCATTGTCTCTAAATTGTCAGACTGCTTGTCCGACATCCAGTACTGAATGAGCAGAAATTTCCTCCAACTAAATATTGGGAAGACCGAAGCCATTGTCTCCGGTTCCCACCACAAACTCCGTTCCCTAGCCACTGACTCCATCCCTCTCCCTGGCCGCTGTCTGAGGCTGAACCAGACTGTTCGCAACCTTGGTGTCATATTTGACCCTGAGATGAGCTTCTGACCGCATATCCACGCCATCACTAAGACCACCTATTTCCACCTTCGTAACATCACCCGTCTCCGCCCTTGCCTCAGCTCATCTGCTGCTGAAACCCTCATCCATGCCTTTGTTACCTCTAGACTTGACTATTCCAATGCACTTCTGGCCGGCCTCCCACATTCTATCTCCATAAACTTGAGGTAATCCAAAGCTCTGCTGCCCGTGTCCCAACTCGCATCAAGTCCCGTTCGCCCATCTCCCCTGTGCTCGCTGACCTACATTGGCTCCCGGTTAAGTAACGCCTCGATTTCAAAATTCTGATCCTTGTTTTCAAATCCCTCCATGGTCTCGCCCCTCCCTATCTCTGTAATCTTCTCCAACCCCACAACCCCCCGAGATATCTGCGCTCCTCTAATTCTGCCCTCTTGAACATCCCTGATTTTAATCGCTCAACCTTTGGTGACCGTGCCTTCTGTTGCCGAGGCCCTGAGCTCTGGAATTCCCTTCCTAAACCTCTCCGCCTCTCTTTCCTCCTTTAAGACGCTCCTTAAATCCTACCTCTTTGACCAAGCTTTTGCTCACCTGTTCTAATATCTCCTTGTGTAGCTCGGTTTGTTTGATAATCGCTCCAGTGAAACATCTTGGGATGTTTTACTGCGTTAAAGTCGCTATATAAATACAAGTTGTTGTTGTAATGAACAAAAAGAGAATATGGCCATCCCATTACCCTGTGCTGGATACAAATCCGGGTGCCAGACCTGAGGGCTCTGTACATATTCTTGGATCACCTCCTCCTCTTAAAATGGACATTCTTGAGCAGAAGTTGCCTCTAAATGTGTGCGCAAATTTCCACCGATAGAAAGAAAAACTTGCATTTCTCCAGCGCCTTTCATGACCACCGGATGGCTCAAAGTGCTTTACAGCCAATGAAGTACTTTTTGAAGTGTAGTCACTGTTGTAATGTAGGAAATGCAGCAGCCAATTCGCGAACAGCAATGTGATAATGACCAGATTATCTGTTTTTGTTATGTTGATTGAGGGATAAATATTGGCTCCAGTACACCAGGGATAACTCCCCTGCTCTTCTTCGAAATAGTGCCATGGGATCTTTTACATCCAACTGAGAGAGCAGACGGGGCCTCGGTTTAAAGTCTCATCCAAAAGACGGCACCTCTGACAGTGCAGCACGCCCTCAGTACTGCCCTCTGACAGTGCAGCGCTCCCTCAGTACTGCTCCTCCGACAGTGCAGCGCTCCCTCACTACTGCCCCTCCGACAGTGCGGCGCTCCCTCAGTACTGTCCCTCTGACAGTGCAGCGCTCCCTCAGTACTGCCCCTCTGACAGTGCAGCGCTCCCTCAGTACTGCCCCTCTGACAGTGCAGCGCTCCCTCAGTACTGTCCCTCTGACAGTGCAGCGCTCCCTCAGTACTGCCCCTCCGACAGTGCAGCGCTCCCTCAGTACTGCCCCTCCGACAGTGCAGCTCTCCCTCAGTACTGCCCCTCCGACAGTGCAGCGCTCCCTCAGTACTGCCCCTCCGACAGTGCAGCACTCCCTCAGTACTGACCCTCCGACAGTGCAGCGCTCCCATTCTACCCCAAAGACAGAGCCGAGCAAGCATTGAATCCCTGGGACAGAGCCGGGAAAGCATTTTACCCCCGGGACAGAGCCGGGAAAGCATTCTACCCCCGGGACAGAGCCGGGAAAGCATTCCACCCCCGGGACAGAGCCGGGAAAGCACTCAATCCCCGGGACAGAGCCGGGAAAGCACTCAATCCCCGGGACAGAGCCGGGAAAGCATTCAATCCCCGGGACAGAGCCGGGAAAGCACTCAATCCCCGGGACAGAGCCGGGAAAGCACTCAATCCCCGGGACAGAGCCGGGAAAGCACTCAATCCCCGGGACAGAGCCGGGAAAGCATTCTACCCCCGGGACAGAGCCGGGAAAGCATTCAATCCCCGGGACAGAGCCGGGAAAGCATTCAATCCCCGGGACAGAGCCGGGAAAGCATTCTACCCCCGGGACAGAGCCGGGAAAGCACTCAATCCCCGGGACAGAGCCGGGAAAGCATTCTACCCCCGGGACAGAGCCGGGAAAGCATTCAATCCCCGGGACAGAGCCGGGAAAGCATTCTACCCCCGGGACAGAGCCGGGAAAGCACTCAATCCCCGGGACAGAGCCGGGAAAGCATTCAATCCCCGGGACAGAGCCGGGAAAGCATTCTACCCCCGGGACAGAGCCGGGAAAGCACTCAATCCCCGGGACAGAGCCGGGAAAGCATTCTACCCCCGGGACAGAGCCGGGAAAGCATTCAATCCCCGGGACAGAGCCGGGAAAGCATTCAATCCCCGGGACAGAGCCGGGAAAGCATTCTACCCCCGGGACAGAGCCGGGAAAGCATTCAATCCCCGGGACAGAGCCGGGAAAGCACTCAATCCCCGGGACAGAGCCGGGAAAGCATTCAATCCCCGGGACAGAGCCGGGAAAGCATTCAATCCCCGGGACAGAGCCGGGAAAGCATTCAATCCCCGGGACAGAGCCGGGAAAGCATTCAATCCCCGGGACAGAGCCGGGAAAGCATTCAATCCCCGGGACAGAGCCGGGAAAGCATTCAATCCCCGGGACAGAGCCGGGAAAGCATTCAATCCCCGGGACAGAGCCGGGAAAGCATTCAATCCCCGGGACAGAGCCGGGAAAGCATTCAATCCCCGGGACAGAGCCGGGAAAGCATTCAATCCCCGGGACAGAGCCGGGAAAGCATTCAATCCCCGGGACAGAGCCGGGAAAGCATTCAATCCCCGGGACAGAGCCGGGAAAGCATTCAATCCCCGGGACAGAGCCGGGAAAGCATTCAATCCCCGGGACAGAGCCGGGAAAGCATTCAATCCCCGGGACAGAGCCGGGAAAGCATTCAATCCCCGGGACAGAGCCGGGAAAGCATTCAATCCCCGGGACAGAGCCGGGAAAGCATTCAATCCCCGGGACAGAGCCGGGAAAGCACTCAATCCCCGGGACAGAGCCGGGAAAGCATTCAATCCCCGGGACAGAGCCGGGAAAGCACTCAATCCCCGGGACAGAGCCGGGAAAGCATTCAATCCCCGGGACAGAGCAGTGTTCTATGCCGCCGTGGATGCTGGGTGACGAGCTCCCCATTCCACAGAAGCAGTTTCTTTCCGAGAAGCCGCTGCCGCCTCTCGCTGCCCGGCATGCTCCGACCGGACGGGAATTCGGGGGCAGAAAGGCGGCAAGCTGCAGGGGGAAGGGCAGTGACCCCGACTCGGTGGAAGTTCCAGATCCAGCAGCTTTGCGACTGAGTGTTTGAAGTTCTAACAGGTGGGGTGACGGCTGTCCAGAGACTGTAATTTGCGAGAGTCCGTGGTTTCAGAGTGCCTCTCGGAGATTTTACCATGTGTGTTATTTGGGACCCTCGGTAAGTGCCCATTTTTTGGGAGTGTCCGTTTAGACAGGCTTCTCTGTACTAAGATCATAGCCAGGGAGTTCATGGATAGAACTACCGGCAAACGCTTATTTATCTTTTAGTTTCATTTCTGATGGAGGAAATACGCCCGAAACATTCACTTGTCTTTACACTTTGCAACTGCAGCCTGACCTGCTGTGTGTTGCCAGAGATTGCATCGTCCTTCCTTGGCCTGTTGATCCGATCTGAATTGGAGGAAACTGTGATAGCCCACAATTAAAAATCACTGTTTTTTAAGGCTTTCATTTGTGCGTTTGACTGGCACCTTACGCCGGGTATTGGCAGGGCAGGGTAGCAGCCCAAAGAGCTGGACTGCGGCTCAGTGCCATGTTCAGGGCACGGAGACCAGAGAGAAAATTGGAGGAAACAAAACACCAAAGTGTTGAAACACCAAGACTGATAGAATATCGAGCCAGAGGTTTGGAACGAAACAATGCAACATACTGGCTGCCGGAGGTATATTGGTCATTTATCCTGCTGACGTGACCCTCTTACCTTTATTTATGCAGCAACTGCCAAGGTGGACAGATGGATTGCAGTGACTTGGAGTGCCCAGGTAGGACTGATGCCGTCGACAGACTCTGTGATGCAGAAAGGACGATGGGATTTAGAACCTTTGAAAGGAGTAACAGATTGAGTAGATAGAGGGAACGATAAGGTGGCTCCAGAATTCCTCAGGCCGGAGAGTTTGGAAAGGGAGATTACTGCCCGGGTGGAGTCTGGGAAATGGGGCAGAACCAAGTTATGCTGGAATTCCACGCTCTTCAATTTCCCCTTTTACTTCTGGTGGGGGGGGCCATGGGCACCTCTTCCTCCCACCCTGCCAATGGAATGGGGCAGGGATCTGCCGGGAGCTGCTGCTAGCAGCCCAGACCATCTCTGCGCCTTAAATATCCCGCCGCCGCACCCCCATCTCCCTCCACCCGCCACTGCAGCACCCCTTCGCTCCAGGGCGTCACCCCTTCCTCCCCCGATCCCCCCCCCCTTCCTCCCCCGATCGCGGCCCCTCCCTCCCTCGATCGCGGCCCCTCCCTCCCCCGATCGCCTCCCCGTCCTCCACCGATCGCCCCCCTTCCTCCCCCGATCGCCGCCCCTTCCTCCCCCGATCGCCCCCCCTTCCTCCCCCGATCGCCCCCCCTTCCTCCCCCGATCGCCCCCCCTTCCTCCCCCGATCGCCTCCCCTTCCTCCTCCGATCGCCCCCCCTTCCTCCCCCGATCGCGCCCCCTCCCTCCCCCGATCGCCCCCCCTTCCTCCCCCGATCGCCCCCCCTTCCTCCCCCGATCGCCCCCCCTTCCTCCCCCGATCGCCTCCCCTTCCTCCCCTGATCGCCCCCCCTTCCTCCCCCGATCTCTCCCCTTCCTCCCCCGATCGCCCCCCCTTCCTCCCCCGATCTCTCCCCTTCCTCCCCCGATCGCCCCCTCTTCCTCCCCCGATCGCCCCCCCTTCCTCCCCCGATCGCCCCCCCTTCCTCCCCCGATCTCCCCCCCTTCCTCCCCCGATCGCCCCCCCTTCCTCCCCCGATCTCCTCCCCTTCCTCCCCCGATCTCTCCCCTTCCTCCCCCGATCTCTCCCCTTCCTCCCCCGATCTCTCCCCTTCCTCCCCCGATCGCCCCCCCTTCCTCCCCCGATCGCCCCCCTTCCTCCCCCGATCGCCGCCCCTTCCTCCCCCGATCGCCCCCCCTTCCTCCCCCGATCGCCCCCCTTCCTCCCCCGATCGCCGCCCCTTCCTCCCCCGATCACCCCCTTCCTCCCCCGATCTCTCCCCTTCCTCCCCCGATCGCTCCCCCTTCCTCCCCCGATCGCCCCCCCCTCCTCCCCCGATCACCCCCTTCCTCCCCCGATCGCCCCCCCCCTCCTCCCCCGATCACCCCCTTCCTCCCCCGATCGCCCCCCCTTCCTCCCCCGATCGCCCCCCCTTCCTCCCCCGATCGCCCCCCCTTCCTCCCCCGATCTCTCCCCTTCCTCCCCCGATCGCCCCCCCTTCCTCCCCCGATCTCTCCCCTTCCTCCCCCGATCTCTCCCCTTCCTCCCCCGATCGCTCCCCCGATCGCCCCCCCCTCCTCCCCGATCACCCCCTTCCTCCCCCGATCGCTCCCCCTCCTCCCCCGATCACCCCCTTTCGCCCCCCTCCTCCCCCGATCTCCCCCCTTCCTCCCCCGATCGCCCCCCCTTCCTCCCCCGATCGACCCCCCTTTCCTCCCCCGATCGCCTCCCCTTCCTCCCCCGATCGCCCCCCCTTCCTCCCCCGATCTCTCCCCTTCCTCCGCCGATCGCTCTCCTCTCCTGCAAGACCTACCTAAGCGATGCAGCAGCCCCAAAATTCAAACAGTCTTTGCCGGTGAGCTGCCCAGGGTTACCCAGCGGGTATCTGTAGCTCACCGGTCAAATGTCAATGCAGCCCGAGGCACAACATCGGCAGGCCGGTGTGAACCAATTTCTAGGCCATAGTTTGAGAGTAAATGTAGCAGCATGGAGAGAGCATTGATTAATGGACAGCAAACAGAGGGTTATGGTTAATGAGTGTGTTCTGATGACCAATGGCAGCGATCTGATTGCCCAGGTCTGGGAGTTTCTGATTTGCCTTGTTATGGGTGGGCTGGACTCCCTCCACCAGTAACTCATGTTCCAGCGGCTCAGTTGGGACCCTGTGTATCTGTGGAGGCCGGTACGCTCAGTGAGGGGACACGGAGGTGACCTCACATGGGTAGAGGTAAGCCCCATCGGTGGATGCCAGGTCAGGGAAGTGGCCTGGACCCCCAAAGAAACAGAGGAACGACGGAGAAGGAAATCGGGTGAATTAGAGTCAAATCACAGAAAGAGAAATAAAGAGAGGGAAAGAAAGATTGGATTGAGAGAGAGAGAAAAAAGAGACAGAAAGGAAAAGTAAGAAAAAAAAATGTTTTAATGTACAGGAAACTTTCGTTTATCCGGCATCGACGGGACCGGCGTGGTGCCGGTTTATCGAAAGTACCGGATAACAGAGAGTTATATCTACCGAGGCTATTTTTAACAAAGAGACTCCAAGCAGCACGGGAGAATCAACTCCTGCTACTGCAATGTTTCGGACTTGCGACAGCGCCAGGAGGCCGAGTAGTGGCACTTTTGAAAAGTACCCCTACTGACTAAATCGGCGTTCGCGGACTCGGACTCGGACTCGGGATCGGCAACATTGCCGGTTATTTGAGAGGATTTTTCGGAGCACTCGGCGTTCGCAGAGACTCGACTGCAACTCGGCAACATTGCCGGTTATTTGAGAGGAGTTTTCGGAGGATGATTTTTGCCGGTTAAGCGAGAATTCCGGATATTTGGGTGCCGGATAAACGAAAGTTTCCTGTAAAATTTTAAAAATCTCTCACAACAATGAGGAATGAGACTCCACAGTTTAAATTGTTCATTTTCTGGCATCGCAAGAACATAAATTTCCTCATTAAAAAGGTACTTATGCTGTTAAGTAGCAACCCTAACTTTCTGCGGCGTTTAATTGGCAATTAATGCACAATTGCAGCAATTTCATGAAACTGACGGGGAGGAGGAGGAGGGCGAGTTGCCCTTTTGGCGAGGCTAATGGTGGAGTAAATTGCCCAGTCACTTGTACAACACCAGTTGTTGGCCGATTTACTCATTAATAACGCCCAGCGATTTAAACTTGCCCTTATTTATGCTGCCGAATCTGGGCCAATATCTGCAAGTTTGCAGATGACACATTGACTCACGTGGATGAAACAATAGATGGCAGGCCGATGTGGAGGCAGCGGGAGAACGGGGCCGTGTCTGGCCGATGTGGAGGCAGCGGGAGAACGGGGCCGTGTCTGGCAGATGTGGAGGCAGCGGGAGAACGGGGCCGTGTCTGGCAGATGTCTTTTAATAAGGACAAATGCGGTGTGATTGGCTCGGGTCGGGGTCGCTCCAAGCTTGCGCACACCGTGCAGGTTGTGTGCCGCAGGATGCTGAGAGGGGAAGGACTTGGCGGTTATGGTACATAAATCATTGAAGGGCTTTGACCAGTGCCGCAGGGCTGTTGTGGAAGCCACTAAGTTATTAGGATATATTGTCAGACTGCAACTAGAATACTTTGTCCAGTTTCAGTCCCTTCACACGGTGGGAGATAAAGAAGGCCATAAAAAGATTCCGAGGAGGGTCAATGCCTTGATAGTTAATTTAAGGGCCCTCAGTTAGGCTTAGAGAGCTTGGGTTTTTTATTTTAGAAAAGCGTAGACTTGTGGCAATATGATTGAGGTCTTTAAAATAATGAAAGGATTCGACTCAGTCCATGTGGACAGGCTATTCTTGCTGGATAGGTTAGGAAGGACAGGGGCCAGAAGTATAAGTTATGTGACCATAGAACTAGGCAGAAGCTAGGAGGTACTTCTTTTTGCGGAACGTTGCCAACCTCTGCAATTAGTTGCTGGCGGTGCAGTGAGTGTAGATTCTCTGTGAGCATTCAGAAGGAAGCTGGCTGAGTTCCTCAGAGGGGCCAACATCGTTTCAAATAGAAGGTGGGTGGGTGGGCGATTGGGGGCTGTCTCTCAGTCACTGGAGTCTGCTACAGCTTGTCTGATTGCCTTCAAGGGTCGGAGAGGAAATTTCCGTTTTTTCCCTAAATTGAAGGTTTTCCCAGGAGTTTGCAGAGGGGGGAGGGGGGAATGAGGGTGAGGTGCAGAAGGTACACCACCCTGGGATGGGAGAGGCTCAATGAACCCATCGTTTTTCACATGTTTATATGTTCGACATGTGGCCTGCACCGTTCCTTCCGCGCCGGACTGAGGGTCAGCTGTATCCGGGCATGTGGCTGCCATGAGTGGATTTCTCTAGTTGATTTCTGATGTCAAGGTAGTTTGGCCATGTGAAATATAACCAGAAAATGCTGGAAACACTCAGCAGGTCAGGCAGCATCCGTGAAGTGAGAAACAGAGTCAACGTTTCAGGTCAGTGACCTTTATGGAGCTGAAACGTTAACTCTGTTGCTCTCTCTCCACAGATGCTGCCTGACCTGCTGAGTATTTCCAGCATTCTCTGTTTTTATTTCAGATTCCCAGCATTGTAGGAAGCATAACATTACAAAGGGATATCGATAGATTAAGTGAATGAGCAAAACTGTGGCAAATGGATTTCAATGCAGGCAAATGTGAGGTCATCCACTTTGGACCTGAAAAGGATAGAACAGGGTACTTTCTAAATGGTGAAAGGCTAAAAACAGTGGATGTCCAAAGAGACTTGGGGGGTCCAGGTACACAGATCATTGAAGTGTCATGAACAGGTACAGAAAATAATCAAAAAGGCTAATGGAATGCTGGTCTTTATATCTAGAGGACTAGAATACAAGGGGGGTAGAAGTTATGCTGCAGCTGTACAAAGCCCTGGTTAGGCCGCACCTGGAGCACTGTGAGCAGTTCTGGGCACCACACCTTAGGAAGGATATATCGGCCTTGGAGGGAGTGCAGCGTAGGTTTACCAGAATGATACCCGCACTCCAGGGGTTAAATTACGAGGAGAGATTACACAAACTAGAGTTGTATTCCCTCGAATTTAGAAGGTTAAGGGGTGATCTGATCGAAGTTTTCAAGATATTAAGGGGAACAGATAGGTCGATAGAGAGAAACTATTTCCTGCTGGTTGGGGATTCCAGGACTAGGGGGCAGAGTCTAAAAATTAGAGCCAGACCTTTCAGGAGTGAAATTAGGAAACACTTCAGCTTTCTGTTGACCAAAGGTATTACGGGATATGGTCCAAAGGCGGGTATATGGAGTTAGGTCGCAGATCAGCCATGATCTCATTGAATGGTGGAACAGGCTCGAGGGGCTGAATGGCCTCCTCCTGTTCCGATGTTCCTATCTGCAGTATTTTCCTTTTGTGTAGTTTGGCCATGCATTGATATAACTTAAAAACAAAAAGTGTTGGAAATATATGGTGGGAGTGTGATCCGATAAATGGCCTCTACCCGAAATGTCAGTCTGACTTTTCTCTTTTAGATGATAGGCTTGCGTATTTCCAGAAATTTCCGTTTTACTTCAGATTATAAACATTTGCAGTTTTCGAACTGCTTCATAAAACGAGTTAATTTGACATCAGTCACCATGTTTTTGTTGTCCCTCCACCCAGTGATTTGTTCGGTCAGTGGAAGTCAGTACATCTCGACCTTTGATGGGACTCGTTATTATTTCACTGGAGGATGCGTTCATATCTTAGTGACAACTGGCATGTTCACTGTCTACCTCGGCACAAACACGTGTCAAGAGGTAAGAAGAGTAACTTTGTTAAGAATGTAATTCTACAGGGATGAAGCAATAGAAGAATGTTGTGTTGATCCCTGTTTCATTAGTTGGATCTTTCTCCAGTTTCTCTCCGATCTCCCCTCATCCCCTCTCCGAGCTCATCTTGTCCATGAGACCCACTTCCTGCTTCCCTGACCCTATTCCCACTAAACTGCTGACCACCCAACTTCCCTTCCTGGCTCCCATGTTAGCTGATATTGTTAACGGTTCTCTCTCCTCAGGTATTGTCCCCCTCTTGCTCAAATCTGCCGTCATCACCCCTCTCCTCAAAAAAACATCCCTTGTGACTGTGACAAAGGTAAACTGTTCCTCCTCATCCTTCTCAACATGTCTGCAGCCTTTGTCATGGTTGACCACTCCATCTTTCTCCAACACCTCTCCACCGTTATCCAGCTGGGTGGGACTACACTCGCCTGGTTCCACTCTAATCGTAGCAAGAGATCCACCTGCAATGGCTTCTCTTCCCGCTCCCGCATCGTTACCTCTGGTGTCCCCCAAGGATCTATCCTTGGCCCCCTCCTATTTCACATCTACATGTTGCCCCTTGGTGACATCATCCGAAAACACAGCGTCAGTTTCCACATGGACGCTGACGATACCCAGCTCTACCTCACCACCTCCACTGTCTCTAAATCGTCAGACTGCTTGTCCGACATCCAGTACTGAATGAGCAGAAATTTTCTCCAATGAAATATTGGGAAGACTGAAGCCATTGTCTTCGGTCCCCGCCACAAACTCCGTTCCCTGGCCACCGACTCCATCCCTCTCCCTAGCAACTGCCTGAGGCTGAACCACACTGTTCGCAACCTTGGTGTCATATTTGACCCCGAGATGAGATTCCGACCCCATATCCTCTCACAAATTAAGACCGCCTATTTCCACCTCCGTAACATCGCCCGACTCCGCCCTTGCCTCAGCTCATCCGCTGCTTTAACCCTCATCCATGCCTTTATTACCTCTAGACTTGACTATTCCAACACACTCCTGGCCGGCCTCCCACGTAAAATTGAGGTCGTCCAAAACTCGGCTGCCCGTGTTCTTACTCGCACCAAATCCCGTTCACCCATCACCCCTGTGCTCACTGACCTACATTGGCTCCCGGTTAAGCAACGCCTCGATTTTAAAATTCTTATCCTTGTTTTCAAATCCCTCCATGGCCTCGCCCCTCCCTATCTCTGTAATCTCCTTCACCCCCACAACCCTCTGCGCTCCTCTAATTCTGGCCTATTGAGCATCCCTGATTTTAATCGCTCCACCATTGGCGGCCGTGCCTTCAGCTGCCTGGGCCCTAAGCTCTGGAATTGCCTCCCTAAACCTCTCTTTCTTCCTTTAAGACGCTCCTTAAAACCCATCTCTTTGACCAAGCTTTTGGTCATCTGCCCTAATATCTCCTTATGAGTCTCGGTATCAAATTTTGTTTTAAATCGCTCCTGTGAAGCACCTTGGACGTTTTACTACGTTAAAGGCGCTATATAAATACAAGTTGTTGTTGTTGTTACAGCTCCTGATCTTAGTTTTTTGTATATAAAGGACACAAGAATTTTTAGGAGCAGAAAAAGACCATGAGCCCAAACAAGCCCACCCAGTTAAAGAGATGCACTGTGCCTAGCCATCTTCTCACTATATCCCTCAATCCCTTCCTTCTCCAGAAATGTGTTCAGTTGTTCCTTGACCACACATCTGCTATCTGCTTCACCAAGCTGCGCTGGTCACTTTACCACAACCCTTTATGTCAACAAGACCTGCCTGACTTTCTTTCTTACTCAGAATTTGTGAAATGTTTACCTTGTGTCCCCTGGAGTTTGAAGCCTTCACTGCAGTAAATGGGTTGGCTTAGAATCAAATAGAATCATAGAATGGTTACAGCACAGAAGGAGGCCATTCGGCCCGTCGAGCCCGTGCCGGCTCTCTGCAAGAGCACTTCAGCTAGTCCCACTCCCCCGCCCTTTCCCCGTAGCCTTGCAATGTTTGTCCTTCAGGTATTTATCCAATTCCCTTTTGAAAGCCACGATTGAATCTGCCTCCACCACCCTTTCAGGCAGTGCATTCCAGATCATAACCACTCGCTGAGTAAAGAAGCTTTTCCTGATGTCCCCTTTGGTTCTTCTGCCAATCACCTTAAATCTGTGTCCTCTGGTTCTCGACCCTTCCGCCAATGGGAACAGTTTCTCCCTATCTACTCTGTCTGGACAATTCATGATTTTGCCAATTGTTTCATGAGCTTGGGCATTTCAATTAGATTATCTTGAAGCCTCTGTTCCAAAGAGAATTGGGCTGCCCGGAGAGGTGCCGAATGGAGGACGGGCATCTTCCCACCGGAGAATGGGACGATGAATCGTCAATGCACTGCTGTATTTAACGTCATGATGCAGCGTTGACTCAGGCCTATTAGAGAAAGGAGAAGCCCTCCCAATAGCTCCCAGGCAGGCAGCACTACCTGCTGTAGCACTAAACCCATGGAGCAGAAAGCTTCAGGTTTGATCAACCACGCGTGCTTTGTCAGCTGCTTCAGCCGGAATGGCAGTAAGAATACTAGGATTGGTCTCAGCTTCCCTGAGCTAGAGAACTGAAAAATCAGCCAGATGGCCCACTTCTGTTCAAGTTTCAGTAACCTTGCTGGAAAGAACAGATCGGGTCGATGGAGAGAAACTATTTCCGCTGGTTGGGATTCTCGGACTAGGGGACATAGTCTAAAAATTAGAGCCAGACCTTTCAGGAGTGAAATTAGGAAACACTTCTACACACAAAGGGTGGTAGAAGTTTGGAACTCTGTTCCGCAAACGGCAACTGATGCTCGATCAATTGTTAATTTTAACTCTGAGATTGATAGATTTTGGTCAACC
Organism: Squalus acanthias; assembly: GCA_030390025.1. Taxonomy (NCBI): domain Eukaryota; kingdom Metazoa; phylum Chordata; class Chondrichthyes; order Squaliformes; family Squalidae; genus Squalus; species Squalus acanthias. The sequence goes on from JASTWF010000047.1 coordinate 1,246,479, forward strand.
AAAGGTATTAAGAGATATGGGCCAGAGGTGGGTAGATGGAGTTAGATCACAGATCAGCCACGATCTCATTGAATGGTGGAACAGGCTCGAGGGGCCGAATGGCCTGCTCCTGCTCCTATATTCCTAAGGAAAGTGCTGCATGTATGGACATTTGGTGATGATCAGGCTGTGATGTCTAACAATACTGTCCATTAAGATTGGCCACTTGGATGAGATACCAGAGGCTTGGACACTCATGGGTGTCAAAACCTTCAGGAGATGAGAGAAAAATGAACTTAGTACTGGGATCATGCAAACACCTCCTTCAGTACGCCCAACAGAGCTCCCCTAATGGCTAAGGGAGTTTATCCAAGGAATAGCAGAGCCAAGGTTTCCAGGCTTGCTAATTGGTCTGTGAAACTTCTTCCCAGCAACAGTCATTAGGGCATATTTTCTTAACTTCCTTTCTACCCCACTGCTCCCGTCGAAGAGTGCCAGTATTTGATGTCCGGGCCATTTATATGGCCCAAGGGCATCTCAGGCACAAGTCTGTCCCTTGTTAGGGCCTAGCGTTGGCAGAAGGGGGAGGACATTTGAAATATACTCAGAAAGCGCAGCCTTGGTTGCCTCTAGGTATCCTTGGGGGAGCGGGTTAGGTGGAGAGAATTAAAATGAGCTTCCTACCTTTGACCTGCCCCTAGAACCCCTGCAGACCCTCCAGTCAGCAGAGACTGGGAGAAGGCCATAGTGCCATGTTTCACTGGGTATCCCCACATTGGGGCATGCCCCCCCTCGTGTCATTAGCATGCCTAAGATGGGCCTGTACCTACTGTGAGCACAGGCACAAATCCACCCAGTGCCTGTCCCCCCACCCCACTGAAAGGCCCAGGGCAGACCGTTGCATTTTGGATGGGTGTTCCCCAGGGGCAAAGGTCGGGAAAAGTCGTCCCCAATATGTTTGAGGGAAGGGAGAAAATTGGCAAGAAAAGAGAAAAGAAATTTGCTCGCCTGTATTACCTCAGGTCTCACTTGTTTGCTCCTCTTCCTCCATCGCACTTGCCTACATTGCTTCATTCTGTGAGCTCAGTGTTGGGCTAATCTAAAATGTTTGAAAAGTAAAGGATATCAGCCAGTGCTTTTTTCCACTGTTTGCAATATCCCAACCTTGCAAGTCTGCACCTGGCGGAATGCTGGTTCTGGTGCCATGTGGTTTGGTCTGGAATGAAAGTATATTGCACCTGGATGTTGTTATTGATTTAAAGTAATTGGGAGAAGGATTGAGGGGAGTTGAGGTGAAATTTCTTCACCCAGAGGGTTGTGGGGGTCTGGAACTCACTGCCTGAAAGGGTGGTAGAGGCAGAAACCCACATCACATTTAAAAAGTACTTGAAGTGCCGTAACTACAGGGCTACGGACCAAGAGCTGAGAAGTGGGAGGAGGCTGGATAGCTCTTTGTCGCCGGCACGGACAAGATGGGCCGAATGGCCTCCTTCTGTGCTGTAAGTTTCTATGATTCTATGATTGGGAAACCAAGGTGAACGGCCAAAGCCACAGTGGAGGAAGGCACCGAGGGTGAAAAAAGTAAAAGAAAAAATGGTCAGTCAGGTACAGTGATTAGGTGTCACCGCGCTGAGCTTTGCAAAGCCTTTGGCTTGGGGAAGGAAAGGTTGGGGGAGGTTTTGAAGTCCTTGGAGAGAATGACAGGTTGGAAATGTTGTAATGAGTCTTCAGTTGGCACATTGAAAAACAGGAACAGGAGTGTGTAGGGTAGCATATTTGTAGCTTCTGAAGAACAAGACAGGAAGGTTAAGAAGAGCACAGACTGGACACACCAGCTCCAGGGAAAGCTGTAGATTTCCTGCCACAGATCAGTAGCTGAGTCTGGATAACAATTTACTGAAACAAAAAGAAAATACTGCAGATGCTGGAAATCTGAAATAAAAACAGAAGATGCCGGAAACACTCAGCAGGTCAGGCAGCATCTGTGAAGAGAGAAACAGAGTTAACGTTTCAGGTCGATGACCTTTCGTCAGAACTGGAAAAAAGCAGGAAATGGAACAAATCTTTAAGCAAGTGTCGAGGCTGGGAAATGGGGGAGGGGATGAAAGGACAAAAATTTCCCTTCATAGAAATTCCCTTTTGTTCTTTCATCCCCTCCCCCATTTCCCAGCCCCTACACCTGCTTAAAAATCTGTTCCATTTCCTGCTTTTCTCCAGTTCTGACGAAAGATCATCGACCTGAAACGTTAACTCTGTTTCTCTCTCCACGGATGCTGCCTGACCTGTTGAGTTTCTCCAGCATTTTCTGTTTTGATTTAACAATTTACTGATCTGGTTTTCTGTTTTCCTTAGGCTAACGATGGTAACTGTATTGAATATCTCATTCTGACAATCGAGGCGACTGGAATATCAATTAAACTTACCAAAGCTGGCCTTGTCTTTCTTGGACAAAAAGAAATTCAGCTTCCCTATGTCTACGGGTCAGGTAAATCCCACTATTCCGGAGCGCAGGCTGTGTGTCTTTGTGTTTCTTTGTTTGTCTGAACCTATTTATCTGTCTCAGTATTTCTGTATCTGTTTCTATAGCCCCAATTTTAACTCGGAGCGGGAATTGGGCTGTTTGGGGCCGGGGGGGGGGCGGCGGGGGGGGGCAGGACGAGCGGCAAAGCCTCCTGACGTCACTAGCGTGAGGCTCGAGGGATTTTTACCTCTTGAGCCTCATTTGAATAAGACTGACGGACTGCCCAACCCGATCGTGCCAAGAAGCAGGAAACCCACCCATTTTTGCCGCACACTTTCCAGCGGCCACATGAGGTCTATTTTAAGCAGGGATGCACCTCTTGCAGCGAGGGTGCAATTCCTTCCGACCTGATTTTACACAGTTAGAAGAAGGATCAGTTAGGAGAATGACTCGCAGAACTGCCCCAAGTTTCCTGATGCCTCCCTCGAGGTCCTGATGGAGGAGGTCAGGGCAAAGACAGAGGTACTGTTCCCCTGAACCCGCAGGCAGTTCCCCAGGGCGAATATACAGCAGTTCTGGGCAGAGGTGACTAAGAGGGTCAATGCCAGCAACATCAGCCCCAGGACCCACGTTCAGTGTAGAAAGAGGTTCAATTACCTCACAAGAGCAGCAAAGGTGAGTACAGCTCTTTATCTCTCCATGTCTCTCAATAACACCTGCCAACACTTGTTTCACCCCTTCCCCAGCACTCTCAACAATTCCTTCCCCTCCATCACATCCTGCAACATCTAATCACAAGGGAACACTGCATCACCTCTCCTTCTCGTTCCACACACACTCAATTCTTCCTTTGCTAGCTTCACACCAAACACGAACAGCATTCTCTTCTCCGATGCAAACACTTGTGGAACCAACATCTCCTTCCAGGATTCCTTCCTCACTTCACATTCCACACATTTGGCTTTCTAAAACATAAGAAATAGGAGCAGGAGTCGGCCATTTGGCCCCTCAAGCCTGCCCCGCCATTCAGTAAGATCATGGCTGATCTGATCTTGGCCTCAACTCCACTTCCCTGCCCGCTCCCCATAACCCTTGACTCCCCTGTAGCTCAAATATCTGTCAATCTCCACCTTGAATATATTCAATGACTTCGCCTCCACAGCTCTCTGGGGTAGAGAATTCCAAAGATTCACGACCCTCTGAGAGAAGAAATTCCTCCTCATCTCCGTTTTAAATGGGCGACCCCTTATCCTGAAACTGTGCCCCCTAGTTCTAGATTCCCCCACGAGGGGAAACATCCTCCCTGCATCTACTCTGTCAATCCCCCTCAGAATCTTATATGTTTCAATAAGATCACCTCTCATTCTTCTAAACTCCAATGAGTATAGGCCCAACCTGCTCAACCTTTCTTCATAAGACAACCCCTTCATCTCAGGAATCAACCTCGTGAACCTTCTCTGAACTGCCTCCAATGCAAGTATATCCCTCCTTAAATAAGGAGGGATAGTATCAGTATCAGTAATGGTAACCATGAAACTATCGGATTGTCGTAAAAACCCATCTGGTTCACTAATGTCCTTTAGGGAAGCAAATCTGCCGTCCTTACCTGGTCTGGCCTAAATGTGACTCCAGACCCACAGCAATGTGGTTAACTCTTAACTGCCCTCTGAAATGCCCCAGCGAGACACTCAGTTGTAACAAACCGCTACGAAACACAATAATAAGAATGAAACCGGACGGACCACCCGGCATCGATTTAACCACCTTATCTACCTGTCCTGCTGCCTTCAGGGATCTATGTACATGCACACCAAGGTCCCTCTGATCCTCTGTCCTTCCTAGGGTCCCACCATTCATTGTGTATTCCCTTGCCTTGTTAGTCCTCCCAAAATGCATCACCTCACACTTTTCAGGGTTAAATTCCATTTGCCACTGTTCTGCCCATCTAACCAACCCGTCTATATCGTCCTGTAGCCTGAGGCTTCCTACTCGCTATTTACCACTCCACCAATTTTTGTGTCATCTGCGAACTTACTGATCATACCTCCTATATTCATATCTAAATCATTAATGTACACTACAAACAGCAAAGGACCCAGCACCGATCCCTGCGGTACACCACTGGACACAGGCTTCCAGTCACAAAAACAACCTTCGACCATCACCCTCTGCCTCCTGCCACTAAGCCAGTTTTGGATCCAATGTGCCAAATTGCCCTGGATTCCATGGGCTCTTACCTTCTTGACCAGTCTCCCATGCGGGACTTTGTCAAAAGCCTTACTGAAGTCCATGTAGACTACATCAACTGCACTACCCTCATCCACACACCTAGTCAGCCCCTCAAAAAATTCAATCAAATTGGTTAGACATGATCTCCCCCTGACAAAGCCATGCTGACTATCCTTGATTAATCCTTGCCTCTCCAAGTGGAGACTAATTCTGTCCCTCAGAATTTTTTCCAATAATTTCCCTACCACTGATGTTAGGTTCACTGGCCTGTAATTCCCTGGTTTATCCCTACTACCCTTCTTGAACAATGGTACTACGTTAGCTGTCCTCCAGTCCTCTGTCACCTCCCCTGTGGCCAGAGAGGATCTGAAAATTTGTGTCAGAGCCCCTGCAATCTCCCCCCTTGCCTCACACAGCAGCTTGGGATACATCTCGTCTGGGCCTGGGGCTTTATCCACTTTTAAGCCCGCTAAAACCGTTAGTACCTCCTCCCTCTCAATACTAATTTGTTCAAGTATATCTCAATCACCTGCCTGATTTCTATGCCTATATCGTCCTTCTCCATAGTGAACACAGATGCAAAATATTCATTTAAAACCTCACCATCATCTTCCGGCTCTACACACAGATCGCCACTTTGGTCCCTAATGGGCCCTAATGGGGTAAGGTACTGATTTGGATAGAGAACTGGTTGGCAGACAGGAAGCAAAGAGTTGGAATAAACAGGTCTTTTTCCGAGTGGCAGGCAGTGACTAGTGGGGTACCGCAGGGATCGGTGCTAGGACCCCAGCTATTCACAATATATATTAATGATCTAGACGAGGGAACTAGATGTAATATCTCCAAGTTTGCAGATGACACAAAGCTGGGTGGGCATGTGTGCTGTGAGGAGGATGCAGAGAAACTCCAGTATGATTTGGACAGGTTGGGTGATTGGGCAGATGCATGGCAGATGCAGTATAATGTGGATAAATGCGAGGTTATCCACTTTGGTGGCAAAAACAGGAAACAAGATTATTATCTGAACGGCAATAGATTGGGAAAAGGGGAAGTGCAACGAGATCTGGGAATCCTTGTGCACCAGTCGCTGAAGGTAAGCATGCAGGTGCAGCAGGCGTTTAAGAAGGCAAATGGTATGTTGGCCTTCATAGCGAGAGGATTCGAGTACAGGAGCAAGGATGTCTTGCTGCAGTTGTACAAGGCCTTGGTGAGACCACACCTTGAGTATTGTGTGCAGTTTTGGTCGCCTTATCTGAGGAAGGAAGTTCTTGCCATGGAGGGAGTGCAGCAAAGATTTACCAGACTGATACCTGGGATGGCAGGAATGACGTATGAAGAGAGATTGGGTCGATTAAGCTTATATTCGCTAGAGTTTAGAAGAATGAGAGGGGATCTCATTGAAACTTATAAAATTCGAACAGGACTAGACAGACTAGATGCAGGAAGGATGTTCCCGATGGCGGGGGAGTCCAGAACCAGGGGTCACAGTCTAAAGATAAGGGGTAAGCCATTTAGGACTGAGATGAGGAGGAATTTCTTCACCCAGAGAGTGGTGAACCTGTGGAATTCTCTACCACAGAAGGCGGTTGAGGCCAATTCATTAAATATATTCAAGAAGGAGATCGATATATTTCTTAAGGCTAAAGGGATCAAGGGATATGGGGAGAAAGCAGGGACAGGGTACTGAATTTGCATGATCAGCCATGAACTCATTAAATGGCGGAGCATGCTCGAGGGGCCAAATGGCCTACTCCTGCTCCTATCTTCTATGCTTCTATGCAGTAACCTTTTATGTGGCACCTTATCGAATGCCTTCTGGAAATCCAAATACACTACATCTACTGGTTCCCCTTTATCCACCCTGCTCGTTACATTCTCAAAGAACTCTCGTAAATTTGTCAAACAGGATTTCCCTTTCATAAAACCATGTTGACTCTGCTTGATTGTGTTATGATTTTCTAAATGTCCTGCTATTACTTCCTTAATAATGGATTCCAGCATTTTCCCAATGACAGATGTTAGGCTAACTGGCCTATAGTTTCCTGCTTTCTGTCTCCCTCCTTTCTTGAATAGGGGTGTTACATTTGTGGTTTTTCATTCCACTGGGACCTCTCCAGAATCCAGGGAATTTTGGTAGATTACAACCAACGCATCCACTATCCCTGCAGCCACTTCTTTTAAGACCCTGGGATGCAGGCCATCGGGTCAGCCTTTAGTCCCATTAGTTTGCCTAGTACTTTTTCTCGAGTGATAGTCATTGTTTTAAGCTCCTTCCTCCCTATAGCCCCTTGATTATCAATTATTATTGGGATGCTTTTCGTGTCTTTTACCATGAAGACCGATACAAAATATTTGTTCAAAGTCTCCGCCATTTCCCTGTTTCCCATTATTAATTCCCCAGTCTCATCCGCTAAGGGACCAACGTTTACTTTAACTACTCTCTTCCCTTTTATATACCTGTAAAAGCTCTTACTGTCTGTTTTTATATTTTTTGCTAGTTTACTTTCATAATCTATCTTCTCCCTCTTTATTATTTTTTTAGTCATCCTTTGCTGGTTTCTAAAAATTTCTCAATCTTCTGGCCTCCCACTAATCTTCACAACATTGTATGCCTTTTCTTTCAATTTGACACCATCCTTAACTTCCTTAGTTAGCCACGGATGGTGCATCCTTCTCGTAGAGTCTTTCTTTCTCACTGGAATAAACCTTTGCTGAGAGTTATGAAATATCTCCTTAAATGTCTGCCACTGCTTATCTACCGTCTTACCCTTTAATCTATTTTCACAGTCCACTTTAGCCAACTCTGTCTTCATACCTTTGTAATTGCCTTTATTTAAGTTCAGGACACTAGTTTGAGACCCACGTTTCTCACCCTCAAACTGAATTTGAAATTCTGTCATGCTATGATCACTCTTCCCTAGAGGATCTTTTACTATGAGATCATTAATTAATCCTGTTAACACCTCGAGTCTCTTCGCCAGGAGCAAGCAGAAGCCAAGCGCAGGCAGCGCAAGGAGCGCACGTCAGCCCAAGCACCCCACCCACCTGCTCCTTCAACTACCGTCTGCCCCACCTGTGACAGAGACTGTAGGTCCCGCATTGGACTCATCAGTCACCTGCGAACTCATTTTTTATGTGGAAGCAAGTTATCCTTGGTTCCGAGGGACTGCCTAAGAAGAAGAATTAATCCTGTCTCATTACACATTACCAGATCTAAAATAGCCTTCTCCCTGGTTGATTCCACAACGTATTGCTCTGAGAAACCATCCCGAATACACTCTATGAACTCGTCCTCAAGGCTACCCTTGCCAATTTGATTTGTCCAATCTATATGAAGATTAAAATCGACCATGATTATCACAGTACCTTTCTTATAAGCCTCTATTATTTCTTGATTTATACTCTGTCCAACAGTGTAGCTACTGTTCGGGGGCCTGTAGACTACTCCCAGCAGTGACTTCTTTCCCTTACTAACTCCACTCAAACTGATTCTACATCCTGATCTTCTAGGCCAATATCATTTCTCACCACTGCACTGATCTCATCCTTTATTAACAGAGCTACCCCACCTCCTTTCCCTTTCTGTCTATCCTTCTGAAATGTCAAATACCCCTGAATATTCAGTTCCCAGCCTTGGTCACCTTGCAACCACGTCTCTGTAATGACGATCAGATCATACCCATTTATTTCTATTTGTGCTGTCAACTCATCTATCTTGTTACGAATGCTGTGTGCATTCAGATAAAGAGCTTTTAATTTTTTCTTTATACCATTTTTACCTACTCTGAAACTATTTGCTGATGCATGCTTATGTTCGTATGCTCTGTCCCTTCCTGTCACACTCTGGTTATCATTACCCCTATCGCTACTCTGCACTATTGCCTTCTCCTTTCTCTCTGACTTTCTAAATTCCCCTTCACCTGAACCCTCCCCCCCCCCAACTATTCATTCCTTCCCCATCCTGATTCCAACTCACGTCTTCTCCGGTTCTCAGAGAATGCACTGTATGCAGAAGCCCTACACACCTCCACTTTCCTGTTTCAAGAGCCACCCATTAACTCTGGCCCTGTCTTTCTGTCGGACAAAACAGCAAATAATGACAGGAGAAGATCAAGACCAGGGGAGGAATAGGAGACATTAAGCCCTCACCCAAATGGAGCAGGGAGCCTTGGCGGTTAATGGCCCGGCTAAAGCTATGAGCAGGAAAGATGAAGGTGGCGGCTTCACTGACAGTTAATTAAACTGTTTGGCCTGAAAATTCGGGGGATTTGTGAGACCCGTTAACGCCATGACATGAGGGCGGGCGGCGCTCTCCCGCCAGCTGGTGGCGGCTCCCGCGGCGGCTGCCATTTTCGGCAGGTCGGCTGCGCTGCCGGTGTCTGCGATCGGCGAAAGTATTTTAATGAGTTGGAGCGTGACGTCAATGGCGTGCAATGCCGAGCTGACACCAACTCATCCATTTTGGAGTTCGCCACTCCCATTGCCGCCCGCGCTAAATCACGCCGGTGCGCGCCGCCGCCAACAGGTGTTTCAGCAGCGTTGACGGCCATGAGGAGTCTGGCAGGACTGGCCAGGATGGAGGCCGGAACTTCACACGCCTCCTGTGCCAAGGTTCTTCTTTTAAACTTTCATTTTTTGCCCATCAGTGACGGGGCGGGGCGGGACGGGACGGGCGGGGCGGCACGGGGCGGGACGGGGCGGGACAGGGCGGGGCGGGACGGGCGGGGCGGCACGGGGCAGGGTGGGACGGGACGGGTGGGGCGGCACGGGGTGGGACGTGGGGGGGCGGGACAGTGCATTTTCTGGCAGCTTTCCGGGAGGCCGACGGTGTTTGTGGGCCAGTGAATCAATGGGTGACTCCACTGCAACGATTGAAGATGATCTGTGCTAAGATCTCTTTTATCTTGATGATAGTGTCACCAGAGTGTCACCCCTGACAAATCTGGACTCAACTGCTTAAGATTTTAAGGAATTATAAATTATAATTTATTCAAAATTCCATAATTTGTTTTTATCCATCATGGGATGTGGGCGTCGCTGGCAAGGCCGACATTTATTGCCCGTATTGTGTCGAGTATGCGAGACCCACTAAAAGCTGCCACGACGACGACACATTTAAACACTTTGCAGCGTAACCACTGGGGAAAGATTCGTGTTACAGAGACGCAGATGCATTTATTTCATAAACTATTCAAAAATCCACAAACATCGGGTGGCAGCTACTTTTTTTGGGAGTAAGTACGGCAACTGCTCGGGTCGCTCCGTTCTTCCCCGTTCCCCACACGCCGCGCGGGAGACAGAGGCGACCTTTGGCCTCTTTATCTGAATGCACGCAGCATTCGTAACAAGATAGATGAGTTGAAGGCACAAATAGAAATAAATAGGTATGATCTGATCGCCATTACAGAGACGTGGTTGCAAGGTGACCAAGGCTGGGAACTGAATATTCAGGGGTATTTGACATTTCAGAAGGACATTTCACAGGAGCGTAATCAGACAAAGACTGAAACTGAGCTGAAGCAGCAGGTAGTGCCTTCAAGCTTGGTCATAGAGGAGGGTTTAAGGAGGGTCTTATTGGATGGCAGCCAGTTAGAGAGTTGGAGAGGTTTAGGGAGGGAGTTTCGGAGATCAGGGCCTAGATGGCTGAAGGCACGGCAGCCAATGGTGGGTCAAAGGACGGTGGGTGGCTACATAAGAGGCTAAAGTTGGAGGAACGCCGAGTTCTTGGAGGGTTGTGGGGCTGGAGAAGGTTACAGAGATAGGGAGGGGTGAGGCCATGGAGCGATTTGGACATCAGGATGAGAATTCCAAATTTGAGGCGCTGGTTGACTGTGCGCCAGTGTAGGTCACTGAGCACAGGGGCGATGTGTGAGCGGGATGGTGCGGGTTAGGATGGTGCGGGTTAGGATGGTGCGGGTTAGGATGGTGCGGGTTAGGATGGTGCGGGTTAGGATGGTGCGGGTTAGGGTGGTGCGGGTTAGGGTGGTGCGGGTTAGGGTGGTGCGGGTTAGGGTGGTGCGGGTTAGGGTGGTGCGGGTTAGGGTGGTGCGGGTTAGGGTGGTGCGGGTTAGGGTGGTGCGGGTTAGGGTGGTGCGGGTTAGGGTGGTGCGGGTTAGGGTGGTGCGGGTTAGGATGGTGCGGGTTAGGATGGTGCGGGTTAGGATGGTGCGGGTTAGGATGGTGCGGGTTAGGATGGTGCGGGTTAGGATGGTGCGGATTAGGATAGTGCGGGTTAGGATGGAGGCAGCAGAGTTTGGCATGAGCTGAAGTTTATAGAGGGTGGAAGATAGGAGGCCGGGCAGGAGAGCGTTGGAATAGTCAAGTCTGGAGGTCACAAAATCACGCAAGATGGGCTACGGGACAGGTGGAGACAGACAATATTAGGGATGTGGAAGTAGGTGGTCTTTGTGACAGAGAGGATATGAGGTCAGAAGCTCAGCTCAGGGTCCAATCGGATGCCGAGGCTGCAAACTGTCTGGTTCAGCCTGAGATAATGGCCAGGGGTGGGGATGGAATTGGTGGCGAGGGAACGGTTGGTGGAACAGGTTCGAGGGGCTGAATGGCGTACCCGCGTTTCCATGATCCTAACTGTTTGTAATGTCAACTAGCGTGGGGGCCAGGAAGGGAGGTTAGCTGGTCAGCAGTTCAGTGGGAATGGGGTCAAGAGAGCAGGAGGTCTTGAGCTCTCTGCTGTTGACATCAGAGGGGAAAGTGATGAACTGCTCTGCTCTGGCAGGGAGGGCACTGGTGACCTGCGACACGCTGCTTTGCATTGGTGACGGGGATGCGCGGGAGATATTCCCTGTAGCAGCCTGGAATGAGCCAGTGGCAAAGGAGTTAAAGGCTGTGGTGACTTTTACATCCACTGGCAAAGCACGGCCGCCAGCAGGCAGCGGGTCTTGTTGCAGGAGGCTGCCTCCTGAGGCAATGCTGCTCAGATAGCTCCAGAAAACAGAATCTTGGTCGAAACACATTGTGTGTGCTGGGCGTGAGCCTCCTCTGAGCAGCCCCATACCATCCACTGAGCCCAGCTGCTGCTCCTGCCAGTTGCTGAGGGCAATTAAGGCAAAGAAATGTCAGAAATAATCAATCTGGAGACTGGACTCGCTCCTGGAAATCCTAACAGCCTAACAGCTCGTAGATCCTATGACTCAGTTACCCTCAGGTGAGTGGGACGTCGGGTGTTGGGCTATTTCTTTTCTTCTTTCCTCAAACAATCATATGTACAGACAGCATAACAACCATCTACTGCGACTCCCCGTCCCGTTACGTGCTGACCCTTGTTCCTCTGCCTTTTTTCAAGGTCTTTCTGATGATTTGGACCCTGCTGCCACAGATGGAGAGGGAGACCACCCTCCCAAAGATGCATCGGCATTCGCCCAGCCCTTCCCAAGCGCTAGCACAGAGATTGGCAGGCGGGTGCTCTCGTGAGTTAGAGGGGTCTTCACAGCGAGACTCACTCGGCACGAGTGAGCAGGGTCAGGGACAAGTGGGAAGGACATTCCAGGAAATTTCTCGTCGGAGGGCAAGCTTGGGCGGGAGCTTTCTAGAAGAGGACAGGGATGCACACTTTAGGGGCCCAGCTTTAGAAGAAAGATCTTTCATGTGCACTGACAATTGGTCGAGGCATTGGGCTCCCTGCCTAAGAGCTGCACAGTATGGAGGAGTCTCCTTCCAGCTTCTGCAGGGTTCTGGTGTATGGTATCAGCTCTCTGAACTCTGCTCTGGAGTGTGTGGTCACTGGATAGTGCAGCTGGGCCTTCTATCCAGGAGTCTGTAGCACTCAGGATCCGGACTCCTCCATCTCCTATGACTTTGAAAAGCTGGATTAATGCATAGATGGAGGCTTCAATCATATCACAGGTTTCCGGCATAGGAATTGTGAAATGAAGAAGAGAAGAGGTCCATCTCGTTCACGTTCTACCATGCTAGTGGTCGCATGATACAACGTTAATGGAGTTGTTGACCAATCACAGCGATCAATCTCTATCAATGAGTCTCCAACAGATCCAGACACGAGGCGAGGAAAACCCCCAGTGGAAGAGAGCTTTGGGAACCAGAGGTCCAAAGTCACCTGTTCCTCCCAAGAATGCTAAACGTACCTACAATCTGCACTGCCGCAGATCAGTGCGAGTTCTGAGCCATCATCCCATGGAGTGGCAGTGACAGAATTGGAGGGCACATCTCAGGGTGCCCGCACGTCTCCTCCCCGCCACCCCCTTCACCAATGCCAGAGTGTCGCCGGGAAGCCAGCGGGGGCAGCTGAGATGCTTCCGGTCCAAGGTCCCAACATGTAATTCTTGGCTTCGGAAGGTGGATTAAATCTACAGCCTCTCAACTGAGGCTCAGGGTTTAAACCAACAGACAAACTATTGAAGAAAGAGCAGGTAAATGAAAGGTACTCACCACAACCAGCGATTCGGGACTGTGCGGGTCAGCGGTGCTACTCTTCCTCTGGGATTGCGCCTGCTTGTGACCCCCGCCGCTGACTCCACCAGAGTTTGCGGGGTCAGTGGGATCTCACCTAATTTGATTGGGGCACGAGAGCCAGTGTGACTTTCCCTCTCTGGCCGGGTGCCCCCTTGCGATGCCCCCACTGGCCTTCTGTGTAAAGAGGCTGAAGTTCAATAACGAAGATCACCCAGAATCTTCGGGGGTCCAGGCCTCGATACTGGCCTGCAACTATTTATAGTAGTTTACAAATTTTGCCCTCTCCTTGATATATCAAAGGCAACAAAGACATTTCTCCTGAGCTATCTGTCCACATGAAATTGCACCTTGAAGAGGGTTATGCACATCTTAAATGGCAAAATACTATTCTGGAGTTGGCAAATGCCCGGGGTCTTTGCTGGCCTTCAGATTGATTAACGTCGGAGCTCAATTCAGCCACAGAAATATCAATCGATATCCATTGACGATGTTACTGAAACAAAATCCCCGTCCAGCTGTAAGAACATAAGATGCGCAGTCTATATGCAGATGAAAGTCCCCCACTATTATTGCATTACCTTTGTTACAAGCTCCTACTATTTCTTGATTAATACTCTGTCCAACGGTATAGCTACTGTTAGGGGGCCTATAAACTACTCCCATCACTGTTTTCTGCCCCTTGTTATTTCTTATCTCCACCCAAACTGATTCTACTTCCCGATCTTCTGAGCCAAGATCTTTTCTCAATACTGTCCTTATGTCATCCTTAATTATCAGGGCTACCGCCCCGCCCCCCCCCCCCCCCCCCACCCTTCTCCTGTTCCGTTCTGCCTTTCTTTTCGATAAGTCAAGTACCCTGGAATATTTAGTTCCCAACCCTGGTAACCTTGCAACCACGTCTCTGTAATGGCTATTAGATCAAACCTATTTATCATTATTTGTGCCACTAATTTGTCTACCTTGCTACAAATGCTTTGTGCATTCAGATAAAGAGCCTTTAGTTTTAACCTTTTACCATTATTCCCTGCTTTCACCTTATTCGCTGATGCACTATTACCGTTAAACTTTCTGTTCCTTCCTGTCACACTCTGCTTATCTTTACCCAAATCGCTGCACTGATCCATTGCCTTGACCTTTCTCTTTAGATTTCTAAATTTCCCCTCACCTGACCCCTCTCCTCCTTTTTTAGTTTAAACCCTAACTACAGCCCTTGTTATTCGATTCATCAGGACACTGGTCCCAGCCCTGGTTTAAGTGGAGACCGTCCCGACCTCGATGTTCTTTCTGGGCAGTCTGTGGGAGCAGCACACGATGAGTTAAAACAGCTTTCTGCTGAGCGTGAGATTGTAAGCAAACGTCTCCGCAGATCAGGGGGCTGACCTGTACGCATATCAGGTCGCAGATCAGGTCACTTGTGTTTATGGGAATGAGAAGAGTTTATGAGGGCAATCAGGTCACTTGTGATGATGGGAATAAAATAATTAAAAGAGTTAAGTGCATGTTTGTTGGCTTTATGTTATTCTGTTGTCATTTGTTTGATGTACTGTGAGTTATTGGTGGTATGCATGGAATGTAGTGATCAAAGGTAAAGAATGATATAAGATAGTGAGTAAGCCTGCATAACAGCTCATACTGGAATTGTGGAGTATGAGGTTCCAATAAAGACTGATCCTGCATTGCTGCCACAAGTGTGTGTGTAATCTGCCGTTTAAAGTAAGGAGACAAAAAGGAACAAGAAAGCAGTCCAACACCACCTGGGTATAAACCACCCATCACAGAATAGCCACTCATTGCCGAAGCCACGAAAATCAGACGGTTTCTATAACGATGTGATCGATCTGCAACGCCAGCTTCACACCTGATGCGCAAACTGAAAATCTATCCCATTGTGGTTTCAGCAATTTTTATTTAATTTAAGACCTCGGCTATTGACACGTAACATTTAGGGAAAAAAATGAAGGATTTTACTTTCTTTCAGATTATTGATTTAGATTTGTTTTTATTCATTCCTGGGATGTGGGCGTCGCTGGCAAGGCCAGCATTTATTGCCCATCCCTAATTGCCCTTGAGAAGGTGGTGCTTATTACTGTAAAGGCACGTGAGGAGTTAAAAAACTAGGTCACACAGAAGATGACCATCCCCTTCAAAAACACAACGGGGTGAGCTTTTCGGGGGGTCAGTGGGTGCGTTTGGTGGCGGGTCGGGTGGGAATTTTTTTTGACAGCGGGTAGGGAACGCGCTACAACTCGCCTCCACGCTAGTCTCCCAGGTGTCGGGTCTGTCAGCGCTGAACAGACCCGACACCAAGCGGCGAGGGAGACAATTTAGATCATTAAGAGCTTGTTAACAGACACTTAGGGGGGAAAATTCAGTTGGTTGCGCCTCCCGTTAGCGCCTTAAGAGGGCGCTAATGGGGCGCAAAGCATCTAGCGCCCAGGCGCGGCGAAGTTTGCAGCGCTCACGAAATTAACTAGACATTTTGCGGCGGCGCTAAAGACTACCGCCACGATCTCCTGCGCCGGCAGATCATGACGTCACTCGAGTGCGCAACGCCCCGGTATCGCCCCGGAGCGGATATTGAGTGGTGCCCCCTGCCTTACCGCCTGACGCTAGCAACGACAGGTTGAGGGGAGTGTTCTGCAGTCATGAAGGGAAAGGGGGAGCGCTATTTAAAGGTGACCGCTTCCTGCCTTTTATTGTTGGTGCCATTTTTGAACTACGCATTCTGAGAGAGAGAGAGACTTCTGGAGAGATTCAACATTGTGTGAAGGAGTTTTGGGTACTGAGCAGCACATTGCAGGTTCATTTTGATTTGCCCTTCCTTGTATCGATTTAGCAGAGACTGTGGGGGCTGCACTCTGAGCTCTTTGCCTGGTACTCTCCATTGTTCTTTCCAGCACATTTGATGTGCAGGTCTCTCCAGGCCGAGATTCAAGGCTGCAATGAGCAGGATGTGGATGGAAAGCAAGATTAACCATCCCCTTTAAGAACTCGCCCGTGCCATTGTGTGTGTGTTCCATTGCTGACTGACATTACATGAGCTTCGCAAGCGCTCTGAGGTAGCGCCTCACTCCTCGGCCTTTGCGCCTTAAGACAGGTGTGAAGCGCCTGATTTAGCGTTCCAATCACCTCCAGGGGCGATAAAAGTCAAGTTTGCAGTCGGTGGCGATAATTAGCGCCAGGCACTAATCTTTGCGCCCGGCCGATAATTGCGCCCCAAATGGGGCGATACTGAATTTCTCCCCTCTAAAAACTATTTTAAGCTCACCTTTAGATTTTAAAAGTTCGCCCACGGCTTCCCCACTGCTCGGGGATCACGTCAGGTCAGGAGGTCGGGTGTTGTGTCAGCATGGGATGATTTACTAACTTGACAGCTGCAAATGGTCTATAAAAGCTCCCATTTCATAGCTGTTCACTTTCCAAAGTTAGAAGCTGTTGCTTGCTGCATTTGGAAGACAGATTCAGCTTTATGCAGGTTGTAAGTGTTTGGAGTAAACTCTCTATCCAGTGTCATCTCATTGGAACACCTCTCTCAACATTGACAGATTGCTTCTGTCATCTCAACCTCACCTGCCAGCTATTACATCAGCATCGGTGCCCTTGAAACTATCTCAACTTGGTCCTCAGAATCCCACCACGATCAACCCCTACACCAGCAAACACCAGGCACACCAGCAGCACCAACAACAACACCAACCTTCTCCACAATCAACTGATGCTGCACAGGACACAGGGCATCAGCACTCGAGCACATTGCTGCCCGGGACGCCAGCGATGGCCTCACCATGGCCAGATTTACTTCACTTGACGCTGTACACCCTGGCTGCCACATGATGCGTCAGGTTGGCACCACCCCACACCAACACCATAAAGCATCCCTACAATGCCCAAGCCATTCTTTTCACACTCATCACCATTGTGGGGGGTACCGTTATGTCTCACCATTCACTGCAACTCACTAAGCCACTTCCAAAGGTGCACTCAAATCTGTCCAAGAACGCAAAGTGTTGAAAATAAAGGTTTCAATGTTTGACACCACATTAACAGAAACTTCACATGAACATTGGCTAAAACACCCAAGTGCCTACCCAGAGATGTCAGGGAACATAGGGTCTAATGAGAGGGAGGAACTGAATGAAATCAGTATTTGTAGGGAAATGGTGTTAGGGAAATTGACGGCATTAAAGGCCGATAAATCCCCAGGGCCTGATAATCTACATCCTAGGGTACTTAAGGAAGTGGCCCTAGAAATAGTAGATGCATTGCTGGTCATCTTCCAAAATTCTATAGACTCTGGAACAGTTCCCATGGATTGGAGGGTAGCTAATGTTACCCCACTGTTCAAAAAAGGTGGTAAAGAAAAAACAGGGAATTATAGACAGGTAAGCCTGATATCGGTTGTGGGGAAAATGCTAGAGTCCATTATAAAAGATGTAATAGCAGAGCACTTGGAAAACAGTGACAGGATTGGACAAAGTCAACATGGATTTACAAAATGTAAATTGTGCTTGACTAATCTAATGGAATTTTTTGAGGATGTAACTGATAGAATAGATAAGAGAGAACCAGTGGATGTGGTGTATTCGGACTTTTAAGAAGACTTTCAATAAGGTCCCGCATAAGAGATTAGCGTGTAAAGTTAAGGCACATGGGATTGGGGGCAAGGTACTGACTTGGATAGAGAACTGGTTGGCAGACAGGAAGCAAAGAGTTGGAATAAACGGGTCTTTTTCCGAGTGGCAGGCAGTGACTAGTGGGGTACCGCAGGGATCGGTCCTAGGACCTCAGCTATTCACAATATATATTAATGATCTAGACGAGGGAACTAGATGTAATATCTCCAAGTTTGCAGATGACACAAAGCTGGGTGGGCGTGTGTGCTGCGAGGAGGATGCAGAGAAACTCCAGTATGATTTGGACAGGTTGGGTGATTGGGCAGATGCATGGCAGATACAGTATAATGTGGATAAATGCGAGGTTATCCACTTTGGTGGCAAAAACAGAAAGGCAGATTATTATCTGAACGGCAATAGATTAGGAGAAGGGGAAGTGCAACGAGACCTGGGTGTCCTTGTGCACCAGTCGCTGAAGGTAAGCATGCAGGTACAGAACCTCCCTGTGTCCTGTGACTCTCTCCATAATCATATGGAGGGAGTCATGGGAGAGCCTGGGTGCAGCCGTGCACCTCTGTGCAGTGATTGTCAGTGTTTGCAGCACCTCAATGCTGTAGAACACTAACAGCACAACTGTCAAAATCAATTTGGACAAGGCCCCTTTAAGGAAACCGGCTGATGACGCGTCATCAAATGATGTCATCAGATCCGCTTCCTTCAATTGGCCGGGAAACGCGCTGGGCGGAGCTTAACAAGCCCAATCAGCATAAAATCATTTCACAGAGCGGGATGGAGCCAGCAGTGGTGTCGCAACCTGCCACCGACCCTGGCCGCACCGGACCCACCTCGGTAGGTGAAATCACGGCCAACAGCTCAAAGTCTCGATGAGTTCCTGAATAGATATCATTGAGACATGTACATATAATTAGTACATCTGTGGCTGGTTCCTGTTGAAGAAAGGGGGGTTAACGTGTGAATGTCTTTTGTGTTTTTGGTTATTGTTGTCACGTTGTTGAGCAATGTCCCTGACATCAGTAGTAGGGAAAATGCTGGAATCTATTATTCAGGATGTGGTAACAGGGCACTTAGAAAATAATAATAGGATTGGGCAGAGTCAACAAGGATTTATGAAAGGGAAATCATGTTTGACAAATCTGTTTTTTGAGGTTGTAACTTAGCAGAATAGATAAGGGGGAACCGGTGGATGTCGTGTATTTGGTTTTTCAGAAGGCATTCAATAAGGTGCCACACAAGAGGTTATTAAACAAAATTAGGGCTCATGGGATTGGGGGTAATATACTAGCATGGATTAAGGATTGGTTAACGGAAAGAAAACAGAGAGTAGGAATAAACGGGTCATTTTCAGGTTGGCAGGCTGCAGCTAGTGGGGTACCGCAAGGATCAGTGCTTGGGCCCCAGCTATTCACAATCTATATCAATGATTTGGATGAGGGGACCGAGTGTAATGTATTCAAGTTTGCTGACGATACAAAGTTAGTTGGGACAGTAAGCTGTGAGGAGGACGTGAGGAGTCTGCAAAGGGATATAGACAGGCTAAGTGAATGGGCAATAAGGTGGCAGATGGAGTATAATGTGGGGAAATAGAAAAACAGAATATTTTTTAAATGGTGAGAAACTATTAAATGTTGGTGTTCAGAGAGATTTAGGTGCCCTCGTACAGGAAACACAGAGGGGGTGAAATCAGGTCTCATCCCGTTTGGGGCGCGAACTTTTGACATTTTGAAAATTTAGCGCCAGGCGCAAAGGATTCTGAACTTCTACTAAATTGGGTGTTAGGGCTCCAGGAAGGAAGTGGGTGCTAAATCAGGCGCTAATGTAACCCCACTATTTAAAAAAGGTGGGAGAGAGAAAACGGGGAATTATAGACCAGTAAGCCTGACATCGGTAGTGGGGAAAATGCTAGAGTCCATTATAAAAGATGTAATAGCAGAGCACTTGGAAAACAGTGACAGGATCGGACAAAGTCAACATGGATTTACAAAAGGTAAATCATGGTTGACTAATCTACAGGAATTTTTTGAGGATGTAACTGGTCGAATAGATCAGGGAGAACCAGTGGATGTGGTGTATTTGGACTTTCAGAAGGCTTTCGATAAGGTCCCGCATAAGAGATTAGCATGCAAAGTTAAAGCACATGGGATTGGGGGCAAGGTACTGATTTGGATAGAGAACTGGTTGGCAGACAGAAAGCAAAGAGTTGGAATAAACGGGTCTTTTTCCAAGTGGCAGGCAGTGACTAGTGGGGTACCGCAGGGATCGGTGCTAGGACCCCAGCTATTCACAATATATATTAATGATCTAGACAAGGGAACTAGATGTAATATCTCCAAGTTTGCAGACGACACAAAGCTGGGTGGGCGTGTGTGCTGTGAGGAGGATGCAGAGAAACTCCAGGATGATTTGGACAGGTTGGGTGATTGGGCAGATGCATGGCAGATGCAGTATAATGTGGATAAATGCGAGGTTATCCACTTTGGTGTCAAAAACAGGAAGGCAGATTATTATCTGAACGGCAATAAATTGGGAAAAGGGGAAGTGGAATGAGACCTGGGTGTCCTTGTGCACCAGTCGCTGAAGGTAAGCATGCAGGTGCAGCAGGCGGTTAAGAAGGCAAATGGTATGTTGGCCTTCATAGCGAGAAGATTCGAGTACAGGAGCAAGGATGTCTTGCTGCAGTTGTACAGGGCCTTGGTGAGACCACACCTTGAGTATTGTATGCAGTTTTGGTCGCCTTATCTGAGGAAGGATGTTCTTGCCATGGAGGGAGTGCAACGAAGATTCACCAGACTGATACCTGGGATGGCAGGAATGACGTATGAAGAGAGATTGGGTCGATTGGGCTTGTATTCACTAGAGTTTCGAAGAATTTTATAAGTTTCAATGAGATCCCCTCTCATTCTAACAGGACTAGACAGACTAGATGCAGGAAGGATGTTCCCGATGGCGGGTGAGTCCAGAACCAGGGGTCACAGTCTAAAGATAAGGGGTAAGCATTTAGGACTGAGATGAGGAATTTCTTCACCCAGAGAGTGGTGAACCTGTGGAATTCTCTACCACAGAAGACAGTTGAGTCCAATTCATTAAATATATTCAAGAAGGGGTTAGATATATTTCTTAAGGCTAAAGGGATATGGGGAGAAAGCAGGGACAGGGTACTGAATTTGGATGATCAGCCATGATCGCATTGAATGGCGGAACAGGCTCGAGGGGCCGAATGGCCTACTCCTGCTCCTATCTTCTATGTTTCTATGTAATGGCCTCAGTGGGACGCTACAGGGGCGCAACCAGCAGAGCGCTAATGAATTTCAGGTACAATGCAATCAGCAATGCTCCTTCACACTGGTTCCTTCCAGCTCTTAAAGGAGAAGTTGCATCATTGTGCAGATGCTCATTTTCAGATTTGCTGGCTTCGAGGCAGCCTGCGAGCGAGTGAATCCCCTGGGCTGGCTGTTCCCACTCCCAGGGAGAGAGCTCGTCACTTCACAGACGTGGCATTGGAGGTATTGGTGGCTGGAGTGGAGCGAAGGAGGGCAATGCTGTTCCCGGACACTGGAAGGAGGCCATCGCCTCAGGTGTTCAGGGCAATGTGGAGAGAAGTGGCCCAGGAGGTCTCGGCCAGTAGTGTGGTGGAACACAGCCTGACACAGTGCCGCAAGAAATTCAACAACCTCACTCGGGTGGTCAAGGTGAGTACTCGCTTTAACAGCTCCTACATACCAGCATCTGAACCTCAGTCTGTGCACACTGCACAAAGAACCACACCACCACCACTCACCCACCAAACATCTTCACCTACTCAAACTCACATCCACACCTCACACCTTGCCCACAATCACAGCTATTCAACGACAGCAGGCATATCTCCCAAACACACAGCTGGACTCTGACTCAAACACATTTGTTTCTCCTGCAGGCCGAGATGGCCCACAATAGGAGGGAGCAGCAGAGAACTGGCGGAGGTGAGGCGCAGCTCCAGCAGCTCTCAGACCTGGAGGAGCGAGTGCTGCGACTCATTGGGCAGCAGGTGGTGGGCGCCGTGGCCGTCGGTGACGTCGACCCCGTTCGGGGCAACAACGGTATCTTCAGCCCCTCTCCTTCTCTCATCCCACTTCCTCCTCACACCACAAACCTTTCTCACTTTCCACCTCCTGAGAATGTCTGCATTCCTTGCTCCATTCCTGCCCCCTGCCCTCACCTTAACGCGAGTCTTGTGCCTTTATGCTTTCAGATAATCAGCAACCAGATGACCAGCCTGTCCCTGAGCCTCGCACTGAGAGTGAGACAGGAGAAGAGGAGGAGGAGCAAAGCACCGCGTCACTGCATCTCTCACCTGCAGGCACCGCCTCAGATACTGGCACTACGCCATCTTTAGAGGCAAGTTTAGTAGAGGGGTCTGCACTGGGTGATGCACCGGGGGAGTGGCAGTGTGTCAGTGGAGCAGGAAGCTGCTATCCTCTCTCAGGATGACAGTATTCCTGATCCCACCACTGCCACTCCGTCAGTGCCCTTGTCGCTGCCTGTCATCCAGCCAGCCCAGACTGCTGCTGCCCATGCTGAGGTGATGCAGTCTACAGCCAGGCCTTCCAGGCCCAGAGCTGGTCGAGGGCGTCCTGCAAGGCCATCTGTAGTCTCTGGCACTGACACTCAGCAGCCTTTCACCAGCCCTGCTGCAGCCACTGCGGAGACACTACGTAGGAGCACTAGATTAGGAAAGGGGATTGTAAAGAGGGAGGCAAGGGTTTGCACAAGGGTAATTAGTTAATGTTGTTGTTGTATATATGTGGTTAAAGGTTTTTGATAAATTTATTACTGGAATGTTGCAGATTTGGTGCTGCGTCTCATTTCAGTTCTGGGGTGTGTATGGAATCACAAAGTGATGGAATGATGGCGACGTGCTCAGCAACCAGAGCGAGGACTCGAAGTCACTGGAAACAAAGTCTGATGAGGCGATCATGGACCGACCTTGCAGAACGCCGATTGAGTGGCTGCCTCCTCCCTCTCTGCTGTTCGTCCTCCTGCTCCTCTTCTTCCTCCGCCTCCTCATCCTCCTCCTGAGGTGTTGGAGTTATGCCTAGGACACTGCCCTAGGTAATGGCTGCTCCCTCATGATGGCCAAGTTGTGCAGCAGGCAGCAGACGATGAGGAAACGTGACACCTGCTCAGCCGAGTACTGGAGGGCTCCTCCCGAGCGGTCAAGGCAGCGGAACTGTTGCTGGAGTACCCCGATGGTCTGCACAATGATGTTCCTGGTGGCAGCATGGCTCTCATTATATGAGTTCTGGGCAGGAGTGTTGGGGTTGCGGAGGGGAGTCATGAGCCAGGTGGAGAGCGGATAGCCCCCGTCTCCGACCAGCCAGCCGCGAGCTTGATATGGTGGCTGGAAGAGTGTTGGCACACCGGTCTGGCGCAGGATGAAGGCATCGTGGCTGCTGCCAGGATAGTGGGCATTGACGGTGAGGATTTGCTGTCTGTGGTCGCACACCAACTGCACATTAAGTGAGTGGTAGCCTTTGCGGTTACAGAATACCTCAGGATTGTTATGAGGTGCCCGCAAAGTGCCGTGGGTGCAGCCAATGGCGCCCTGCACCATGGGGAAGCCCGCTATCCTGGCAAAGCCACATGCACGCTCGCGCTGCTTCTCTCTGGTCATGGGGAAGGAAATGTAGTCCCTTCTCCTTCTGTACAGAGCATCTGTGACCTGGCGGATGGAGCAATAGATGGCAAACTGGGAGATGTTGGAGATGTCGCTTGTCGCACACTGGAATGATCCACTGGCGTAGAAATTGAGTCCGACGGTGACCTTGACTGCCACTGAGAGAGCCGTGGTGGTCCTGATCTCAGGCTCGAGGTCTGGCAGCAGGAGGTGGCAGAGCTCTGTGACCACGTCCTTGGTGAAGTGGAGCCTTCTAACACACTGGTCCTCAGTGAGATTGATGTAGGAGAAATGCTGCCGGAATACCCTGGGTGGGTAAGGCCTCCTGTTGAGAGCCCTGTTGGTCCTCCTACCTCTGGCCACATTTCGCACTCTTTCTCTGTGCCTCAGTTGCCTCCGACGTTGACGCTGGAGAGCGAGGTCCAGTGCCAGTACAGCCCCCATGAAAGGATACAAATATTGCACTTTCAAATCTGCCCTCAGTGAAACTGAAGAATCTTTATGTGCCAGAACACTCATTAAAATGTAAAATGCTCCAATCGGTCAACGGCCTCTTTGCCTCTGAGAAATTAACAAGGCAGCATTGTTGGCCAACGAAAACTAAACCAGATATGGACGCCTTTAAATAACGCTCCTCCGGGGGACATCCGACTGAAAGCCGCCTCCTCTACCTGTCGTTGCTAACAGCAGGTGCACAAGCAGGGGCCGAGGGGGAATTTCTCATCCGGGGCGTGCGCACGGCAATGACGTCACGATCTCTGGGCATAGGAGATCGGGACGCAATGTCTTACCGCCACCACAAAATTCCCGCCGAATTTAGCGGGAGGCGTTGATATCGCCGTACCTGGTCGCAAACCCATTTGCGCCCCCTTAGCGCCCCCCAGAGGTGCTAACGGGAGGCGCAAAGGAGCCCAATTTCTAGCCCACAGAAATCTAGCATACAGATACAGCAAACAATTAGGAAGGCAAATGGCATGTTGGCCTTTATTGCAAGGGGGATGAAGTACAAGAGTAAGGAAGTCTTGCTACAATTGTACAGGGCCTTGGTGAGACCACACCTGGAGTACTGTGCACAGTTCTGGTCTCCTTATCTAAGGAAGGATATACTTGCCTTGACGCGGTGCAACGAAGGTTCACTAGATTGATTCCTGGGATGAGAGGATTGTCCTATGATGAGAGATTGTGTAGAATGGGCCTATACTCTCTGGAGTTTAGAAGAATGAGAGGTGATCTCATTGAAACTCTGAGGGGGACTGACAGGGTAGATGCTGAGAGATTGTTTCCCCTGGCTGGAGAGTCTAGAACCAGGGGGCAAAGCGGGAGAAATTCGGTTGGTTAGCGCCTGGGGGGGGCGCTAATGGGCCACTAAGGGGTTAGCGACCGGCGCGGCGAATTCAGCGACACCTGCGAACTTCAGTGTCGGTTTAGAGCTGGCGCTAACTCTTACCGCCTGGGCCTCTAGCGCCTCGCAGATCATGATGTCATAAATTGCGCAGCGCCCCGTTCTCGCCCCTGGATGTGAAATTGCCTCCCGCCCCCTGCTGTATTGCCGGCTGTGAACAACGGCAGGAAGAGGAGGCGTTGTCAACTCGGCTGGCCGCTTGGGGAGCGCTAATTAATGGGAAGGGTTTTCAGGTAGGCCAACCCAACCTTTATTATTTGCACCAGTCTGGTGCCTGCTCAAAGTTTTTGATGTTTCATTGCAAAGGAAGATGGTTGTGGTGGTTGAAGGTCAATCATCACAGCCCCAGGACATCGCTGCAGGAGTTCCTCAGGGCAGTGTCCCAAGCCCAACCATCTTCAGCTGCTTCATCAATGACCTTCCCTCCAACATAAGGTCAGAAATGGGGATGTTCGCTAATGACTGTACAGTGTTCAGCGCCATTCACAACTCTTCAGATAATGAAGCAGTCCATGCCCGCATGCAACAAGACATGAACGACGTTCAGGCTTGGGCTGATAAGTGGTAGTAAACATTCGCGCCACAGAAGTGCCAGGCAATGACTATCTCCAACAAGCAAGAGTCTAACCACCTCCCCTTGACATTCAATGGCATTACCATCGCCGAATCCCCCACTATCAACATCCTGGGGGTCACCATTAACCAGAAACTTAACTGGACCAGCCACATAAATACTGTGGCAACAAGAGCAGGTCAGAGGCTAGGTATTCTGCGGCGAGTGTCTCACCTCCTAACTCCCCAAAGCCTTTCCACCATCTACAAGGCACAAGTAAGGAGTGTGATGGAATACTCTCCACTTGCCTGGATGAGTGCAGCTCCAACAACACTCAAGAAGCTCGACACAATCCAGGACAAAGCAGCCCACTTGATTGGGACCCCATCCACCACCTTAAACATTCACTCCCTCCACCACCGGCGTACCGTGGCTGCAGTGTGTACCATCTACAAGATGCACTGCAGCAACTCGCCAAGGCTTCTTCGGCAGCACCTCCCGAACCCGTGATATCTTCCACCTAGAAGGACATGGGCAGCAGGTGCATGGGAACACCACCACCTCCAAGTTCCCCTCCAAGTTACACACTATCCTGACTTAGAAGTATATCGCCGATCCTTCATCGTCGCTGGGTCAAAATCCTGGAACTCCCTCCCTAACAGCATTGTGGGAGTACCTTCACCAGAAGGACTGCAGCGGTTCAAGAAGGCGGCTCACCACCACCTTCTCAAGGGCAACTCGGGATGGGCAATAAATGCTGGCCTTGTCAGCGATGCCCACATCCCATAAATGAATTTTTTTTTTTAATTTGCTAAAAGATGTCTGAGCCCTCCGCTTTGTGAGAGTGCTTGGGGCTGTAATGGCAGTCGCCCAGGTCGCCTTGCAAAGCAGACCTGACGACAAGTAGCCCTTCCCTTTAATCGAGGGAAGCAGCCTCTGATGCCGTTAGCGATGCACTCCAAATTGTTCAGCGCTCTGCCGCTCCCGCCCCTCTCTCGGACCTTAGTGCCCTAAGAGAAGTGGTTAGCGCTTGATTCAGCGTGCCACTTCCCTCTTGGAGCGCTAAAGCTGAATCTCCCGGCAGGAGAGAATCATTAGCGCTTGGCGCTACTTTTTCTACTTTTCAAAAGTTAGCGCCCCGAATTACTAGCCCATAGTCTCAGAATAAGGGGTCGGCCTTTTAAGACTGAGATGAGGAGGAACTTCTTCCCTCAGAGGGTTGTGAATCTTTGGAATTCTTTACCCCAGAGGGCTGTGAATGCTGAGTCTTGGAGTATATTCAAGGCTGAGATCGATAGATTTTTGAACTCATGGGGAATCAAGGGATATGGGGGTCGGGCGGGAAAGTGGAGTTGAGGTAGAAGACCAGCCATGATCTTATTGAATGGCGGAGCAGGCTCGAGGGGCCGTATGGCCGACTCCTGCTCCTATTTCTTATGTTCTCAGGTAGTGTAAACCCTCGTTCCCACAGGTGGCGAGTTGATGATCTACTCCAATAGATCTGTGAGCCCCCAAAAAATCAAATACAGTCCAACTGCCCCCTGCCGCTGCAACGTTAATCTGTTTATAATGTTGACTATCTGGAGTGATTAGGATTGATAGTTATATAAAACATAATTTATAGTGCCCGGAAGTGGAACTTTTTTAGAAAAAAATGTAAGAACTTTTAGAAACAGGAAAAGGCCACTCGGCCTGAAAAGTACCTTTTCTCCAAATCTCTGAGTTCCTTCTCCCTCCAGAAAATGTTCTGATTGACTCTTGAGCCCGCTGCAGGGCTCTGCCTTGATCACTCAATTAGATGTAGAAATTCCACCTGACTCCCCTTCTTACCTCAAACTTCTTAATTTTCTTTGCTCAGCCCCTTCCTTGAGTGTTCGCCTGACATCCTCGATGTTCCTGGAGATACTGAGTACGATTGGTGTTCATATCCAGTATGATTTCAATGGAGGCAGACTGTACGTAATCGTCCAACCAAATCTAATGGGACAAACTCTGGGGCTCTGTGGAACATATAACAGGAATCACCTGGATGATTTCATGTAAGTAAATATTTTTCTGCCCTCTGGATTTATGTACAGCAATACCTACAACTTTTGGTGTTTGTTCAGATGGTATTTTAGTAACATAGGGGGTCATTTTAACCCCCAAAAATGGGTGGGTTTGGGTCGGGTGGGAAGTGAAAATGTTTAAAAAATTTCAAATGCGAATCCAAGCCGCCTTGAACCCGCCTACTTCTGGTTTTCACGGAGGCGGGACGAGGGGCGGGTGACCAATCAACTGATCGCTAATCGCCCCCACAATCATTGATTCCCCCCAACCACGCTCTACCCACTGCCCCCCGCAATCTGTCCGACTCCCCACCCCCACGATCTCCCCCGACTTCGCCCCCGCGATCACTGACCTCTCCAACCACGATCTCTCGCCCCCGCTCACCAACCTACCTGCTCCTCGGCTGTGGCCGTGCGGTGCAGTCTTCCCCGCCCCAGGCTGGTTGTTGGGTGTGGAACCAGTTAAAACTCCACGCCATTCGGAGAAACCCGTACTGCCATAAATCCTCTCCCCCGCCCCGCTCCAAAACCCCTCCCCCGTAAAAAGGGGCCAGAGAAACAACAATGGGCCATTCAGCCCCTCGAGCCTGTGCCAACCCTGAGATCAGGAATCGATTGTACCAGACAGGATTGAATAGTTAACTTTTATCCAGGTTGTACTGTCGAGAGTTGATGATGTCAGAGAAACATTGTAAAGCTTTTAAAAAAATCTTTAAATTTTTTTATGTAACACAAATACGTTCATATTATGGGGTGGACTTCACAGCAACCAGAACAACAAGGCTGCAATGGGGTTAAGGTGCAGGTCAGCCATGATCTAAATGAATGGTGGAACAGGCTCGAGGGGCTGAATGGCCTCCTCCTATATCTATGTTCCTAAGCACATCCAGTTTGCTTTTTAGTCTTCATTCAAAACTTTGTTTACTGGCCAGCGCGATTTCCCAGCGCCTGAGCAGCCGGGGACCAGAATGCTCGACCGCCTCCAGTGGACAAAAATGAGAAGTCGCACAACACCAGGTTATAGTCCAACAGATTTATTTAAAATGACAAGCTTTCGGAGCTGTTGCCCCTTCGTCAGGTAAAGGTACAATGAGGGAATCTACAATATTACACAGTATATAAACAACGAAAGCAATTTGTCTGCAGAGATACAATCTGTGAGGGAGGCATTACATCAAAGACACACCAGAGCACAGCCAAGACAATGAGATGGGTCACAGGGGGTCCAACGTGTCAAATCCTGCCGTCTGCAGTTGAGATTTTAACCTTTTTTGTTGTTTTTTTGGTTTGTTTTCTTTTGTGTTTTTTTTTTAAACTGGAAAGACAGACAACGATGTCGAGTCACGTTCTGTAGCGTGACATGAACCCGATATCCCTATTGAGGCCGTCCTCATGGGTGCGGAACTTGGCTATCAGTTTCTGCTCGATGATTTTGCGTTGTCGTGTGTCTGGAAGGCCGCCTTGGAGAACGCTTACCCGCAGATCCGAGGCTGAATGTCCTTGACTGCTGAAGTGTTCCCCGACTGGGAGGTAACAATCCTGCCTGGCGATTGTTGCGCGGTGTCCGTTCATACGTTGTCTCAGTGTCTGCATGGTCTCGCCGATGTACCATGCTCCGGGGCATCCTTTACTGCAACATATCAGGTAGACAACGTTGGCCGAGTCACATGAGTTTGTACCATGTACCTGGTGGGTAGTGTCCTCACGTGTGATGATGGTATCTGTGTTGATGAGCTGGCATGTCTTGCAGAGGTTGCTGTGGCAGGGTTGTGTGGTGTCGTGGTCGCTGTTCTCCTGACAGCTGGGTAATTTGCTGCGAGCGATGGTACTTTTGAGGTTAGGCGGCTGCTTGAAGGCAAGTAGTGGAGGCGTGGGGATGGCCTTAGCAAGGTGTTCGTCGTCATCGATGACATGTTGAAGGCTGCGAAGAACATGGCGTAGTTTCTCCGCTCCGGGGAAGTACTGGACGACGTAGGGTACTCTGTTGGTTGTGTCCCGTGTTCGCCTTCTGAGGAGGTCTATGCAGTTTTTCGCTGTGGCCCGTCGGAACTGTCGATCGACGAGTCGAGCGTCATATCCCATTCTTACGAGGGCGTCTTTCAGTGTCCGTAGGTGTCCATCGCGTTCCTCCTCGTCTGAGCAGATCCTGTGTATTCGCAGGGCTTGTCCATAGGGGATGGCTTCTTTAACATGGTTAGGGTGGAAGCTGGAGAAGTGGAGCATCGTGAGGTTGTCCGTGGGCTTGCAGTAGAGTGAAGTGCTGAGGCGTCCGTCTTTGATGGAGATTTGTGTGTCCAAGAATGAAACCGATTCTGAGGAGTAGTCCATGGTGAGTTTGATGGTGGGATGGAACCTGTTGATGTTATCGTGTAGTCCTTTCAGTGATCCTTCGCCAATGTCAAGGACATTCAGCCTCGGATCTGCGGGTTAGCGTTCTCCAAGGCGGCCTTCGAGACACACGACAACGCAAAATCATCGAGCAGAAACTGATAGCCAAGTTCCGCACCCATGAGGACGGCCTCAATAGGGATATCGGGTTCATGTCATGCTACAGAACGTGACTCGACATCGTTGTCTGTCTTTCCAGTTTTTAAAAAAAACAAAACAAAAACAAACAAAAAAACAAACAAAGAAAGGTTAAAAGCTCAACTGCAGACGGCAGGATTTGACACGTTGGACCCCCTGTGACCCATCTCATTGTCTTGGCTGTGCTCTGGTGTGTCTTTGATGTAATGCCTCCCTGAAAGATTGTATCTCTGCAGACAAATTGCTTTCGGTGTTTATATACTGTGTAATACTGTAGATTCACTCATTGTAACTTACCTGAGGAAGGGGCGATAGCTCCGAAAGCTTGTAATTTTAAATAAATCTGTTGGACTATAACCTGGTATTGTGCAACTTCTCATTTTTGTCCACCCTAGTCCAACGCCGGCATCTCCGCATCATCGCCTCCAGTGGAGGTGTTGTTGTTGTTGTTGGGTGCCGTGCTGCACCTGGAGGTTCAGTTCCGTTCCATAACCAGTTCTGAGGCTGAGGCAGCAGTTCCACCTTGTGTACACTAATATACTACTGTCAGATATTGGCAGCAGGATAATACGGTAAACGAGCTATACAACATAAAGGTCCTAATTTGAAGTGTTTCTGCTCCTCCTGGCCCCACAGAAAAATGAAAACTTCCCTTTATGGGGCGTCTTCAGCTGTACCACCAGTAAAGCTGGCTGGTCAGTGGCAATTGGGGTCCCGTATACATTGGACCCCTTTGAAAATGGTGGCCCGAATGTCAGCGTCAATGGGGTGGCAAGTCTACTGAGCCCAGTTTGAAGCTGTTCTCACCCTGGTAATGCTCTCTTGGCCGAGTTAAAGTCGGCCCCCACGTGTGCCGCTGGGTGAGAACGGGATCGGGTTTGATGTTCCACATCTGAAGACTACTCTGTTGGGTGAAATCCCGAAGACTGAGTAACCTTACATACTCTGCAAAAAGTGAACATCTTTGGGAAAGGAGAGAACAAAATAATGCAGCATTCAGTTTAATGCAGGAGTGGAAGAGGACAGAGTGCCCTTCTTTAATTCAGTCATTGAGTGTGTCTTCACTTATTATACAGGTCCCCGAATCACCTGATCGATTCTGTCCTGATCAACTTTGTGAACTCCTGGAAAGCAAGTGCACAGTGTGTTGATTCACCTTTGTTGCCAGTGCAGGACCCTTGTAAGATCAACCATCAAAAAGGTAAAAATTAGCTCGAGTGTTTGGGGGAGACCACTCAGCATCTCTCAAAGCTTCAGAATATATGGGTGGCATGCTACGCTGGGGTCTAATGTGCTATCCCACAACATGGCCGAGTGCATATCTGCACCGCCTTCCCACTACACGTGAATTCTTACTTTCAGCCACGCATTCAGCAGAAAGCAGTTATCTCCAATACAGGGATGTGACATCAGGACAGTTACTGCCAGACTTACTGTACGGCACTTTAAAATTATGAAAAATTTTGATAGAGTGGATACAGAGAGAATGTTTCCACTTGTGGGGAAGAGCATAACTAGAGGCCATCAATATAAGATAGTCACCAAGAAATCCAATAGGGAATTCAGAAGAAACTTTTTCACCCAGAGAGTGATGAGAATGTGGAACTCGCTACCACAGGGAGTGGTTGAAGCGAATAGTATAGATACATTTAAGGGGAGGCTAGATAAGCATATGAAGGAGAAGGGAATAGAGGGTTATGCTGATAGAGTTAGATGAGGAAAGACGGGAGGAGGCTCGAGTGGAGCATAAACACCGGCAGGGACTGGTTGGGCCGAATGGCCTGTTTCTGTGCCGTAATCCACTTGTCAGCCAACATATATAGAGGAGCAATGATGGCATTGGCAGATGCAAATTCACCCATGTTCCAATCCAGGAATGGTATCTGGGGAGAAAGAGACATGAAATAAAGTAAAAACTAAAAATAATCCTTACCATTTTAAGCAGGAGTAAAGTAACAATAACAATGAAACAGAATATTAACATCAAAGTTTCAAATGATTCCTGACAGAAAGCTGTCGCACAACAAAGCATTTACTCCTCTGGAATTCCGATGTTCAAATGGATACAATTGCAATGATTGAAAAGCTGACATGAGCACAGAAGCACAAATGTTGTATCAAAATATTTAACATTTCAGAATATATGGGTGTCATGCTCACCAGACTGCTCCAGGATAGGAATCCATGGTTGGCAGTTTGGTCCCTTGTCCCAGCAAGCCTGGGATGAGCTGCTTGACCTGAGCGCTTGCCCTGTTCCGCACTCTGAAGTCTGTCTACAGCTGAGCCCAGTGCTTGGTCATTGAACCACACTTGTGTCATTTTTGTCTTTATCGCAGAGTCCTACGCGAAAGAGAAATGCAGCATCATCAAAGGTCCCGTGTTTAAGAGATGCCATTTCATCAGCCCGGAACCGTTTTATGATCAGTGCAGACGCGATGTTTGCAGCTGTGCAGACCCGGAAACCTGCCTGTGCCTGGCTCTAGCCAACTACGCCCACGCTTGTCTCTTGTATGGCGTCTTAATTGACTTCCGCGCCACGGTTCACGAGTGCGGTGAGTACCTTCTCTGACTGTTACAGTGACATTGCTCATGATGATCTGAGTGTGAAAGAGCCAACAAGTAACCATCTACTTCGTTTCCTTCGAAGTTCTCTCGACAGCAACTGTG
Source organism: Squalus acanthias (assembly GCA_030390025.1). Taxonomy (NCBI): domain Eukaryota; kingdom Metazoa; phylum Chordata; class Chondrichthyes; order Squaliformes; family Squalidae; genus Squalus; species Squalus acanthias. The sequence goes on from JASTWF010000047.1 coordinate 1,279,061, forward strand.
CCACGGGTTTGTTTAAGTTTAAATAATTAAACTACTCGTTTTAAGATTTACTGATTTGTCTTTATTCAGTGTTATTTTAATGTGGGTTATTCCAACCTGGATGGCATTTTATTCTCTTGATAATTATTTAAGTAACATGGTTGACTTTTAGCTGCCCCCTGAGATGGTCCAGGCTGGCCGCTTAGGTCTAGGGCTGGGCAATAAATGCTGGCATTGTGAGAGATGCCCACAGCCCGAGAATGATTAATAAATTAAAAAAATTCTTGTTTTTCTACAACCGACTAGCAAACCATCCTGAGATTCCTCCCGAGCTGGATGAAGTGTTACAAACAAGTCACCAGCAACTTAGCGGCTTGCTGGGTAACTCCACTAACCAATACACCACTAACTAAGCCTTAATGACCAGCAGGTTGCAGCATTGATTCCTACTCTGTGCTGGGTTGGCTGATTTCAGCTGGAGCACCAGTTGCAATGTTACATTTGGTCTCAGCCTCCTTGAACGAAGGAGAGGTCCTGTTCATAGAATCATAGAGTGGTTACAGCACAGAAGGAGGCCATTCGGCCCGTCGAGCCCGTGCTGCCTCTCTGCAAGAGCACTTCAGCTAGTCCCACTCCCCCGCCCTTTCCCCGTAGTCCTGCAAATTTTTTTCCTTCAGATTCTTATCCAATTCCCTTTTGAAAGCCACGATTGAATCTGCCTCCACCACCCTTTCAGGCAGTGCATTCCAGATCCTAACCACTCGCTGCGTAAAAAAGTTTTTCCTCATGTCGCCTTTGGTTCTTCTGCCAATCACCTTAAATCTGTGTCCTCTGGTTCTCGACCCTTCCGCCAATGGGAACAGTTTCTCTCTAACTACCCTGTCTAGACCCCTCATGATTTTGAGCACCTCTATCAAATCTCCTCTCAACCTTCTCTGCTCCAAGAACAACCCCAGCTTCTCCAGTCTATCCACGTAACTGAAGTCCCTCATCCCTGGAATCATTCTTGTAAATCTTTCCTGCACCCTCTCTAAGGCCTTCACATCCTTCCTAAAGTGCAGTGCCCAGAATTGGACACAATACGCCAGTTGAGGTCGGACCAGTGTTTTATAAAGGTATCTGTTCCTGATCACTATCCAGAAGCCCCTGGATGTGTGTGAATGTTGGGTGAGTATAGGAGTAGTGATGCCTGTTATAATATCTATTATCCAATAGCCTGCTAGCACTCACCATTTAGGCTCATACATGAATAATAGGCACTTGACTGAGTACTGATGTGTTGCCAGTGACCATGGAACTGTATCCCAACAGGTATCTGTGCCATGGCCTCACATATGACTGTGTTCACTAGTGTCACTGTGAAGATAGTAGGTTTAGAATATCTAGATTTGAGCTGGCCCGATGCACAAAGAAATAATACTCTTGCCACTTTAGTTCCAAGTAAATGTTCTATTAGAGAGAAGTGTCTGAAAATTGCATAAGGAATAGGAGCAGGAGTCGGCCATTTGGCCCTTCGAGCCTGCTCCGCCATTCAATAAGATCATGGCTGATCTTCTACCTTAACTCCACCTTCCCGCCCGATCTCCATATCCCTTGATTTCCTTATCTATCGATCTCTGTCCTGGGGTAGAGAATTCCAAAGATTCACCACCCTCTGAGTGAAGAAATTTCTCCTCATCTCAGTCCTAAATGGCCGATCCCTTATCCTGAGACTATGACCCCTGGTTCTAGACTCCCCAGCCAGGGGAAACATCCTCCCTGCTTCTACCCTGTCAAGCCCTGTAAGAATTTTGTATGTTTCAATGAGATCACCTCTCATTCCTCTAAACTCTAGAGAATATAGGCCTAGTCTACTCAATCTGTCCTCCTAGGACAATCCCCCCATCCCAGGAATCAGTCTGGTGAACCTTTGTTGCACTCCCTCTATGGCAAGTATATCCTTCCTTAGGTAAGGAGACCAAAACTGTACACAATACTCCAGGTGTGGTCTCCCCAGGGCCCTATATAATTGCAGTAAGATGTCTTTACTCTTATACCCCAATCCCTTTGTAATAAATGCTAACGTACCATTTACTTTTCCAATTGCTTGCTGTACCTGCATGTTAACTTTCAGTGATTTGTGTACAAGGACACCCAGGTCCCTCTGAACACCAACATTTCCCAATCTCTCACCATTTAAAAAATATTCTGCTTTTCTATTTTTCCTACCAAAGTGGATAAATGCACATTTCTCCACATTATATTCCATTTGCCATGTTCTTGCCCACTCACTTAGCCTGTCTATATCCCCTTGAAGCCTCCTTGCATCCTCTTCACAACTTACATTCCCACCCAGCTTTGTATCATCAGCAAACTTGGATTCATTACACTCGGTCCACTCATCCAAGACATATCATTGGAGTGAGGAAGAGATTTCAACTGTTTGATAATCTTGACTTATTTTAACAGGATTGCTGTCAATGTTTGATCTTTTTAGTCTACTTCACTAAAAAGCATTCTGATGACACGCATCTTCTTTGTTCTTCTATTTTCTCCCTTTGCTGGTCCATCCTGAGCCAATCAGCTTCACAAGGAAGTATGCAGGATCAGTCCGGTGCCTATTCCCCCTTTCCCTCTTTCCTGGAGAGACGTCTGGCCGTCACTCAGTGCGTCTCTTGGATTTGTAGCTAAAAACATAAATTTATCAGAGTGCAGAACTCAATCTGTGTCCCACCTCACCGTCGTGTCAGTGATTCAAAGCACATCAGTGACACGCTGCCCTTTGTCATTATTTAAAGTTCCCTTGCCACTTTTTGAAAGCTCAGTAATATTCACACCTTGATGGGTTTTTTGGTCAGCCAGGTGCCTGATATACACAGAAGCTCTTTCACAAAATTAACAGTCTCCAAACTAACTCCGAAGGAATTCACACTGGTACAGTTTCAGTTTTGCTCAGTATGAACAACACTCTGTCCCCATAGGGACAGACCCCACTTACTGGCCAAAGAGCATAAAAAGAGTATGAATCCATAGGTTTGTATAAGACTCGTGCTTGAGTTTTAACTTGGTGAGACTGCACAGCTTACCAGCATCCATTTATAAATTCCCAAAGCTTGCCCAGCCAGGACCACACCTCCTGTCGGAAAGAATCCCAATCCCCGGCTACAGGTCTAGCTCTCCAGGTCCCGTTAGTGGGCCAGGCTGGATGGCCAATTATTAACAATGCTCTGAAACTGGCTTGATTGGATTACTGAGTCACCCATGAAAGGTTGGCATGGTTCCAGCCTTCTAGTGCCAGATGTACCATCTTGGAGATAATTGGGCCACAAAGAGAACTTGTACCTCCATTCGAAGTGGATAACTGGGACAGGAGGTAATGTAAGGCAGGAGGATTCTCGCCCTAAACCCAGACTGCCGTTGATTATAGCCACAGTGTACTTTCTGATCCAGAATGTTCCGAACTCATGTTCACAAGAGTCTATTGTGCAAGAGAGCAGCAAAGTTGAAAAGAGATGGGGAGATAATAAGGTAAGTCAGGAAATAGCCAGCCTGAGATTTTAAAAGCCTGCATTCCGTAGGAAGAGGGGAAGAGTGAGAATTCTGAGCTCCTCGGAAAGAATGAGTTGGTGAAATAAATCATGATTTCAGCACATTGAGGAAGGAGCAGATTTATGTAGAAAAGAGGAAATTGGCAGTCGGGGTAAATCCCAATATTGCTTGACTAATGAAATATTTTCAGTCCCATTTGCATGAACAGGGCTCAGAAAAATTGTCGATCTTGTGACTAATTCCTCTTTCCTTTCTTTTACATCTGTCACGCAGCGATGAATTGCACTGGTAACATGGTGCATACTTTAACCAACGATACTTGTAAAAGAAACTGTTACTACCTGAGTACAGGGAGTAGCTGCCTCTACCTTCCATCATCAGGCTACATGGAAGGATGCTACTGTCCCGAGGACATGTACTTCGATCCGCACGCTCAAAAATGTGTCGCCAACATGTGAGAAAACTTTCATACCGTCAGAGACCATCAGAGCCTCAGGAAACTCAGAGTTTGATGCCTTGCTCCCTCAGCAGTGTTGATCCACACATTATTTTCTTGTGATTTTTTCTTGACTTGTGAATTATGTGCTTGTCAAAGTAAGGGATGTCAGTGCTGAGGAATGGAAAACTTATCACGTTGAATGTTTATTGTTAGCTTTAAAGCTCTCAGATCAGGTACAACAAATGTTAGACACGGAGTAAATCTCCCTGTGCACTGTCCCATCAAACATAGTCAGGTATGGTCACCTCCAACCTTGCTGGCCTCTAAATAGCACCTTTCACCACCTCAGGACGTCCCAAAGCGCTTTACAGCCGATGAAGTACTTTTTGAAGTGTAGTCACTGTTGTAATGTAGGAAACGCGGGAGCCAATTTGCGCACAGCAAGCTCCCACAAACAGCAATGTGATAATGGCCCGATAATCTGTTTTAATGATGGTGTTTGAGGGATGAATATTGGCCAGGACACCGGGGAGAACTCCCCTGCTCCTGGCAGTTAAATAGTCCAGGCCAGGATTGTGGCCTGGATCCTCAAAGAAATACGTCTTATTTTTAAAAAACAATCTTAAAGTGGCTCATTAACGAAAGGGTAACTGGGGAAATCTATACCTTACATAGGAACAGGAGTAGGACATTCAGCCCCTCGAGCCAGTTCTGCCATTCAATTAGATCATGGCTGATCTGTACCTCATACCATTTACCCACCTTTGCTCCATATCCCTTGACACTCTTCCCAATAACTATCTATTAATCTCAGTCTTGAAAATTTCAATTTACCCAGAATCCAAAGCCTTTTCGGAGAGCGAGTTCCAGATTTCCACGACCGTTTGTGTAGAAAAAGTGCCTCCTGATTTCACTCCTAAATGGCCTCGCTCTAATTTTACAATGATGTCCTCTTGTGCTGGATTCCCTCATCAGAAGAAATGGTTGCTCTGTATCTACCCTATCCAATCCCTTTATCTTTGATTCTATGACCACTCTCTTTCTTTTAATATATTGATAAAAACGTTTGCTGTTTGCTTTGACACCCCATGTAAGTTTTATTGTCATATTCCATTTGCACCTCTACTGTAGGGGGTGGTGGTGTGTGTCAGCTTCACCGTTGACTTCTGAGCGGTTCGAATCGCTCCCACTCCCTTGGTTCTAGACCTTGGACTTATTTGGGGGTTGTGACAAAAGTGCAACAGACAACTGGTTTTGGTGCAAGAACTTTGATCTTTATTCAAGAGAGAAAATACAACACAACAATCTTAACACTCTAATAAAATGGGGAACACTTCGATACACACGAGGGAAATTACAGCAGAAAAATACCTCCCCCCTCCCAATCCCACTTCCTAGCTAAGTTGGGCTCTAGAGGACCAGGGATAATGCTCACCAAACGAATCCTGGACAGTGGAGCTGGTTCGCGGTTTCGGGGTTCGCTGGGTGTGTTGGTTGGTGCCTGCCGTACCCCGGACGCGGTAGAGGACTTCAACTGCGTATCTGGTCAGTCTTCGCGAGTCCGCTGATGCGGTAGGCTGCGTATTGGATTTATCAGGTGAGTACCCACTTTTCTTCTGTTAGAGTTAGGGTTTAGAGTCTTTTGAGTAAAAATCTTACCCAGGGGTAAGTCAGGAATAGATTGCAGAGTGGAAAACTTGCGAGTCTTCGGTTTTCTCCCGAGTTGGTTTTCTTTGGTCGCGGTGGCCCAATATTACCCGGTTGGTTGGTGGTAATATGCGGTTGGTTGTTTCGTAAGGCCCTTGTTGCCGCGAGGTGTCTGATGGTCACTGGAACTGTTGCTCTGGTCTCTTGTGTGTCGACCTGCTTCTAGAGCTGCTGAACTCCGTAACTGCTGAACTCGATGAACTCCTGATTGTTGTAACTCCGTAACTGCTGAACTCGATGAACTCCTGATTGTTGTAACTCCGTAACTGCTGAACTCGATGAACTCCTGCTTGTTGTAACTGTGTAACTGCTCCACTCTTGAACTTGAGAAAACAGGCCTTCAATTGTTCACGAAAGTGTGAAGTGGTTTAGGGATGGTTCCATGAGCTGTTGAGCTGTTTCTTGATTGTAGTCAATTGTGCTCAGGTTTCGAGTTTCCTGACTGGGCCTGAGATTTTCTATGGAGTGGGGCCAGGTGATCTGTTTTATGCATGGTTTTGATGGGTCCTGTAATTTGGGTGGGGATTGCTCTTCCTCGGGTCTATTGTTAGGATGTTAATGTCTGATAGGGGCCGATTAACTCCAGGTGAGGTCATGCGGTTCCCCAGACAGTTTGATTAACTCCAATACCCAAACTGTCTTTTACAGAGGTTGAACCCAACTCCTGTTGCAGCCTTTTTCCTTTACAAGTCCAGACATGTCTTTTAAAATACCAAATCTTGGTTTTTTTTGCTCTAAATGTCCTTCGGTTAGGCCCAATGCATTTCATCACCCTGAAGTAGTTAGAAAAGAGTCCAAAGTCCTTCTCCTTAGGGTTTGTCTCCGAGTTTTGGGGGATCTGTGAGATCTGTAAATTTTGAGAATCTTACACTACTTACTTCCTTTGTATCCCTTGGCTGTTTTTATAGCTCTTCCAGTCCACTGGATTTTCACTTTTCCTTGCAGTTGTGTGAGCCTCTTCTTTTAGCTCGATCCTGTCTCTTACCCCATTTGTTGGCCATGGTTGCTTAACTACACAAGTATAGCCTTTGTCTTTTAGGGGTACGTACTTCTGTCCAGAGGGAGGGTCCCAGCACCACTCTCACCAGAACATAAGAATATAAGAAATAGGAGCAGGAGTCGGCCATTCGGCCCCTCGAGCCTGCTCCGCCATTCAGTAAGATCATGGCTGATCTGATCTTGGCCTCAACTCCACTTCCCTGCCCGCTCCCCATAACCCTTGACTCCCCTGTAGCTCAAATATCTGTCAATCTCCGCCTTAAATATATTTAATGACTCCGCCTCCACAGCTCCCTGGGGTAGAGAATTCCAAAGATTCTACCAAAGAACTTGCGACTTGTGCTGGGGTTTTTGACCTGTCTCACATGATAATCCTAGATGTGGCACAGATCTCCACCATTGCCATTAAAAACAGGGAGCCTCCCAATGACTCCGCTATCGTTGGTCAGGTCAGGTTCTGGTGAGCACATACGCCGAGATGTCCCCCTCGGAATATTTTCAGGACCACTTTCTAATGGGCTGTGAAATTGGACCCAGTTGTGTCAGCCGTTAAGGCCGGTTTGGAAGAAAGAATGGCGGCTGCCTCGCTGCCATCCACTTCTGGCGCGGAATGCGGCGGCCGCCATTTTGGGCAGGTCAGCCGCGCTGCCGCTGCCTGCGCTCGCTCCAGATATTTAGATGAGTCAGATCGTGAGGTCAATGAGTGTGCAACACTGAATTTACATCACGATCTGGTATTTTGGATGTTGCCGCTTCTTTTAATGCCCTCTCCAGAGCACGCACGGCGGTGTGTGGATTCGGCAGTATGACGAACCTCCCACCAGCGCTTCTTCAAGGGACACACCCAACTTTCAGGTAAGTTTAGATTTTTGCTTTTGTACAGTTCCTGTACAGTTTGTTGGAGTAGTGGGTTGGTGTAAGACATTTACAAAGTTGTTAAAGTGTGCAGGGAGTGCTGCTGGACTTTTGCAAGGCTTTGACTCTTAAAGGAAGGCCTCTGAGAACACCACTTGCTCCCAGTCCTGGGGGCTCTAGTTGCAGTCACCCTTGGGCTGCAGCATGACATGGAGATGGAGCAGAGGCAGCAAAGGGGACAAGCTGCTCGCAGAGGGAAGAGGAGGAGGAAGCAGAAGGAAGGAGGCAATCCAGACAGCTCCCTTCTGGCCAGGATATCCGGGATCGAATCATCTGCCTGCGGTACCAGTGACCACAACCCCAATTCCCCTTTCAACATTAGTCCCACACCTTACCTTCCCTCTGTTACTGACCATCACAGCGTCCTCTTGGCCACATTGCTGAAATAAAAGCCACCACAAAGCAAACTTTCCAATCCAACTATATGCATCCAATATTACATCAAAAAATCAACTAATCACCCTTGTGCATTCCCTTAATGAGTGTCTTGCATGTGCCTTTATCTGACCTAGTGCTCTTATACAGTGCTACCCCAGTGGCTGCAGCATGGCTGGTGGAAGGCTACTGACTTTCAGTGAGGGACACTGCAGATGACCTTGCTGGTCGACCTCGAGGAGCTGGTGGCTGGGAGTGTCAAAACAAGTGACGGTGTTTCTTCTTGTTCTTCACTCTCCTCTCCCTCTTCTTGATCAACCACTGGCTGGGTGGGCTGGATTTCTTGGGGTGTGAAATGAGGAAGACACAAGGGTAGGGTTGTGGTGAGGGGAGGGTGGGAAAGCAAGAAGTGCACGTTTACACCATGTGCAGCTTATAAATCAGAAGATATTGTGGGATGAGGGGGAAGTGGGATGTGAGATGGAGGATAACATATGAGGATACCAGCATCTTATATTCTTTCAGCCCCACCGCTGGCCAAGGGCTCAGATATGCCCCTGCCAAGAATGGCCAGCACTGTCTCCTCCAAGAGGGCGAGGTGAAGCTAGGAATGGGAGATGTGCCTCGAGTTTGGTAGAGATTGTTGGTAGGTGAGTGATGGGGGTGCGGGGAGGATTGTGCATTGAGCAGTGTGTGAGGCTAGTGGTGAAGTTGGTAGGAGATGGCTTTTGGAAGAGGCATTCACTGACCTTGATCACGCATCTCAGGTCATGAAACTTCTTTGGGCACTGGAGCCAGGTCCTGTGGGTGACACTGCTGGCAGTGACCGCCTCACCGACCTGGTCCCACATCGTCTTTCTGTTGGGCCTCCTGGCCCCCTGTGGGTGGAGGACCTCTCTTCCAGTGTTGCCCCCCTGCACAAAGCTCGAGTGCTACGACCGAGACCCTGGGTGCCCTTTCCCTGGCCTGTTGAGCCATTTGGGTTAGTGCTGAAGCATTTTTACCATTTTTCATCAGCAGAGCAGCTCACCTTTAAGAGGTGCAGACTGCCTTTAAGAGGAGCAGGCTAGCTTTAAGTAAAGCTAGCCTCGCTCGAACAACGCGTACTTCGGCCCCCTGCTGAGCGCCCAGTGTGTCAGCAGTGCGTTCACTGCTGGGCTGTGCGCTGCAATCATTATAATTAGCAGGCAGCACGAAGTTGACGTGCTTCCTACACTCTTTGCATTTCCTGCGCCCGTTTTTTCCACGTTATCCAAGTGCTAGGCCGTGCTGTTTATCCAGCTACCGAATTTCGCGCCCTATATAACTGCAAGTTCTGTCTTTCCCCCGCCTTATATTTTCCTTCTTACAATTTTTAAACTTTCCTTTTCTTTCTTATTTCGTTAAGTCTGGAGTGCCCGTGCTACTTGAATGGGTTGGTGTACAAACCAGGTGACAAGACCCCTGCGCCTTCACCGATGAAATTCCAAGACTGGTGAGTGTTTGTAGTAAATGAAGCATTTAACCTGTTAGCGTTTTCTCTCTCTGAACATGTGCGCTGTCACTCCTGAGGAATATTGAAAAATAATGAGACATTTCTGGAATACTTTTACCGTGGAAAGGCCTTGAATCGAGCTCCTGCACGCTTTGTAATCATGATGCTCTCCTGAATTGTATAACCTGATCAGAAACTTCAAACAGCTTTAACATTGTGGTAGATTTTAGGCAATGACTTAAAGTTGTGCTTTCATTTCTATTTGATCATTCATTTTAATTGAAAGTTTAAATAGCTTGTTTGGTTTCTTAGTGATATTTTTGCCACTTTAGTTACCACCAGTTAATCCAGTTCTCTCCCAACAGCTTCACTTGTGCAGGCAACTAGACAACGATTTACATATCGGGACCATACCCCTGGGGGCGGGGAACTGGATTCTGATATTGTTATGGCGGCGGTTGGAGCTCGGGGCAGAACTGGATGGGCTAGGTTTTCTGGGAGGGAGCGGGCACTTAATCTGCCAACCCCCTGTGTCCCAGCAGCAGTCTGGGATGTGTCTGGGGGGGTTCCAAGCTACCTTGGCCCAGATGCGCCCCAATAGGTCAGGTGGGATCTTCGTCTGCTGAGAGCAACCATACATCCTCATCAAGACATGAATTGGATCTGACGTTCAAAAGGCCAGAAGGACAAAATATTTAAGTGGGCAGAATAATGCTCTGAAAATATAATGCAGACAGATGTAAAGTACTGTACATTGGAAGGAAAATTGTGCCGACTCCTGCTCCGATTTCTTATGTTCTTAAAACTAATAAAACACTGAATTATACAACCAAAACAGTGCGATACAAGTCCGGCATTATCAAATTGCATAATGCTTTGGTCAGACCATAAGTTCCGTACTGTTCCCACGATGGTTTAGGTGATGAATATCAGGATATTGAGCAAGCGATGAGGAAGGAACAGTGCTCATGTACCTGTCCAAGTCAGGAACTTGAAGTTAATGGTGTTCCCATTATCTGGCTGTTCGTATCCTTCTTAGTGTTAGTTGTGGGGCTGAGAGTTGCTGCAGTGCATCCTGTAAATAGGACCTCTTGCAGTCACGGTGCGTTGGTGATGGAAGGGGTGAAATTGAGTCGAGTGGCTGGGGCACTGGTCAAGCAGACGCCTTTGCCCAGGATGGTGTTGAGCTTCTTCAGTGTTATTGCAGCCCCAGCCATCCAGGCAAGTGGTCATTAGTTTATTACATTCCTGACTTAAGTTTGTAAATATTTGAGAGGCAATGAAGGGGCAGGAAGTGAACGATTCATCACAAAGTACCCAGATTCCCACCTGCCCCTGAAGTCACTACATTGATATGGCTGGTCAAGTTAAGTTCCTGATCAATGTTGATCTCCCAGTGTGTTGATGCCGGGGGTCGGGTGCCGGGGTTGGGTGCCGGGGTTGGGTGCCGGGGTTGGGTGCCGGGTTTGGGTGCCGGGGTTCGGTGCCAGGGTCGGGTACCGGGGTTCAGGTGCCGGGGTTGGGTGCCGGAGTCGGGTGCTGGGTTTGGGTGCCGGGGTCGGGTGCCGGGGTTCGGTGCCGGGGTCGGGTACCGGGGTCGGGTGCTGGGTTTGGGTGCCGGGGTCAGGGGTCGGGTGCCGGGGTTCGGTGCCGGGGTCGGAGGTCGTGTGCCGGGGTCGGGTGCCGGGGTGCGGTGCCGGGGTCGGGTGCTGGGGTCGGAGGTCGTGTGCCGGGGTAGGGTGCTGGGTTTGGGTGCCGGGGTTCAGGTGCCGGGGTTCGGTGCCGGGGTCAGGTACCGGGGTCGGGTGCTGGGTTTGGGTGCCGGGGTCAGGGGTTCGGTGCCGGGGTCGGAGATCGTGTGCCGGGGTCGGGTGCTGGGGTACGGTGCCGGGGTCGGGTGCTGGGGTCGGAGGTCGTGTGCCGGGGTAGGGTGCTGGGTTTGGGTGCCGGGGTTCAGGTGCCGGGGTTCGGTGCCGGGGTCAGGTACCGGGGTCGGGTGCTGGGTTTGGGTGCCGGGGTCAGGGGTTCGGTGCCGGGGTCGGAGGTCGTGTGCCGGGGTCGGGTGCTGGGGTACGGTGCCGGGGTCGGGTGCTGGGGTCGGAGGTCGTGTGCCGGGGTAGGGTGCTGGGTTTGGGTGCCGGGGTTCAGGTGCCGGGGTTCAGTGCCGGGGTTTGGTGCCGGGGTTCGGTGCCGGGGTCGGGTGCCGGGGTCGGGTGCCGGGGTTCGGTGCTGGGGTCGGAGGTCGTGTGCCGGAGTCGGGTGCCGGGGTCGGGTGCCGGGGTCGGGTGCTGGGTTTGGGTGCCGAGGTTCGGGGTCGTGTGCCGGGGTCGGGTGCTGGGTTTGGGTTTCGGGGTCCGGTGCCGGGGTCGGGTGCTGGGTTTGGGTGCCGAGGTTCGGGGTCGGGTGCCGGGGTCGGGGGTCGTGTTCCGGGGTCGGGTGCTGGGTTTGGGTTTCGGGGTCGGGGGTCGTGTGCCGGGGTCGGGTGCTGGGTTTGGGTTTCGGGGTCGGGTGCCGGGGTTCGGTGCTGGGTTTGGGTTTCGGGGTCGGGTGCCGGGGTCGGGGGTCGGGTGCCGGGGTCGGGTGCCGGGGTCGTGTGCCGGGGTCGGGGGTCGGGTGCCGGGGTTCGGTGCTGGTGAGGTTGTTTGACCTTCTCCTGTTTAAGTGCTGATGTTTCACCAGTCACTCAAAATTTAATAAGATGAGCAACAACATAGAGAAAAATGATATGAATTGATATTCATTTCTTTGTGAAATGCAGTGTCTGCAGTGGAGCTGAGGTCAAGTGTTCGGATTTTCCAGTTTATCCGAAAGGTATGAACATATTAAACCTCTCCGTGCACTGTGGTATTAATTTACACAGAATGTGTTTTTTTCTGTACCTTGCAGGTACAGCTCACACTATTAATCCTGCGTGTACTCTTTCTAATATTAAAGGATTCAAATCAATATTCTCCAAAGAAAAATACATTTTCGTCACAAAGTGGTTTATCCGGTCAGTGCTGCTGGAGTCACTCGTTCCTGCTGGAGAGACTCTAACCAGCTCTTCTGTATTCTGTCCACATGAACCATCTGGATTCCAGAATACCATTACACCACACAACACAGCAGAAGTCACCTACTGTGGCTAAGAACAACACAGAGATACTTGCTTGTTCGCAACTTAGTGGGTCATCAGCACAGAACCGGTCTGAGCAGAGAGAAGGTAGAAGCTCCATTGGCTAAGGGTGGTTTGAAGTTGCAGTAGGGCACCACAGAGGTCGGAGGTTGGTGTCGCAAAGCTTTGTGCCATTTTTATTTGTATCTCTGCCATAAGAAAGGAAGCCTTGTGTGGCAGCTGGTTGAGGCGTCCCTCACTATCCACCACGACACCATCAGCATTCTTTCTTGAAGAAACTATGGAGCAAAGAGCTTAATGTTATTTAAAGCTTATGGAAGCACCCTTGGGCCAACCATCTTCAGAGACTTCATCAATGACCTTCCCTCCATCATAAAATCGGGTATAGGACAATTCCACGGGGTTCAGCTCCATTCATAACACCTTTGATAATGAAACAATCCACACCAGGCTACAGCAGTACTTGGACAACATCCAGGCAATTCAAAGCTAGGTGGGAAAGTAAGGTGCGAGGAGGATGCAAAGAGGCTTCAAGGGGATAGCGACAGGTTAAGTGAGTGGGCAAGAACATGGCAGATGGAATATAACATGGAGAAGTGTGAAGTTATCCACTTTGATAGGAAAAATAGAAAAGCAGAATATTTTTTAAATGGTGAGAGACTGGGAAATGTTGCTATTCAGAGGGACCTGGGTGTCCTTGTACACGAATCACAGGAACATTGGAACACAGGAACAGGAGGAGGCCATTCAGCCCCTCCAGCCTTCCGCCATTCAATGAGATCATGGCTGATCTTCGACCTCAAATCCACTTTCTCTGGAGTTGAGGTTGAAGAATGGCCGACTCCTGCGCCTGATTCTTATGGTCCTATGTTCTGATGTTAATACCAGCACCTGCAAATTCCCCTCAAAGTCACACACCATCTTGACCCGGATAAAGATCACTTGGTCAATATCCGGGAATTCCCTCCCTAACACCATCGTATACTATTCCATAACCACAATAACTGCAAAGGTTCAAGGAGAAGGGCCATCGCCACCTTCTAGAACAACAAGGGATGAGCAATAAATGTGCCCCTGCCAGCGTTCTCCACATCCCCAAAACAAATTCAAAGAAACCTAGCCCCAATATGTGAGCTCTTTATTTGAATATGTTTATAATGGGGCCAGATTTTGGGGCTAACAGTGGTCGCCGTTATTAACGTGTAATTTGGACAGCAGCTTCCAGCAGCCCCACAGGCAGAGTTAGATGCGTAAATCAGGAGGTTGCGGTCCGAGGTGCCCGGCTCCTCCAGAAGCTGTGCTATAATTGGTATCTCGCTGAGAGACTCACCCCATCAAATGCATTAAACACCGTGAAGTTGCCGTACTTACCTGATATATACCCACTAAACTCGCCAGGAAAAGTTAGTGCTTATCCATTCCAGTGGAAGTTCCCTTTCAATAGCGTGACGAGTCTTAATTACTGACAACCAACCTCTCCGGCACTGAAAACTAACTTTAACAAATGTGAAGTCTCATTCGGTCAGATTTTAATTATGGTGGGAGATTTCAAAAAAATATTTTTTACATCTTTTTCAGTTTTATCGCTCTCTCTCTCTCTCGTAATCCATCTTTCTTTCCCTCTCTCTGGCAGGAATTTTCCCCGAAAAAAAACGGGTGGGTTTGGAGCGTGGGGGCAGTTAAATTGTTAAAAGTGGGATTCCCGACCTGATCCCGCCTCCAACCCGCCCACTTCCGGTTTTCCTGGAGGCGTGACGGGGGGCGTGCAGCCAACCCGCTCCCAGGGGGAAGAACGTCAATTTAAAAACGGGAATGAGGCGAAGCCTCTATTTTCCCCTCCATTTTGAATTTAACTGCCTGGGGACAGATTTCACCCAAGTTGTGAAGCCTGGCAGTTAAACCATGGCGGGGACTGCTGCATCCAGGAGGCAGGTGGCTTTATACCTACCTCCTGGATCCAGGGTCCCTGCCTAGCTCACCCCCCCGTGATCAGAGACCCTCCTCACGAGGCCTCCCCAACCCCATCGATGATGCTGAGGTCGGACACAATCCTCTGGTGGCCGATCCCCGATCCTCTCTCCCCGCCACGATCCTCGGCCAACTCCCCCCACCATCGATCCCCGAATCCTGGCCGAGCCCTCGATCCCCGATCCCCGGCCGAACCCCCGATCCCCGACTGATCCCCGATCCCCGACCGAGCCCCTGATCCCCGACCGAGCCCCCGATCCCCGATCCCCGACCGAGCCCCCGATCCCCGACCGAGCCCCCGATCCCCGACCGAGCCCCCGATCCCCGATCCCCGGCCGAGCCCCCGATCACCGATCCCCGACCGAGCCCCCGATCCCCGACCGAGCCCCCGATCCCCGATCCCCGGCCGAGCCCCCGATCCCCGACCGATCCCCCGATCACCGATCCCCAACCGAGCCCCCGATCCCCGACCGAGCCCCCGATCCCCGATCCCCGGCCGAGCCCCCGATCCCCGACCGAGCCCCCGATCACCGATCCCCGACCGAGCCCCCTATCCCCGACCGAGCCCCCGATCCTCGACCAAGCCCCCGATCACCGATCCTCGACCGAGCCCCTGATCCCCGATCCCCGGCCGAGCCCCCGATCCCCGACCGAGCCCCCGATCACCGATCCTCGACCGAGCCCCTGATCCCCGATCCCCGGCCGAGCCCCCGATCCCCGACCGAGCCCCCGATCACCGATCCCCGGCCGAGCCCCGATCCCCGACCGAGCCCCCGATCCCCGGCCGAGCCCCCGATCCCCGGCGAGCCCCCCGATCCTCGACCGAGCCCCCGATCCCCGACCGAGCCCCCGATCACCGATCCCCGACCAAGCCCCCGATCCCCGACTGATCCCCGATCCCCGGCCGAGCCCCCGATCCCCGGCCGAGCCCCCGATCCCCGGCCGAGCCCCCGATCCCCAACTGACTCCCCCCGTTTCCCGACGGAGCCCTCCCCCAACATCCTTCTCCCTGACCAAACCCTCCCTCCCTCTCTGCAGCTGCAGGCCTACGGACGGGAAACCGAGGCCTCACATGCAAATCAGCCCTGCTGTTAAAGTCGGCCTCAGAGGCCCCCCTGCCCCCAACCCTCCCTCCAGAACATTCCGGCCTTTATTTCGCATTGTGTGCCTGATTGGACTTTGTATTAAAGATTCTAACTGACACTTCCTGGTTCAGACTCTGCACTGCTCATTAGCCACTCTTCAGTCTGATTGGTTAAGGAGGTTCACACAGATCTCTGATGCTCTGAACAGGGCGCTGAGCTTTTCCGATAGTTGGCTGACAGGAACTCCCAGTGCAAAAGCCCACAAAAAGCCTACGGGCTGGCGCCGTCCAGTCACTGACCGCAAAATCCAGGCCATTGTTAAGAAGCCAACACATGTCTGGCTCCTTTTTAAACATCTCCCTCCACATACTAGCCAGAATTACATGTAACAGAGGGGACACAAACAAAAATGGTGATTTAAAAACAGCTAGTCTCCTTTGTGTGAGTGAGATATGTGCCCACTGATTGTATGTCGTGGCCTTTTCCCATCTAACGGTGTGATTCCTCTCTGAGTGGGTCAGTGTCTGTGCTGCTGCTCGCTCTGCTCTGGTACCAATAATGGAGGGAGTCTTCAGCTGGGATTACAGATTGCTCAGAAGGTGGTGGATGGTGGAGAGAACAACAGCGCTCTCTGCTGGTGAAACACCAGGGTCAGGAGTGCCTCGAACGGTTGCTGCAGAGTTGGGGACCGGAAATAATGTGGCCTCGGCTTATAGCAGCAACAACAACCTGCATTTATATAGCAAGAAATAAACACAGAAAGAATGTTAGACAGAGAAAAAGAAAGACTTCCACTTACACAGCACCTTTCACCATCTCCGTACATCACACAGCGCTTCACAATCAGTGAAGTACTTTTTGGTGTAGTCACTGTTGTAATGTGGAAAACGTGGCAGCCAATTTCTGCACAGCAAGCTCCCACAAACAGCAATGTGATAATGACCAGATCATCTGTTTCAGTGGTGTTGATAGAGGGATAAATAGTGGCCCCAGGACACCGGGGAGAACTGCCCTGCTCTTCTTCGAAATAGTGGCCATGGGATCTTTTACGTCCACCTGAGAGAGCAGACGGGGCCTCGGTTTAATGTCTCATCTGAAAGACGGCACCGCCGACAGTGCAGCACTCCCTCAGTACTGCCCCTCCGACAGTGCAGCGCTCCCTCAGTACTGTCCCTCCGACAGTGCAGCGCTCCCTCAGTACTGTCCCTCCGACAGTGCAGCGCTCCCTCAGCACTGCCCCTCCGACAGTGCGGCGCTCCCTCAGTACTGCCCCTCCGACAGTGCGGCGCTCCCTCAGTACTGCCCCTCTGACAGTGCGGCCATCCCTCAGTACTGCCCTCCGACAGTGCAGCGCTTCCTCAGTACTGCCCCTCCGACAGCGCAGCACTCCCTCAGTACTGCCCCTCCGACAGTGCGGCGCTCCCTCAGTAATGCCCCTCCGACAGTGCGGCGCTCCCTCAGTACTGACCCTCCGACAGTGCGGCACTCCCTCAGCACTGCACCTCCGACAGTGCGGCGCACCCTCAGTACAGCCCCTCCGACAGTGCAGCGCTCCCTCAGTACAGCCCCTCCGACAGTGCAGCGCTCCCTCCGTACTGCCCCTCCGACAGTGCAGCACTCCCTCAGTACTGACCCTCTGACAGTGCAGCGCTCCCTCAGCACTGCCCCCCGACAGTGCAGCACTCCCTCAGCACTGCCCCTCCGACAGTTCAGCGCTTCCTCAGTACTGCCCCTCCGACAGTGCAGCATTCCCTCAGCACTGCCCCTCCGACAGTGCAGCTCTCCCTCCGTACTGCCCCTCCGACAGTGCAGCACTCCCTCAGTACTGCCCCTCTGACAGTGCAGCGCTCCCTCAGTACTGCCCCTCCGACAGTGCGGCGCTACCTCAGTACTGCCCCTCCGACAGTGCGGCGCTCCCTCAGTACTGCCCCTCCGACAGTGCGGCGCTCCATCAGTACTGACCCTCTGACAGTACTGCCCCCTCAGTACTGCCCCTCCGACAGTGCAGCGGAGTACTCCCTCAGTACTGCCCCTCCGACAGTGCAGCGGAGTCCCTCAGTACTGCCCCTCCGACAGTGCAACGCTCCCTCAGTACTGCCCCTCCGACAGTGGGGCGCTCCCTCAGTACTGCCCCTCCAATAGTGCAGCGCTCCCTCAGTACTGCCCCTCCGACCATGGGGCGCTCCCTCAGTACTGACCCTCTGACAGTTCAGCGCTTCCTCAGTACTGCCCCTCCGACAGTGCAGCATTCCCTCAGCACTGCCCCTCCGACAGTGCAGCGCTCCCTCCGTACTGCCCCTCCGACAGTGCAGCACTCCCTCAGTACTGCCCCTCCGACAGTGCGGCGCGCCCTCAGTACTGCCCCTCTGTCAGTGCAGCGCTCCCTCAGTACTGCGCCTCCGACAGTGCGGCGCACCTCAGTACTGCCCCTCCGACAGTGCGGCGCTCCCTCAGTACTGCCCCTCCGACAGTGCGGCGCTCCCTCAGTACTGCCCCTCTGACAGTGCGGCGCTCCCTCAGTACTGCCCCTCCGACAGTGCAGTGGACTCCCTCAGTACTGCCCCTCCGACAGTGCGGCGCTCCCTCAGTACTGCCCCTCCGACAGTGGCAGCGCTCCCTCAGTACTGCCCCTCCGACAGTGCAGCGCTCCCTCAGTACTCATCCTTCGACAGCGCGGCGCTCCCTCAGTACTGCCCTGGGAGTGTCGGTCTGGATCTTGTCCTTGTCTCAGTGCCTTTAGCACAGAAAAAGATCCCGAGACGCTGCGCAAATGTGTCAAGTAAAAGAATCGAAGCCAAACCCAAGGAGATATTCGGTGGGGCTTGGTCAAAGAAGTGG
Source organism: Squalus acanthias (assembly GCA_030390025.1). Taxonomy (NCBI): domain Eukaryota; kingdom Metazoa; phylum Chordata; class Chondrichthyes; order Squaliformes; family Squalidae; genus Squalus; species Squalus acanthias. Next base: position 1,297,483 of record JASTWF010000047.1, read on the forward strand.
GTTTTAAGAAGAGTCTTGAAGGCGCAGTGGGAGGTGGAGAAGTTTACAGCAGAATTTCAAAGTGTGGAGCCTCGGTCGCTGAAGGCATGGCCTCCAATGGTGGGGTAGAGGGAGGGATTGCGAGGTGTTCGAGGTGGAGCTGGGGTCATCAGTATGGATCCTCTGGCGACAATGAGATACAAAGTGGGGAACAAGCAATGGCCGTCCCACTAAACTGGCCAATGGAGAGGCTTTGTTGGGGGATGGCATGGTCACCCGTGTCAAAGGCAGTGGAGAGGCCAACCAGGATGAGGAGGGAAATTGAACCACAGTCATAATCACAGAAAATGTCATTCGTGACTTTGGTTTGGAGCATTTTGGCTCTCTGGGAGGGGTGAAAACCCGATTGGAAAGACTCAACTCGGGAGAAATGGGCACAGATCTGGGAGCTGACAACAGATTCAAGGGACTGGATTTTGTCTTGGGGTCGGGTTGGGGTCGTGTCATCCCCATTTCATGTTCCCCCCCCCCCCCCCCCCACCCCCGACTCCAGATTAATGTGGATGAATGATGCAATTTTCACTTAATTGGGCAATTGAGTTCCAGCATGTGGGAACCCATGAACCAATTAGTGGTTTCAGTCTAAAAGTCGCCTCTGATGATGTCATCATTGCTGACTGCCTAGTCTCAGAGACTGTCTGGCTGACCTGCCTGGCTTGCTTGTGAGTGGACCTGGATGCAAAATGGATGGAGAGAGAGAGAGTTTTGCATCCAAGTCCTCTCACACCAAATGCCAGGCAGTCTCTGAAGACATTCAATGCAGCAACATCAGAGGCGACTTTCAGACCTAATACTACTACTACCTTCATCACATCTCCGTTGTAATAGTGGACCTGCAGCTGATAGTCAGCTATCCACTTGTGCTCCCGCCAGGTTTCACTGGAGTGTTTCACACCAGGCGGACTTCACGTCAGAAAAGGGTTAAACTAGCTAAAACGTTTCAAAATGGCATTACAGAGCCAATTTAGAGCTTGTTAAGGGCTTTAATGGCCTCTCCCGCCTCTTGGAGGCAGGACGGAGTCGGGAACCCCGCGACTGATTTTCTCAAAATTGCGTGGAGGCGGGATGGAGTCGGGATGGGGTCGGAAACCCCGACCCCGCAAATTTAACCCCCCACACGCCTCCAAACCCGACTCCATGGGTCATTCAAAATCCAGCCCACTGACTTTAAAGAGAAAAGGGAGCTTAATGATAGGAGGTAGTTTATAAGGGCAGAGGTGTCGAGGGCAAGTCTTCTGAGGAGATAGGTGGTGATAGCGGTGTGGTGGTTTTAAAAGGGAGGCCGACAGTACCTGAAGAGAGGGAACTATTTACAATGTCAGCTAACATGGCATCAGGGAAGGGATTTTAGTGATTGGCGGTTTAGTGGAAACGGGTTTGAGGGAGCAGGAGGTGGGTCTGATGGACGAGATGTGCTCAGAAGAGGGGATGAGAGGAGATGGGAGAGAAACTGGAGAGAGATCGGGGTTCAGGGCTAGGGTGGGGGGTGATCTCAGGGAAGGTTTGATTCATTGGGCAAAGGAAAGGAAGATGGCAACAAAGACAGCTGAATGATGGTTTCTATCTTGCTGACAAAGAGGTCTATGAGCTCCTTGCACTTGTTGTTAAGGGTGAGGGTGGAGGGGAGAGAGATTTCAGGAAGTGGTTGATACTGGAGAAAAGAAACCAGGGGTTATCTTTGCTCCCCAGGATGATCCTCGTGTCCTGGGTGATTTTGACAGAGAGTAAGACCTGGTAGAACTTGATGTGGTCCAGCCAGATCTGGTAATGGATGGCTAAGCCAATTGCGCACCAGAAATAATCAAGTCTACACCTTATGCATTTGAGGGAGCAAAGATGGGGTTGTACTGGGAGAAAAGGAATGCCTGGGATGGGACAGAGTAAAATATTTTGCTCAGGACAAGGGCATCAAAGGTGGAGGTGAGAGAACGGTTGAACAAATGAACAGTTGAAGAGGTATATAATAGCGAAGAGAAAAAGTTAGAACTGGACAATATAGAAAGGACTTTGTGCTTGACAAACATGATAGACTTCTTGGAGAAGGTGGCAGATATGATAGATGGGGAAAATGCAGTGGAGGCCGTGTACATGGACTTTCAGAAAGCCTATGACTGAGTACCACTCAGGAGATTGCTGGAGAATATTAAGGGTATGGAATGGGGGAGGTAAAAAATGGATTTAAAAGCTTTTTAAAAGGGAGGAAAGAGAGAGCGGGAGGCTAAGGACAGTCTCTCAGTGTGGGTGGAAGTGGAGAGCAGCATCTCAGAGTTGTGTTCCAGGACTGCTTTTGTTCACTGTGGGAATATTGATAAGGTGGTGGAATGGGCAAAAAAGTGGCAGATGGAACTCAATGTGAGTAAGTGTGAGGTGATTAATTTTGCACAGAGCATGATCTTAAAAATAGCAGTGAGATGAATAACCGGTTGATCTGTTTTTGGTACCTTTGGCTAAGGGAGGGCACTGAGAGAACTTTCTGCTCTTTAGATTGTGCCATGGGATCAGGTAGACAGAGCTTTGGATAGGTGGATGGAGCTGTGGATAGAGTAATAATTCTGTGTAGGTCACTATCTAAGACACAGCGGGAGAACAATAATGAACAATATGACGGCGCCTATAGCTGAGTCTTAGTTTTAAATATTAAATTTGACAAATACTTATTTTTGGAATTTGCAATAATGTACGTTTATGGCTTGTGCATTTTGAATATTTTTCAGAGGAGTGCACCAAAGACGAAGTGTACACAAACTGCACGAATAATGAAGTGGGGAAGAGATGTGAGCCGAGCTGTGAGACCCTGTCCTCCAAACATTACCTGTGCTCTTTCGCGTGTGAGGAAGGCTGCATGTGCAAGCCCAAGTATGTGATCACAATTTGAGCCAAATGAACAAAAAAATAATTATTTTTAATTTTATGTTTGCCATTAAATAGTTTACGATTATCAAAGGAAAGCTTGTCCATCAAGGGAAACTAAGGAAGGATGTCAAGGCCTTAGAGAGGATGCAAAAGAGATTTACTAGAATAGTTCCAGGGATGAGGGACTTCAGTTACGTGGATAGACTGGAGAAGCTGGGGTTGTTCTCCTTAGAGCAGAGAAGATTGAGAGGAGATTTGATAGAGCTGTTCAAAATCATGAGGGGTCTGGACAGAGTAGATAGAGAGAAACTGTTCCCATTGGCGGAAGGGTCAGGACACAGATTTAAGGTGATTGGCAAAAGAACCAGAGGCGACATGAGGAAGCATTTTCTACGCAGCGAGTTGTTGTGATCTGGAACGCGCTGCCTGAAAGGGCGGTGGAGGCAGATTCAATAACAACTTTCAAAAGGGAATTGGATAAATACTTGAAGGGAAAAAAATTTGCAAGGCTCTGGGGAAAGGGTGGAGGAGTGGTACTTATTGTATAGCTCGACAAAAGAGCCGGCACAGGCACGATGGGCCGAATGGCCTCCTTCTGTGCTGCATCATTCTATGATTCTATGGAAAATTAAATATGTTCTTACTTTTTATTTGAGTGTCAATGCTACGCACTCCTGAGTTAGATACAGCATGAGCCATTCTTCATTTGCTGTTCATACTTTTTAATCCATCATGCTCTTCTACCAAGTATTCACCCTGCTAATCCAAAGTTTCAAGTCCATTCCTTTATCCATCTCACGGTTCCCGGGTGAGCGTCACCCTGACAGTTCCGCTCCAGGGGCCTTACTTACTCTTCCTTAAAAGAGCAGGCAACAAAAATTTCACATCAAAAAGTCTAAAATTCTTCACAGCTAATAAGGTCATTAGTCCTATACAGCAGGAGGTTTTTATGAGATCTGTTTCAGACATGCACCCCCAGGATGTTGATGGTGGGGGATTCGGCGATGGTGATGCCGTTGAATGTCATTGGGAGGTGGTTAGACTCTCGCTTGTTGGAGATAGTCATTGCCTGGCACTTGGGTGGCGCGAATGTTACCTGCCACTTATCAGCCCAAGCCTGAACGTTGTCCAGGTCTCGTTGCATGTGGGCATGGACTGCTTCATTATCTGAGGAGTTGTGAATGGCACTGAACACTGTGCAGTCATCAGCGAACATCCCCATTTCTGACCTTATGTTGGAGGGAAGGTCATTGATGAAGCAGCTGAAGATGGTTGGGCCTAGGACACTGCCCTGAGGAACATAAGAACATAAGAAATAGGAGCAGGAGTACGCCATTCGGCCCTTTGAGCCTGCTCCACCATTCAATGAGATCATGGCTGATCTTCTGCCTCAACTCCATTCACCGGCCCTATCGCCATATCCCTTGATGCCCTTACTAGTCAGAAATCTATCGACTTCTGTTTTGAATATACCCAATGACTGAGCCTCCACAGCCCTCTGGGGTAGAGAATTCCAAAGATTCACCACCCTCTGTGTGAAGAAATTTCTTCTCATCTCAGTCCTGAATGGCCTACCCTTTATCCTGAAGCTGTGGCCCCTGGTTCTATTGGGCTTATACTCGCTGGAGTATAGAAGAATGAGAGGGGATCTCATCGAAACATATAAAATTCTGACAGGTCTGGACAAATTAGATGCAGGAAGAATGTTCCCGATGGTCGGAGAGTCCAGAACCAGGGGACATAATCTAAGGATAAGGGGTAAGCCATTTAGGACAGAAATGAGGAAGAATTTCTTCACCCAGAGAATGGTGAACCTGTGGAATTCTCTACCACAGAAGGTAGTTGAGGCCAAGTCATTAAATATATTCAAGAATGAGTTAGATATATTTCTTAAAGCTAAAGGTATCAAGGGATATGGGGAGAAGGCAGGAACAGGGTACTGAGTTTGGATGATCAGCCATGATTTTATCGAATGGCCTACTCCTGCTCCTATCTTCTATGTTTCTATGTTCTAGGCTCCCCAGCCAAGGGAAGCATTCTCCCAGCATCCATCCTATCAAGCCCTGTAATAATTTTGTATGCTTCAATGAGATCCCCTCTCATTCTTCTGAACTCCAGTGAATACAGGCCTAGTTTACTCAATCTCTTCTCATACGACAGTCCCGCCATCCCAGGAATCAATCTTGTGAACCTTCGTTGCACTCCCTCTATGGCAAGTATATCCTTCCCTAGGTAAGGAGACCAAAATTGTACACATAGAAACATAGAAACATAGAAAATAGGTACAGGAGTAGACCATTCGGTCCTTCGAGCCTGCACCGCCATTCAATGCGTTCATGGCTGAACATGCTACCTCAGTACCCCATTCCTGCTTTCTCGCCATACCCCTTGATCCCCTTAGTTGTGAGTGTTATATCTAACTCCCTTTTGAATATATTTAGCGAACTGGCCTCAACAACCTTCTGTGGAAGAGAATTCCATAGATTCACCACTCTCCAGGTGTGGTCTCACCAAGGCCCTATATAATTGGAGTAAGACTTCTTTACTCCTGTACTCAAATCCTCTTGTAATGAAGGCCAGCATACCATTTGCCTTCCTAATGGCTTGCTGCACCTGCACATTCACTTTCAGTGACTCATGTACAAGGACACCTAGGTCCCTTTGAGCATCTGCATTCCCCAACCTTTCACCATTTAGGAAATATTCTGCCTTTCTGTTTTTTCTACCAAAGTGGATAACTTCACATTTATCCACATTATATTCCATCTGCCATGTTCTCACCCACTCACTGAGCCTGTCGAGATCCCCTTGAAGCCTCTTCACATCCTCTTCACAACTGACACTGACACCTAGCTTTGTATCATCAGCAAATTTGGAAATGTTACATTTAGTCCCCTCATCCAAATCATTGATATAGATTGTGAATAGCTGGGGCCCAAGCACCGATCTTTGCAGTACCCCACTAGTCACAGCCTGCCATCCTGAAAAAGACCCGTTTATCCCTACTCTTTGTTTTCTGTCTGTTAACCAATTCTCAATCCATGCTAGTATATTACCCCCAATTCCATGTGCCCTAATTTTGTTCACCAACCTCTTGTGTGGGACCTTATCGAAGGCCTTCTGAAAATCCAAATACACCACATCTACAGTTCCCCTTTGTCTACTCCACTAGTTGCATCCTCAAAGAACTCCAATAGGTTTGTCAAACAGGATTTCCCTTTCATAAATCCATGTTGACTCTGCCCAATCTTACTATTAGTTTCTAAGTGCCCAGTTATTGCATCCTTTATAATAGATTCCAGCATTTTCCCAACTACTGATGTGAGGCTAACAGGCCTGTAGTTCCCTGTTTTCTCTCTCCCTCCTTTCTTAAATAGTGGGGTTACATTTGCTATCCTCCAATCTGCAGGAACTGTTCCAGAATCTATAGAATTTTGGAAGATGACAACCAACGCGTCCACTATTCCAATGGCCACCTCTTTCAAAACCCTAGGATGTAGGTCATCCGGTCCTTGGGATTTATCCACTTTTAGTCCCATTAATTTTGCTAGTACTGTTTTTTTACTAATAATAATTTCTTTAAGTTCCTCATTCTCGCCACACCCTTGGTTTTCTCGTATTTCTGGGAAGTTTTTTGTGTCTTCCTCCATGAAGACAGAAACCAAATATTTATTTAATTTCTCTGCCATTTCCTCATTCCCCATTATAAATTCTCCCATCTCTGACTGTAAAGGACCTACATTTACCTTCGCCAGTCTTTTCCTTTTCACATACCTATAGAAGCTTTTACAATCCGTTTTTATATTTTTCGCTAGTTTGTGCTCATATTCCATTTTCCCTTTCTTTATCAATTTCTTGGTCCCCCTTTGCTGATTTCTAAAAAGATCCCAATCCTCAGGCTGACTGCTTTTTCTGGCAACTTTATAAGCTTCCTCCTTTGACTTAATACTAGCTTTAATTTCTTTTGTTAGCCATGGTTGGATCACTTTTCCTTTTGGGTTTTTATGCCCTCGAGGAATATATGTTTGTTGCAAATTATGCATTATTTCCTTGAATGTTAGCCATTGTATGTCCACCTTCATACCTTTTAGTGTAGTCTCCCAATCTACCATGACCAACTTGTCCCTCATACCCTTGTAGTTTCCTCTGTTTAGATTGAAGACCTTAGTTTCAGATTGGACTACATCACTCTCAAACTTAATGTAAAATTCAATCATATTATGGTCACTTGTCCCTAAAGGCCCCTTTACCACAAGATTATTGATTAGCCCTTTCTCATTACACAGTACCAGATCCAGAATAGCCTGCTCCCTGGTTGGTTCCTCCACATGCTGATCCAGGAAACCATCTCGCATGCATTCCAAGAATTCGTCCTCCACACCATTAGTGGTAATTTGATTTGCCCAGTCAATATGTAGATTAAAGTCCCACATGATTACCGTATTGCCCTTGTTACATGCACCTCTAATCTCTTGATTGATGCTGTGCCCTACATTTCCACTACTGTTTGGTAGCCTATACACAACTCCCACCAATGTTTTCCGCCCTTTGCTGTTTCTTAGCTCCACCCAAACTGATTCCAGTTCTACATCAGGATCTGCCAAGCCAAGATCTTTTATCTCTACCGTATCGATCTCATCCCTATTAACAGTGCTAGGCCACCTCCTTTTCCTTTTTGTCTGTCCTTCCTAAATGTTGGGTACCCTGGAACATTCCATTCCCAGCTTTGGTTACCCTGCAACGTGTCTCTGTAATGGCAATTACATCATACCCATTTACTTCTATTAGTGCCATTAATTCATCCACCTTGTTGCGAATGCTACGTGCATTTAGATAAAGTGCCTTCAAATTTGCCTGGGGGTAAGGTACTGACTTGGATAGAGAACTGGTTGGTAGACAGGAAGCAAAGAGTTGGAATAAACGGGTCTTTTTCCGAGTGGCAGGCAGTGACTAGTGGGGTACCGCAGGGATCGGTGCTAGGACCCCAGTTATTCACAATATATATTAATGATCTAGACGAGGGAATTGGATGTAATATCTCCAACTTTGCAGACGACACAAAGCTGGGTGGGCGTGTGTGTTGTGAGGAGGATGCAGAGAAACTCCAGTATGATTTGGACAAGTTGGGTGATTGGGCAGATGCATGGCAGATGCAGTATAATGTGGATAAATGCGAGGTTATCCACTTTGGTGGCAAAAACAGGAAGGCAGATTATTATCTGAACGGCAATAGATTGGGAAAAGGGGAAGTGCAACGAGACCTGGGAGTCCTTGTGCACTAGTCATTGAAGGTAAGCATGCAGGTGCAGCAGGCGGTTAAGAAGGCAAATGGTATGTTGGCCTTCATAGCGAGAGGATTCCAGTACAGGAGCAAGGATGTCTTGCTGCAGTTGTACAGGGCCTTGGTGAGACCACACCTTGAGTATTGTGTGCAGTTTTGGTCGCCTTATCTGAGGAAGGATGTTCTTGCCATGGAGGGAGTGCAGCAAAGATTCACCAGACTGATACCTGGGATGGCAGGAATGACGTATGAAGAGAGATTGGGACGATTGGGCTTGTATTCACTAGAGTTTAGAAGAATGAGAGGGGATCTCATTGAAACTTATAAAACTCTAACAGGACTAGACAGACTAGATGCAGGAAGGATGTTCCCGATGGCGGGGGAGTCCAGAACCAGGGGTCACAGTCTAAGGATAAGGGGTAAGCCATTTAGGACTGAGATGAGGAGGAATTTCTTCACCCAGAGAGTGGTGAACCTGTGAAATTCTCTACCACAGAAGGCAGTTGAGGCCAATTCATTAAATATATTCAAGAAGGAGTTAGATATATTTATTAAGGCTAAAGGGATCAAGGGATATGGGGAGAAAGCAGGGACAGGGTACTGAAATTGGATGATCAGCCATGATCTCATTAAATGGCAGAGCAGGCTCGAGGGGCCGAATGGCCTACTCCTGCTCCTATCTTCTATGTTTCTATGTTTAATATTTTTCTGCACTTTGACCCTCTTTACTGTTAACTCCTGCAGCGATGTCCTGGGGCTGTGATAATTGACATTCAATCACTACAACGATCTTCCTTTGTGCTAGGTATGACTCCAGCCAGTGGTGCGTTTTCCCCCTGATTCCCATTGAGTTCACTTTTACTAGGGCTCCTTGATGCCACACTCGGTCAAATGCTGCCTTGATGTCAAGGGCAGTCACTCTCACCTCACTCTGGAATTCAGCTCCTTTGTCCATGTTTGGACCAAGGCTTTAATGAGGTCGGGAGCCGAGTGGTCTTGGCGGAACCCAAACTAGGCATCAGTGAGCAGGTTATTGGTGAGTAAGTGTCGCTTGATAGCACTGTCGATGACACCTTCCATCACTTTGCTGATGATTGAGAGTAGACTGATGGGGCGGTAATTGGCCGGGTTGGATTTGTCCTGCTTTTTGTGGACAGGACATACCTGGGCAGTTTTCCACATTGTTGGATAGATGCCAATGTTGTAGCTGTACTGGAACAGCTTGGCTAGAGGCGCGGCTAGTTCTGGAGCACATCTTCAGCACGATAGCCAGGATGTTGTCGGGGCCCATAGCCTTTGCTGTATCCAGTGTGCTCAGCCGTTTCTTGATATCACGTGGAGTGAATCAAATTGGCTGAAGACTGGCTTCTGTGATGGTGGGGACCTCGGGAGGGGGCCGAGATGGATCATCCACTCGGCACTTCTGGCTGAAGATGGTTGCAAACGCTTCAGCCTTGTCTTTTGTACCACGTGCTGGGCTCCACCATCATTGAGGATGGGGATATTCATGGAGCCTCCTCTTCCCATTAGTTGTTTAATGGTCCACCACCATTCACGACTGGATGTGGCAGGACTGCAGAGCTTTGACCTGATCCGTTCATTGTGGGATCGCTTAGCCCTGTCTATAGCATGCTCCTTCCACTGTTTAGCATGTCCTGTGTTCCAGCTTCCCCAGTTGGCACCTCATTTTTAGGTACGCCTGGTGCTGCTCCTAGCATGCTCTTCTACATTCCTTATTGAACCAGGGTTGGTCCCCTGGCTTGATGGTAATGGTAGAGTGAGGGATATACCGGGCCATGAGGTTGCAGATTGTGGTGGAATACAATTCTGCTGCTGCTGATGGCTCACAGCGCCTCATGGCTGCCCAGTTTTGAGCTGCTAGATCTGTTCTGAATCTATCCCATTTAGCACGGTGGTAGTGCCACACAACACGATGGAGGGTGTCCTCAGTGTGAAGACAGGACTTCGTCTCCACAGTGACTGTGCGGTGGTCACTGCTACCAATACTGTCTGGATGCCTATTTAGGAACATAGGAACAGGAGGAGGCCATTCAGCCCATCGAGCCTGTTCTGCCATTCAATGAGATCGTGGCCGATCTGCGACCTAACTCTATATATCCGCCTTTGGCCCATATCACTAAATACCTTTGGTTAACAAAAAGCTATCAATCTCCGATTTAAGATTAACAATTGATCTGGCATCAATTGCCGTTTGTGGAAGAGAGTTCCAAACTTCTACCACCCTTTGTGTGCAGAAGTGTTTCCTGATTTCATTCCTGAAAGGTCTGGCTCTAATTTTTAGACTCTGCCCCCGTGTCCTGGAATCCCTTTGCTTTCACCAATATGGCGGGCGCACAGTTCCGGCTCGTAATGAGCGTATATTTTCTGCCCCTCATATTGGATACTTAGGCACCTGTTTAACACCCAAAAAGTGGTCGCACACCATCCAATTACTAGGCCCATATTCCCTGAGTGCAATTGCAGGCAGATAATGCCATAAGAAGCCCAAACAACATTTTGGGTTTTATGAATAGGGGCAAAGGGTACAACAGTAAGAAGTATTAGTCAATTTACAATTTATCGAAAAGATTGATTGAGCCACAGTTAGAGGACTGTCTGCAGTTTTTATCACTCTATTATAGAAAGGTCATTAAAGCCATGGAAAGTGTAGTGTCGATTGCTCAGGTGATGCCAGGGATGGGACACTATAATTAGGAGGAGAGACGAGATACGGGGACTATTCCCACTGGAACTAAGAAGGCTAAGAAAAGATTTAATAGAGGTTTTTAAAATTATGAAGTGTTTTAACGGATTGAATATGAAAGACTATTCCCTGTGGTTGGAAGTGTCAGCGAGGAGGGGTCACCAGGAGAGTGAGGAGAGAGATTGGGTGAAATTTCTTCACACGGAGGTTCGTTGGAGTGTGGAATACATTCCAACAGGGAATGGTTTGGGGCCATGATCAATACATTTTCTAAGGGAAAATTAGATAAATATTTAAAATAGAGTAAGTTATAGGAAGAGAGCAGGACAGTGAGATGAGTTTTGGATTGACCTGGCAAAGAGCCAGCGACGGCACGATGGGCTGAACGACTTTCTGTGCTGTAAACTTTTGTGGTCCTAATCTTTGTGAATTGTCTAACGTCTTTTGTTTTTCACAGCTTTGTGCGAAGCCCAGAAGGTCAATGTATCGACAAGACCGAGTGTCCATGTATATATGGGGGCCTGTTATACTTCCCGAGAGAGACCATCCTGCGTGACTGCAATGTATGGTGAGTTCTGAAATGAGGGATAATCAGGGGGATCAAAAGGAATCATAGCCTAGAAATTCGATTGCGACTGGAATCTGGCACGCAGTAGGTGGGACTCACAAAGAAACATAGAAGATAGGAGCAGGAGCAGGCCATTCGGCCCCTCTAGCCTGCTCCGCCACTCAATGCGATCATGGCTGATCATCCAAACTCAGTACCCTGTCCCTGCTTTCTCCCCATATCCCTTGATCCCTTTAGCCTTAAGAAATATATCCAACTCCTTCTTGAATATATTTAATGAATTGGCCTCTACTGCCTTCTGTGGTAGAGAATTCCACAGGTTCACCACTCTCTGGGTGAAGAAATTCCTCCTCATCTCAGTCCTAAATGGCTTACCCCTTATCCTTAGACTGTGACCCCTGGTTCTGGACTCCCCGCCATCGGGAACATCCTTCCTGCATCTAGTCTGTCCAGTCCTTTCAGACTGCACGGCCTGTTACTATTGACTCAGGCAGCACACAATATTCCTGTTGCCTGATCATATTAACTCGTTGGCTGCTACCTGTCCGGGGGGGCCGGATGTCGGGCATCTACAGCCAGAGCCTCTGAAAGGGGAGGTGCACTCTGGCTGCAGGCACCAGGGAAACACATTTTCAAGCGGAGATGCGGCTGAAGCAAGCGCTGAGAGAGCACCAGAGTTCTCGGATGTTGCCTTGGAGGCCCTGATGGACAGGAGGAGGGACATCTTCATCCCCCCCAGGGGACACAATGTAAGACGTTCTGACTGTCTGAGAGTTTATAGAGTTCAGACCCGTGGAACAGACAACACAAAACCCAATGAATCTGTGAAACTTCTTTTACTTAAAAAATCAGCAAGAGTTTACAAGTAATTCCCAGAATACAAACTGTGCTCAATTCATGTACTGATCACAAGCAAACATCGAAAATCATTGACTTTAAGTTCAGGTCGTTATAAGCAAAACCACATTGATACTATTCACCAGATGAGAGGTCAATTCAACGATGACTAGACGTATGACTAACTTTAACTGGCAACTGACCAGGTCGCCATCGACTATAGCCCCGAATGTCAGTGTCCAATAACACTCATACCCCAAAACTTGGCAACTGGCCCCCAGCATCCATGTCCCAATCTGTGTGGGTAATGTTGTTTGCCTCTCTCTCTCTCTCGATCTCGATCTGTTTTGGCGTTTCGTTCACCAAGGCCAGACAACCAAGGGTTGGAGAGAGTCGTTGTTTTTCAGGGTTGTTGACTCGCGGTTCTCACAGGATTTTCAAGATCTTATCTTTTGAAGGCAAAGTACCGACACATCACTTATTTTGCAAATGTTTTTAGCCAAGCAGTCTCTTGCCCTCAAAGCTTGACATTTGGTCACTTTTTGATTCAGTCAAGTTTACCGTGACAGTGTTACACCTCCAAGCATCAACTACGCTGGCAATGGGGAGGGATCGCAGAGTATGTTAATTCCAGGACCCCATGGGATTGGGGGCAGATAGAGAACTGGTTGGCGGACAGAAAGCAGAGAGTAGGAATTAATGGGTCTTTTTCCGAGTGGCAGGCAGTGACTAGTGGGGTACCGCAGGGATCGGTCCTTGGACCCCAGCTATTCACAATATACATTAATGATCTAGATAAGGGAACTAAATGTAATAGTGGTTAGCACTGGTGCCTCACAGCACCAGGGACCCGGGTTCGAATCCGGCCTCGGGTGACTGTCTGTGTGGAGTTTGCACATTCTCCCCGTGTCTGCGTGGGTTTCCTCCGGGTGCTCCGGTTTCCTCCCACAGTCCAAAAATGTGCGGGTTAGGTTGATTTGGCTATGATAAATTGACCCTTAGTGTTAGGGGGGGGATTAAATATGTGGGGTTACGGGGATAGGATGGGATATGTTAGGGGGAATTAAATACGTGGGGTTACAGGGATAGGGTGGGATATGTGTCGGTGCAGGCTCGATGGGGATTCTGTGTGGGAAAGCAGGGACAGGGTACTGGATTTTGGATGATCAGCCATGATCGTATTGAATGGTGGAGCAGGCTCGACGGGCCGAATGGCCTACTCCTGCTCCTAGTTTCTATGTTTCTATGTTTCTAATATCTCCAAGTTTGCAGATGACACAAAGCTGGGTGGGCGTGTGTGCTGTGAGGAGGATACTGAGAAACTCCAGGATGATTTGGACAGGTTGGGTGATTGGGCAGAAGCGTGGCAGATGCAATATAACGTGGATAAATGCGAGGTTATCCACTTTGGTGTCAAAAACAGAAAGGCAGACTATTATCTGAATGGCAACAGATTGGGAGAAGGGGAAGTGCAACGAGACCTGGGTGTCCTTGTGCACCAGTCACTGAAGGTAAGCATGCAGGTGCAGCAGGCGGTGAAGAAGGCAAATGGTATGTTGGCCTTCATAGCGAAAGGGTTTGAGTATAGGAACAGGGATGTCCTGCTGCAGTTGTACAGGGCCTTGGTGAGACCACACCTTGAGTATTGTGTGCAGTTTTGGTCACCTTATCTGAGGAAGGATGTTCTTGCCATGGAAGGAGTTCAGCAAAGATTCACAAGGCTGATACCTGGGATGGCAGGAATGACATATGAGGAGAGATTGGGTCGATTGGGCTTATACTCGCTGGAGTATAGAAGAATGAGAGGGGATCTCATCGAAACATATAAAATTCTGACAGGTCTGGACAAACTAGATGCAGGAAGGATGTTCCCGATGGTCGGGGAGTCCAGAACCAGGGGTCATAATCTAAGGATAACGGGTAAGCCATTTAGGACAGAAATGAGGAAGAATTTCTTCACCCAGAGAGTGGTGAACCTGTGGAATTCTCTACCACAGAAGGCAGTTGAGGCCAATTCATTAAATATATTCAAGAATGAGTGAGATATATTTCTTAAGGCTAAGGGGATCAAGGGATATGGGGAGAAAGCAGGGACAGGGTACTGAATTTGGATGATCAGCCATGATCGCATTGAATGGCGGAGCAGGCTCGAGGGGCTGAATGGCCTACACCTGCTCCTATCTTCTATGTTTCTATGACCCTTGCACCCAGGACGTGGCTGCAATGCCGGGAGAAGTTCAATGACCTCACTAATGTTGTCAAGTTAAGAATACTCTTACTCTCTGCTCACGTCTCCACCACTCACAGCCCAGGCTGCTGAAAGAAGCAGAGGCATTGGTCACAATCTTTCAATCCTCATTGGATACAGGAGTAGTGCCGGAGAACTGGAGAGTTGCTAATGTTATACCACTATTCAAGAAAGGGCCAGTCAGCCTAACATCAGTGGTGGGGAAGTTATTGGAAACCATTATCAGGGACAAAATAACCTTTCATTTGGAAAGGCATGGGTTAATCAAGGAGAGCCAGCAAGGATTTGTTAAAGGTAAATTGTGTCTGACAAACTTGATTGAATTATTTGATGAGGTAACAGAGAATGTTGATCAAGTTGGTGCAGTAGATGTATATATGGACTTTCGGAAGGCATTCGACAAAGTGCCACACAGGAGGCTTGTTATGAAGATTGAAGCTCATGGAATTAAGGGGAAGTGGTGGTATAGATATGGAATTGTCTCAGTGACAGGAAGCAGAGGGTGGTGGTGGAGGGATGTTTTTCAGACTGGGAGGTGGTTTACAGTGGTGTTCCCCAAGGGTCAGTTTTGGGTCCATTACTCTTCAATTTTTATAAACGACCTAGACTCGGGTGGAGGGAGCAGCATTGTAAAGTTTGCAAATGATACAAAACTTGGCAACGTAGTAGATCGTGATGAGGAGAGTTACAGGCTTCAGGATAACAGACAGGATTGTGAAATGGGCAGAAACATGGCAGATGGAGTTCAATGCGGAGAGGTGTGAAGTGATGCACTTTGGGAGGACTAATACGGAAAGACAGTATACTATAAATGGCACGATTCTGAAAAGTGTAGATGAGCAGAGAGACCTTGGTGTTCATATACACAAATCCTTAAAGGAGACAGGGCAAGTTGATAAGGTGGTTAAAGAAGCGTATGGGTTACTTGGGTTTATAAATAGAGGCACAGAATATAAAAGCAAAGATCATGCTAGAACTTTATAAATCACTGGTTAGGCCTCAGCTGGAGTAATGTCGATAATTCTGGGCCCCACACTTCAGGAAAGATGTAAAGGCCCTAGAAAGGGTGCAGAGGAGGATTACCAGGGATGAGGAACTTCAGTTATGAGGAGAGGTTGGAAAAGTTCGGACTGTTCTCCTTGGAACTGAGAAGGTTAAGAGGTGACCTGATAGAGGTTTTCTAGATGATGAGAGGTTTTGATAGAGTAGAGAGAGAAAAACTATTCCCTCTGGCGAGTGGGTCAATAACCAGAGGTCATAGATTCAAAATCATTGGCAAAAGATCTAGAGGAGATGAGAAATGTTTTCACTGATCGGGATCGGGAACGCTCGACCTGAAAAGGTGGTGGAAGCTGATTCCATCAATAATTTGAAAAGGGAGTTGGACGGTTCTGGAGGATGAGGAACTGACAGGGATACGGACAGAAAGCGAGGGTGTGGGACTGAGCACGACGGCTCTTTCAAAGAGCCGGCACAGGCACGGCCAAAAATAGTGGGGAACCAAGGGGCCAATGAGAGCGAGGAGCTTAATGTAATTAATATCAGTAGAGAAAAAGTACTTGAGAAACTAATGGGACTAAAAGCCGACAAATCCCCTGGACCTGATGGGCTACATCCTAGGGTTCTAAAAGAGGAGGCTGCAGAGATAGTGGATGCATTGGTTTTGAGCTTCCAAAATTCCCTCGATCCCAGTGGATTGGAAGGTAGCAAATGTAACACCGCTATTCAAGAAAGGAGGGAGAGAGAAATCGGGAACTACAGGCCAGTTAGCCTGACATCAGTCATCGGGAAAATGCTGGAATCCATTATTAAGGAAGTGGAAACAGGGCACTTAGAAAATCATAATATGATTAGACAGAGTCAACATGGTTTTATGAAAGGGAAATTTATTAGAGTTTTTTGAGGCTGTAATGAGCAGGGTAGATAAAGGGGAACCAGTGGATGTAGTATATTTGGATTTCCAAAAGGCATCGATAAGGTGCCACATAAAAGGTTATTACACAAGATAAGGGCTCATGGGGTTGGGGGTAATATATTAGCATGGATAGAGGATTGGTTAACGGACAGAAAACAGAGAGTAGGGATAAACTGGTCATTTTCCGGTTGGCAGACTGTAACTAGTGGGATACCGCAAGGATCAGTGTTGGGGCCTCAACTATTTACAATCTATATTAATGACCTAGATGAAGGGACCTGAGTGTAATGTATCCAAGTTTGCTGATGATACAAAGATAGGTGGGAAAGCAAGTTGTGAACAGTACACCAAGAGTCTGAAAAGGGATATAGACAGGTTAAGTGAGTGGGCAGTAAGGTGGCAGATGGAGTATAATGTGGGGAAATGTGAGGTTATTCACTTTGGTAGGAAGAATAGAAAAACAGAATATTTTTTAAGTGGTGAGAAACTATTACATGTTGGTGTTCAGATAGATTTGGGTGTCCTTGTACAGGAAACACAGAGGGCTGGATTTTCAATGACCCATGGAGTCGGGTTTGGAGGCGTGTGGGGGGTTAAAGTTGCAGATTCGGGGGTCCCGACCCCATCCCGCCTCCAACCTGCCTCCACGCAATTTTGATAAAATCGTGTGCGGTGTTCCCGACTCCGTCCCACCTCCAAGAGGCGGGAGAGGCCATTAAAGCCCTTAACAAGCCCTAAATTGGCTCTGTAATGCCATTTTGAAACGTTTTAGCTAGTTTAACCCTTTTCTGACGTGAAGTACGCCTGGTGTGAAACACGCCAGTGAAACCTGGCTGGAGCACAAGTGGATAGCTGACTATGAGCTGCAGGTCCACTATTACAACGGAGATGTGATGAAGGTAGTAGTAGTATTAGGTCTGAAAGTCGCCTCTGATGCTGCTGCATTGAATGTCTTCAGAGACTGCCGGGGCCTTTGGAGGACCCGGATGGAAAAAAAAAATTCTCTCCTCTCTCTCTCTCTCTCTCTGCTGAGATGCTGCTCATTTTGCATCCAGGTCCTCTCACAGCAAAGGCCAGGCAATCTCTGAGACCAGACCAGGCAGTCTCTGACCTACAATGATGATATCATCAGAGGCGACTTTCAGACTGAAACCACTAATTGGTTCATGGGTTCCCACATGCTGGAACTCAATTGCCCAATTAAGTGAAAATTGCATCAATCTCCCACATCCAATTTCAGGCGGGTGGATAACATGAAATGCGGATGACACGACCCCAACCCGACCCCAAGACAAAATCCAGCCCAGAGAGTTAGCATTCAGGTACAGCAAGCAATTAGGAAGGCAAATGGCATGTTGGCCTTTATTGCAAGGCGGTTGGAGTATAAGAGTAAGGAAGTCTTACTACAATTGTACAGGGCCTTGGTGAGACCACACCTGGAGCACTGTACACAGTTTTGGTCTCCTTATCTGAGAAAGGACATACATGTCTTAGAGGCGGTGCAACGAAGGTTCACTAGATTGATCCCTGGAATGAGGGGGTTGTCCTATGAGGAGAGATTGTGTAGAATGGGCCTGTACTCAATGGAGTTTAGAAGAATGAGAGGGGATCTCATTGAAACATATAAGATTCTGAAAGGGATTGACAGGGTAGATGCTGAGAGGTTGTTTCCCCTGGCTGGAGAGTTTAGAACTAGGGGCATAGTCTCAGGATAAGGGGTCAGCCATTTAAGACTGAGATGAGAGGAATTTCTTCACTCAGACGGTTGTGAATCTTTGGAATTCTCTACCCCAGAGGGCTGTGGATGCTGAGTCTTCGAGTATATTCAAGGCTGAGATAGATAGTTTTTTGGACTCTAGGGGAATCAAGGGATATGGGGATCGGGCAGGTTAGTGGAGTTGAGGTTGAAAACCAGCCATGATCTTATTGAATAGTGGAGCAGATTCAAGGGGCCGTATGGCCTACTCCTGCTCTTAATTCTTATGTTCTTATGTAGGGCTAAATGGCCTACTTCTGTGCTGTAAGTTTCTATGATTCTGTGAAATGCCTTCTGGAAGTCTATATAGACAGCATCTATAGATAATCCCCTATCCACCATGTTAGTGACCCCGTCAAAAAATTCCACTAGGTTAGTCAGAAATGATCTACCCATCATATATCCCTGCTGACTCTCTTTGATCAGATGTCCAAGTGCTCAGTCACTCTGTCTCTGGCGATAGATTCCATTAACTTCCCCACAATTGATGTTAAACTGGAAGGTCTGTAGTTACTTGGTTTCTCTCTCCATCCCTTCTTAAATAATATAGGCCCTGAAATTCGCCTCTCCGGCTTGCCGCGGGGGTAAGGATCGCGCACGCACTTACCTACCGCGCCTGCCGTTGACCTCTGGGCCCACAGGAACTTCAGCTCCTGGGCCTACTCCAAGTGCCGGCGCACAGTGCTTGCGTGTTCCAGGGGCGCAGTTAGTGCAATGCGTCCCCTGGGATCACGTGGGCCATGGAGAGCCAATGGCAGCAGACCATCTTTCATTCATAGATTTGACAGGAAGACCTGTCAAATCTATGAATTGAAATCGGCCCCAAAAGAACAGCTAAACTGCAAATAATTTTTTTTAAAAACCATCACATTTATAAAATAACTATAAGTTAAATAAATTAACTACTTTAAACAAAAATTTTAATTTTTGAAAAAATTAAAATACTTTTTAACAGTGCTAAAAATAAACTTACCTTTCTTTAAAGTATCTAAAAAAGATAAACCTGTTGAAAAAATTTTTTAATTATAATTAATTAACCACTTACCTTGTTGAAAACGGGTCCTGCGCCTCCTTTTTAAAAGCGCAGGTTCTTCAATACTTACCCTCCCGGAGAAACCTGAAAAAAACCCTAAGTTCGCTGCGTGCGCGCAGCCTCTACCACGCACGCGGTTCACCTCTGAACCGCTCCCTTCACCAGACCGGAAGTTCCGGTTTCCTGCGCATGCGCAGTACATGCAGGAAACCGGCACTTCAGGAGGCCTTGCGGGTGAGTACACAGTGCGTACTCACCCGGCAAGTGCTGAATTTTTGGCCCAACCATATAGTTACATTTGCAATTTTCCAATCCAAAGGCGCAATTCCTGAATGTAGAGAGCTTTGGAAAATTATGACTAATGCATCTGCAATTTCCTCATCTGTTTCTTTTAATACGCTGGGGTGGAAGCTATTTGTATGGCTTAAGTCACATTGTTTTCTCCATTACCATTTTTTACTTATATTAAATCCAGTAAGTTCTTCTCCATGATTTATCTGTAATTCCCTTGTATCACTGATATTTTGTCCTCTTCCTCCACTGTGAAAACATATACAAAGTACTCATTTAACACATCTGCCATTTCCTTATTGGCCATCATAGTCTTGCCTCCATCCATCTTTGCCCTTTACCACTCTTTCTCTTAATATATTCACAAAGACTTTTGTTGTTTGCTTTGCAAGTTATTTTTTATATTCCCTTTTTGCACCTCTCTTTGCATGCCTTTGTAGCTTTTTATAGCTTGCCCAGTCCACTGGATGTCCACTTTCCCTCCTTGTGCAAACCCTTTCTTTCAGCTTGATACTGCCTCTTACCTCATTTGTTCACCGTGGCTGCGTAACTATACAAGTGGAGCTTTTGCTTCTTAGGGTTATGTACCAGTCTTGTCTGGTACCAAACACTTCCCGCTGTTTCTCTGTCAATATTCCCATTAGCAGTCCGGCCGAGTTCATTGTGGTCAATTCATTTCTCATCCCTTCAAAATTTGCCTCACTTTAACTAAATTCCTTGGTTTGTGACTCTCCCTTCTCCCTCTCAAACCTAATATCAAATTCAGTCATATTACGGCCACCATTTGCAAAATGCTCCCCCACTGTCAGATTATTCACTAATCTTGGTTTGTTACTCATCACTAAATCCAGCACGGCCTCTTCCCTTGTTGGTTCTAAAAGATATTGTTCTCGAAAACCATCCCCAATACATTCTAGAAATTCATTGCTGTTACTGCTTCAGCTGTTCTGCTTCTCCCAGTCTATGTGAAAATTAAAAACATCCATTATAACAGGGTTGCCAACCCTCCAGGATTGCCCAGGAGTCTCCAGGATTGTCCAGGAGTCTCCAGGAGTCTCCAGGATTGCCCAGGAGTCTCCAGAAGTCTCCAGGATTGTCCAGGAGTCTCCAGGATTGCCCAGGAGTCTCCAGGAGTCTCCAGGATTGTCCAGGAGTCTCCAGGATTGTCCAGGAGTCTCCAGGATTGCCCAGGGGTCTGCAGGATTGGCCAGGATTATCCAGGAGTCTCCAGGATTGCCCAGGAGTCTCCAGGATTGTCCACGATTGTCCAGGAGTCTCCAGGATTGTCCAGGATTGCCCAGGAGTCTCCAGGATTGCCCAGGGGTCTGCGGGATTGGCCAGGATTATCCAGGAGTCTCCAGGATTGCCCAGGAGTCTCCAGGATTGTCCACGATTGTCCAGGAGTCTCCAGGATTGTCCACGATTGTCCAGGAGTCTCCAGGATTGTCCAGGATTGCCCAGGAGTCTCCAGGATTGTCCAGGAGTCTCCAGGATTGACCAGGAGTCTCCAGGATTGCCCAGGAGTCTCCAGGATTGCCCAGGAGTCTCCAGGAGTCTCCAGGATTGCCCAGGAGTCTTCAGGATTGTCCAGGAGTCTCCAGAATTGTCCAGGAGTCTCCAGGAGTCTCCACGATTGTCCAGGAGTCTCCAGGATTGTCCAGGAGTCTCCAGGATTGTCCAGGATTGCCCAGGAGTCTCCAGGATTGTCCAGGAGTCTCCAGGATTGTCCAGGGGTCTCCAGGATTGGCCAGGATTATCCAGGAGTCTCCAGGACTCTCCAGGATTGCCCAGGAGTCTCCAGGATTAGCCAGGACTCTCCAGGAGTCTCCAGGATCAGCCAGGATTGCCCAGGAGACTCCAGGAGTTAAAGATTAATCTCCAGGACTGCTGTGAGCAACCTGGGAGAAAAATCATAAGAGCATTAAAAAATTGCGTTTGTAACAAAAAATTCTTTGAACACTTTCATTTTTTAGTTCTGAAAATAACAGACATGGGGAAAAATAAGTGTGTTTGTTTTCATTTTCCTTGAAGATTTTTGTTTATTGCTATAAAAAGATCAGAGATGGAAGAAAAGGTTGCTTGACTGACCGTGAAGAATCATCCAATCGGCTAAAGCAGAGTCCATTCGCTTTCCGATTGGTGTGGGGAGGCGGGGCGCTGCGAGGATGGGCATGTCGGGCGACCAATGGCAGGGAGAGTGGGGGGCGGGGTGGTTGGAGGCGGGAGGTCATGTGACGACACCTCCAGGAATACATCCAATCAGAGTTGGCGACCTTAAATTCTAACCACATTGTTTTTGCTGCCCGCTTCCCTGATCTCCCTGTTTAAAGACCCGCTCGCTACATCACAGCTATCGGTAGACAACTCCTGTAACGTCATTGATGCCTTTAATTCCAGTACCTGCCAAGCTGGGATATTGAATTGCACTAAAGAGGACTGCAGCAAGATCTGTGTCGCCTATGGAGAGTCACAGTATGTTCTCTATGATAAACTTTGGTTGGAATATGAAAGCAACAACTGCAGAATCCTACTGACTGAAGTGAGTATCTGGCGGTCACTCACAATGCTTACTAATCGATCTCCCATGGCATTACACACAGGAAGTTAAGACCAAGAGGTCAATTGTAACCCGCAGCAGGTTTTGGACGGGTAGGGTTCAGGGTGCAGGGCGAGTGTGAAACACACTCCGTGGCCTAACTTTCAGGCCTGGGATATTTTAACTTCTACGCCATGTGTTTGGATGGCTCTTGTTTCAGGAGTAGGGTCAGTTACAGGTATTGGTTAATGATCAGCCTTACCTGATCTCGCATTGTGATCAGATTGTATTTAGGACACAACCAGGTTACCTGCAAGAGAACCTGGGGCAGGCTTTTCTCTTCATTGTATCTGGGGAATAGTCAGTTCCCCTGCTTAGCAAAGAGGAAATGAGGCAGAAACTCGAGCCATCAGGTTCTACCCCACAATGCTGTTCTGGGATTTCCGTGGCTTCCCCAAAATAGCGTAACTGGGCCTGTGCAGGTCTGCCGCGAGGCTCAGCTCAGGAGCGAATAGGATACTGAAGCTGTAAACAGTCTGATTCAGCCTGGGACAGGTGCTGGGGAGGGGGATGGAGTCAGTTACAAAGGCATGGAGGTCTGTGGCAGGGGCCGAAGACAATGGCTGTGGTCTTCTCAATGTCGGACAAGAAGTCTGACACCACAGAAAGAGTGGAGGGATTGAGACAGGTGCTAGAGAGGTGGAGCTGGATGTCACCAGCGTACACACGGAAGCTGATTCCATGTCTAAAAATGATGTTGTCAAGGCTCAGCGTGTAGATACCAAAATGTGGGGCCAAGGATAGCTCCTTCGGGGACTCCAGAGGTAAGAATGCGGTGACGGGAAGAGAAGCCATTGCTGGAGAGGCTCTGGCTACGATTGGATAATAAGAGTCGAACCAAGTGAGAACAATGGCACTGAGCTGGACAATGGAGGAGGAGAGGAGGAGGAGGAGGAGAGGAGGAGGAGGAGGGTATCACCAGCGGTCCTGCCCTAGAATGGGTGGCTGTACTTAAATGAGGCAGTGATGACTTAGTGATGTCATACATCACGCCTCTGTAGAATCATAGACATTTACAGCACAGAAGGAGGCCATTTGGCCCATTGTGTCTGTGCCGGCCAAAAAAGAGCTATCCAACCTAATCCCACTTTCCAGCTCTCGGTCCCTAGCCTTGTAGGTACGGCACTTCAAGTGGGTGAAAAAGGTTCTCCTCAACTCCCCTCTAATCCTTCTACCAATTATTTTAAATCTGTGCCCCCTGGTTATTGACCTCTCTGCTAAGGGAAATAGGTCCTTCCTATCCACTCTATCTAGGCCCCTCAATCAAGTCTCCCTCAGCCTCCTCTGTTCAAAAGAAAACAACCGCAGCCTATCCAATCTTTCCTCGTAGCTAAAATTCTCCAGTCCTGGCAACATCCTCGTAAATCTCCTCTGCACCCTCTCTAGTGCAATAACATCTTTCCTGTAATGTGGTGACCAGAACTGCACGCAGTATTCTAGCTGTGGCCTAACTAGTGTTTTATTCAGTTAGAGTCATAGGGCTGGATTTTGTCAATGGGGATGTAATGGAGGCGGGACTCCCACTTTTTGGGTTGTAGTCCTGCCTCCATCGACTTGTGGCCAACCCACTCTATTTTCCCTTGATTGACCTTGTTAAGCCCGCCCAGCGGGCTTTGCAGGCCAATCAAGGGTCCCTTGGATACAGGTGACGTCAGCCATTGAAATTTCATCTGTCAAGAGCTTTTGACAGATGAAATTTCAGTGTTTGACAGCTCTGTGAAGCTGTCAAACACTGACAATATGATTTCTAACGTGAGTCCCTGTACTTAGACTCAGTTAGAAATCAATCCAGCACAGAAAGCAGAAACTGCAGCTTTTGACAGCTTCGCGGCCATTCTGCTTTCTGTGCCGGTGAGCTGAGGGACTCCTGAGAACTGAAGGAAGGAAGCCTGCAGGACAAAGTTAAGGTAAGTACAAGTTCTTAAAACACTTTACACACACCAAACACACTTACCTCTGCATTCATGCACCCATCACTCACCTGCACACCGGACATCTCGACCCCTCCAACCCCTGCAGACCGACGGTCCGCCTCGCTAAATCGGCGTGGTTTGGACCAGTCGGGAAGCCCACACTTCAGGGCTAAAAGTAGGGATTAGGCAAAAAACTGCCTGTTAACTACCTGTTGACAGGCAGTTTATTGGCACTAATCCCCTTCCCGCCTCGGGGAGGCGGGTCCCAGCACAGGTCGGGTACCCGCCTCCTGTGAAACTGGCATGGAGGCGGGTTGCGGGCGGGATGGGTTCAGGACCCCCGAATCTGCTATTTTTCCACCCCACACGCCTCCAAACCCGCCTCCACGGGTCAATGAAAATTCTGCCCATAGAGTCATAGAGTTATACAGCACAGAAAGAGGCCCTTCGGCCCATCGTGTCCACGCCAGCCATCAAGCCCTGTCTATTCTAATCCCATTTTCCAGCACTTGTTCCGTAGCCTTGTATGCTATGGCATTTCAAGTGCTCATCTAACTGCTTCTTGAATGTTGTGAGGGTTCCTGCCTCTACCACCCTTTCAGGCAGTGAGTTCCAGATTCCAACCACCCTCTGGGTGAAAAAGTTTTTCCTCAAATCCTCTCTAAACCTCCTGCCCCTTACCTTGAAACTATGCCCCCTTGTTATTGACCCCTCTACTAAGGGGAAAAGTTCCTTTCTATCTACCCTATCTATGCCCCTCATAATTTTGTACACCTCAATCACGTCCCCCCTCAGCCTTCTCTGCTCTAGGAAAACAACCCCAGCCTGTCCAGACTCTCTTCATAGCTGAAGTGCTCCAGCCCAGGTAACATCCTGTTGAATCTCCTCTGCACCCTCTCCAATGCAATCACATCCTTCCTATAGTGTGGCGACCAGAACTGCATTCCAGCTGTGGCCTAACTAGCGTTTTTGTACAGCTCCATCATAACCTCCCTGCTCTTATATTCTATGCCACGGTTAATGAAGGCAAGTATCCCATATGCCTTTTTAACCACCTTATCTACCTGTCCTGCTGCCTTCAGGGATCTATGTACATGCACACCAAGGTCCCTCTGATCCTCTGTCCTTCCTAGGGTCCTACCATTCATTGTGTATTCCCTTGCCTTGTTAGTCCTCCCAAAATGCATCACCTCATACTTTTCAGGGTTAAATTCCATTTGCCACTGTTCTGCCCATCTGACCAACCCGTCTATATTGTCCTGTAGCCTGAGGCTTCCCTCCTCGCTATTTACCACTCCACCAATTTTCATGTCATCTGCGAACTTACTGATCATACCTCCTACATTCATATCTAAATCATTAATGTACACTACAAACAGCAAAGGACCCAGCACCGATCCCTGCGGTACACCACTGGACACAGGCTTCCAGTCACAAAAACAACCTTCGACCATCACCCTCTGCCTCCTGCCACTAAGCCAATTTTGGATCCAATGTGCCAAATTGCCCTGGATTCCATGGGCTCTTCTTGACCAGTCTCCCATGCAGGACTTTGTCAAAAGCCTTACTGAAGTCCATGTAGACTACATCAACTGCACTACCCTCATCCACACACCTAGTCACCCCCTCGAAAAATTCAGTCAAATTGGTCAGACATGATCTCCCCCTGACAAAGCCATGCTGACTATCCTTGATTAATCCTTGCCTCTCCAAGTGGAGACTAATTCTGTCCCTCAGAATTTTTTCCAATAATTTCCCTACCACTGATTGTCAGGCTCACTGGCCTATAATTCCCTGGTTTATCCCTACTACCCTTCTTGAATAATGGTACTACGTTAGCTGTCCTCCAGTCCCCTGGCACCTCCCCTGTGGCCAGAGTGGTTCTGAAAATTTGTGTCAGAACCCCTGCAATCTCCTCCCTTGCCTCACACAGCAGCCTGGGATACATCCCGTCTGGACCTGGGAATTTATCCACTTTTAAGCCCGCTAAAACCGCTAGTACCTCCTTCCTCTCAATACTAATTTGTTCAAGTATATCACAATCCCCCTGCCTGATTTCTATGCCTACATCGTCCTTCTCCATAGTGAACACAGATGCAAAATATTCATTTAAAACCTCACCTACATCTTCCGGCTCTGCACACAGATTGCCACTTTGGTCCCTAATGGTCCCTACTCTTTCCCTGGTTATCCTCTTGTCCTTAATATACTTATAAAACACCTTGGGGTTTTCCGTTATTTCGCCCACCAGTGTTTTATCATGCCCCCTCTTCGCTCTCCTAATTTCTTTTTTAAGTACCCCCCTGCACTTTCTATACTCCTCTAGGGCTTCCATTGTTTTTAGTCCTTTGTATCTGCCAAAAGTCTCTCTTTTTTCCTAATCCATTCTTGTATATCCCTTGACATCCAGGGTTCCCTGGGCTTGTTGGTCCCACCCTTGACCTTTACGGGAACATGTTGGCGTTGTACTCTCTCTATTTCCTTTCTGAAAGACTCCCACTGCTCTGATGTGGATTTTCTTACAAGTAGCTGATCCCAGTCCACTTTGGCCAGATCCTGCCTTATCATATTAAAATCGGCCTTCCCCCAATTTAGAACCTTTATTTCCGGTCCATCTTTGTCCTTTTCCATGACTACCTTAAATCTCACCGAATTATGGTCACTGTCACCAGAATGCTCTCCTACTGACACTTCTATCACTTGCCCGGCTACATTCCCTAGAATTAGGTCCAGTACCGCCCCCTCTCTTGTAGGACTTTCTACATGCTGGCTCAAAAAGCTCTCCTGGATGCACTTTAAGAAATCCGCACCCTCTAAGCCTTTCACACTCTGACAATCCCAGTTAATATTGGGGAAGTTGAAATCCCCTACTATTATTACCCTATTATTTCTACACTTCTCTGAGATTTGCCTACATATCTGTTCCTCTATCTCCCCCTGACTGTTTGGGGGCCTATAGTACACTCCCAGCAAAGTGTTTGCCCCCTTTTTGTTTTTAAGTTCTACCCATATGGCCTCATTAGAGGAACCTGCTAAGATATCATCCCTCCTTACAGCAGTAATTGACTCCTTGATTAATATTGCGACACTCCCTCCTCTTTTACACCCCCCTCTCTCTCGCCTGAAGATTCTATACCCCGGAATATTGAGCTGCCAGTCCTGCCCCTCCCTCAACCATGTCTCTGTGATAGCAACAATATCATACTCCCATGTGTTCATCAACACCTTCAATTCATCTGCCTTACTCGCAAGACTCCTTGCATTAAAATAAATGCCATCCAGCCTTGCCATACTCCCTTGTGCCATTACATGTTTGCTCTGCCTTCCAGGCTGACTTGTTTTTTCCTCTATATTTGGCTGTGCATCACCCTCTACTATAGCTCCACTCTGTATCCCATCCCCCTGCCAAGTTAGTTTAAACCCCCCCCCCCAACAGTACTAGCAAACCTTCCCGCAAGGATGTTGGTAC
Source organism: Squalus acanthias (assembly GCA_030390025.1). Taxonomy (NCBI): domain Eukaryota; kingdom Metazoa; phylum Chordata; class Chondrichthyes; order Squaliformes; family Squalidae; genus Squalus; species Squalus acanthias. Next base: position 1,324,986 of record JASTWF010000047.1, read on the forward strand.
CGTTCCGGTTCAGGTGCAACCCGTCCGACTTGTACAGGTCCCACCTTCCCCAGAAGCAGGCCCAGTGATCCAGGAAACTAAAGCCCTCCCTCCTGCACCAACTCTTTAGCCACGCATTCATCTGCTCTATCCTCCTATTCCTATACTCACTAGCACGTGGCACCGGGAGTAATCCAGAGATTACAAGCATAACCTCCCTGCTCTTATATTCTATGCCTCGGCTAATAAAGGCAAGTATCCTGTATGCTTTCTTAACAACCTTATCTCCCTGTCCTGTTAGCTTCAGGGATCTGTGGACATGCAATCCAAGGTCTCTCTGTTCGTCTACACTTCTCAGTATCCTACCATTTAATGTGTATTCCCTTTCCTTGTTATCCCTCCCCAAATGCATTACCTCACACTTCTCCAGATTGAATTCCATTTGCCACTGTTCTGCCCACCTGACCAGTCCATTGATATCTTCCTGCAGTCTACAGCTTTCTTCTTCATTATCAACCACACGGCCAATTTTTGTGTCATTAGCAAACTTGTTAATCATGTCCCCTACATTGAAGTCTAAATCATTGATATATACCACAAAAAGCAAAGGACCCAGTACTGAGCCCTGCGGAACCCCACTGGAAACAGCCTTCCAGTCACAAAAACACCCTTCGACCATTACCCTCTGCTTCCTGTCTCCGAGCCAGTTTTGGATCCAACTTGCCGTTTTCCCTTGGAATAATGGGCATTGCCTAACAGCAGAGAAAGAGTTAATGCTGCTGAAGTCAGGCGGATGGAAATTCTGTCCTGCCACACTTCCAGTGGCGATCGCACTCGAGAGAAATATAGATCCTGTCATTGACTCACCCATTTAATTTTCTTCCTTGTCTATGCAGACTCTATCTTAGTCATGATTCTACCCCACGTGTTTCCTTCGACAGCTCATATACACTTTAACCGATCATAGACAGTACTCCACCCATTTCATCTATTTCCAAAGATTGTGTACACTCTGAAATGGGAAGACACATGGCCGATGGAATTTAACGCAGAGAAATAGGAAGTGATTTTGGTCGGAAGAATGAGGAGACGAAATGGTCCAATTTTAAAGGGGGTGCAGGAACACAGAGAGACCTGGGGGTGTGTGTGCACGATACTTTGAAGGGGGCAGGACAAGTTGAGAAAGCTATTAAAAAAGCACACGGGATCCTTGGCTTTATTAATAGAGGCAGAGGGGGTCATTTTAACCCCAAAAACAGGGTGGGCTGGGGTCAGGTGGGATGGGGTCAGGTGGGATGTTAAAAAAATTTTAATTTTAAAAATTTCAAACGGGTCCCATCCTGGTTCAGGTGGAGCCCGTCCCATCGGTACAGCTCCTTCCTGTCCCAGAACTGGTGCCAGTGTCCCATGAAAAGGAACCCCTCTTTCCCACACCAGCCCTTTAGCCACATGTTAATTCTTCTGATCTGTCTGTTTCTATGCCAATTTGCACGTGGCTCGGGCAATAACCCAGAGATTATTACCCTTGAGGTCCTGCTTTTTAATTTAGAGCCTAACTCCTGATACTCTTTCAGCAGGACCTCCTCCCTGTTCCTACCTATGTCTTTTGTTCCAACATGGACCACGACAACTGGATTTACCCCCTCCCTTTCCAAGTTCCTCTCCAGCCGCCGTGAGATATCCCTTACCCTGGCACCGGGTAGGCAACACACCCTTCGGGATTCTCGGTCTTGGCTGCAGAGGACACTATCTATACCCCTAATTATAGAGTCCCCTATCACTACCACACTTCTATTCTGCTCCTACCACCCCCCCCCTTTATTCAATGATTATTTATAGTTATGTTAATTAGTTTAACAAGTTAAGCTATAAATTTGATACAGTACTTTATAGCTTCCTGCTCCTAGTTTAAACCACTGTCCTAGGTTAGAGAGAAAAGAAGCGGTAATACTCACCCACCAATCACCTGCCTGCTGTCCTGTGACGTCACTCTTATTTTTTATTTTGCTCTCTGTCCTTCGCTCCCGCTCCTGTTATCCCCGGCGCTCTCGCTGGTCCCGCTCTCGCTGTGCTCTCGGGCCCCAGGTCTCCGCTCCTTTTATCCACGGCGCTCTCGCAGGTCTAGCTCTCGCTGGTCCCGCTCTCGCTGGTCCCGCTCTCGCTGTGCTCTCTGTCCTTCGCTCCCGCTCCTTTTATCCCCGGCACTCTCGCTGGTCCCGCTCTCGCTGTGCTCTCTGTCCTTCGCTCCCGCTCCTTTTATCCCCGGCGCTCTCGCGGGTCTAGCTCTCGCTGTGCTCTCTGTCCTTCGCTCCCGCTCCTTTTATCCCCGGCACTCTCGCTGGTCCCGCTCTCGCTGGTCCCACTCTCGCTGTGCTCTCGGGCCCCAGGTCTCCACACCTTTTATCCCCGGCGCTCTCGCTGGTCCCGCTCTCTGTCCTTCGCTCCCGCTCCTTTTATCCCCGGCGCTCTCGCGGGTCCCGCTCTCGCTGTGCTCTCGGGCCTTGGGTCTCCGCACCTTTTATCCCCGCCGGAAGGGAGGTGGAGGAAGAAATATGCAAACAAATTAGGGAAATGAGTAAAAAACATAGAATAATAATCATGGGGGATTTCAACTACCCCAATATTAATTGGACAGAAGAGGTAGGTAAAGGGGATAAGGGAATGGAGTTCCTACAATGTCTACAGGACTCCTTTCTAACCCAATATGTAAAAAGCCCAACAAAGGAGCATTCGCTATTGGATGGGGAATGAGCCAGAGCATATAAGAGAAGTAAAAGTAGGGGAACATACAGGCAATAGTGACCATAATATAAAACGCTTTAAGATGATGATAAAGAAGGATGTAAGTATGACAAAAACCAGGTTAATAGAGTGAGAAAAGCTGATTTTGAGGGGCTGAAAATAGAACTTGGGAAAATAAAATGGGCAACAATATTGGCAAACAACGATGTAGAACAGCAATGGGAAACATTTAAAACGGTGTTCAACAGAGTCCAGGAAAAATATATTCCGCTAAAAGGAAAGAACAAACTAAACACTAATGAGACTCCATAGATGAATAAAGCCATAAGGGAACAATTGAGGGTAAAGAAAGAGGCATACATTAAGTACATAGAGAGCAGGGGAGTGCATGATAAGGGAGAACACAAAGAGATTAGGAGAGAAGTCAAAAAAACAATTAGGAAGGCAAAGAGAAACTATGAAATTAAATTATCAAGGAACAGAAAACAAAATAGTAAAGTATTTTATAGGCATATCAATAAAAAAAGGAAGGTTGGGATGGGAATAGGGTCATTAAGGGATAGACAGGATAATACCACAGGTAACGATAGGGAGATGGCAGAAACATTAAATCATTATTTTGCTTCAGTATTTACCAGGGAGATAGAACAGGTGGATATGACATTGGATGATGAGATTAGTAATGAGATAAGTGCATTTAAAATAAAAAGAGGGAATATATTAAATAAACTAATCAAACTCAAAGAGGATAAAACCCCTGGTCCGGATGGATTACATCCACGCATTTTAAAAGAATCTAGGGAAGAGATAGCAGAGGCATTGCTACACACATTTAATAATTCATTAGAAAAAGGTGTAGTGCCAGAGGACTGGCGGATAGCAAACGTAATACCGATATTTAAGAAGGAAGACAGAACATGTCCAGGGAATTATAGACCAGTCAGCTTAACATCGGTGATAGGAAAAATAATGGAATCCCTACTAAAGGAGAAAATAGAAGAACATCTAGAAACCAAAAATATACAGTAGAGGACACTAAGAATATCCCAACACTGGACAAACAGGGGGCTATAGGGGGAGAGGAGCTAAACACGATCAAAATCACTAAGGAAGTGGTACTCGGTAAAATAAATGGGACTCAAGGCGGATAAATCACCTGGACCTGATGGCTTACATCCTAGAGTCTTGAAGGAAGTGGCGGTAGGGATTGTAGATGCATTGGTAATAATTTTTCAAAACTCCCTGGATTCCGCTGAGGTCCCGGCAGACTGGAAAACTGCTAATGTAACACCCTTATTTAAAAAGGGCAGTAGACAGAAGGCTGGTAACTATAGACCGGTTAGCCTAACATCTGTGGTAGGTAAAATTTTGGAGTCCATTATTAAGGAAACAGTAACAGGACATTTGGATAATCATAATTTAATAGGACAAAGTCAGCATGGTTTTACGAAGGGGAAGTCATGTTTGACAAATTTGCTGGAGTTCTTTGAGGAAGTAACATAGAGAGTGGATAAAGGGGAACCAGTGGACGTAGTGTATTTAGACTTCCAAAAGGCATTTGACAAGGTGCCACACAAAAGATTATTGCTTAAGGTAAAAAATCACGGGATTGGGGGTAATATTCTGGCATGGATAGAGGATTGGCTATCCAACAGAAAGCAAAGAGTTGGGATAAATGGTTCATTCTCAGACTGGCAATCAGTAACTAGTGGTGTTCCACAGGGGTCAGTGCTGGGTCCCCAACTCTTTACAATCTATATTAACGATTTGGAGGAAGGGACCAAGTGTAACATATCAAAATTTGCAGATGATACAAAGATGGGAGGGAAAGTAGTGAGTGAGGAGGACATAAAAAACCTGCAAGGGGACATAGACAGGCTAAGTAAGTGGGCAGAGATTTGGCAGATGGAATACAACACTGGAAAGTGTGAGGTGATGCACTTTGGCAGGAAAAATCCTAGAGCAATTTATTATCTTAATGGCAAGAAACTGGAGAGTACTGAAGTGCAAAGGGATCTGGGGGTCCTGGTGCACGAAACTCAAAAGGTTAGTATGCAGGTGCAGCAAGTGATTAAGAAGGCAAATGGAATGTTGGCTTTCATTGCTAGGGGGATAGAATATAAAAATAGGGAGGTATTGCTTCAGTTGTACAAGGTATTGGTGAGACCGCACCTGGAATACTGCATACAGTTTTGGTGTCCTTACTTAAGGAAAGACATCCTTGCTCTCGAGGCAGTGCAAAAAAGGTTCACTCGGTTAATCCCGGGGATGAGGGGGTGGTCATATGAGGAGAGGTTGGGTAGATTGGGACTCTACTCATTGGAGTTCAGAAGAATGAGAGGCGATCTTATTGAAACATATAAGATTGTGAAGGGGTTGGATCGGGTGGATGCGGGGAGGATGTTCCCGATGACGGGTGAGACTAGAACTAGGGGACATAGTCTTAGAATAAGGGGCTGCTCTTTCAAAACTGAGATGAGGAGGAACTACTTCACTCAGAGGGTGGTAGGTCCATGGAATATGCTGCCACAAAAAGCTGTAGAAGCTACAACATTAATTAAATTTAAAACAGAAATAGACAGTTTCCTAGAAGTAAAGGGCATTAAGGGTTACGGGGAGCGGGCAGGAATTTGGACATGAGTCTAGGTTCGGATCGGTCATGGCCCTGTGGGTAGTGGAGCGGGCCCAGGGACCGTGTAGCCTGATTCTGCTCCTATTTCGTGTGTGCAATTCTGTTAGATGCAGGAGATGGTTCTGTGATAGATAGTAGATTGGCGGTTAGGATCAGATCAGCCATGATCTTATTGAATGGCGGAGCAGGCTCGAGGGGCCGATTGGCCTACTCCTGCTCCTATTTCTTATGTTCTTATGTTCTTATAATAATAAATAGTCAGCATGGATTTCAAAAGGGAAAGTCTTGCTTGACCAACCTCATTGAATTTTTTGAAGAGGTAACAGAGAGAGTAGACAATGGTAATGCAGTAGATGTAATTTATCTAGATTTTCAAAAGGCCTTCGATAAGGTACCCCATAATAGACTGATGAACAAGGTCAGAGAATGTGGAGTCAGGGGACAAGTAGCAGAATGGATTGCTGGCTGGCTTCAGGTCAGAAAGCAAGAGTGTGGGAATAAAGGGTAGTTATTCACAGTGGCAGAAGGTGGGTAGTGGTGTTCCACAAGAATCAGTGCTGGGACCACTGTTGTTCACTATTTATATTAACGATTTAGACTTTGGAATCAAAAACACAATTTCTAAATTTGCAGATGACACCAAATTGGGGGGGATAGTCAATACTGAGGAGGACTGCAACAAATTACAGGAGGACATTAATAAACTTGCAGAATGGGCATATAATTGGCAAATGAAGTTCAACACAGATAAATGTGAGGTATTACAATTTGGTAGGAAGAATAGGGAGGTCACATATTACTTGGAGGGTGCGAGTCTGGGTGGGGTAGAGGAGCAAAGGGATCTGGAGTACAAATACACAAATCACTAAAAGTTGCGACACAGGTTAACAAGGCCATAAAAAAAGCAAACCAGGCACTAGGGTTTATTTCTAGAGGGATAGAATTGTAATGTAGTGAAGTTATGCTAAGCTGGACATTCAAACAGAAGGAGATAGATTGGGAAGGAAGATGAAGGAGAAAAAGACAATGGCCCTAAGAATCCATCAGCCAGCGATCCCGGCACTTAGGCTGGGTTGTGCCCAGTATGAAACTCCACTGTGGATCAGCGGATGTTCTGAGGTCGGGGAGAGGTTCACGATTTAGACTGACATTGGCAGGCACTGATGCCACAAGGGGTGTATACAGCAGTGTATACAGCATGTCAGCAAGGCTTGAGGGTCCAGTGGAGGAGTGTTGGATCAGGGAGGCGCTGAGTCACCCCATGAAGTAACCTGTCGATCACCCCACACCGCTTCAAAAAATGTTTATAAACTAGTGTCAAAATCTATAGGGATCAGCCCTTGTCCCCGGCCTGGCTCCCCAGGGGGTCCCCACATATGCCTCGTCTGACCAGGCATACCTCTGCTGACGGTACACCAGGTGCCTCTGAAGTCTTGGACTGTGGGAACTCCACCACGAGACCATCCCAGAGAGGTCGCCGTTGGGCCAGGACCCTCGGTATCAGTTCCCAGTCCAGCTGCTGGCTCACTTTGATGGGAGTACGTGGAGTACGCGACAATGTCAGGGATAGAAATGGGGGAGATAATTGAAGAGAGAAAAGAAATAAAGATAGAAACCAATTTTTGGGGATGAAAATTGGCTTTTGAAAAGAACTTTTGAATTGCATTTTTAATTTTATTTTTCTCTGTTCTTCTTTCTATTCTGCTAGTCACTGCCAAACTTCACTCCTGTTCCCTTCAGGGTGGAAGTGAAAAATGTTCCATGCATTAATTTTGGAGGCGGCATCTGCAGAAAGGATGTTTACATCACGGTTGGAGCTGTTACCCTAATACTTGATAACATGGATGGGGTAAGAAGAACTCTCCTTTAAATCTAGGCAAATCAAAAGAAGGAAATACAAACTGATGGAAATCTGAAATAAAAACAGCAGACAATGGAAATACACATCAGATCTGTCAGCATCTGTGAAGGAAAAAGGATAGGTTAATATTTCAGGTGTGGGCCCTTCATCAGAAATGGGAACTGGAAGATAAATGAGCCCTTTAATGAAAAGGAACAACACAAAAAGGGAGAAGAAGACAATCAGTAGGTTGAACGCATGAACAGGCTTTGCTGGAAGGAGGTGAAATCTATTCTGCTGAGGGGTCCATCTCCACAACAGCAACCGATCCCCCTCTCCAGGTGCTGATGGACCCTCTGTGCATTCCTGAACCACCTGTCTCTCAGAGAATTGGAGAAATAGCTCGCATTTAATGTTCTTGAAGTTCATGTTCAGAGAAGAGGGCTGAAGGCTGTTTCGGGGAAGGATAAGACACTCGGGTGACTCAGTAATCCCATGATCTCAGCAGCGAGTCATGCCCGAAGGGAGTTCAGGGCAGAGATGGGGCTACAAGACTGTGGTGCTGGTTTTGCGACTGGCACATCTTTCGAGTGCGAGGAGCACGGGCTCACTCCACTTGCCCTGCTCTTTCTAACGCGTCCGTTGAGCTTGGTTGTAATCGTACAGAATCTTCCCTTCACCTTCAGTCTGGGCCTGCTTACCATCCGGAAATCGGGCCTCGGGCCTCGGGCCTCGGGCCTCACCTACATCTTCGTGGCGAGCTGCCGTTGCCTGCGTTGAGATGAGGTTTTCTGTGTGAAGAGGGGACGGACGGGACCTCTGCCCACTGCTGCAATTCCTGGATCAGGGGTCATTAAAGATACCGGGCAGGATTCCGGCAGGACCTACACTTGAGAAGGGAAGGAAATTCCACCACACAACAAGGGGGAGCCTGAATTAAAGGGGCAGAGCACTCGAAAGAAAATGACATAGAATAATATAACATCTATAGCACAAACACAGACCGTTTGGCCCAACTGGTCGATGCCGGTGTAAATTTGTAACCAGGACCTCCTTGTCCTTAAATTCTGCACACAGCAGAAAAGCCAATTTGTCCAAACCTTTCATCCAACGAGAAGGAGTTTCCATCTATTGTAATTTGATATAAAATGGGTGAATGGGAATGGGTTTGACCCATTGGGATTATATACAATGGAACTGCTTCAGAAGGGGCTTGTCTGTTGGCGTTCCTGAGAATGGGAGTGGTTAGACTGAGGTTTGATCCAGTGAGATTCTGGGCAGGGGAGAGAATTAGAGATTGTCACATCAGGGTTTAATGCAGGGACAGCTGTGCATTTGCCTGAAATCAGCTGCTCACTGGTTTTATCATTTATTTATTATTTATTAACTGTTGCGGTAAACTGAGCCGCTGAGAGAGAATCCTTCCGTCAAAAGTAACAGGAAGGTCAACTAAACACAAAGCTACCAAGCACTATCCTCTGTTTCTTCTGCCACAGGTAATCCCCCACTCTGAGGAGCCGAACTATCCATTCCGAATATCTCATCTCGGCTTCTTTATTATTGTGGAGACTACAGTAGGCCTGACGGTATATTGGGATTTACACATGCAGCTGTTAGTTCAAATTAAACCTGAGCTCACGGTGAGGCTGCACCTGCTCTTTTCATTTTGATTTTGTTGATAAAATTGTGTCTGTTTATTTTAGTTTCGCCTTGATTTTAACTCGGGGTGATAATGGAGCAGGTGCGGGCACGGGGTGAGTGACTTTGTCAGCGTGAGGCCTGGCGGTTCTAACACTCGGGCCTCATCCTCATGCCTGCGGTCAGTTGCCCGCCTGAAACTGGGTGGGTCGGGTGGGTACGGAACGTTGGACAGCCGGAGCCCACCAGCCGGGATGGTAGGAACAGTCCCCCCCCCGGCACTCAGGTAGGTCACAGGGAGGGGGTTTCAGGAGTGCTTTGCCATCCATGCAGGCGAGCCTGGGGCGGAGGAGGCCTACACTTTCCTTGTGGGGCCCGAAGGGCAACGCCTGCTCGTCCTGGCCCCACGAGAAAAGTTAAAAAACTTCTTCTTCCAGTTGGGTGAAGCCTCACTCAAGCCACTGGTTCAAATAGCAGGCGGGCCCCCAATGACCTAATCGGCTCCCGGTGGGTGTTCTTGCTACCTGCTCAGAAGAGCAAATTAAACTTTAAAACTGCAGGGCAGGAGCCGGGCATTGGCGGGCACCTCTCATGGTCAATTTTAACTGCGTGCCCGTTCAGTTTCTGCCAGGCGGGTGGAATTAAAATCACCCTATAACAGAGGCTGCTTGCCTGAGGTCATTTCCTTGACTTGACAGCTAGGGCACTTCACCTGATTGCAAATGGTAATCCCGTTGGGCAGAATATTCCAAGATCGGCCAATCGGGCAAGCACTGCATCCAAATGCACAATGCTATCTATACAGGAGCTTTCTCTGAGTCAGCGAGAGGTCGGATGAGTGGATTGCATGAAATTAAAAAGGGCCATTGTGGAAGAACGAGCGGGGAGCGTTTCGACAAAGTGCTGACAGTTATCAGCAGGGACCGGTCGCAAAGTGGTTATGTTACTGGGCTAGTAATCCAGAGATCTGGACTAATGATCTACAGACAGGGAGATCAAATCCCACCACGGCAGCTGGGGAAATTTAAATTCAATTAACTAAATAAATCTGGACTAATGTGATTATGAAACTATCAGATTAGATTAAGCACCCAATTCTTTCCTTATCTTTTTTCTCTATCTTTCTTAACCTCACTATTATCTACCCGATGGTACACGCTCCATAGGCCCCCCATCCCACCACCACTTGAGTTTATGATTTTAGATTGCTTTGCCCCTTTTATATCTATTCTTAATCCATCTCCCGTTTTACTAGGTTAACGCCTCCCCACTCTCCATTTACCAATGGACCCACTGCTTCCTCTCTTTCATCCAAGAAAATCTGCTGTCCTGGCCTATATGTGACTCCAGACCCACAGCAATGTGGTTGACTCTTAACTGCCCTCTGAAATGGCCTAGCGAGACACTCAGTTGTATTCAAGAAGGCGGCTCACCACCACCTTCTCGAAGGTGATTAGGAATGAATGAAAAAAAAATAAAGAAGTCAGTGAATAAGGGGAGATTTTACTGGATTGGAAGACAAGACAATATGGTTTACATTTATTACTAGCAGAATAATGGAACTGATTGTTCGGAACAATTATAATTAAAGAACTAGTAAATGATAATGGACATGATTTTGGAAAGGGCAGATCCTTTGTGGCCACTTCATCTCCTTTGTTGAGCAAGTTACATTCCACTTGGATGCTGGAAAGACCTTGGTGTTGTCTCCAGGAAGCAGCTGATGAAGTTGTGCAGGAATGGGTGCGGCAAAAGCTTCGGGCAATGAGTATCCGAGGTAACACTTGGAATTGGGTGAAAGAGAGGAAGCAGTGGGTCCATTGGTAAATGGAGAGTGGGGAGGAGTTAACCTAGTAAAACGGGAGATGGATTAAGAATAGATATAAAAGGGGCAAAGCAATCTAAAATCATAAACTCAAGTGGTGGTGGGATGGGGGGCCTATGGAGCGTGTACCATCGGGTAGATAATAGTGAGGTTAAGAAAGATAGAGAAAAAAGATAAGGAAAGAATTGGGTGCTTAATCTAATACTGCAAAGAATGAGTACCTCTCCTGGGTCTGCTCATGTCCCAGTAGAGAGGGAGCGCTTGTTCTGGGAATGTTCATCTGCCTGCAGAGAGAGTGCCCAACATGAGACTGTTTATCTCCCTATCAAGAAGGAGTGTCTGTCCTGGGACCTTTCACATCCCCATAGAGAGGAATGCCTTGCCCAGAATTATTCACATCCCTATAGTAAGGGAGCATCTATTTTGGGACATTTCACAGGCTGGTGGAATGGGCGGACACGTGGCAGATGAAATTTAATGCAGAAAAGTGCGAAGTGATACATTTTGGTAGGAAGAACGAGGAGAGGCAATATAAACTAAAGGGTACAATTCTAAAGGGGGTGCATGAACAGAGAAACCTTGGGGTATATGTGCACAAATCATTGAAGGTGATAGGGCAGGTTGAGAAAGCGGTTAAAAAAGCATATGGGATCCTGGGCTTCGTAAATAGAGGTCATGATGCGGAGATGCCGGTGTTGGACTGGGGTGGACAAAATTGAGAGGTCGCACAACACCAGGTTATAGTCCAACAGTTTTATTTAATTTTACAAGCTTTCGGAGCTATTCGCTCCTTCCTCAGGTAAGAACGGACACCGCGCAACAATCGCCAGGCAGGAGGGTTGCCTCCCAGTCGGGGAACACTTCAGCAGCCAGGGGCATTCAGCCTCGGATCTGCGGGTAAGCGTTCTCCAAGGCGGCCTTCGGGATACACGACAGCGCAAAATCATAGAGCAGAAACTGATAGCCAAGTTCCGCACTCATGAGGATGGCCTCAATCGCGATATCGGGTTCATGTCACGATACAGAACGTGACTTGACATCATGGCCGGTCTTCCCAGATGTTTTTTTTTTAAAAAGACTAACACAAGAACCAACACAAATTGACAGGATATGCAGCCAGCAGGTGGTTTGACACGTTGGACCCCCTGGGACACATCTCATTGTCTTGGCTGTACTCTTAGTGTGTCTTTGATGTAGGGAAAGATTTGAATAGATTTTGTCTGTGTTTAAATTGTGAATTCTGGGAGATTCTCTCACTGCTAACTTACCTGAGGAAGGAGCGAATAGCTCCGAAAGCTTGTAAAATTAAATAAATCTGTTGGACTATAACCTGGTGTTGTGCGACTTCTCATTTTCGTAAATAGAGGCATAGAGTACAAGTGCAAGGAAGTTATGATGAACCTTTATAAAACACTGGTTCGGCCGCAACTGGAGTATTGTGTCCAATTCTGGGCACTGCACTTTAGGAAGGATGTGAAGAGGTTTAGAGAAGATTTACAAGAATTGTTCCAGGGATGAGGGACTTCAGTTACGTGGATAGACTGGAGAAGCTGGGGTTGTTCTCCTTGGAGCAGAGAAGGTTGAGAGGAGATTTGATAGAGGTGTTCAAAATCATGAGGGGCCTAGACAGCGTAGATAGAGAGAAACTGTTCCCATTGGCGGAAGGGTCGAGAACCAGAGGACACAGATTTAAGGTGATTGGCAGAAGAACCAAAGGCAACATGAGGAAAAATGTTTTTACGCAGCGAGTGGTTAGGATCTGGAATGCACTGCCTGAAAGGGTGGTGGAGGCAGATTCAACCGTGGCTTTCAAAAGGGAATTGGATAAGTACTGAAGGAAAAAAATATGCAGGGCTACGGGGAAAGGGTAGGGGAGTGGGACTAGCTGAGAGTGGGCACAGGCTCAACGGGCCGAATGGCCTCCTGTGCTGTAACCATTCTATGATTCGGCCCATCGTGTCTGTGCCAGCCGATAAAGAGCTACCCAGCCTAATCCCACTTTCCAGCTCTTGGTCCGTAGCCCTGTATGTTACAACACTTCAAGTGCATATCCAAGTACTTTATAAATGTGATGAGGGTTTCTGCCTCTCCCACCCTTTCAGGCAGTGAGTTCCAGACCCCTCACCACCCTCTAGGTGAAAATGTTTCTCTCAACTCCCCTCTAATCCTTCTACCAATTACTTTAAATCTGTGCCCCCTGGTTATTGACCCCTCTGCTAAGGGAAATAGGTCCTTCCTATCCACTCTATCTAGACCCCTCATAATTTTATACACCTCAATTAAGTCTCCCCTCAGCCTCCTCTGTTCCAAAGAAATCAAACCCAGTCTATCCAATCTTTCCTCATAGCTAAAATTCTCCAGTCCAGGCAACATCACCGTCAATCTCTCCTCTGTACCCTCTCTAGTGCAATCACATCCTTCCTGTAATGTGGTGACCAGAACTGTACGCAGTACTCTAGCTGTGGCCTAACTAGTGTTTTATACAGTTCAAGCATACCTTTTGTCATTAAATAACAAAAGGTATGATAGTACAAGGCAAAAGAGATGGTAATGGGACAAGTAAAGAAACAAAAGATGGGTCTAGAAGAGGTGTAAATGGGAATGGTAGAATCATCAACAGCTGCCATCTGAAAAATTAGGGGCAGAGGTTAGGGTCTGAAATTGTTGAACTCTATGTTGAGTCCAGAAGGCTGTAAAGGGCCTAATCGAAAGATGAGGTGCTGTTCTCGAGCTTACGTTGAGCTTCGTTGGAACAGTGTAAGAGGCCGAGGACGGAGAGATCAGAGTGGGAGTGGAGCGGAGAATTAAAGGGACAGGCGACCAGAAGCTCGGGGTCTCGCTTGCAGACTGAACGGAGGTGTTCCACAAAGCGGTCACCCAATCTGCGTTTGGTCTCCCCAATGTAGAGGAGACCGCATCGTGAGCAGCGAATACAGTATACTAGATTGCAAGAAGTACCAGTAAATCGCTGTTTCACCTGGAAGGAGTGTTTAGGGCCCTGGACAGTGGGAAGGGAGGAGGTAAAAGGGCAGGTGCTGCATCTGAGCGGTGGAGAGCTTTGGGAACCACAGGTCCAAGGCCACCCAAGCATGCTCCACTTACTGCACGTCATATTTCAGATTACTCATATATTGTAATCCCAAAATGTTATTTTCTAAAAGAAATGTATCTCAGGGAAATCTATCCCTCTTCTCATGTCCCCCCTCCCTTTCAAATCTGCCATCATCACTCCCTTCCTGGAAAAACCCACTCAGTATCATCGACACCCCGAGAACAAATGAAAAGAAAAGAGCAAACGGTGCCCATGGCGTCCGTACAACTCTGTGAGATACTTGTTGGTATTCAAGTATCAATCTCATAAAGAGACAGCCCTCTCCACCGAGGGCTCTCCGGCATCAGTCTGAGCATCTCGGGAGGAAGCAGAGACTGGTGCTGGAGAGCCCTTCTCCCTGTGTAGCCTTCAGTGCGGGTCTCCCTGGAGCTGCCACATGCTCCCGAGTGGATCGCAGTGCTGGAAAGCCACCCATCAGGGACACTGACGCGCAGGTAGTGAACGTCTGCTCTGGAATCTGTGGCCCACCGTCTGACTCATGCCAGGCACACAGCAGGATCCAAATCCAAGCTCCTCAGCCAAGGCCGATGTCTCCCACATTCTACTCCTCATCTCCCACTTTCACTGGCTCCTGCTTAATCTGTGCTTCACCCAGTGCACTCCTTTGACAGTGCTGATCCCCCTGGGGTGATATCTTTGGGCTGATATTTGGGAGGGAGCGAGTGAGTGACGCAGTGTGCTCTGTCAGCGCAGGATTGACTCCTGGTCCGCCAACGCCTCAATTTAAAAATTCTCCTCCTTGTGTTCCAATCCCTCCAAGGTCTCGCCCCTCCCTATCTCTGTAACCATCTCTAGCCCTCCAACTCTCCAGGAACTTGACTTTCCTCCAACTCTGGCCTCTTGCTCATCCCTCACTCCCTTTGCCCCACCATTGGTTGCTGTGTCTTTTACTGTCTCAACTCTAAACTCTGGATGTTCCTCCCTAAACCTCTGCCTCTCCATCTCTCTCCTCCTTAAAGGCCCTTCTTAAAACCGACCTCTTTGACCTAGTTTTTAGATATCTGTTCTAATATCTCCTTCTTTGGCTCAGTGTCAGGTTTTGCTTTATTACGCTCCAGTGAAGCCTTGGGACGTTTTCCTGTGTTAAAGACGCTGTATAAATGCAAGGAGTTTTTTGCCTCTCCCTCGTGCATTGCAGCTTGTCAGTTAGGATTAATCTTCATACCAAAGAATGATGCATGGAGTTTATTGAGATGTTGTAATGGAAACAGTGGGAACAGAGATTCCTGATATATTTTTTATTCTTCTACAGAAATTTGTGCAAGGATTTTGTGGCGAGGCAGATGAATCGGTGTCAACTCATCTTAACAACATCAATATGCTCGGCTCAGAATATGGCAACCAGTGGGTTACATCGACGGTAAGTGTGGAGAGTTACAATGGATAATATGATGCCCACCGCCATCTTTATTGGCAGATGACATCCAGCTGGATGACAGCTAACTGCTTAACCAACACTTCAAAAAATCATTCTCGGGATATGGGCGTCACTGGTATGGACGGCAGTTATTGCCCATCCCTACTTGCCCTTGAGAAGATGGTGGTGGGCCTTCTTCTTGAACCTGTGGTGAAGGCACTACCACATGCTGTTAGCTAGGCAACTTGCTGGACCGCATTCTGTAGATAGTACACACTGCAACCATGTTACACCTGGGGTGGAGGGAGTGGATGTTTAAGCTGATGAATGGAGTGCTGATCAAGCGGGCTGCTTTGTCCAGGATGGTGTCGAGCTTCTTGAGCATTGTTGCCGCTGTCCCTATCCAGGCAAGTGGAGAGTATTCCATCACACTCCTGACTTGTGCCCTGTAGATGGTGGAAAGGCTTTGGAGAGTCAGGAGGTGAGACACTCGCCGCAGAATACCCAGCCTCTGACCTGCTCTTGTTGCCACAGTATTTATGTGGCTGGTCTAGTTGAATTTCTGGTCAATGGTGACCCCCAGGATGTTGATGGTGGGGGATTCGGCAATGGTGATGCTGTTGAATGTCAAGGGGCGGTGGTTATGCCTTCTCTTGTTGGAGATAGTCATTGCCTGGCACTTGTGTGGCGCAAATGTCACTTATCAGCCCAAGCCTGGATGCTGTCCAGGTCTTGCTGCATGTGGACATGGACTGCTTCATTATCTGAGGAATGATCTAAGGAGCTGAACTCTGTGCAATCATCAGGAAACAGCCCCACTTCTCACCATATAATGGAGGGAAGGCCATTAATGAAGTAAGTGCCGCTTGAGAGCACTGTTGATGACTCCTTCCATTACTTTGCTGATTATTGAGAGTGGGTTGTTGGGGTGGTAATTGTTTGCGTTGGGTTTATCCTTCTTTTTGTTGACAGGACATACCTGGGCAATTTTCCACATTGGCTGAAGGGTCGATAACCAGAGGGCACAGATTTAAGGTGATTGGCAAAAGAACCAGAAGCAACACAGGAAAATCTTTTTTACGCAACAAGTGGTTAGGGCCTGGAATGCGCTGCCTGATAGGGTGGTGTGGGCAGATTCAATCGCAGCCTTCAAAAGGGAATTGGATAAATAGTTGAAGGAGAAAAATTTGCAGGGATATGGGGAAAGAGCGGGGGAGTGGGACTAACTGGATTGCTCTTCGAAAGAGCTGACGCAGACTCGATGGGCCGAATGGCCTCCTTCTGTGCTGTACTATTTTATGGTTCTGTGATTCTGTTGGCGGGTAGATGCCAGTGTTGTAGCTGTACTGGAACAGCTTGGCTGGAGGCGCGGCTAGTTCTGGAGCACAAGTCTTCAGCACAATAGCCGGTATATTGTCAGGGCCCTTAGCCTTCTCCGTCTCCAGTGCACTCAGTCATTACTTGTCACGTAGAATGAATCAAATTGGCTGAAAACTGGCATCTGTTCTGGTGGGGACCTCAGGAGGAGGCCAAGATGAATCATCCACTCAGCACTTATAATGTGTCAGCCGTGGCTCAGTGGGTAGCACCCTTGCCTCTGAGTCAGAAGGTTATGGGTCCAGAGACCCACTCCAGGGACTTGAGTACAAAATCTAGGCTGACACTCCAGTGCAGTACTGAGGGAGCGCCGCACTGTCAGAGGAGCAGTACTGAGGGAGTGCTGCACTGTCGGAGGGGCAGTACTGAGGGAGCGCCGCACTGTCGGAGGAGCAGTACTGAGGGAGTGCTGCACTGTCGGAGGGGCAGTACTGAGGAAGCGCTGCACTGTCGGAGGGGCAGTACTGAGGGAGCGCAGCACTGTCGGAGGGGCAGTACTGAGGGAGCGCCGCACTGTCGGAGGGGCAGTACTGAGGAAGCGCTGCACTGTCGGAGGGGCAGTACTAAGGGAGCGCTGCACTGTCGGAGGGGCAGTACTGAGGGAGTGCTACACTGTCGGAGGGGCAGTACTGAGGGAGTGCTACACTGTCGGAGGTGCCGTCTTTTGGATGAGACTTTAAACCGAGGCCCCGTCTGCTCTCAGGTGGACGTAAAAGATCCCACGGCACTATTTTGAAGAAGAGCAGGGGAGTTCTCCCCAGTGTCCTGGGGCCAATATTTATCCCTCAACCAACATCACTAAAAACAGATTATCTGGTCATTATCACATTGTTGCTTGTGGGAGCTTGCTGTGCACAAATTGGCTGCCGCGTTTCCTACATTACAACAGTGACTACACTCCAAAAAGTACTTCATGGGCTGTAAAGCGCTTTGGGACGTCCTGAGGTTGTGAAAGGCGCTGTAGAAATGCGAGTCTGTATTTTTTATATAATGCACCAGTGGGCAGTGATCTCCTACAGTCATGCTGCAGCGTTTTTGTGAATGACTGATTATCATTGGGTAGCCAACAAATAACACCTGCAACTTTGTAAATAAACTTTGCACGTTGCTTTTTTTTACCCCTTCCAGTTTCCTTTCCTTGTTTCCCAAAGGCACGGACTGTTTCTGGACCAGAATTTTCCAGGAGCGAGCAACCTTCCCCAAACGGCCAGTCGCCATTTCGCATCCTCCAGCATTGCTTTGCTTGATAGGGGAAACAATGTGCTCGGCCTGTACATGAAAAGGCAGCGAGGCACAGCCGATCGAAGTTCCACATAACTGCAGCATTTACAGCCCAGGATCTTCGCCATTGATCCGGTTTCTTTCTCGTTAACAAAGGTTCTTTGCATCTTATCCCTTGGGGGAGAAACATTTACGGGTTCCAAATGAGTGCAATCAAGTCGAATATAGCCGCAAGAGTGCCAAAGGTGTGTGCGACGCCATATTGGCCTGGGCACGCGATCGGTATCCACGGCAACAAGCGCAGGCATCATTTAAAGGTGTAAGGGTCATGCAGCTGAATCAGGGCGCTGCTAAATTGATGTCCGTGCCCGCCTGAAGCATCACTTCCTTAACCCACCCAGCAAACCATGGCGGGAACAGTCGGCAGGCAGCTTTCACAAGCGATATTTAAAGGGATCCTCACCTCCGTCAAGGTAACTCTTGGTTAGTCGTTTTAGGCTGCTCGGGTGTTTCTCGGCCAAATTGTTGGCTATTTTGGCAAGTGTTTGTCTCCGAGATACTTTTGCAGAGTGAGCTTGTGGAGGGTAAGAACTCGTTCACAGGATTTTCTTGCTCTCAGTTGCTGAATAAGACCATTCTGGGCCTCCCATCGAGGCTCCGAAATCAGGAGGAGCAGAAGTGAGGAAGGCAGCAAAGACCCGCACCGGCTGCAAAAAGAGGGCGAAAGCGGCACTTACAGCATGTGGCTATTCAGAAACAGAACGTCGTAGCTGACTCTCGGAGGAGCAGCGTGTAAGGCCGCGGTGTTTGAACAGATACTGTCACTTACCTTTGCCAACTCTTGGAGCGAGAACTGCAGTCCAACACCAGGGCACGCGCTGCACTGCCTACAGGAGGGAGGGACACCGTGGCTCTAATTCTTACACCTCTGCCCCTTCCAGCCTGCTCCTGCTGACATCAGCAACTTCAGTCAGTTTGCTGTGCACATGGTGATCCGGGCAGCTCGCTGATGCACAGTTCGTTAGCTCCTCTGTGGAGGCTCGCGAGCAGGAAGAGCGAGCAATGACGTTTGCCTGCATTGCTGGATTCCTGCAGGGGGCAGGGCATCATGGACAGCCCTATGTGTTCCCCATCACGAATCAGCAGTAGTTCGAAGCAGGAATGGCTTCCAGTCGCTCAATGTTCAACTTGTTTGTGACCACAGGCAACAAGTCATGCAGGTCTGTGCCCGGGGTCCTGGCAATAGTCATGATGTTTTTATACTGTGCCAGTCCTCAGTTCTCTGTACCCAGACTATTAGGTGGCTGGCTGGCTGGCTGGCTGGCTGGCTGCTGGGGGACAAGGGCTATCCCATCACCAGCTGGCTCATGACTCCTTTTAGGAAGCCAGGCGTTGACACAGAACGCCGATACAATGAGAGCCAAGCAGCAATCAGGCTTCCAATCGAGCAGACCATTGGCGATCTGGAATAATGGTTCCGCTGTCTGGACAGCTCTGGAGGGGTCCTTCAGTGCAGTCCAGAGTGAGTCTCAATATTTAGAATAACAACAGAAAATGCTGGAAACACTCAGCAGGTCAGGCAGCATCGAGGAGAGAGAAACAGAGTCAACGTTTCGAGTCGGGGACCCTTCGTCAGATCTCAATATTTAGAATTGTTTTCTGCATGCTCCACAATCTTGCTATATAAGGGGAGTTACCTTTGTACTGCCTGAGGAACAAGAAATGGAACAGGAAGATGAAGAAGAACATAAGAACATAAGAAATAGGAGCAGGAGTCGGCCATTCAGCCCCTCGAGTCTGCTCTGCCATTCAATAAGATCATGGCTGATCTTCTACCTCATCTCCACTTTCCTGCACTATCCCCATATCCCTTGATTCCCTTAATATTCAAGTAGGGGATGAGGAACCAGAGGATGTAGAGGAAGAGCATGGTAAGCAGTACTGCGAGCTGCCAGACCTGTAAAGCAGCAAATTTCCTAAACCAACCCTACTCTGCCCAGATCACCAACACTCCTTCATCCATCTGACCCAGTCCTGACACTCACCATATCAATTACCTCAAACAGTACAACTTCATGAGTGTACCTGTTACATCACGAAAATTATTAAAACCAACAACTATACCAAAACAAAACATTTTACTTCACTACTCTAACAGACCTCACTCTTGATTTGACAAATGGTTACATGAATGATGTCTATTCCACAAATTACCCTTGTGAAAAGCCCTAGTGCCGGTCTTGTGTGCTCAGTTACCTGTTCTAGTGCTACTACGAGGTGGCTCCCCAGTGGCTACAGCTTGGGAGGTGGAAGGTTGCTGAACCTCCGGTGAGAGTCCTTGAGATGGCCATAGTGGACCACCTCAAGGAGCTGTGACCAGTGATGACTGCTGGGACTCGGCTTCAGCTGTCCCAGGTGGCTGTCTGGCACCAATAAGGGCACTGGTTGAAAGGCTTGTGGGGGAGCAGGCGTGCTGTCCTCCTGAGAGAGGACAGCAGGTGCCTCTCCCATGGAGCCAATGCCTCTCTCAGGGGGCTGAGCCTCAGTGCTATCACTGCCCTGCTCGCAAACAGAGTATAGGCATACAGGGAGTCTCTCGAAGCCCCTATCCGGGCTCTCCTTCAGGCTTTGTAAACCAGAGGAGATGCTGGACCATAGAGCCAAGATGACAGCAGTCAGAGGTTCCATAGAAGCTGTCAGAGCTGTCACCAGAGGCTCCATTGCTGCGGGTACCCCTGCAGTGCTTATAGAGCTGACCACTCGCTCCATGTTTGACTGCATGGTCTCAATTCCATGTGCGAAGACAACGCACTAGTTGGAGCTGGACTCATCCCTACTCTCTGACATGTGCGCAAGCTCGCTGGCAGGCAGCCCAGTGCATCTAGAAGTTCCCTGTGGATTTCCATCAGCCATTCTATGTATGGTAAGCCCTTGATGTCTTCATCGGTACCCTGCTCAGCAGGGCTAGGATGCGAGCTCTCCCTCCGGTGAGCTGATTCCAGGGCTTGCCCTTGTTCCTGCGCACTTATGCTGGGCGTATGGCTATATGCTGAACCCTTTAGCCTACTATTATTGACACCTGTTACAGACCTACAGGACAGGTATCTCGCAGTGTTCAACAACTTTGTTCACAAATTGCTAAAACATCTCTCTGGGCTCAGTCTGTATTATGGGCGATTTAAACTTCCCTAGAATTGAATGTTCTACCACCTAGTGTAGTTGAAACTTTTGTGGACACAATCGATGATTGTTTCCTTACACAGCATGTTGATAAAGCAACTAGGGATAAACACATTCTGCATCTGGAGAACACCTGGCCAGCTCTGATCAGAACATTATTAGACTTGATCCTATTGGCCAAGCAAAGGCTGCAGATAATCTAATTGCTGATTATAAGAGAGCTAATTTTGCAAAAATGGCTGAAGAGTTGGCAAAAATGGACTGGACAACCCTACTAGATAGACAAATGAATACTGAGGATAAATGTATTGTCTCCAAAACCATTCTAAAACAAAATAAAGCCAAGCATGTCCCAGCGGTTAAAGAAGGCCGCACGGTGAAACAAATACAACAACATGGCTAACAAGATGTGCAGAGACAAACTAGAATTAAGCAGCAGGCATTTTACAGACTTAAGGAATTTAACTCCCAAGAGAACATGGACAAATATCATAAACAATTCAGGAGACAAAAGCAGCCATTAGAGAAGCTAAGAGATCTTTGGAGAAGGAGATGGTACGCAACTGTGGTAGCATTAGCAAAAGCTTCTTCAGCTATGTCAGGATTCAGAAGAGCATTAAAGACGGAATAGAGACAGTTCAGGACATATTAAAACAGATTTTCAGGTTATGGCAGAGCTTTGCATCGGTCGACAGTCCTGTGGAGATGCTGTGAGATGTACTGTAGACAATAACATTCTAAATATTAAAATAGATAAGTCTTCTCATTGAAACTTTTGTGGACAGCATTAATGATTTTTTTTTAATTCACTTATGGGATGTGGGCGTCGCTGACAAGGTCAGCATTTATTGCCCATCACTAGTTGCCCTTGAGAAGGTGGTGGTGAGCCGCCTTCTTGAACCGCTGCAGTCCGTGTGGTGAAGGTACTCCCACAGTGCTGTTAGGGAGGGAGTTCCAGGATTTTGACCCAGCGACGATGAAGAATCGGCGATATACTTCTAAGTCAGGATGGTGTGTGACTTGGAGGGGAACTTGGAGGTGACGGTGTTCCCATGCGCCTGCTGCTCTTGTCCTTCTAGGTGGAAGAGGTCGCGGGTTTGGGAGGTGCTGCCGAAGAAGCCTTGGCGAGTTGCTGCAGTGCATTTTGCAGATGGTACACACTGCAGCCACGGTGCGCCGGTGGTGGAGGGAGTGAATGTTTAAGGTGGTGGATGGGGTGCCAATCAAGCGGGCTGCTTTGTCCTGGATGGTGTCGAGCTTCTTGAGTGTTGTTGGAGCTGCACTCATCCAGGCAAGTGGAGAGTATTCCATCACACCCCTGACTTGTGCCTTGTAGATGGTGGAAAGGCTTTGGGGAGTCAAGAGGTGAGACACTCGCCGCAGAATACCCAGCCTCTGACCTGCTCTTGTTGGCACAGTATTTATGTGGCAACAAGATTGTTTCCTTACACAATATGTCGGTAAACCAACTAGCGATAAACAAATGCTGCACCTGGTTTTTGGCAATGACCCTAGTGCTGTATCAAACCTCCATGTGGGGAACACCTGGCCAGCTCTGATCAGAACATCTCGGAGAGCCGAGCAATACAGCCCACTGAGAGTATCAAGGATCCTTGTAACAAGTTGCATGCTGCAATGAAGAGTGACTTGCTGCTTCCAGAAGCTAAAGGGGATGGAGATGTGGGGTGAGGGGAATGTGGCCATTCTCACAGCATGAAAGGGATACAATCTCTGGAGAGACAGTGACATCAGCACCCATTCCTTGCAGCCCATTGGTGCAGAGCACAGGCTCAGGGGAACTATTGGTCGATGTCATGACATAAGAACATAAGAAATAGGAGCAGGATTAGACCAATCGGCCCCTCGAGCCTGCTCCGCCATTCAATGGCTGATCTGATCGAACCTCAACTCTAAAGAACACAAGAAGTAGGAGCAGGACCAGGCCACTCGGCCCCTGGGCCCGCTCTGCCACCCACAGGGCCTTGACCGATCCGAACTCAAACTCATGTCCAATTTCCAGCCCGCTCCCCGTAACCCCTGATTCCCTTTACTTCTAGGAAACGGTCTATTTCTGTTTTAAATTTATTTAATGAAGTAGCTTCCACAGCTTCCTGGGGTAGCAAATTCCAAGACCCACTACCCTCTGAGTGAAAAAGTTTCTCCTCATCTCAGTTTTGAAAGAGCAGCCCCTTATTCTAAGATTATGTCCCCTAGTTCTAGTTTCACCCATCATTGGGAACATCCTCACCGCGTCCACCCGATCAAGCCCCTTCACAATCTTACATGTTTCAATAAGATCGCCTCTCATTCTTCTGAACTCCAATGAGTAGAGTCCCAATCTACTCAACCTCTCCTCGTATGTCAACCCCCTCATCCCCGAAATTAACCGAGTGAACCTTCTTTGTACTGCCTCGAGAGCAAGTATGTCTTTTCTTAAGTATGGACACCAAAACTGTATGCAGTACTCCAGGTGCGGTCGCACCAATACCCTATACAACTGCAGCAATACCTCCCTGTTTTTATATTCTATCCCCCTAGCAATAAAAGCCAACATTCCATTGGCTTTCTTGATCACCTGCTGCACCTGCATACTAACTTTTTGATTTTCTTGCACCAAGACCCCCAGATCCCTTTCTACTGCAGTACTTTCCAGTTTCTCGCCATTAAGATAATAACTTGCTCTCTGATTTTTCCTGCCAAAGTGCATAACCTCACATTTTCCAATATTGTATTGCATCTGCCAAATCTCTGCCCACTCACCCAGCCTGTCTATATCCCCTTGTAGGTTTTTTATGTCCTCCTCGCTCTCTACTTTCCCTCCCATCTTTGTATCATCTGCAAACTTTGATATGTTACACTCGGTCCCCTCCTCCAAATCGTTAATATAGATTGTAAAGAGTTGGGGACCCAGCACCGACCCCTGCGGAACACCACTGGCTACTGGTTGCCAGTCCGAGAATGAACCATTTATCCCAACTCTCTGCTTCCTGTTAGATAACCAATCAGAAGCCCTGAGCAAGTGTGGCAGTCAGGCTGACCCACAAGGCATCTATTGAAGCAGTGGTAACTGCCACGCTGGAAGCCACCAGTGTCCTTAGTACCTTCTCCTGACACCTTTTCAACTGCAGAAATCTTCTGGACTGTTAATCTCTCCAGGGTGTTCTACGTGTTGTGAGAAACTTCCCACAATGTATTGCAGATGCTGGTAGTGGACTCCTTCCATTTCTCCATCATATCAACTATATGCACGGAAACTGTTTCATAAGAACATAAGAAATAGGACCAGGAGTCGGCCATTTGGCCCCTCGAGCCTACTCCGCTATTCAATAAGATCATGGCTGATCTTCGACCTCAACTCCTCCGGGAGTGGTAGCACAGTGATAATGTCACTGGGCTGGTAATCCAGTAGGCCTGGACTAATGATTCGTGAGACCTGAGTTCAAATCCCACACATGACAGCTGGGGAATTTAAATTCAGTTAATTAAATAAATCTGGAATAAAAAGCTAGTATCAGTAATGGTGACCATGAAACTATCGGATTGTCGTAAAAACCCATCTGGTTCACTAATGTCCTTTAGGGAAGGAAATCTGCCGGTCTGGCCTATATGTGACTCCAGACCCACAGCAATGTGGTTGACTCTTAACTGCCCTCTGAAATGGCCCAGCAAGCCACTCAGTTGTAACAAACCGCTACGAAACAAAATAATAAGAATAAAACCGGACGGACCACCCAACATCGACATCGGCACCGGCTACGGACATGGCAACGGCTACCCAGCCCAGTCAACCCTGCAAAGTCCTCCTCACCAACATCTGGGGACTTGTGCCAAAATTGGGAGAGCTGTCCCACAGACTCGTCAAGCAAGAGCCTGACACAGTCATACTCACAGAATCATACCTTTCAGCCAATGTCCCAAACTCCTCCATCACCATCCCAGGGTAGGTCCTGTCCCACCAACAGGACAGACCCACCAGGGGTGGCGGCACAGTGGTATACAGTCAGGAAGGAGTGGCCCTGGGAGTTCTCAACATTGATTTCGGACCCCATGCTTCAGGTCAAGCATAGGCAAGGAAACCTCCTACTGATTACCACCTACCGCCCTCAACTTATTTGCCTCCAGATCCTTCCAGGGCTCTGCCGGAGACTTATCCAGGATCTCCCAGTTGTTGGCCCATAAATGCATAAGACAGGTGACTGATGGGTTGTCATAGAGTTATACAGCACAGAAAGAGGCCCTTCGGCCCATCGTATCCGCGCCGGCTATCAAGCCCTATCTATTCTAATCCCATTTTCCAGCACTTGGTCCGTAGCCTTGGCGTTTTAAATGCTTCTTGAATGTTGTGAGGGTTCCTGCCTCTACCACCCTTTCAGGCAGTGAGTTCCAGATTCCAACCACCCTCTGGGTGAAAAAGTTTTTCCTCTAAACCTCCTGCCCCTTACCTTGAAACTATGCCCCCTGGTTATTGACCCCTCTACTAAGGGGAAAAGTTCCTATCTATGCCCCTCATAATTTTGTACACCTCAATCAGGTCCCCCCTCAGCCTTCTCTGCTCTAAGGAAAACAACCTCAGCCTGTCCAATCTCTCTTCATAGCTGAAGCGCTCCAGTCCAGGTAACATCCTGGTGAATCTCCTCTGCACCCTCTCCAATGCAATCACATCCTTCCTATAGTGTGGTGACCAGAACTGCACACAGTATTCCAGCTGTGGCCTAACCAGCATTTTGTACAGCTCCATCATAACCTCCCTGCTCTTATATTCTATGGCTCGGCTAATGAAGGCAAGTATCCCATATGCCTTTTTAACCACCTTATCTACCTGTCCTGCTGCCTTCAGGGATCTATGTACATGTACACCAAGGTCCCTCTGATCCTCTGTCCTTCCTAGGGTCCTACCATTCATTGTGTATTCCCTTGCCTTGTTAGTCCTCCCAAAATGCATCACCTCACACTTTTCAGGGTTAAATTCCATTTGCCACTGTTCTGCCCATCTAACCAACCCGTCTATATCATCCTGTAGCCTGAGGCTTCCCTCCTCGCTATTTACCACTCCACCAATTTTCGTGTCATCTGCGAACTTACTGATCATACCTCCTACATTCATATCTAAATCATTAATGTACACTACAAACAGAAAAGGACCCAACATCGATCCCTGCAGTACACCACTGGACACAGGCTTCCAGTCACAAAAACAACCTTCGACCATCACCCTCTGCCTCCTGCCACTAAGCCAATTTTGGATCCAATGTGCCAAGTTGCCCTGGATTCCATGGGGTTTTACCTTCTTGACCAGTCTCCCATGCGGGACTTTGTCAAAAGCCTTACTGAAGTCCATGTAGACCACATCAACTGCACTACCCTCATCCACACACCTAGTCACCCCCTCGAAAAATTCAATCAAATTGGTCAGACATGCTCTCCCCCTGACAAAGCCATGCTGACTATCCTTGATTAATCCTTGCCTCTCCAAGTGGAGACTAATTCTGTTTGCAACGGCCGGCAGTTATGTCACCTTCACCTGAGATGATGCCAGTCAGATGAGGGCAATGCACCCCACATTGCTGCAGGATGCCAGGGATGCCCGTATTAATGCAAGAGTCACCTAGTTGCACCAGTGGACCCATGGCACAAAGAAATGCAGCGGCCACTCTTCCCGCTGCCCTCCCCACCCCCACCCCACCCCATGCCACTGACAGAGAACAGACCTGCAAACAACCAACCCCCTCTTGAACATTCCCCCATTGGTCCCCTTCACTTCATGGAATCATAGAATGTTAAAAAGCAACTTGCCACTCAGCACCCAAGAATGGACAAGATGGGAAAGTGGTGCAAAATAATAATATTTATGTGTCCTAACTAAAGAACAGAAACTTAACCAGACAACATTTTCTCATACACCCTTGTGCAACTACAAAGCCTTACTCTTCCTTTTCCCACTACTCCTACGTGGTGCAACCCCTGTGGCTAGAGCAGAGGTCGAGGCTGGCTGCTCACATCCCTGCTCTGACTGCTGAGATACTTTTGGCCGACGCCCTCTGGGTTTTGCAGCCCCTGAGGGCACCGCCACAGACTGCTCCACCTGCACCTGTGCAGGGTCAGACTCAGACATCAGGATACGAAGCAGCATGTGGGCTACTGACTGGGGGTGGGGAGGGGGTGGGGGGGGGGACAACAGGTGAGAAGTGGAAGAGCTTTGAGTGGAATCCCCACTTCCATGTGCCCTTTCGCCATCATCCCTCTCATGGCCCAGGCACATTTCACTGCTCCCCCTGTGCAGAGCAGTGGTGTGCGGTAAGGTTAAGATACCGGTCATCCTTTTTAATGTGCCAGACACGTTGGTATCCAGAGTCTGCATGACCATGGTCAAGGCGTACATGGCCTCATTGGAGTGTTTGATGTTCCATGGTGCTGGTCACTCTATCCATGGAAGAACGCGCCATCTCAATGGCCTACGACATCAGCCCATTCATGCTTGAGGCGGACTCCGCCATTCTCTCTGCAATCGTGGCGAATGTGCTTGGAAGGCCTGTCATTGCACATTATGTGCTGCTACTTATGATTCTCCTTTTCATCGACGGCCCCCGGGGTACAGTATCTGTGTCCAGCTGAGCAGAGCTCCGACGTGGACTCTCCACTGCTGTCCCTGCCACCACCATCTGCTCTTGCTCACTTGTGAAGTGTGAGTCACCAGGTGAAAACCCAACTATCTGCCTACGAGGTCTCACCAGAGTGCGAGTATCTGAGCTGGTGCACGGTCTGCATGAGTCCTGTGACGGTGCATCCTCAGAGGGATTCAGCTCCACAGAGGAATCGTCGTCCACAACCTCCAGCAACTCCTGCTTCACATGTGGAGGACCTGCCGGAGATATAAGACAAGAATGAGTGCTGGCAGGGCAAGAATGTTGCAAGTTATCATTATGAAGATGATCATATTTCACTCGCTGTTGAAATCAAGTCAACATGAATGAGTGCTGTATGACATGTGGGTGGCTGATATTTCATTGTGTCACCAGGTAGCTGGGAGCTCCCCGTCTCCCCATCTCTGAGGGCCAGGCACGCCAAAACTCCACTGATCTCCAGTGCCGCCTCCTCTGCAGTTGTTAGTTGTGAGATGGCTGGAGGGCCACCTCCAGTTTTCTCCCTGTCCCTGGTGTTCTGTGCTCTCTTCTGCTACAACAAGGGAAAGAACAGACCTTGAAACGTCTTGACTCCATTCTTTAACTTCCTCTTCTCTTCTTGCCAACTCCATCTCCTCCAAATTGCATCTTTGGATTGGCCCTTTAACTACTGGAGTTGAGATCACGTCACGCAGGTCTTCATCAGCCCGCTGCCACAGATTGGACGGCAAACCCAGAAGTAAAATTACAATGAGGTGTCTGAGTTAAAAAGCCACTGACAGACGCACTGAAAATACTTCCAGGTTTCCCGCGCAATATTGGACCCTCCCGCTCCCAGCACGACTCACAGTTAATGTGGGGCCAAAATGTCAATCTTGGTTCAGTGGTAGCACGCTCACCTCTGAGTCAGTAGGCCATGCGTTCAAACCCACTTCAGGTCGTTCAACACATTACTCATTCTTGCAGCACACAGCACCTGCAGGCCATCAGAGGGGGCATCCATAACCTTAAGCACCCCATGTCCTACAAGGAAAAGGCTGATAAGGAGGCACTCTGCTCTCGCTGTGGGAGATGGCACAATTGGGGCCAAATTGCCTGTGCAGGTTAATGACTGAACACCTATACTGTTGCTGTGGCGTCTCTGGGAAGAACCACATAAACACTAACTTCCACCCCCTTCTCTGTCTCCTGAATCTCAAGGGAATAATGTTTGCCCATTCTTAACTTGTACCTCCTTCCCGGCAGCGCCACCAGAGAAATGAAGGGTGGGGTGGGGTGGGGGGAGGGGTGGTGGAGACACAAAAGGTTGAAGATGATTATGATGAGCAGGCAGCATCAGGATATAAATGTCTTCCTTGCTATGATGTTGATGATGATGATGAAGAAGAGGATGATGAGCACCAGGCCACACAGGAGTCCCTGGAACATGATCCTGCCCCATGTTCCTCTGCCCCAAGCCCTTCGCCCTTCGATCTCACCTGCTGCAGATTTGCTTTCTCATTCCCACACTGGCTCAGAAACTGTTTCTGTGCCGTATATCCGATGTAATCCTACGTGATTGCACAGTGTTCATCTCCATTTGCAATTCCTCAGATAATAAAGCAGTCACGCCAGCATGCAGCAAGAGCTGGACAACTGGGATAAGTGGCAAGTAACATTTGCACCACACAAGTGTCAGGCTATGACCATCTCCAATAAGAGAGAGCCTAATCACCTCCCCTTGACATTCATAGAAACATAGAAGATAGGAGCAGGAGTAGGCCATTCAGCCCCTCGAGCCTGCTCCGCCATTCAATGTGATCATGGCTGATCATCCAAATTCAGTACCCTGTCCTTGCTTTCTCCCCATAACCCTTGATCCCCTTAGCCTTAAGAAATATATCTAACTCCTTCTTGAATATATTTAATGAATTGGCCTCAACTGCCTTCTGTAGTAGAGAATTCCACAGGTTCACCACTCTCTGGGTGAAGAAATTCCTCCTCATCTCAGTCCTAAATGGCTTACCCCTTATCTTTAGACTGTGACCCCTGGTTCTGGACTCACCCGCCATCGGAAACATCCTTCCTGCATCTAGTCTGTCTAGTCCTGTTAGAATTTTATAAGTTTCAATGAGATCCCCTCTCATTCTTCTAAACTCTAGCGAATATAAGCCTAATCGACCCAATCTCTCTTCATACGTCATTCCTGCCATCCCAGGTATCAGTCTGGTGAATCTTCGCTGCACTCCCTCCATGGCAAGAACATCCTTCCTCAGATAAGGTGACCAAAACTGCACACAATACTCAAGGTGTGGTCTCACCAAGGCCCTGTACAACTGCAGCAAGACATCCTTGCTCCTGTACTCGAATCCTCTCGCTATGAAGGCCAACATACCATTTGCCTTCTTAACCGCCTGCTGCATCTGCATGCTTACCTTCAGCGACTGGTGCACAAGGACACCCAGGTCTCGTTGCACTTCCCCTTTTCCCAATCTATTGCCGTTCAGATAATAATCTGCCTTCCTGGCTATTCAATGGCATTACCATCGCCAGTCCTCCACGATCAACATCCTGGGGCCCACGATTAACTAGAATCTCAACTGGATCAACTACATAAATGCCGTGGCTATTAGAGCAGGTCAGAGACTGGGTATCCTGCGGCGAGTAGTTCACCTCCTGAATCCCCAAAGCCTATTCACCATCTACAAGGCACGAGTCAGGAGTCTGATGGAATACTCGCCAACCTCATAACCTTTTTTGAGGCTGTGTTATCCCAAATTGGCAGTGGTACACCATATGATGTAGCGTACCTAGATTTCCAAAAGGCCTTTGATATTTGGATTTGATTCAGTGAGGATCAAAGGCACACATTGCTCCACTATCTCAGTTGACTGATCCCTGCTCTTCTAATGACCCCTGGCGTGCAAATATTCCTCTCCTAGCTGCCATCACTGACCTATAACTGAACTTCTCTATACTGTTGCCTCCTGGCCTTCAGTTTACTCTTTGTCATTGATTTACCTCTCCTTTCTTCATTGGCTACCTAAGACCTTCCCTCCCTACCTACTTCTCAGCCATGTTTATTTAACTGATATTCCCTCAGCTGAAGCAACCTCCTGTTTTGGACCTTTTGCTTTCCTTCCTTGGCTGCAATGCTAAATGGTTTCCTCCAATCTGGTGCTGTCTACATCCTGCCCCTTGGTAGCATCATCTGCAGACACAGGGTCAGCTACCACATGTATACTGATGACAAGGCATATCTACCTCTCCACCATCGCTGCTGTGAGACTGCTCGTCTGATAGCCAGTCTTGGATGAACCTTAACTTCCTCCAGTTAAACACGAAACCTTAAGCCTTTATCTTCGGTCCCTGCCATAGACACAGCTCTCTTGCTATTGGCTCCATCAACTTTCCCTGGTACTCTTTCAAGTTGTGCCAGACTGTTTGACCCTGAGCTGAGTTTCCATCGCCATATCTTCTTCATCACAAAGACTGCCAGCTTCCACCTCCATAACGTCACCTACTTCCACTCCTACCTCAGCCCATCTGCCACTGAAACCCTCATTCATGCCTTTGTCACCTGACTACTCCAATTCTCTTGGAGGGTCATCGACCTGAAACGTTAACTCTGTTTCTCTCTATACAGATGCTGCCTGACCTGCTGAGTATTCCCAGCATTCTCTGTTTCTCGCTATACAGATGCTGCCTGACCTGCTGAGTATTCCCAGCATTCTCTGTTTCTCGCTATACAGATGCTGCCTGACCTGCTGAGTATTTCCAGCATTCTCTGTTTTTACTTCAATTCTCTCTGTGTCAGTCTCCCACATTCCTCTTTCTACAAACTGTAGCTCGTCCAAAACTAGCTGTTCGTATCCTTCCTACACTGAGCCCCACTCACGCAAGAGACTCTCTTTAAGGCCCACTTTTTGGTGAAGCTTTTTTGGCCACCCTTGCTAACCTCTCCTTTAGCTTACCATAACAGGTTGTGAAAATTAATTCAAGAAATCTGGTAGTTTGTGGGCAGGCACCAGAAGAAATTAATCATGAAAGCTGCCAGATTGTTGTATAAAACCCAATTGGTTCACAAATGCCCTTCAGGGAAGGGAACCTGCCACCATATACCCAGTCTGGCTTACAGGTGACTCCAGTCCTAAACTACATAGTTCATTTTTGTTGCTCTCTGAAGTAGCATTGCAAACCAGTCAGCTATAAAACAATCGGCATTGCAAGAGGGCTTAACAGAGCTACTAGAGGTGGTCGATAAATGTGGTCTTACCAGCATTGCCTATGTCTGAGAACAAAAAAAGAGCTTTATTAGTATCTCACACAATGCTGTTGAGTATTTTCTTCATATGACACGAAGTGATTTATAATTTCCAGGCTCCGATCACAATCCTGTTTTAGATATTGAGATCAAACCTGATTGAATCTTTATTCTTGCTTTTCTTTTCTGTTACAGTGCAAACCTCAAATAATAACTATTCCGCTAGCACAGGACTTCAGTTATGCAGAGGCTCGCTGCAGCCAGCTAATGAGCGACATGTTTTCCCCTTGTTATCGAGAGGTGAGAGTCACCAACTTATACTGTCACAGGGTGAGGAACATACAACATGCCAAATCGTGCAGGATAACCACAGCTATCAGTTATCAGTATCTGTAAGACAGGCTAGGATGCAGCTACCAGTGATTCCACACAAACATATGAAAATACCGAAAAGACTATGCAGCCCTTCTGACAAGTCACAAAAACTAATACCTCTCAGCTGTTGTCTCACTGAAAGATATATTCAGATCCCCATAAATGTTTCCACACTATTTGCCTTCACTGCCCTAGGGGGAACACTCGACATGTTTCTCAACCTCTAATAGCATTCAGTGTCTGTGATACAGGATAGCACAACTATTAACGTCTGTCTCTGGAGATTAGGGAGGACATCTCAGAGCGTGGGCCTAGATGACTCAAGCCACAGCAATCAATAGTGGGGCGAAGGAAGGGGGGCTGCACAAGAGGGAAGAGTTTGAGGAACAGAGAGTTTGGGTGGAGGGAGGATTGTAGGGCTGGAGGAAGTTACAGAGGTAGGGAGGGGCGAGGCCATGAAGGGATTTAAACATGAGATTAAGAATTTTAAATTGGTTCAGTAGAGAGCGAGGAGCTGCTGCACATCAGCAAGGACAGGGTGGTGGGTGAGCAGGAGTTGGTGCACATCAGCAAGGACAGGGTGGTGGGTGAGCAGGAGTTGGTGCACATCAGCAAGGACAGGGTGGTGGGTGAGCAGGAGTTGGTGCACATCAGCAAGGACAGGGTGGTGGGTGAGCAGGAGTTGGTGCACATCAGCAAGGACAGGGTGGTGGGTGAGCAGGAGTTGGTGCACATCAGCAAGGACAGGGTGGTGGGTGAGCAGGAGTTGGTGCACATCAGCAAGGACAGGGTGGTGGGTGAGCAGGAGTTGGTGCACATCAGCAAGGACAGGGTGGTGGGTGAGCAGGAGTTGGTGCAAGTTACGATTCGGGCAGCAAAGCTTTGGATGAGCTGAAGCTTACAGAGCGTGGGGGATGGGAGGCCGGCCAGGAGAGCATTTGAATAGTCCAGTCTGGAGGGAACAAAAGCATGGATTAGGGTTTCAACAGCAAATGGACTGAGGCAGGAGATGTTACGGAGGTGAAAGTAGTTTATGTGATAGAGAGGATATGGGGTTGGAAGCTCAGCTTGGATTGAGTAGGACATTGAGGTTGCAAACAGTCAGTTTTAACCTGAGGCAGGAGCTGGCGAGCAGGATGGAATCGGTGGCAAGAGGATAGAGTTTGTGGTGGAGGCCGAAGACGATGGCTTCTGTCTCCCCAGTGTTTAACTGGAGAAAATTGTGGCTCATCTAAGACTGGATGTTGGACAAGTAGTCTGACAACATAGAGGCAGTGGAGGGGTCAAGAGAGGTGGTGGAGTGTTACAGCTAGGTGTAATCAGCTGACCCAATGTCCAAAAGGCAACATGTTGGTGAGGAAGAGGAGGGGGCCAAGGATAGAACCTTAAGGGACTTCAGAGGTAATGGCATGGCTATGGTTGGATAAGTGAGTGTCATACACGATAAATACACAGATACATTCCTGTCATACAGGATAGCACACAGAATATGGAGTAAGTGTTTCTATGGATAGTTTGATTTGATTGAACTGGGTTTGAGTTATTAACCTTGTCCTTCACTTTCTCCAAATTCTAATTTCCCGTGAAATAAATTTCTTCTGGAGTTCACACGCTCTTCTTTTTTTTCAGATTAATGTTGATCAATATTTTAAGTCCTGCAAATCAGTAACTTCAAAGTGCGACAGAGGAGGAGATGGGCAGTGTTTCTGTGGTGCAGTTGCTGCATATGGCCAAGCATGCTGTCGACAAGGAGTTACCATTGACTGGAGGACACCAGACAATTGCCGTAAGGAATATTGCTCTGTTGACTCTAGCTTCTCATTCCTGTTGTAAGTTTTGATGTTATCCTGCTTTTTTTGTTCATTATGATTCATTTCCACTTAAATCATAAAAGTGACAACTGGGTCGGTCCCTATGGCTCAGAAGGGAAGGGGGGAGAGCAGGAGAGCAATAGTTATTGGGGACTCAATAGTCAGAGGGACAGATAGGAGGTTCTGTGGCGGCAAAAGAGACTCACGGATGGTATGTTGCCTCCCGGGTGCCAGGGTCCGTGACGTCTCGGACCGTGTTTTCAGAATCCTCAAAGGGGAAGGGGAACAATCACAAGTCGTGGTACACATCGGTACCAACGACATAGGTAGGAGAAGGGACGGGGATTTAAAACAGGAATTTAGGGAGCTAGGTTGCAAGCTGAGAGCCAGTACAAACCATGTTGTAATTTCTGGTTTGTTGCCGGTGCCACGTGCTAGCGAGTTGAGGAACAGGGAGAGAGTGCAGATAAACACGTGGCTGCAGGGATGGTGTAGGGGGGAGGGTTTCAGTTATGTGGATAATTGGAGCACATTCTGGGGAAGGTGGGACCTGTACAAACAGGACGGTTTGCACCTGAACCAGAGGGGCACCAATATCCTGGGAGGGAAATTTGCTACGGCTCTTCGGGGGGGTTTAAACTAATTTGTCAGGGGGATGGAAAAAAGGGCTGTAGTCCACGAGCCAGTGGTGAGTGTAGGGAGGTACTGAGGAGGGTATCAAGGTCGCAGGAATGTACCGGCAGACAGGAAGATGGCTTGAAGTGTGTCTACTTCAATGCAAGGAGCATCCGGAATAAGGTAGGAGAACTTGGAGCGTGGATTGGTACTTGGGACTACGATGTGGTGGCCATTACGGAGACATGGTTAGAACAGGGACAGGAATGGTTGTTGGAAGTTCCGGGGTATAGATGTTTCAGTAAGAGTAGGGAAGTTGGTAAGAAAGGTGGAGGAGTAGCATTGTTAATCAAGGATAGTTTAACAGCGGCAGAAAGGCAGTTCGAGGGGGATCTGCCGTCTGAGGTAATATGGGCTGAAGTTAGAAATAGGAAAGGAGCGGTCACGTTGTTAGGAGTTTTCTACAGGCCCCCAAATAGTAATAAAGATGTGGAGGAAGAAATTGCAAAGCAGATTATGAATAGGTGTGGAGGTCACAGAGTAGTTGTCATGGGTGACTTCAACTTTCCAAATATTGATTGGAACCTTTATAGGTCAAACAGTTCGGATGGGATAGTTTTTGCACAGTGTGTGCAGGAGGGTTTCCTGACACAATATGTGGATAGGCCGACAAGAGGTGGGGCCACGTTGGATTTGGTACTGGGTAATGAACCGGGCCAAGTGTTTGATTTGTATGTGGGAGAGCACTTTGGAGATAGTGACCACAATTCGGTAACTTTCACTATTGCAATGGAGAGGGATAGGGCCATACGGCAGGGCAGGGTTTATAATTGGGGGAGGGGTAATTATGATGCGATTAGGCAAGAATTAGGGAGTATAAGATGGGAACAGAAACTATCAGGGAAAGGCACAAACGAAAAGTGGAGCTTTTTCATGGAGCAATTACTGCGTGTCCTTGATAGGTATGTCCCTGTCAGACAGGGAGGAAATGGCCGAGTGAGAGAACCATGGTTCACAAAAGAGGTTGAATGTCTAGTCAAGAGGAAAAAGGAAGCGTATGTAAGGATGAGAAAACAAGGTTCAGTTGGGTCGATTGAGGGGTACAAGATAGCAAGGAATGAGCTAAAAAAAGAGCTTAGGAGAGCTAGGAGGGGGCATGAGAAGTCCTTGGCGGGTCGGATCAAGAAAAACCCCAAGGCTTTTTACTCTTATGTGAGAAATAAAAGAATGACCAGGGTGAGGGTAGGGCCGGTCAAGGACAGTAGTGGGAACTTGTGCATGGAGTCAGAAGAGATAGGAGAGGTGATGAATGAATACTTTTCGTCAGTGTTCACCGAGGAGAGGGGCCATGTTCTTGAGGATGAGAGTGTGATAAAGGTGGATAGGCTGGAGGTGGTAGATGTTCTGAGGGAAGATGTTTTAGCAATTTTGAAGAACCTGAGGGTCGATAAGTCCCCTGGGCCAGATGGGATATATCCTAGGATTCTTTGGGAGGCAAGGGAGGAGATTGCAGAGCCTCTGGCTTTGATATTTGGGTCCTCACTGTCCACGGGGATGGTGCCAGAGGACTGGAGAGTGGCGAATGTTGTTCCTCTCTTCAAGAAAGGAAATAGGAATGACCCTGGTAATTATAGGCTGGTTAGTCTTACTTCGGTGGTTGGTAAGATAATGGAAAAGGTCCTGAGGGATAGGATTTATGACCATTTGGAAAGGGGCAACTTAATCAGGGATAGTCAACACGGATTCGTGAAGGGTAAGTCTTGCCTCACAAATTTGATTGAATTCTTTGAGGAGGTAACTAAGTGTGTAGATGAAGGTAGAGCAGTTGATGTCGTATACATGGATTTTAGTAAGGCGTTTGATAAGGTTCCCCATGGTCGTCTCATGAAGAAAGTAAGGAGTTGTGGGATAGAGGGAAATTTGGCCGATTGGATAAGTAACTGGCTATCTCATAGAAGGCAGAGGGTGGTGGTGGATGGAACATTTTCGGACTGGAGACCAGTTACCAGCGGTGTGCCACAGGGGTCGGTGCTGGGTCCTCTGCTGTTTGTGATTTTTATCAATGACTTGGAGGAGGGAACTGAAGGGTGGATCAGTAAATTTGCTGATGACACCAAGATTGGTGGAGTAGTGGATGAGGTGGAGGGCAGTTGTAGGCTGCAAAGAGACATTGATAGGATGCAGAGCTGGGCCGAAAAATGGCAGATGGAATTTAACCCTGATAAGTGCGAGGTGATTCATTTTGGTAGGGCAAATTTGAATAAGGATTACAGGGTCAACGGCAGGGTTCTGAGGAACGTGGAGGAGCAGAGGGATCTGGGGGTTCATATCCACAGATCTCTGAAGGTTGCCACTCAAGTGGATAGAGCAGTAAAGAAGGTCTATGGTGTGTTGGCGTTTATTAACAGAGGGTTTGAGTTTAAGAACCGTGAGGTTATGCTGCAACTGTACAGGACCTTGGTGAGACCACATTTGGAATATTGTGTGCAGTTCTGGTCACCTCACTATAGGAAGGACGTGGAAGCATTGGAAAGAGTGCAAAGGAGATTTACCAGGATGCTGCCTGGTTTGGGGGGGAGGTCTTATGAGGAAAGATTGAGGGAGTTGGGGCTTTTCTCTTTAGAGCGGAGGAGGATGAGAGGCGACTTAATAGAGGTTTATAAGATGATGAGGGGGATAGATAGAGTGGATGTTCAGAGACTATTTCCTCGGGTAGAGGCAGCTGTTACAAGGGGCATAACTATAAGGTGCATGGGGGGAGATATAGAAGGGATGTCCGAGGTAGATTCTTTACTCAGAGAGTGGTTGGGGTGTGGAATGGACTGCCTGCTGTGATAGTGGAGTCGGACACTTTAGGAACTTTCAAGCGGTTATTGGATAAGCACATGGAGCACACCAGAGTGATAGGGAGTGTGATAGCTTGATCTTGGTCTCGGACAATGCTCGGCACAACATCGAGGGCCGAAGGGCCTGTACTGTGCTGTACTGTTCTATGTTCTATGTTCTAACTGTCTTATCACGTAGGGTCTTACCATCTCAGAATGTCTTAAAGCATTTCACACAATTCATTACTTTTGGAATGCAGTAATTATTTTCATGGACTTTGACCTCTTTAACAGGAAGACTATCTATTATTGCACTTTTTTGTAATAATGGGAATATATTTGCCACTTTCCCATCTCCTCAGGAATCTCTCCTCCATGTAACAAATCCTTTAAAAATATCAGTTACCAGCTTGCTAATTTCTAACCCCAGTTTCTTCAAAGCTGCTGCATGTATTTACTGGACAGTGCTTTGTCTACCATCAGCTCACCTCCCATTCCTTCAACTAACTTATCTGCATTCTCCTCAGTAGCCAAAGCTAACTTAGTGCTTGTGGCAGAATTGGCTGTCCACAGTGTTAATATATAAAGAGGGCAACATAGTGGTTAGCACTGTTGCCTCACAGCGCCAGGGACCCGGGTTCGAATCCAGCCTCGGGTGACTGTCTGTGTGGAGTTTGCACATTCTCCCCGTGTCTGCGTGGGTTTCCTCCGGGTGCTCCAGTTTCCTCCCACAGTCCAAAGATGTGCGGGTTAGGTTGATTTGGCTATGATAAATTGACCCTTAGTGTTAGGGGGATTAAATACGTGGGGTTACGGGGATAGGGTGGGGTATGTGTCGGTGCAGGCTCGATGGGCCGAAATGGCCTCTATCTGCACTGTGGGGATTCTGTGATTTACAGCGTCCTCCCTTCTCTGCCCACATTGGGCTCACTTTTTCTCAAACAAATCATTTCTGAAACATCTGAAACACTGAAACTCTGCTCTTCCCTCCACGTTCTTTTGCTCTTTCAGATCCTCATCTCATAGTCACCCTTCTTCCAAAACGCAACTAATTGACTCCTGAACCCATTTATAACTTCCGTTCCTTCATCGTCGCTGGGTCAAACTCCTGGAACTCCCTCCCTGACAGCACTGTGGGAGTACCTTCACCACACGGACTGCAGCGGTTCAAGAAGCAGTGCCCCCCCCCTCCCCCCACCCCATAGAATTCACAGGCACCACCACCTTCTCAAGGGTGACTAGGGATGGGCAATAAATGCCGGCCTTGCCAACGACGCCCACATCCCGAGAATGTATTTTATAAAGTTTAACTTACCCTCAGTGCTTTGTGAGTGTAAAAGCAGGAAGCTCGGAGCTCCAGTGCCATTGGCCCTCATTATAACGTATTGAAATTAGGACATTTGGGACACAGCAGCGAGATCACAGAAAGGGCCGGAAAGTGTGAGGGATCTCGAGGAACATGTGTAATAGCGGAAAACGGCTTCTGCCTGATTTGCCTGCCGTACAAATTTACATGGCCCCATTAGTCACAGGAAATATGCCAAAAAGAGACCAAAATTGTGTACAGTTCTGGTCTCCTTACCTAAGGAAGGATATACTTGCCACAGAGTGAGTGCAACGAAGGTTCACCAGACTGATTCCTGGGATGGGGAGATTGTCCTATGAGGACAGATTGAGTAGACAAGGCCTATATTCTCTCGAGTTTAGAAGAATGAGAGGTGATCTCATTGAAACATACAAAATTCTTACAGGGCTTGACAGGGTAGATGCAGGGAGGATGTTTCCCCTGGCTGGGGAGTCTAGAACCAGGGGTCACAGTCTCAGAATAAGGGGTTGGCCATTTAGGACTGAGATGAGGAGGAATTTCTTCACTCAGAGGGTTGTGAATCTTTGGAATTCTCTACCCCAGAGGGCTGTGGAGGCTCAGTCGTTGAGTATATTCAAGGCTGCGATCGATAGTTTTTTGGATATTAAGGGAATCAAGGGATATGGGGATAGTGCAGGAAAGTGGAGATGAGGTAGAAGAACAGCCATGATCTCATTGAATGGTGGAGCAGGCTCAAGGGGCCGAATGGCCGACTCCTGCTCCTATTTCTTATGTTCTTATGTTCTTAAAAACTACAAGGAAATTCACACCCAACTAGACAGGCTACTTTTCCAGCCCATTAATAGCTGCAATCTGTAAACTGACCTGGTTAATTAACGTGAAAACTGGAAACTGTTGCTAAATATCTGGTGACCTAGAACAAGGTTTGACGTGCTCAAAGGTTTCATTCTTACCCATTTCTTTAAAGCAGTTGATTAGGAAAATCAAAAATTGGGATTGATAGCCCAAAAAAGTAAAAGAAAGCCCCCCCACTTACAACTTTCAACCCAGACTTTGGATTCTGCTCCTTCCCAAACCTGGCTGGAGAAATCTCTCTGGTGTCTCCCATGTTGTAGTGGGTCACACAGGCAATTCTCATACATTCTTTACATTATGGAAATTGGTTCTTCCTCTGCAAGTTAATCCAACACTGACTACAAGGCCAGAAAATTCTCACATCACTGGTTTGTAAATGTCACCATCAGTACTTGAGCCCATCTCAGCCAGGTCATGAAGACTGTGCTCTCCATGAAGCAATCAGTCCACCCACCTGCACTGTTTCCTTTAGTGGCAAACTCATTTTTTTATTTGTTTCTGGGATGTGGGCGTTGCTGGCCAGGCCAGCATTTATTGGCCATCCCTAGTTGCCCTCGAGAAGGTGAGAGATACAGCACAGAAGGAGGCCATTCGGCCCATCGTGCCAAATTTGGAACATGTTTAACTGTTTTAAACTATCTACAAAAGTAGCAGAGCTATTGTAGTGGGGTATGGGAGCATAGTGGTTACGTTACTAGACTAGTAATCCAGTAGACCGGAGCTAATGATCTGGAGACATGAGTTCAAATCTCACCACAGCAGCTGGGGAATTTAAATTCAGTTAATTAAATAAATCTGGAATAAAAAGCTAGTATCAGGTTCAAGTAGGCAGCTCACTGCCACCTTCTGAAGGGCAATTAGGCATGTAGTGTTGCCCTTGTCTAGCAACTGTGACTCTTTGATATTTAATCCCTAGTACTTGGAACCACCACTCCACCAGACTATTATGTCGATCTAAGCTGTCCAGAATGGGCCTATTCTCAATAAAATAAATGCTGGCCTTGCCAGTGATGCCCACATCCCATGAACAAATTAAAAAAAATATTTTATATGTGATATTTCTATCTAAAATCCAATTGTAATTGAAAACTAATTTATTTTTCTTCCTTTTTTCAGCATCTAATTGTGAATATTACAACAGAGGTATGTAGTGTTGCCCTCGTCTGTCAACTGTGATATTTAATCCCAGTACCTGGAACCACCACCACTCCACCAGACTACGATGTAGATCTAAACTGTCCAGAATGGACCTTTTCTCAATATAATAAACATTACACTGAGTGCTGCAGCATTGCTCTACCACCAGAAATCACTAGCACATTTAGTGAAGACTTTTATTGTATCATATTTAAAAATTATGCCAAAGGTATTTGGGATCAGAGCTATGTTACAGCACCATTCCACATTCCAGTCTCAGCATACAATTACTTCACAGTTCAGGGACTGATTGTGATTGAAGATCTCAGGACTGGAGCTTTGACTAGTACCAAAATCCTCGGACTGGAGACTGACAGGTGCTGAGACCATTGGTGCCCCTGGCCCCAGAACTGGAGACTGATCAATCAGTTCATCAAATGCCAGGATTGGCGATTGATTGGAGAATTTGTCCAAGGCCTGGAGATCTGTAAATAGTTTAAACATAAATGCTATTAGAAGAAAATGTTCCCCCTTTTACCAAAATGTTTAGTTTAAAATTGTTGAAAATACCAGAATGGCCCTTTGTCCTGTGGCTCCCCAGGGAGACAGTACAGCACGCTGTACTGAAGGAGATTATAGAGTTTGTGGGCTCAGATTGTAAAGTATGAATTGCAAATGATGCCTGTTCTTTTTTTCTCTTTCAGTGCGTGGAAATGGCCCGCTTTTGATCCACAATAAGAATGGTCTGATCATTTCCATCGACTACACCACCAAAAGTCTCTTACTGGAAAAGTACAACACCTCAAGGGTGCTACTGATGAGCTTTATGATCACACCGGCCCTTTACAAAGCCTTTTCCAGTAAGGACCAGCACGTATAGCGGCTGAGAAATGTTGCCTTCGCCCCTAGCATACACTGCCACACAATGGGCTAAGAATTCCTTTGGTCGCTCAGTTTTCCAACATTATAGATGTGTTGATGAAGATTTCCTCTGCTTCTCGCTAATAAATTTGCAAGCTTGATTAGCCCATGAGTAGAATCAGGTGGGGTGTGACGTGAGGGTGTGACCCGAGCCTGCCCCCTTCGCGCCAGGCAGTAAAATTGAGGATAAAAACAGAAAATGCTGGAGATACTCAGCAGGTCAGGCAGCATCTGTGAAGAGAGAAACAGAGTTAACGTTTCAGGTCGATGACCCTTCGTCAGAACTGGAAAAAAGCAGGAAATGGAACAGATTGTTAAGCAAGTGTAGTGGCTGGGAAAGGGGGGAGGGGATGAAAGAACAAAAGGGAAGGCCTGTGATAGGCTGGAAGGCAGGAGAGGTTAAGAGACATTAAGAGATATTCAAAGCAAAAGGAGATGGTAATGGGACAGGTTAAGAAACGCAGGATGGCTCGAGATGAAGTGTAAATTGCGCTGGCAGAATGAAAGACAGCTGCCATGTGGGAGAGAAGAAAAGAAGTGTGGATAAAAAATATATATATGATAGGGGCAGAGGTTATGGTCTGAAATTGTTGAACTCGATGTTGAGTCCAGAAGGCTGTAAAGTGCCTAATCGAAAGATGAGGTGCTGTTCCTCGAGCTTACTCTGAGCTTCATTGGAACAATGCAAGAGGCCGAGGATGGTGAGGTCTGAGTGGGAGCAGTGAATTAAAGTGACAGGCGACCGGAAGCTCGGGGTCCCCCTTACAGACTGAACATAATTGGGGCTTGAGTTTGCCCACACCTGGTGTTAGACTAATTGGTCTGTAATTACCTGGTTTATCCTCTCCCAAATTATTACATCAGCTCCTCTCCAGTCCAATGGCACAATTTGCATATTTAAAGAGGATTTAACAGGTTTTCTTGGCTGCTTTCGGCCTCATTCACACCCTCCCCACCTCCCCGTAAATATCAGGGCCATAATATTAGTTGCTTTTGCGGTACTTAAATTCTAAGATTCAACCGCAGAACGTAGTATAAAATGGAACTGAATATAAATGAATTATTTTCATACAAAATGGATTCCTTTACTAACTTGATCTCTATCAGTGGAGTAGTCTGCACCCTTGGTGTCAACCATTGTTTTTTCAACCAGACTCCTCACTGCAGCCTGCTCTGCTTTACCAGTTTCTCATGCATAAGAACATAAGACGTAGGAGCAGGAGTAGGTCATTCGGCCACTCGAGCCTGCTCCTCCATTCAATAAGATCATGGCTGATCTGATCTTGGCCTCAACTCCACTTCCCTGCCCTCTCCCCATAACCCTCGACTCCCCTGTAGCTCAAAAATCTGTCTATCTCCGCCTTGAATATATTCAATGACCCAGCCTCCACAGCTCTCTGGGGTAGAGAATTCCACAGATTCACGACCCTCTGAGAGAAGAAATTCCTCCTCATTTCCGATTTAAAAGAGTGCCCCCTTATTCTAGATTCCCCCACGAGGGGAAACATGCTCTCTGCATCTACCCTGACAAGCCCCTTTAGAATCTTATATGTTTCAATAAGATCCCCTCTCATTCTTCTAAACTCCAATGAGTATAGGCCCAACCTGCTCAACCTTTCTTCATAAGATAACCCCTTCATCTCCGGAATCAACCTCGTGAACCTTCTCTGAACTGCCTCCAAAGCAAGTATATCCTTCCTTAAATAAGGAGACCAAAACTGTACGCAGTACTCCAGGTGTGGTCT
The DNA here is from genome assembly GCA_030390025.1 of Squalus acanthias. Taxonomy (NCBI): domain Eukaryota; kingdom Metazoa; phylum Chordata; class Chondrichthyes; order Squaliformes; family Squalidae; genus Squalus; species Squalus acanthias. The sequence continues at coordinate 1,368,363 of JASTWF010000047.1, forward strand.
CACCAATGCCCTGTACAGTTATAACAGGACTTCCCTACTTTTATACTCCATTCCCTTTGCAATAAAGGCCAACACTCCATTTGCCTTCCTAATTAATTGCTGTACCTGCATGCTAACTTTTTGTGATTCATGTACAAGGACCCCCAGATCCCTCTGTACCTCAGCATTTTGTAATCTCTCCCCATTTAATTAATAATTAGCTTTTTTATTTTTCCTACCAAAGTGGATAACCTCGCATTTTCCCACATTAAACTCCATCTGCCAGATGTTTGCCCACTCACTTAGCCTATCTATATCTCTTTGGAGATTCTTTGCATCCTCCACACAATTTGCTTTCCCACCTATCTTTGTATCATCAGCAAATTTGGCTACATTACACTCAGTCCCTTCATTCAAGTCATTAATATAGATTGTAAATAGTTGAGGCCCCAGCACTGATCCCTGCGGCACCCCACTAGTTACAGTTTGCCAACCGGAAAATGACCCATTTATCCTGACTCTCTGTTGTCTGTTAGTTAGCCAATCCTCTATCCATGCTAATATATTACCCCCAACCCCGTGAGCTCTTATCTTGTGTAGTAACCTTTTATGTGGCACCTTATCGAATGCTTTCTGGAAATCCAAATACACGACATCTACTGGTTCCCCTTTATCCACCCTGCTCGTTACATCCTCAAAGAACTCCAGCAAATTTGTCAAACATGATTTCCCTTTCATAAAACCATGCTAACTCTGTTTGACTATATTATGATTTTCTAAATGTCCTGCTACTACTTCCTTAATGATGGCCTCCAGCATTTTCCCAATTACAGATGTTAGGCTAACTGGTTGATAGTTGCCTGCTTTCTGTCTCCCTCCTTTGTTAAATAGGGGCGTTACATGTGCGGTTTTCCAGTCCGCTGGGACCTCTCCAGAATCCAGGGAATTTTGGTAGATTACAACCAATGCATCCACTATCTCTGCAGCCACTTCTTTTAAGACTCTAGGATGCAGGCCACCTGGTCCAGGGGACTTGTCCACCTTTAGTCCCATTAGTTTGCCTAGTATTTTCTCTCTCGTGATAGTGATTGTTTTAAGTTCCCACGCCCCCACCCCATTAGCCCCTTGATTATCCATTATTGGGATGCTTTTAGTGTCTTCTACTGTGAAGAACGATACAAAATATTTGTTCAAAGTCTCCGCCATTTCCCTGTTTCCCATTATTAATTCCCCAGATTCATCCTCTAGGGGACCAACGTTTACTTTAGCTACTCTTTTCCTCTTTATATACCTGTCGAAGCTCTTACTGTCTGTTTTTATATTTCTTGCTAGCTTACTCTCATAAGCTATCTTCTCTCCATCATTTTTTTAGTCGTCCTTTGTTGGTTTTTAAAAATTTCCCAATCCTCTGGCCTTTCACTATTCTTCACAACGTGTCATCGCACCAACGCTCTTCTCGATCTTCCTGGCTGCAATGCTCCATCTCACCCTCAGTAAGCTCCCCGCTGGAGTGGAGCTAATCTACACGACAAACGGGAAACTGTTCAACCTCCGTCACCTCCAGTCCAGATCCAAGGTCGTCCCATCCTCTGTCATCGAATTACAATATGCAGACGATGCTTGCGTCTGCGCGCACTCTGAGGCCGAATTCCAAACCATCGTCAACACCTTCCCCGAGCATGGGCCTTACATGAAACATCCGTAAGACAAAGGTCGTCTACTAACCTGCCCCCACCACAAAGTACTGCTCCCCAATTATCAAAATCCACGACAAGGCCTTGGACAACATGGACCACTTTCCATACCTCGGGAGCCTACTGTCAACAAGGGCAGACGTCGATGACGAAGTCCAACACTGCCTTCAGTGTGCCAGTGCAGCCTTCAGTTGCCTGAGGAAGAGAGTGTTTGAAGACCAGGACCTCAAACCCAGCACCAAGATCATGGTCTACAGAGCAGTAGTGATACCCGCCCTCCTGTATGCTTCAGAGACATGGACCATGTACAGCAGGCACCTCAATGCACTGGAGAGGTACCACCAATGCTGCCTCCGCAAGATCCTGCAAATTCATTGGCAGGATAGGCGCACCAACGTCAGTGTTCTCGCTCAGGCCAACATCCCCAGCATCGAAGCTTTGACCACGCTCAATCAGCTCTGATGGACGGGCCACATCGTCCGCATGCCCAATACGAGACTCCCAAAACAAGCGCTCTACTCGGAGCTCTGACACGGCAAGAGAGCCCCAGGTGGGCAGAGGAAATGCTTCAAGGACACCCTCAAAGCCTCCTTGAAGAAGTGCAACATTCCCACCGACACCTGGGAATCCCTGGCCCAAGACCGCACAAAGTGGAGGAGAAGCATCCGAGAAGGCGCCGAACACCTTGAGTCTCTTCGCCGGGAGCAAGCGGAAGCCAAGCGCAAGGAGCGCACGTCAACCCAAGCACCCCATCCACCTGCCCCTTCAACCACCGTCTGCCCCACCTGTGACAGAGACTGTAGGTCCCGCATTGGACTCATCAGTCACTTGCGAACTCATTTTTAGTGTGGAAGCAAGTCATCCTCGGTTCCGAGGGACTGCCTAAGAAGGAAGAAATGAGAAGTCGCACAACACCAGGTTATAGTCCAACAGATTTATTTAATTTTACAAGCTTTCGAAGCAGTTCGCTCCTTCGTCAGGTAAGCTAGCAATGAGAGAATCTCCCAGAATTCACAATTTAAACCCAGACAAAATCTATTCACATTATTCCCTACAACAAAGAGCACAGCCAAGACAATGAGATGTGTCCCAGGGGGTCCAACGTGTCAAACCACCTGCTGGCTGCATAGCCTGTCAATTTGTGTTCTTGTGTTAGTCTTTTTAAAAAAAAAAACACCTGGGAAGACCGGCCATGATGTCAAGTCACATTCTGTATCGTGACATGAACCCGATATCGCGATTGAGGCCATCCTCATGAGTGCGGAACTTGGCTATCAGTTTCTGCTCTATGATTTTGCGCTGTCGTGTATCTCGAAGGCCGCCTTGAAGAACGCTTACCCGCAGATCCGAGGCTGAATGCCCCTGGCTGCTGAAGTGTTCTCCACATCATAAGAAGGAAGAAGAGTATGCTTTTGTTTTCAATTTGATAGCATCCTTTACTTCCTTAGTTAGCCACGGATGGTTCATCCTTCTCTTAGAGTCTTTCTTTCTCACTGGAATATATCTTTGCTGAGAGTTATGAAATATCTCCTTAAATGTTTGCCATTGCTTTTCTACAGTCTTACCCTGTAATATATTTTCCCAGTCCACTTTAACCAAGTCTGCCTTCATACCTTTGTAATTACCTTTGTTTAAGTTCAGGACACTAGTTTGAGACCTAGCTTTCTCACCCTCAAACTGAATTTGGAATTCTATGTCCCATTTTTCATTCATTCTTGGCAAGGCCCGTGCTTAGTCACCCTTGACCTCTCTGTCTAGTTACCAATCCCCGGTCAGCTATTTCCACAGTCTCGGGGGGAGAAACTTAACTCGTGCCGGCTCCCGCCACAGGTTGGGCAGCGGGATGTGAGCGCGTGCCCAAAGACGTTGGCCTGACGCTCATTCGTAATTGGACCTCAGGCATCATCTTTCTGAAATCAACGAATTGCAGACGCCAAACGGGAGTCCCAACGCAGCTGGGACCTTCGACATTTCAGCCAGCTCGAACACCGAGCCGGCCCGCACGTAGGTGCTGATGGGGGAGGCAATGTGGGGAGGGGGGGTTTACCCAGGCTGCCAAAGGCACTCCTGCTCCTCGTGTCTTCACAGAAATGAAACTATTAAAACGTTTGCTTATCTTTTAGTGAGAAGCCGCATAACACCAGGTTATAGTCCAACAGTTTTATTTGAAATCACAAGCTTTCGGAGCGCTGCTCCTTCGTCAGGTGAAGTAAAGGAATACGAATCGACAAAGCATATATAGATAGAGAACAATGCATGTGAAGCGTACAATGGCAGACGACTACATTTAATCCTCCTGACTGCCTTTCGTCACACCTCGGCAGCGAAAAATTTTTTTAGTGTGAAGCCTAAAGCAGTCCCTTTAAGGACGACCGATTGCGCCCTTAATGACCCAAACCAACCGGGCGGCGCTAACGCCTGTTTCAGGCGGACGCCCTGCACACTGCGGATTTGGGAGTCGGGGCACGTCCAGGGAAGAGCAGGCGCAAGAGTTCGTGACCTGAAATTTGTCCCTCTAATCATAATTTTCATGCAAAAATTAGGAAACGAGGTTGAATTTCTCTCCTTCTTTGATTTCTACATTTTTTTATTTCTTTGACTTCTCTCATTTTTTTGGCTTCTGCGCATATCACTTCTGCCATTTAACCATCTCCTGTTCTTCACCTAAGGATTGTACAGGTCATTCTATTTCTGTTCCTGTATGTGTGTTTATTGCATTTGCTTTTCTTTCCCTCTTTCCCTTGTTCTGTTCCTCTTTAAATGCTATTTAAATGTAATATCTTTCCGTTCTGAGGAAAGGTTCAACCCAAAATGTCGACTGACTTGTGTTCTCCTGACAGATGCTGCCTGACCTGTTGAGTCTCCAATGTTTTCTGTTATTCTCTCTTCTTTCTATGAATTGTCCCTTATCCTCCCTTAGTTCATCCCACTCCAGGGACTTGAACACAAAAATCTTCGGCTGACTCTCCAGTGCAGTACTGAGGGAGTGCTGCACTGTCAGAGGTGCTGTCTTTCAGATGAGACGTTAAATCGAGGTCCCGTCTGCTCTCAGGTGGACGTAAAAGACCCCATGGCACTATTTCGAAGAAGAGCAGGGGAGTTATCCCCAGTGTCCTGGCCAATATTTATCCCTCAACCAACATCATAAAATCAGATTATCTGGTCATTATCACATTGCTGTTTGTGGGAGCTTGCTGTGCACAAATTGGCTGCTGCGTTTCCCACATTACAACAGTGACTACACTCCAAAACGTACTTCATTGGCTGTTAAGCGCTTTGGGACGTCCGGTGGTCGTGAAAGGCGCTATAGAAATGCAAGTCTTTCTTTTTCTTTATCTACTTTTTCCCTTCATTTGTAAATACCAATGCAAAATATTTGAGCTAATATCTCTGCTACACCTTCATCCTTCACAATTAGATTTCCTCCTTTATCTCTGAGTGGTCCTATCCTTTCTATCACTATTCGTTTACTTCTTTCAGTGTGACGAATCAGAGGCAGTGGAGCGGACTGCACTCGCCTGGTTCCATTCTGATCTATCTAATCGTAGCCAGAGAATCACCTGCAATGGCTTCTCTTCCCGCTCCCGCATCGTTACCTCTGGTGTCCCCCAAGGATCTATCCTTGGCCCCCTTCCTATTTCTCATCTACACTCTGCCCCTTGGCGACATCACCCGAAAACAGTGTCAGTTTCCACATGTATGCTGACGACACCCAGCTCTACCTCACTACCATCACCTCTCAACCCCCTCCACTGTCTCTATTTTTTGAGACTGCTTGTCTGCCATCCAGTCCTGGATGAGCTGAAATTTCCTCCAATTAAACATTGGGAAGACTGAAGCCATTGTCTTCGCTCCCTGCCACAAACTCCATTCCCTCGCCATCGATTCCATTTTATTTGACCCTGAGCTGAGCCTCCGACACCATATCCTCTGTGTCCCAGCTCCATAATATCACCAGTCTCCGGCCCTGCCCACTCAGCTACTTTGGCTCCTGGTCTACAAACGCCTCGATTTTAAAATTCTCATCCACAGTTCAAATCCCTCCATGGCCTCACCCCTGCCTATCCCTGTAACCTACAAACCTTTGATCTACAACCCAACACTGCGCTCCTCCAACTCTGGCCTCTTGAGCACCCCCCATTCCTTCACCCCACCATTGGCAGCCGTGCCTTCAGCCATCTGGGCCTTAACCTCTGGAATTCCCTCCCTAAACCTCTCCGCCTCTTCATCTCTCTCTCCTCCTTTAAGACGCTCCTTAAGACTTACCTCTTTGGCCAAGCTTTCGGTCACCTGTCCTAATATCTCTTTATGTGGCTCGGTGTCAAATTTTGTCTGATAATCGCTCCTGTGACGTTTTATTACATTAAAGGCGCTATATAAATGCCAGTTGTTGTTGTTATCCAACTCAAGACAAAACAACTCAAAAAGGGACCTCATCACGGTATATAAACTAGTAATAAGAACAGAAAATGCTGGAAAAACTCAGCAGGTCAGGCAGCGTCTGTAGAGAGAGAAACAGAGTTAACGTTTCAGGTCGGCCTGTTAACTCTGTTCCTCTCTCCACAGATGCTGCCTGACCTGCTGAGAATTTCCAGCATTTTCTGGGGGGTTTTTCAGATTTCCAGCATCTGCAGTATTTTGCCTTGGTATATAAACTAGTAAGCAGGGTGGATGGATAAATAATGGAGGCTACCTCAAACTAAACCATAAGAGTGGAGCAAAAGGTCTTGGATTCAAACGAGCAAAAGACAAATTCAGGACTGATGTCAGTGAGTTTATGATCAGTGCATTGAATGGGCTTCTGAACAGGAAAGTGAAGGCAAGAACTGCAGAACTATTTAAGAGGCGAGTGTTGTAATGGGACATTGTCGGGTCTTCCTGGATGGCTCAGCTAGGATGAGCTCATCTGTATCTATCTTGTAATCTTGTGCCTTGAGACTCTCTTACGGTGAACTTAGTTTCAAAGTTAGAAGGGTTAAAAAAGCTTAGCCTAGGTAGATAAAAAAAAGTTATAAATATAGGACAGGGAGAAATTAGGAAAGAGGAGTCAATGGGGAAAAGGATAGCAAAGCAAATAAAGTTAAAACAATTAACAGTTTATTTTAGGTGTTATTTTGAAATGAAGGTAAAATATTATTCCTCACTTTTGAACAGCTTTGTCACTGTAATGTTCGTGCTTGTCTCAGCATCAGTTGATGAGATAACAGTGTAGATTTGTTCCATGGAGACAGGATCTGCCAGCAGTCTAAGGCTTTGAATGTGCGTCCCTCGGATCCTAGCTGGTGAAAGGCCTGATGCTTGGCAGGGCCTTTCCCCTGTTATCCACCTCCCAGTCCAATCCATTGTTGCATGTTTTATATTTTATAGGCTAGACTATCTTTCAGCCCTGTCCTGTCTTACTGACTTTTCCTCATTTTTTTTTAGGTTCATCTGAATATATTTCACTGGAATCTGTGAAACATCCAAACTACTTTGTCCGTTACTATAACAACGGGACACTTTCTTTGGAGAAGTGGCAGATGGCTGATTTGTTCCGAAAGCAAGCCACATTTGTAGTCCGGAAGAATCGATGGTTTGCCAAATATAATGCATTTGAATCATACGCAACTCTAGCACAATACCTCACTGCCAATCCTAATGGAACCTTATCAATGGAAGACTATGATGCTGGAAAGGAGACGGCCATGAGCTTCATGACCACAGGTAAATTCTTTTTCTTATTTGTTCTCGGGATGTAGGCGACACTGGAAAAGCTGTAGTTATCGGAGAATGCACAGAAGGCACCATAGCTCAGGAATAAGAGTGCTTCAGTGAATCTTGGTAATGAATTCTCCAGGGACAGCCAACCTGATTGCTTGGGATTGGTGGAGCAGGGAATTGCGAGAATGTCTGCCATGGGGAGAGTGGCCGCCTCTGTGGAGCTTCAGCACGGCTCTCAAGTGAGTCCACACAGGCCATGACCACGGCCGTGCAGACTTCGGATGTCGACTTGTCTGCCGCCTTAAACAGAATGACAGAGACCTTTCCCGTGGCCTTACGACACGCCACTGATCTCCACCAAGCTGGGCTGTAGCAGAGTGGCAGGAGTGATGTGGCGCTGACCCAGGAGAGGGATGTTGGTGAAAGGGGACATGGAAGTAGGGACTCCACTCAAGGTGCTCCCACTTCTCACCCGTTGCCCCCCCCCCCCCGCCTTCAGCCGATACCCGACACACTGCCTCGTCACCCAGTGGCCGAGTCTGCCCCTGCACAGGTGCAGGTGGAGCAGTCCGTGGCAGGGCCCTCAGGGGCTCCAAAACCCAGAGGTCGTTGGCCAAAAGTATCTCAGCAGTCAGGGCAGGGATCTGAGCAGCCAGCCTCTGCTGCTACTGAAGCCACACAGGACACAGCACATAGAAGCGATAGGAAGCGCGTTAAAGTAATTGTAAGTGATCGAGGGTAGGCAAATGGGTGTTTGACAAACTGTTATATTGTTAACTTTCCTTTTCTATAACGCCACATGAAATTTATTGATTAGCTCCACTTCTATGTCTTGCCCTTTATTGTGTCCAGAGTGCCAAGTCGCCCTTTTACTTGCTTCATGATGAATGTCAATACATGATGAGACCCATTGTGGATGTGCAATGGGTGGATGCCTGGTTGAAGGACTGTTTTGTTGAAAGGGAGGAAGGGGTGGTGCTGGTGCCGGAGGATTTCATTTGTTATGTTTTCCTGTGTGAGTCAACATGAGCTGAACCTTCGCTCCTTTAGGGCAGCCCTGGCATCCTGGGCAGCAATGTAAGTGGCTGGTCTGGCGATAGGTACCCCATCTTCATCATCCTCCTCTATGTTCTGCTCATCCGACGATGAGGGATGAGCCCATTTGTCCTTCTCCACCTGCGGGCCTCCCTGACGCACAATCTTGTGCGGGACGCAGAACACCACTATTATTCTGGAGACCCTCGCTGGCGAGCACTGAAGGGCGCCTCCAGACCTATCTGGGCACCTGAAGCGCATCTTCAACATGCTGATGGCTTGCTCTGTGACACACACGGTGGTCATGTGGCTCTTGTTGTACCGCTCCTGCGCCTCATTGGTGAGGTCCCTCACACATGTCATGAGCCAAGTTTGAAGTGGGTATCCCTTGTCTCCTATGAGCCAGCCCTTAAGTCTGCTTCCTGGAATGAAGAGGTCTGGGATGTTGGACTACCGCAGTATGAATGCATCATGACAGCTCCCAGGGAATCTGGCACAAACCTGCGTGAACGTCTTCTTGTGGTTGCACACCAGCTGCGCATTGATGGACGAATATCCCTTGCGGTTTATAAAAGCTCCTGGTTGCTGTGATGGTGCCCGGATTGCCACGTGTGTGCAATCAATGGCACCCAGTACCTGAGGGAAGCCAGATAGGGAGGCGAATCCGACTGCCCACTCACTCTGGCTATTGTTATCACAGGGGAAGTTTACATAATTCCCAGCCCTGGCAAACAATCCATCTGACACCTGCCTTATGCATTTATGTGAGACCCTCGATATATCTCTGGTAGTGCCCTGGAAGAAACCAGAGGCAAAAAAAATTGAGGCCCATGGTGACTTTCACAGTCACTGGTAATGATGCTGAGATGCTGAGAGGTTGTTTCCCCCTGGCTGGAAAGTCTCGAACTAGGGGGCATAGTCTCAGGATAAGGGGTCGGTCATTTAAGACTGAGATGAGGAGGAATTTCTTCACCCAGAGTGTTGTGAATCTTTGGAATTCTCTACCACAAAGGGCTGTGGATGCTGAGTCGTTGAGTACATTCAAGGCTGAGATCGATAGATTTTTGGACGCTCGGGGAATCAAGGGATATGGGGATAGGGCAGGAAAGTGGAGTTGAGGTCGAAGATCAGCCATGATCTTATTGAGTGGCAGGGCAGGCTCGAGGGGCCGAGTGGCGGAGCAGGCTCGAGGGGCCGAATGGCCTACTCCTGCTCCTAATTCTTATGTTCTTATGCGTGGCCGCCAGGGCCAGCAAGTAGCAGGTCTTCTTCTAGGTGGCTGCAGATGGCTGCCACCACCTGACATAACAACCTCAGTCTATGGAAGAACTGCTCTTCCGAGAGGTCAAGAAATCGGAGCCTCTATCAGTAAGCCCTGTTATGTGGGTAGTGTCTCCTGTGATAGAAAAAACATAGAAAAATAGGAGCAGGAGTCGGCCATTCGGCCCTTCGAGCCTGCTCCACCATTCAATATGATCATGGCTGATCCTCTATCTCAATACCATATTCCCGCTCTCTCCCCATACCTCTTGATGCCTTTTGTGTCTAGAAATCTATCTATCTCCTTCTTAAATATATTCAGTGACTTGGCCTCCACAGCCTTCTGTGTTAGAGAATTCCACAGGTTCACCACCCTCTGAGTGAAGAAATTTCTCCTCATCTCAGTCCTAAATGTCCTACCCCGTATCCTGAGACTGTGACCCCTCGTTCTAGACTCCCCCAGCCAGGGGAAACATCCTCCCTGCATCCAGTCTGTCTAGCCCTGTCAGAATTTTTTACGTTTCCATGAGATCCCCTCTCATTCTTCTAAACTCTAGTGAATACAGGCCTAGTCGACCCAATCTCTCCTCATACGACGGTCCTGCCATCCCAGGAATCAGTCTGGTGAACCTTCGCTGCACTCTCTCTATGGCAAGTATATCCTTTCTTAGGTAAGGAGACCAAAACTGCACACAGTACTCCAGGTGTGGGCCCTCTCCTGTTCACCACTCTCCTGTGCACTTCTCTTCACTGTACCACTCTCCTGTGCACGTGCTGATCCCACCACAGCACATCATCGCTCTCGTGGACGGTGATGGTCTTCCTCTTCTCATGTAGTGTCAAATACATCTAACATACTTCCCATCCTGACCTTGCCACAGTTTAGAAAGATCTGTAGCAACACAAGGACTCTCTGTCAAACGTTTGCCAGAGGGAACTGAGACACCAGCTGTAATAAGTGAGGTTTTATTGAGATGGGACAATCACGTTTAAATAGCCGCCTGAACTGCGGCTCAATCTCGCCTCCGTTTCACGGGTCAGTTTCCCGAGCCTCAGGAATCCCATACTGGAGACATTGGCCTACAGATTGGCAGACTTACCGCTGGCTGTTAAGGCCCATTTCAGGAAAGAAAATAGCGGCCGCCTCACTGCTGCCTGGCGTTAGCAGCGCTGGCCCTGGAAATGTAAATCAGCAGAGTGTGACGTCACGCCTGCAAACTTCGGCCTTTTTGCTAACTTTCCCACCGGGTCCTAACCGCGCTCTGAAAAGCGAGCGTGAAGCAAACCTACAGAGATTGTGTCAGCGCTTCCTAAAGGGACACACACATCTTTCAGGTAAGTTTGGATTTAAGCTTTTGGACTTAAAAAAAATATTTTATTGAAGTAGTGGCTTGGTGCAATAGATGTTAAAAGTTTTTAACGTGTGCAGGGAGTGCTGCTGGACGCTTGCAAGGCTCTGAGAAGACAGAAAATGCTACAAATGCTCAGCAGGTCAGCCAACATCCATGGAGAGAGAAACAGAGTTCACATCTCAGGTCAAGGTGCTGCCTGACCTGCTGAGTATTTCCAGCATTTTATGCTGTCATTTCAGATTCACAGCATCCGCTCGCAGAGGGAAGAGGAAGACACAGAAGAGGAGGAAGCAGCAGGAAGGATGAAACCCAGGCAGCCCCTTTCTGGCCGAGATGTCAAGGATGGAATCATCCGCCTGCGGTTCCAGTGACCACAACCCCAATTCTCCTTCCAACATTAGTCCCACAGCTGACCTTCCCTCTGTTACTGACCATCACAGCATCCTCTTGGCCATGAAGCTGAAATAAAAGCCACCACAAAGCAAACTTTCCAATCCAACTTTATACATCTATCCAACCAATATGACATCAAGAAATCAACTCATCACCCTTATGCATTCCCTTAGCGACTGTCTTGTGTGTGCCTTTGCCTGTCCTACTGATGTCACGCAGTGCTACCCCAGTGGCTGCAGCATGGCTGGTGGAAGGCTGCTGACTCTCAGTGGGGTCACTGCAGATGGGCTGGCTGGTTGACCTTGAGGAGCTGGTGGCTGGGAGTGTCGAATCGAGTGACGGTGTTTCCTCTTCTTGTTCTTCTTCCCTCTCCTCTCCTCTCCCTCTGCTTGGCCACCCACTGGCTGGGCAGGCTGCATTTCTTGGGTGTCTGAAATGAGGAAGGCACAAGGGTAGGGTTGTGGTGAGGGGAGGGTGGGAAAGCAAGAGGTGCATGTTTACACCATGTGCAGCTTATAAATCAGAAGATATTGTGGGATGAGGGGGAAGTGGGATGTGCGAAGGAGGAAAACGTATGAGGATACCAGTATCCTGTATTCCTTCCCTTTCAGCCCCACCGCTGGCCAAGGGCTCAGCCATGCCCCTGCCAAGAATGGCCAGCACTATCTCCTCCAAGGGGGTGAGGTGAAGCTAGGAATGGGAGGTGTGCCTCATGTTTGGTACAGATTGTTGCTTGGTGAGTGATTGGGGCGGGCAGTGTTGGCATTGAGCAGTGTGTGAGGCTAGTGGTGCAGTTGTTAGGAGACGGCTTTTGAAGATGCTTGACCAGTGGTCTGAGGTCATGAAGCTTCTTTGGGCACTGGAGCCAAGTAGTGGGGGCGACACTGCTGGCAGTGACGGCCTTGGTAATATACTCCCATATCGTTATTCCTGGAGGGCCTCCTGGCCCCTGTAGGTAGAGGAACTCTCTTACAGTGTTGATCCCCTTCACAATGCTGGAGTGCTGCATGCGAGACCCTGGGAACCCCTTCCCTGGCTTGCCGAGCCATTTGTTTTAGTGCTGAACCACTTTTCCCATTTGTTTAGATGCGGAAGGCAATTCAGCTTTAAGAGCTGAAGACTGCCATTTGGGAATTCTTTTTAATGTTAATTTTTTTTCAGAAGGCAGTTGAGCTGCCCGCTCCCCAAGGCAGTTGGGGAGCGGGCAGGGAAGTGGCTTTGAGCCCAAGATCAGCCATGATCTTATTGAATGGCGGAGCAGGCTCGAGGGGCCAAGTGGCCTATTCCTGCTCCTATTTCTTATGTTCTTATGTTCTTATGAACTCTAAGGGCTAAAAACTGCTTATTCTGCAAATGATTTTTATTTTTTTCATTTTAGGAGGCAGTTCCCCTTTAAGGGACCAGCACTGCTTTCTAAAATGACAGCCTTGCTTTAAGACAATGCTGTTCTTGCTCCAGGGACGTTACGGCCGCGCTACATTGGGTCTCCTGCTGAGAGCAGCACTGGAAAAAAAGGATTGCACGGCAGGTTTAGTGCTGCGCTAATTTAAAAGAGCAGACAGCACCACAATAGCTGTGCTGCCTGCGCTATGATTTCGGGCACCCGTTAACTTTGGCCCACGGTGGCACCAGCAGGTTTCCAGCCCACTGCAATTTCTCGGCCATTAAATTTAAAGGTAAATCAAATTCAATTCAAAAAGACCTCCTCAATGGCTCATAAGGATGTGAGACCACACCTGGTATATTGTGTACAGTTTTGGTCTCCTTACCTAAGGAAGGATATACTTGCCATAGAGGGAGTGCAATGAGGGTTCACCAGACTGATTCCTGGGATGGGTGGATTGTCCTATGAGGAGAGATTGAGTAGACTGGGCCTGTATTCACTAGAGTTTAGAAGAATGAGAGGTGATCTCATTGAAACATACACAATTCTTACAGGGCTTGACAGGGTAGATGCAGGGAGGATGTTTCCCCTGGCTGGCGAGTCTAGAACCAGGGGTCACAGTCTGAGAATAAGGGGTCGGCCATTTAGGACTGAGATGAGGAGAAATTTCTTCACTCAGAGGGTGGTGAATGTTTGGAATTCTCTACCCCAGAGGGCTGTGGAGGCTCAGTCGTTGAGTATATTCAAGACAGAGATCGATAGATTTTTTGGATATTAAGGGAATCAAGGGATATGGGGATAGTGCAGGAAAGTGGAGTTGAGGTAGAAGATCAGCCATGATCTAATGGAATGGTGGAGCAGGCTCGAGGGGCCGAATGGCCGACTCCTGCTCCTATTTCTTATGATCTTAAGTTCTTAATTGCAGTGAAAAGTACCTGCCCGGCTGCAGTTACTCGCACCCATCCAAACGCACCTCCGTTAAAGCCAGGAGTGGCTGTGTTGGAGCCAGGTTGAGGTCGCAGTCTAAAATTAACATATTTTAACTACCCACCTGCCCCAACCCACCCGCTCTTGGGGGTTAAAGTTCCCCCCTCCCCCCATCTGCCTGATCCCAGAGAAGGCGCGGGGCACGGGAAAGCCGACATTCCGCGTACCCGCCACAGGACCCACTGCTCTTATGTTGATGACTCTCTCAGGGCAGGTGAAGGATCTGCTCCCATAGGCTATCCAGAAAACCGAAAGGGGAATTTTACCCCACCCTGCCTGGTGGGAATGGGGCGGGCACACAGTTAAGTAGCTGTGCAAAGACTTATTGCCAAGTTCCCGCCCACAGCCATCTTAACTGGGCTCTTTTCTTAGGCAGCCCATGACATTAGGAACCGGATGGCATTTTAATGGCCTAATGGGCAGGGAAGAAGAGGAGGCCCTCTAAGGTAAGTCAATAAACTGTCCTTAAGGGGGCTAGCAGCATCATGATTGCTCCGTGGGCACCACAGGGGAAGTCTGAGCCTTTGCCTCAGCTCACCTGCTGCCCCAGGATCACCGCAGTCCCACAAAGTTACCCTAGTGCCAGCAGCTGGCCGGCAGGCTGTCTCTTTCTACCCATTGTGGGCGGGTAGCTGGCCGGCAGGCTGTCTCTTTCTACCCATTGTGGGCAGGTAGCTGGCCGGCAGGCTGTCTCTTTCTACCCATTGTGGGCGGGTAGCTGGCCGGCAGGCTGTCTCTTTCTACCCATTGTGGGCGGGTAGCTGGCCGGCAGGCTGTCTCTTTCTACCCATTGTGGGCAGGTAGCTGGCCGGCAGGCTGTCTCTACCCATTGTGGGCAGGTAGCTGGCCGGCAGGCTGTCTCTTTCTACCCATTGTAGGGGGGTAGCTGGCTGGCAGGCTGTCTCTTTCTACCCATTGTGGGCAGGTAGCTGGCCGGCAGGCTGTCTCTTTCTACCCATTGTGGGCGGGTAGCTGGCCGGCAGGCTGTCTCTTTCTACCCATTGTGGGCGGGTAGCTGGCCGGCAGGCTGTCTCTTTCTACCCATTGTGGGCGGGTAGCTGGCCGGCAGGCTGTCTCTTTCTACCCATTGTGGGCGGGTAGCTGGCCGGCAGGCTGTCTCTTTCTACCCATTGTGGGCGGGTAGCTGGCCGGCAGGCTGTCTCTTTCTACCCATTGTAGGGGGGTAGCTGGCCGGCAGGCTGTCTCTTTCTACCCATTGTGGGCGGGTAGCTGGCCGGCAGGCTGTCTCTTTCTACCCATTGTAGGGGGGTAGCTGGCCGGCAGGCTGTCTCTTTCTACCCATTGTAGGGGGGTAGCTGGCCGGCAGGCTGTCTCTTTCTACCCATTGTGGGCGGGTAGCTGGCCGGCAGGCTGTCTCTTTCTACCCATTGTGGGCGGGTAGCTGGCCGGCAGGCTGTCTCTTTCTACCCATTGTAGGGGGGTAGCTGGCCGGCAGGCTGTCTCTTTCTACCCATTGTAGGGGGGTAGCTGGCCGGCAGGCTGTCTCTTTCTACCCATTGTAGGGGGGTAGCTGGCCGGCAGGCTGTCTCTTTCTACCCATTGTGGGCGGGTAGCTGGCCGGCAGGCTGTCTCTTTCTACCCATTGTGGGCGGGTAGCTGGCCGGCAGGCTGTCTCTTTCTACCCATTGTAGGGGGGTAGCTGGCCGGCAGGCTGTCTCTTTCTACCCATTGTGGGCGGGTAGCTGGCCGGCAGGCTGTCTCTTTCTACCCATTGTAGGGGGGTAGCTGGCCGGCAGGCTGTCTCTTTCTACCCATTGTGGGCGGGTAGCTGGCCGGCAGGCTGTCTATTTCTACCCATTGTGGGCGGGTAGCTGGCCGGCAGGCTGCCAATGAGGCCCAGGCCTCAAACTGATGACGCTAAAATGCTCGAACTTCTGCCACAGTGAATTCAGTTAGTTAGATCTTCTCATAAAACTTTCTGTATCAGCATAACACGACCCTCAAACCCTGTAAATAAAATGGAGCCTTTCATCTGATTGCGCACCAGAATTCAGAAGAACTCATGTATTGTTCCAAACTCCTGATTTTAACCCCTTAAATGTCAAAAACAACGCTGCTGTTGACTCCTTTAATGTGGGGAGACGCGGCCAAATTTAACAATACACAAAAGAAAAACAGTTGACAGAGCCAGCATCCGCAGTATTTTGCTATCGCATTAGTGTTTGGTTCACTGCCACCTCTCTTCTAGGAATGCCTACCTTGAAGAAGTTCTGCTCTTCTCTTCGACGGGATTTCCGTTTGGCTCTTCCCTTTTGTTCTTTTATTCCTCCCCCCAGCCTCCCCCTTGCATTTTTATCTGTTTATTTCTTGCTCTTTCAGTTCCGACGAAGGGTTTCGACCTGAAACGTTAACTCTCTTTCTCTCTCCACGGATGCTGCCTGGCCTGCTGAGTTTTTCCAGCGTTTTCTGTTGTTATTTCGGATTTCCAGCATCCGCAGTATTTTGCTATCGCATCGTGACAGAGAACAATGTTGGATTTCCCAGAATATGACCACCCTGCAAATATACTAATCAGTAGACCAGAACAAAATATTTTTCACATCAAGGGAACAACGTTGTTTGTTAAATCAGGGACATAAACCATTTTGATCATTTAACTAAACAGAACCGGCAATTTGGACCATTATGCATTGAGAGAAAATTCTGGGGAAAAAAACTTGTGAGAAACGTTTGCCAAACTTATTCTAATAGTCCCATTGTCTTCACAGAGAGTGGCTTTGTTATGTCAAATTACACCCATTGTGAGTGGAGATATCGACCGTGTGAGAATCCCTGTACAAAGACCTGCCAGGACCCACTTGGAACTAAATGCACTCTGACGTTGAAGTAAGTGCGTACACTCTCACACTCTTTCCTTAAAAATACACAAAATCAAATAAACAGCAATAAAATTAGTATTTATGGTAACAATAAGGGTGCAACGTCAACATGGTTGAAGTTGATTGGATTGGATGAATGAAGTCGCTAGTCAGAGACCAACAGATCCTACACAAGACTGGAGCAGCCAACACGACCATTACACTTAGAGCCATTTGCCGTCTTGGAGAGATACAAATCACTCTCACCTTCTTACAACAACATTTCCCGAGACATAGGAGGAGGAATGACGAGGGGGTGGGCAAGTAACGAAGATACGGTTCAACAAGAAGAACAGCTTGCATTTATACAGCGCCTTTAATGTAGTAAAACGTCCCAAGGCGGTTCACAGGAGTGTAATCAGACAAAAATTCACACCGAGCCAAAAACCGAGATATTAGGGCAGGTGACCAAAAGCTTGGTCAAAGAGGTCAGTTTTAAGGAGCGTCTGAAAGGAGGAGCGAGAGGCGCAGAGGTTTAGGGAGGGAATTCCAGAGCTCGGGGCCCAGGCAGCTGAAGGCACGGCCGCCAATGGTGGGGCGAAGGAAGTGGGGGGTGCGCAAGAGGCCAGAGTTGGAGGAACGCAGATTTCTCAGAGGGTTATAGGTCTGGAAGATATGACAGAGATATGGGCGAGGACCTGGTGGGATTTGAACACGAGGATGAGAATTTTAAATTTAAGGCGTCGGTGGATCGGGTGCCAATGTAGACCAATGAGCACAGGGGTCATAGGTGAACGTGACTTGGTGCGGGTTAGGATTCAGGCAGCAGAGTGTTGGACGGTGGAAGAGGAAGTCATTGCCATCGTCGAGTTTGGAGGTAGCTAAATTGTGGATGAGCGTTTCAGCAGCAGATTGGGTGAGGCAGGGACGGAGATGGGCCGTTGTTATGGAGGTGGGAATAGGTGGTCTTTGTGATGTGGAGTTTATGGGGCCAGACGCTCAGCTCAGAGTCCAAGTAGGATGCTGAGGTTGTGAACAGTGTGGTTCAGCTCGAGAAATCACTAGGGAAGTCGATGTTATTAATGACTAGGGAATGAAGCTTGTGGCGGGGGCCGGAGAAAATGGCTTTGGTTTTTCAAATATTTAATTGGAGGAAATTTCAGCTCATCCAGGACTGGAGTCTGACAACACAGAGGCAGCAAAAGGGTGGAGAGAGGTGGTGCTGAGGTAGAGCTGGGTGTCGTCAGCGTACATGTGGAACCTAACACTGTGTTTTCGGATGATGTCGCCGAGGGGCAGCATGTAGATGAGAAATAGGAGGGGGCCAAGGATAGATCATTGGGGGACACCGGAGGTAATGGCGCGGGGATGGGAAGAGAAGGCATTGCAGGAGATTCCCTGGCTACGACTGGATAGATAGGAATGGAACCAGGCGAGGGCAGTCCCACCCAGCTGGGCGATGAAGGAGAGGTGTTGGAGGAGGATGGTGTGTGCTTAACCGTGTCAAAGGCCGCAGACGAGTCGAGAAGGGCGAGTAGGGATAGTGCACCATGGTCACAGTCACGCTTGTGCCTTTGATTAGGGCTGTTTCGGAGCTGTGGCAGGGGAGGAAATCTGATTGGAGGGATTCAAACATGGAGTTGCGGGAAACATGGGCACGGATTTGGGAGGCGACAACACGTTCAAGGACTTTGGAGAGGAAAGGGCGGCTAGAGATGGGACGATAGTTTTCAAGGACATATGGATCAAGAGTGGGTTTTTTGAGGAGCGGAGTGATGATGGCAAATTTGAAAGGGTACCTGAGGAGAGGGAACAGTTTACCAGATCAGCTTCCCGCTGTAAAACCACAGGCGTTAGTGGATGTGCCCCAGAGAGCACCTAGGAGGTGTGCTGGAGCTGGCACTAGTTCATGGATATGGTTCTCACATTATTCCACAGTTTTCCAAGATAGAGAAATTTATCCAAATGAAATAGAAAGTATTCTCCAGTTGAAAGAAAGTGCAGTCAACCTTCTTTTAGGTTTTTCTGATGTATTTTGTAAGCTGTTACACAGGGGGATGCAAGAGAACACTCCATTGGCTCCATAGTGCCGTTCTTTTCAGTCTTCTTCTGATATGGATTTTTCCACTTTTGTATTTTGATACAGACATAACAAAATAAAAACATAGGGATGTTTAGGACAGGAAAAGATCATTTTGGTCCATTTGTCTGGTCCCAGTGTCATGGGGTAGATTTCCTGACAGGCATGCTGCACTTGAGATATGCTGCACGTGTTGAGGGAGAAGTTCCCACAATATTCCAGGAACACCCCCAGTGTATGCTCACCCCCTGGTTGGGGCCTTTTCCCAGGATCCAGAGACAGAAACAAGTATAGTTGCCAGCCTGAGCAGGGGTCCTGGCTGAGAATTAGGCTGGGGCCTGGATATGCTGAGTCCCGCATCAGAGAGGGGCATGGCCAAGAGGAGGGGACTCCCAGGTCAAGAGATTCCTTATCCCTGGTCTGGTAGGACAGCAGTTTCTGTTACACACAGTGAAAGAAGCCGTACCAGCCGTTGCAGCGTCACGAGTGAGGACTACCTGCGGGTCCAGGCGTGGGTCGTGGCCTGCATCCCCAAAGAAACTTCTGCTTGTTTCCTTCTCAAACATTCCTCCTTCAACCTGCACCATCAAAAAGAGAATAATAGGTCATTCATCTCAATGCTATTTCTGATATCTCTCTGTGCACAAAATGGCAGCGCATTTGCCCACACTCCAACAGTAACTGCACTTCAATACAATTCTTTGTATACAAAGTGCTTTGAGGGATTTGATAAGATGCTTTGTGAGTGGAAGTCTTTCTTCTTATTTTCATATTACACCAATCATATTGCACAAAAACATTCTCTCTAGTCACATTCCACTAAAAATTTATACATAAACGCAATCTCCTAAAAAAATCTATCCAAACACGGTCCAGCAAAATAAACATCTCAATGATACAGCACGGTGATAGTTCCCAATCTAGCCGGCTATATCCCCTAATACCTTTAGCACAATAAACACATAAATATTTCAACAATTCAGAAGAAAATCATGAAATTACCGACCCATTTTCTAATTATTCCAACAATCCCCCCCCCCCCCCCCCCCGAAGGAATTGCCTATGAAAATCCCCCAAAATTCACAACACGTCCTGCTCTGGATTAGGTCTGAACCAACTAACCACATTCCAATTCGACAACCCACCACATTGCCCAGTTGTCATTGTGGCTTGTGCGACATAAGCAAGAAATCAGACAGCAGCTCGCAGAGCCATTGTGTGGCTCAAGGATTCCATGGTCCCTATCTCTTTTTTCACAGCCACACAAATCTCATTCCTCATTGCTTCATTTTCACATCAAGACAAAGCTGGCGGCCTCCTGCTCCGACACCCGCTTTACTGATTAGATACCAACCTGCTCAATCCACTCTTGCTCTCCACGTAAGCCCTGTTACCAACACTCACCATCCCAGAAGGAGACATGCTCTTCCTGTTCCCCCATTAGATGGGGCCCACTTCAGCCTTGGATCCACTCTAACCCTGGACTTCATCTATTTTTAGGGAAAGGTATGATGGACTCATTGATTGATTTAATGAAAATACCCCAATCGCACCGTGTGATATTAGTGTATGGGTAGAGATTGGTCATGTTGCACCCGTTCTACAGGCTTAAAATTGGGCGCAATGAGGGCCAATGTAGGGGAGCAACACCCCGCAGCACAAAGATACCTGAAAGACACCTGCCTTCATCTAAATCACAAATTCTTCAATCCAGTATCTATTATAGATCATATCACATCAAATGTCTTTGGCCTTTCATGACCATGCAAGTCGGTGGCATAGTGGTTAGCACAGGTGCCTCACAGCGCCAGGGACCTGGGTTCGAATCTGACCTCGGGTGACTGTCTGTGTGGAGTTTGCACATTCTCCCCGTGTCTGCGTGGGTTTCCTCCGGGTGCTCCGGTTTCCTCCCACAGTCCAAAAATGTGCGGGTTAGGTTGATTTGGCTATGATAAATTGACCCTTAGTGTTAGGGGGGGATTAAATATGTGGGGTTATGGGGATGGGATATGTTAGGGGGAATTAAATACGTGGGGTTATGGGGGTAGGGTGGGATATGTGTACTGTGGGGGTTAAAGCAGGGACAGGGTACTGGATTTGGATGATCAGCCATGATCGTATTGAATGGTGGAGCAGGCTCGACAGGCCGAATGGCCTACTCCTGCTCCTAGATTCTATGTTTTCTAAGTCTAATATAAGAACATAAGGAATAGGCCACTTGGCCCCTCGAGCCTGCTCCGCCATTCAATAAGATCATGGCTGAAATTGGGCTCAAAGCCACTTCCCCGCCCGCTCCCCATAACCCTTCACTCCCTTATCTTGCAAAAATCTGTCTATCTCCACCTTAAATGTATTTAATGACCCAGCCTCCACGGCTCTCTGGGGCAGAGAATTCCACAGATTTACGACCCTCTGAGAGAAGAAATTCCTCCTCATCTCAGTTCTAAAAGGGCGACCCTTTATTCTAAAACTGTGCCCCCAGTTCTAGATTTCCCCACGAGGGGAAACATCCTCCCTGCATCTACCTTGTCGAGTCCCCCTCAGTATCTTATATGTTTCAATAAGATCACCTCTCATTCTTCTAAATTCCAATGAGTATAGGCCCAACCTGCTCAACCTTTCCACATAAGTCAACCCCCTCATCTCTGGAATTAACCTAGTGAATCGTCTCTGAACTGCCTCCAATGCAAGTATATCCTTCCTTAAATAAGAAGACCAAAACTGTACGCAGTACTCCAGGTGCGGTCTCACCAATACCTTGTACAGTTGTAGCAGGACTTCCCTGCTTTTATACTCCAACCCTCTTGAAATAAAGGCCAACATTCCATTTGCCTTTTTGATCACTTGCTGTACCTGCATGCTTACTTTTTGTGTTTCATGCACAAGGACCCCCAGGTCCCTCTGAACTGTAGCATTTTGTAATCTCGCTCCATTTAAATAATAATTTGCTTTTTTATTTTTCCTGCCAAAGTGGATAACCTCGCACTTTCCCACATTATACTCCATCTGCCAAATGTTTGCCCACTCACCTAGCCTGTCTATATCCCTTTGCAGATTCTTTGAGTCCTCTGCACAACTTGCTTTCCCACCCATCTTTGTATCATCTGCAAACTTGGCTACATTACACTCGGTCCCTTCATCCAAGTCATTAATGTAGATTGTAATACGAATGAGTAACTAAGCACAACATAAACGAAGGTTGTGGGTTCCAGTCCCACTCCAGGGACCTGCACACATAAAGCTAGGCTGACGCTCCAGTTCAGTACTGAGGGAGTGCTGCACTGTCGGAGGTGCCGTCTTTCGGATGAGACGTTAAACCGATGTAAAAGATCCCACGGCACTATTTCAAAGAAGAGCAGGGGAGTTATCCCCGGTGTCCTGGCCAATATTTATCACTCAATCAACATCATTAAAACAGGTTATGTGGTCATTATCACATTGCTGTTTGTGGGAGCTTGCTGTGCGCAAATTGGCTGCCGTGTTTCCCATATTACAACAGTGACTACACTCCAAAAGTACTTCATTGGCTGTAAAGCACTTTGGGACGTCCGGTGGTCGTGAAAGGCTCTGGAGAAATGCTAGTCTTTCTTTACTTTTTTTCTTTTTTTTCCTGTATGACTACAATATCCATGATCAACAAACTAACTGCACGTTCTCTTGTACTACAAGGAATTTGCAAGGAACCATAAGCCAAACTACTTTTTCCTAACGCTGTGTTTTCCTTGGGTGTCAACAGCTGCCATATGCTCCTTTTCCAACTAAATATTGGGAAGACCGAAGCTGTTGTCTCGGGCCCCGCCACAACCTCCGTTCCCTAGCCACCGACTCCATCCCTCTCCCTAGCATCTGTCTGAGGCTGAACCAGACTGTTCGCAACTTTGGTGTCATATTTGACCCTGAAATGAGCTTCCGACCACATATCCGCAGCATAACAAAGACCGCCTATTTCCATCTCCGTAACATCGCCCGTCTCCGCCCTTGCCTCAGCTCATCCGCTGCTGAAACCCTCATCCATGCCTTTGTTACCTCTAGACTTGACTATTCCAACGCACTCCTGGCTGGCCTCCCACATTCTACACTACGTAAACTTGAGGTCATCTAAAACTCGGCTGCCCGTGTCCTAACTCGCACCAAGTCCTGTTCACCCATCACCCGTGTGCTCGCTGACCTACATTGACTCCCGGTTAAGCAACGCCTCGATTTCAAAATTCTCATCCTTGTTTTCAAATCCTTCCATGGCCTCGCCCCTCCCTATCTCTGTAACCTCCTCCAGCTCCACAACCCCCCGAGATATCTGCGATCCTCTAATTCTGCCCTCTTGAGCATCCCTGATTATAAATCGCTCAACCTTTGGTGGCCGTGCCCTCTGTTGCCAAGGCCCTGAGCTCTGGAATTCCCTCCCTAAACGTCTCCGCCTCTCTCTCTCCTCCTTTAAGACGCTCCTTAAAACCTACCTCTTTGACCAAGCTTTTGGTCACCTGCCCTAATTTCTCCTTATGTGGCTCGGTGTCAAATCTTTGTCTTATAATACTCCTGTGAAGCGCCTTGGGACGTTTTACTATGTTAAAGGTGCTATATAAATATAAGTTGTTGTTGTTGTTTGATGCCTGGCTGGTTTTCTCACTTCATTGTCTCTGTCTGTTGTCGACTAATTAATAGAAATTAATAGAGACTCGATGGGCCGAATGGCCTCCTTCTGTGTTTGCTATTCTATGATGCTGTGACTGTGGGCTACACTTGTGCCGAGATCATAAACTAGCAATGGAAGTATGTCTGCATCATAGAGATGTACGTTGTGTTGGTGAGCGAAGTAGGCAGAGCTTATGGTATTTGTGGTGCCTTACCTCAGCCTGCCAATCCCACATCTCCCAGTAACGTCATAGCAAGCATAGAGGGGCAGATACAAGAAACCCCCCCCCACACATCAGAATTTTACATCCCTTTAACGTGTGCTTCCTTGCACCTGCCAGAAAGGAATAGAGACCTTGTGGAACTAGGTTCTGTCCAGATTTCTGCATCCTCTCCGAGATTGCACAACGCTATCTCTAAAAAGAAATAGGTGCAGGAGGGAGGGCTTTAGATTCCTGGGACATTGGGACGGTTCTGGGGGAGGTGGGACCTGTACAAGCCGGGTTACACCTCAACAGGGCCGGGACCAATATCCTCGCGGCGGGGTTTGCTAGTGCTGTTCGGGAGGGTTTAAACTAGCTTGGCAGGGGGATGGGAACCTGAGATTAGATTCGGAAGGGGGAGAAGCAAAGCTGGAAATGGAAAGCAGAAAATTAGTAAGTGAGTTTGGAAGGCAGAGGAAACAAAGGCTAGAAAATAGACAACAAATGGATTTGGCAGTGCTAAATGGTATATACTTCAACGCAAGGAGTCTAGTGAATAAGGCAGATGAGCTGAGGGCACAGATAGACACGTGGGAGTATGATATCATAGTTATTACTGAGACATGGCTGAAAGAAGGGCAGGAACAGCAGCTCAACATTCCTGGTTACAGGGTTTTCAGACGAGGTAGAGAGGGGGATAAAAAAGGAGGGGGGGTCGCAATATTGTTTAAAGGAACAATTACAGCTGTGAGGAGGGAGGATATGTTCGAAGCATCATCAAATGAGGTCGTATGGGTGGAACTGAAGAACAAAAAAAGGGGCAATCACACTGCTGGGAGTGTACTATAGACCCCCAAATAGTCAGAGGGAGATAGAAGAGTAAATATGTAGGCAAATTTCTGTTAAGTGCAAAAACAATAGGGCAGTAGTAGTAGTGGATTCCAACTACCCTAACATTAACTGGGATAGAATCAGTGTAAAAGGTATAGAGGGCGCAGAATTCCTAAAATGCATTCAGGAGAACTTTTTTAGGCAGTACGTAGCAAGCCCAACAAGCGAGGGGGCGGTTCTGGACCTAGTTTTAGGGAATGAAGCTGGGCAGGTGGAAGGGGTATCAGTGGGAGAGCAGTTTAGTGGTAGTGATCATAATTCAGTTAGATTTAGCGTAGTTATGGAAAAGGACAAAGATAGACCAGGAGTAAAAGTTCTCAATTGGGGAAAGACCAATTTTACTAAGCTAAGATGTGATTTAGCAAAAGTGGACTGGAAACAGTGACTTGAAGGTAAATCAGTGTCAGAGCAGTGGGAGGCACTCAAGGAGGAGATAGTGAGGGTTCAGAGCAAGTATGTTCCTACAAAGAAAAAAAGGTGGGACTCCCAAATCCAGAGCCCCCTGGATGTCAAGGGGCATGCTCTTCGACAGCACCTCCCAAACCTGTGATCTCTACCACCTAGAAGGACAAGGGCAGCAGGCGCAAGGGAACACCACCACCTCCAAGTTCCCCTCCAAGTCACACACCATCCTAACTTAGAAGTATATCGCCGATCCTTCATCGTCGCTGGGTCAAAATCCTGGAACTCCCTCCCTAACAGCACTGTGGGAGTACCTTCACCACACGGACTGCAGCGGTTCAAGAAGGCGGCTCACCACCACCTTCTCAAGGGCAATTAGGGATGGGCAATAAATGCCGGCCTTGCCAGTGACGCCCACATCCCATAAACGAATTTAAAAAAATACAGGGTAGGATAAGGCAAAAAAGGGAAGCTTTTGTCAGATACCGAGAGCTCAATACTGCAGAAAGCCGAGAGGAGTATAGAAAGTGCAGGGTGAAATTAAAAAGGAAATTAGGAAAGCAAAGAGAGGGCATGAAAAAATATTGGCAAGTAAAACACATAAAGAGCAAGAGGAATACTAAAGAAAGAGTAGGGCCTATTAGAGACCAAAAAGGAAGCTTGTGTGTGGAGGCGGAAGACGTGGGTATGGTTCTTAATGAATACTTTGCATCTGTCTTCACAAAAGAGAGGGACGATGCAGACATTGTAGTTAAGGAGGAGGAGTGTGAAATATTAAATGAGAAAAACATAGTATGAGAGGAAGTATTAAGGGGTTTAGCATCTTTGAAAGTAGATAAATTGCCAGGCCCGGATGAAATGTTCCCAGGCTGTTAAGAGAAGCAAGGGAGGAAATAGCAGAGGCTCTGACCATCATTTTTCAATCCTCTCTGGCTGCAGGTGTGGTGCCGGAGGACTGGAGGACTGCTAACATTGTATCGTTGTTTAAAAAGGGAGAAAGGGACAGACCGAGTAATTACAGGTCAGTCAGCCTAACCTCGGTGGTGGGAAAATTTTGGAAAGAATTCTGAGGGACAGGATAAATCTTCATTTAGAAAGACACGGATTAATCAAGGATAGTCAGCACGGATTTGTTAAGGGAAGGTCGTGTCTGACTAACTTGATTGAATTTTTTGAGGAGGTAACAAGGATCGATGAGGGTAGAGCGTTTGATGTAATCTATATGGATTTTAGCAAGGCTTTTGATAAGGTTCCACATGTCAGACTGGTCAGAAAAGTAAAAGCCCATGTGATCAAGGGCAAAGTGTCAAGTTGGATCCAAAATTGGCTCAGTGGCAGGAAACAAAGGGTAATGGTCGAAGGGTGTTTTTGTGACTGGAAGGCTGTTTCCAGTGGGGTTCCACAGGGCTCAGTACTGGGTCCCTTGCTTTTTGTGGTATACATCAATGATTTCGACTTCAATGTA
Source organism: Squalus acanthias (assembly GCA_030390025.1). Classification (NCBI taxonomy): domain Eukaryota; kingdom Metazoa; phylum Chordata; class Chondrichthyes; order Squaliformes; family Squalidae; genus Squalus; species Squalus acanthias. The sequence goes on from JASTWF010000047.1 coordinate 1,394,636, forward strand.
GGGGGTATGATTAAGAAATCTGCAGATGATGCAAAAATTGGCCGTGTGGTTGATAGTGAGGAAGAAAGCTGTAGACTGCAGGAAGATATCAATGGACTGGTCAGGTGGGCAGAACAGTGGCAAATGGAATTCAATCTGGGGAAGTGTGAGGTAATGCATTTCAGGAGGGCTAACAAGGCAAGGGAATACACTATAAATGGTAGGATACTGAGAAGTGTAGAGGAACAGAGGGACCTTGGAGTGCATGTCCACAGATCCCTGAAAGTAGCAAGTCAGGTAGATAAGGTGGTTAAGAAGGCATACGAGATATTTTCCTTTATTAACCGAGGCGTAGAATACAAGAGCAGGGAGGTTATGCTTGAACTGAATAAAACACTAGTTAGGCTACAGCTAGAATACTGCGTGCAGTTCTGGTCACCACATTACAGGAAGGATGTGATTGCACTAGAGAGGGTACAGAGGAGATTTACAAGGATGTTGCCAGGACTGGAGAATTTTAGCTATGAGGAAAGATTGGATAGGCTGGGGTTGTTTTCTTCTGAACAGAGGAGGCTGAGGGGAGACATTATTGAGGTGTGTAAAATTATGAGGGGCCGAGATAGAGTGGATAGGAAGGACCTATTTCCCTTAGCAGAGAGGTCAATAACCAGGGGGCACAGAATTAAAGTAATTGGTCGGAGGTTTAGAGGGAATTTGAGGAGAACTTTTTTCACCCAGAGGGTGGTGGGGGGTCTGGAACTCACTGCCTGAAAGGGTGGTAGAGGCAGAAACCCTCATCACATTTACATAGAAACATAGAAACATAGAAAATAGGTACAGGAGTAGACCATTCGGTCCTTCGAGCCTGCACCGCCATTCAAAGCGTTCATGGCTGAACATGCTACCTCAGTACCCCATTCCTGCTTTCTCGCCATACCCCTTGATCCCCCTAGTTGTGAGTGTTATATCTAACTCCCTTTTGAATATATTTAGCGAGCTGGCCTCAACAACCTTCTGTGGAAGAGAATTCCATAGATTCACCACTCTCTGGGTGAAGAAGTTCCTCCTCAGCTCAGTCTTAAATGGCTTCCCCTTAATCCTTAGACTGTGACCCCTGGTTCTAGTTTTCCCTAACATTCTGCCCGCATCTAATTTGTCTAAACCAGTCAGGATTTTAAATGTCTCTATAAGATCCCCCCTCATTCTTCTGAACTCCAGAGGATACAAGTTCAGTTGACCCAATCTTTCTTGATATGTCAGTCCGGCCATCCCAGGAATCAATCTAGTGAACCTTCGCTGCACTCCCTCAATAGCAAGAATGTCCTTCCTTAAGTTAGGAGACCAAAACTGCGCACAATACTCCAGGTGTGGCCTCACCAAGGCCCTGTACAACTGCAGCATCACCTCCCTACTCCTGTACTCAAATCCCCTTACTATGAAGGCCATCATTCCGTTTGCTTTCTTGACTGCCTGCTGCACTTGCATTCCCACCTTCAATGACTGATGTACCATGACGCCCAGGTCTCGTTGCACCGCCCCTTTCCCTAATCTGCCACCATTCAGGTAATAGTCCGCCTCTCTATTTTTACCACCAAAGTGGATAACCTCACATTTATCCACATTGTACTTCATCTGCCATACATTTGCCCATTCACCCAATCTGTCCAAGTCACTCTGTAGCCTCCTAGCATCCTCCTCATTGTTCACACTGCCTCCCAATTTAGTGTCATCCGCAAATTTGGAGATATTACATTTAATCCCTTCGTCCAAATCATTAATATATAATGTAAACAGCTGGGGTCCCAGCACCGAACCCTGCGGTACCCCGCTGGTCACTGCCTGCCATTCTGAAAAGTACCCATTTACTCCTACTCTTTGTTTCCTGTGTGCCAACCAGTTCTCAATCCACGTCAACACATTACCCCCAATCCCATGTGCTTTAACTTTGCTCACCAATCTCTTGTGTGGGACCTTGTCGAAGGCCTTCTGAAAGTCCAAATACACCACATCTACTGGTTCCCCCCTGTCCACCCTATTGGAAACATCCTCAAAAAATTCCAGAAGATTTGTCAAGCATGATTTCCCTTTTACAAATCCATGCTGACTTGGACCTATCATGTCGCCACTTTCCAAATGGTCTGTTATGACATCTTTAATAATTGCTTCCATCATTTTACCCACGACCGATGTCAGGCTGACCGGTCTATAATTCCCTGCTTTCTCCCTCCCTCCTTTTTTAAAAAGAGCGGTTACATTGGCCACCCTCCACTCCATCGGAACTGATCCAGAGTCTAAGGAATGTTGGAAAATGATCGTCAATGCATCCACTATTTCCAAGGCCACCTCCTTAAGTACTCTGGGATGCAGACCATCAGGCCCCGGGGATTTTTCAGCCTTCAGTCCCATCAATTTTCCCAATACCTTTTCCCGACTAATAAGGATTTCCCTCAGCTCCTCCCTCTTACCAGATCCTCTGACCCCTTTTATTTCCGGCAGGTTGTGTGTGTCCTCCACAGTAAACACCGAACCAAAGTACTTGTTCAATTGATCTGCCATTTCCTTGTTCCCCATTACGACTTCCCCTGTTTCTGACTGCAGGGGACCTACGTTTGTTCTTACTAACCTCTTTCTTTTTACATATTTATAGAAGCTTTTGCTGTCCATTTTAATGTTCTCTGCAAGCTTCCTTTCATATTTTATTTTCCCTGCCCTAATCAAACCCTTCGTCCTCCTCTGCTTAAGTACTTAAAAAGTACTTGGATCTGCGCTTGAAGTGCCGTAACCTACAGGGCTACGGACCAAGAGCTGGAAAGTGGGATTAGGCTGGAGAGCTCTTTGTCGGCCGGCACAGACACGATGGGCTGAATGGCCTCCTTCTGTGCCGTAAATTTCTATGATTCTATGAATTGTGCTATGCCATCAGGAAAAAAAATCTTACTGCACTCTTGAGTTTTGCTTGGACTTGCACCCTGCAGCTTTATAATTAGTTTAAGTTAAGTAACCTGTGCATGTGAATGTTGTCTGTCGTGAATCATGCATGTTCTTTTGTTCAAACACGTTCAATCTTGACATACACAGGCCCTGAATTTCCTCGGATTTTCGGCCTCTGCATCACCATAACTTCATTGGAAGTGCGCCCGAAAGTCCGTTTCCGTATATAGAAATTTGGGTAACCAAGGCTTCCGCTCCACCTCCAACACCGCAAGCCTGAGGAAATTCAGGGCCATCGAGTCTTGGGACCCAACATTAAGATGGATGATCTGAAAATCATTGGCAGCGTGCACCGATTTCCAATATGTGCTCCCAATGGGCAAGGGGCCTCATGGGAGCACAGTCTTGTAAAATGATCCCACATTGCGCTGCCTGAAAGTGTGCTGGCAGCAGGTTCAATAGTAACTTTCAAAAGGGAATTGGATGTACATTTGAATCGGAAACATTTGCAGCGCTATGGGGGAAAGAGCAGGGGCGGGGGATGTGGGACTAATTGGAGAGCTCGTTCAAAGAGCCGGCACAGGCTCGACGGGCCAAATGGCCTCCTTCTGTGCTGTAAGATTCTATAATACTATGATTCTTCTTAACTCTGAACTCTCCCTCAGGCACCTGTATGCTTTTCTGAGGCAGATATAATTCAATTTACAATGATGTTAGCTTCCCAGTGGGTGCCATCACAAGACCGTGCCCTCAAGGCATTCACTCGTCCTGCTGGAGACAGTAATGCTTTCCCATTTTCTGCTGCAGGATTGAAGGCTGCTTCCCGCATTGTTCAGAGGACAAGCTGCTGGATGAAATAACGTACAGATGTGTCCGTCTGGATGACTGTAAGTTCTCAAAACGTTGTGTTGCCAAAGTGGCGTTTCTTTACTGAATGGGAATGTTCGGTGCCTGAACTCATATTACGTGTCCCATGGTGCTGCAGAAGGGTAGGTGAATATTGCCCCTGTAGAGTTGCCTAAACAGAGCTCGACTTTAATCATTGAGTCGGGGTTTACTGACAGTGTTTCTGTAAATGTCTTGGCTCCTGATTGGCTGCTGTCCATTTCAGACACTGCAAGCCTCCCGTCTTCATTTTCTGAGTGAAATGGACATTGCTGAGCTGTCCGCACTTGCTGTTTCTAAGCTCTGCCCCTTACAGTGCAATGATGGAAAAGCCTGCAAGCCTCTGAAGTAGCTGAATCCTTTTTATATAGTTTCTTAAAAACAACAGATCATAGAATAGATGCAGAATAGAATAGTACAGCACAGAAGGAGGCCATTCGGCCCATCGATTCTGCGCCGGCTCTTTCGAAGAGCGATCCAGCTAGTCCCATTCCTCCGCTCTTTCCATTGCTGCAGCGAGATCAACAGACAAGTTTCGCGGCACAGTTGGCTCTCACTGTGGCACAGACAGTGATCCAAGTATTCTGAGCCTCTTGGGATGGAGGTGGTACTTCTATCAGGTCCCCAAGTTCTGGGATGATACAGGACAGGCTGAGTCTTTGTCATGGGTTCCTTAGCAACCTGGTCCTGCAAAGATGAAGGCTTCTGCGGGGATCTGATGGAGTGCTCCTCCCTGCTGTTACCAATAGAGAAAGCAGCCTCTGAGGCACACACAACAGCTTTCCCACTTGTACTGGGAACAAGGTAAGGGGCAGGAGGTTTAGAGGGGATTTGAGGAAAAACTTTTTCACCCAGAGGGTGGTTGGAATCTGGAACTCACTGCCTGAAAGGGTGGTAGAGGCAGGAACCCTCACAACATTCAAGAAGCATTTAGATGAGCACTTGAAACGCCATAGCATACAAGGCTACGGACCAAGTGCTGGAAAATTGGATTAAAATAGACAGGGCTTGATGGCCGGCGCGGACACGATGGGCCGAAGGGCCTCTTTCTGTGCTGTATAACTCTATGACTCTAAGGTTCTGGTTACCAGTAACCAGTAGAATGGACCTCATGGAATTAATTTGGGGTAGAAACAGGAATTGCTGTATTTCCACCCGATTCAGAAAGTATGCTGAGGTGAGCCCAGGTGGTTTCTCTACCTGCCCCTGTTGCACTCCACAGCCAGTTTTTTTTTTGGGGGGGGGGGGTTATCAGAGGATGTTCCTGGGTTTCCACAGGAATTTTTCCTGCATTGCCCTTGATAGGCCCAGCAGGACCTATGTTTACTAAGAACAACCATTGTGGGCCAGAGGGATCAACTATCTGAATACAGTGTCCTCATTCCCTGAGGATCAACTATCTGAATACAGTGTCCTCATTCCCTGAGGATCAACTATCTGAATACAGTGTCCTCATTCCCTGAGGATCAACTATCTGAATACAGTGTCCTCATTCCCTGAGGATCAACTATCTGAATACAGTGTCCTCATTCCCTGAGGATCAACTATCTGAATACAGTGTCCTCATTCCCTGAGGATCAACTATCTGAATACAGTGTCCTCATTCCCAGAGGATCAACTATCTGAATACAGTGTCCTCATTCCCTGAGCTCACAGCAGCGATTGGTCATCCCACCACGCTGCCATTCTGCCCCCTCAAAGTTAATTGCAGGATTTCTACCCTGATAGATCTGTTAATTTCCATTGATAAGCCAGTATTTTCAAGTGTTCGCATGGTCTTCAGCTGCTTAGGCCCAAAGGTTACCTGCCCTAATATCTCCAAATGGGACTCGGTGTCTAATTTTTGTTTGATAATTGCTCCTGTGACGCACCTTGGGATGTTTTACTATTTTAAAGGCGCTATATAAATGCAAGTCTTTGCCCAGGAAATTTAGATTTTTGGCGCTTTTTTGGTGCATTTCCCAGCACGGTGAAGTGTGCTGTGATCCAGCACTAAGGAGCGGGAGAATGATTAAAGCTCCTCGCAGCGGGGTTTGCTAGTGCTGTTCGGGAGGGTTTAAACGAGCTTGGCAGGGGGATGGGAACCTGAGAGTAGATTCAGAAGGGAGAAAAGCAAAGCTGGAAATGGAAGGCAGAAAATTAGTGAGTGAGTTTGGAAGGCAGAGGAAACAAAGGCTAGAAATTAGACAACAAATGGGTTTGGAGGTGCTAAATGGTATGTACTTCAATGCAAGGAGTCTAGTGAATAAGGGAGATGAGCTGAGGGCACAGATAGACATGTGGGAGTATGATGTAGCTATTACTGAGACATGGCTGAAAGAAGGGCAGGAACGGCAGCTCAACATTCCTGGTTACAGGCGAGGTAGAGAGGGGGATAAAAAAGGAGGGGGTCGCAATATTGGTGAAAGAAACAATTACAGCTGTGAGGAGGGAGGATATCTTAGAAGGATCATCAAATGAGGCCACATGGGTTGAACTGAAGAACAAAAAAGGGGCAATCACACTGCTGGGGGTGTACTATAGACCCCCAAATAGTCAGAGGGAGATAGAAGAGTAAATATGTAGGCAAATTTCTGTTAAGTGCAAAAACAATAGGGCAGTAGTAGTAGTGGATTCCAACTACCCTAACATTAACTGGGATAGAATCAGTGTAAAAGGTATAGAGGGAGCAGAATTCTTAAAATGCATTCAGGAGAACTTTTTTAGTCAGTATGTAGCAAGCCAAACAAGCGAGGGGGCATTTCTGGACCTAGTTTTAGGGAATGAAGCTGGGCAGGTGGAAGGGGTATCAGTGGGAGAGCAGTTTAGTGGTAGTGATCATAATTCAGTTAGATTTAGCGTAGTTATGGAAAGGCACAAAGATAGACCAGGAGTAAGGCCAATTCTACTAATAGATAGAGTCATAGGGGGAAAAATTCAGTTGGTTGCGCCTCCCATTAGCGCCTTAAGAGGGCGCTAATGGGGCACAAAGCGTCTAGCGCCCGGGCGCGGCGATGTTTGCGCCGCTCGTGAAATTATCTAGACATTTTGCGGCTGCGCTAAACACTACCACCACGATCTCCTGCGCCGGCAGATCGTGACGTCAGTCGAGTGCGCAACGCCCCGGTATCGCCCCGGAGCGGATATTGAGTGGCGCCCCCTGCCTTACCGCCTGCCGCTAGTAACGACAGGTTGAGGGGAGCGTTTTGCAGTCAGGAAGGGACTGGGGGAGCGCTATTTAAAGGTGACCGCTTCCTGCCTCTTATTGTTGGTGACATTGTAGAACCACGCATTCTGAGAGAGAGAGAGAGAGAGACTTCTGGAGAGATTCAACGTTGTGTGAAGGAGTTTTGGGTACTGAGCAGCACTTTGCAGGTTCATTTTGATTTGCCCTTCCTTGTAACGATTTAGAAGAGACTGTGGGGGCTGCACTCTGAGCTCTTTCCCTGGTACTCTCCATTGTTCTTTCCAGCAGATTTGATGTGCAGGTCTCTCCAGGCCGAGATTCAAGGCTGAAATGAGCAGGATGTGGATGGAAAGCAAGATCAGCCCTCCCCTTTAAGAACTGGCCCACGCCATTGTGTCTGTGTTCCATTGCTGACTGACATCACATGAGCTTCGCCAGTGCTCTGAGGTAGTGCCTCGCTCCTCGGCCTTTGCGCCTTAAGACAGGTGTGAAGCGCCTGATTTAGCGCTGCAATCACCTCCAGGGGCGATAAAAGTCAAGTTTGCAGTCGGTGGCGATAATTAGCGCCAGGCGCTAATCTTTGCGCCCGGCCGATAATTACGCCCCAAATGGGGCGATACTGAATTTCTCCCCCATAGAGTTATACAGCACAGAAAGAGGTCCTTCGGCCCATCGTGTCCATGCCGGCCATCAAGCCCTGTCTATTCTAATCCCATTTTCCAGCACTTGGTCCGTAGCCTTGTATGCTATGAAGTTTCAAGTGCTCATCTAAATGCGTCTTGACTGTTGTGAGGGTTCCTGCCTCTACCACCCTTTCAGGCAGTGAGTTCCAGATTCCAACCACCCTCTGGGTGAAAAAGTTTTTCCTCAAATCCCCTCTAAACCTCCTGCCCCTTACCTTGAAACTATGCCCCCTGGTTATTGACCCGTCTACTAAGGGGAAAAGTTATTTTCTATCTACCCTATCTATGCCCCTCATAATTTTGTACACCTCAGCCTTCTCTGCTCTAAGGAAAACAACCCCAGCCTGTCCAGTCTCTCTTCATAGCTGAAGCGCTCCAGCCCAGGTAACATCCTGGTGAATCTCCTCTGCACCCTCTCCAATGCAATCACATCCTTCCTATAGTGTGGCGACCAGAACTGCACACAGTATTCCAGCTGTGGCCGAACTAGCGTTTTGTACAGCTCCATCATAACCTCCCTGCTCTTATATTCTATGCCTCGTCTAATGAAGGCAAGTATCCCATATGCCTTTTTAACCACCTTATCTACCTGTCCTGCTGCCTTCAGGGATCTATGTACATGCACACCAAGGTCCCTCTGATCCTCTGTCCTTCCTAGGGTCCTACCATTCATTGTGTATTCCCTTGCCTTGTTAGTCCTCCCAAAATGCATCACCTAAGCTGAGATGTGATTTAGCCAAAGTGGACTGGAAACAGCTACTTGAAGGTAAATCAGTGTCAGAGTAGTGGGAGGCACTCAAGGAGGAGATAGTGAGGGTTCAGAGCAAGTATGTTCCGACAAAGAAAAAGGGTGGGACTCCCAAATCCAGAGCTCCCTGGATTTCAAGGGGCATACTCTTCGGCAGCACCTCCCAAACCTGTGACCTCCTCCACCTAGAAGGATAAGGGCAGCAGGTGCATGGGAACACCACCACCTCCAAGTTTCCCTCCAAGTCACACACCATCCCGACTTGGAAGTATATCGCCGTTCCTTCATCATCGCTGGGTCAAAATCCTGGAACTCCCTCCCTAACAGCACTGTGGGAGTACCTTCACCACACGGACTGCAGCGGTTCAAGAAGGCGGCCCATCACCACCTTTCAAGGCCAATTAGGGATGGGCAATAAATGCTGGCCTTGCCAGCGACGCCCACATCCCATAAAAATGAATATAAAAAAAAAAGTCTATTCAATCTCTCCGCATAGGACAATCCTCCCATCCCAGGAACCAGTCTGGTGAACCTTCGCTGCACTCCCTCTATGGCAAGTATATCCTTCCTTAGGTAAGGAGACCAAAACTGTACACAATACACCAGGTGTGGTCTCACCAGGGCCCTATATAATTCTAGTAAGGGAGGGCTGGGGCGGAGGGAGACCCACGATCGAAAGGGGTGGGGGGATGAGTGAGTGATCAGGAGACTTGGGGGGGAGGCTGGAAATCAGAGTTGGGGGACGTTGAAGGCTTCCGAATGTCAGTTGTGGCTCAGTGGGTAGCACTTGCGGCTCTGAATCAGAAGCTTGTTGTTTCAAGTCCCACTCCAGGGACTTGAGCACTAAAATCAGCGCAGTACTGAGGGAGCGCCGCACTGTCGGAGGGGCAGTACTGAGGGAGCGCCGCACTGTCGGAGGGGCAGTACTGAGGGAGCGCCGCACTGTCGGAGGGGCAGTACTGAGGGTGCGCTGCACTGTCGGAGGGGCAGTACTGAGGGAACGCTGCACTGTCGGAGGGGCAGTATTGAGGGAGCGCTGCACTGTCGGAGATACCGTCTTTCGGATGAGAAGTTAAACCGAGGCCCCGTCTGCCCTCTCAGGTGGGTATAAAAGATCCCATGGCAGCATTTCGAAGAAGAACAGGGGAGTTCTCCCCGGTGTCCTGGCCAATATTTATCCCTCAATCAACATCACTAAAACAGATTATCTGGTCATTATCAGATTGCTGTTTGTGGGAGCTTGCTGTGCACAAATTGGCTGCCGTGTTTCCCACATTGCAACAGTGTCTACACTTCAAAAAGTACTTCATTGTCTGTAAAGCACTTTGGGACGTCCGGTGGTCGTGAAAGGCGCTATAGAAATGCAAGTCTTTCTTTTCCACAGTGGAACATTCGAGCACTCTGATATCCGTCGCGGCGTGTGGGTCGGGTTCTGCATATTTCACATTTTACCGCCGCCCCGCCCCCAACACCGCGACCCTCTCCCACCTACTGTGCGGGGATTAATATCGAGGCCAATGTTACTGTAATCACAGTGTCATTTATAGGCATTAAAATTACTGCGGGTCAATGTAAACACTGTAAGGGAATCTTTCATGGAGATTGGACGACACAGGAGTTTGCAATGCATTTTGAAATGGAATACACTGACCCGTCTATCATTTTACTGTATTAGGAATAAATAAGGCTGATGTTGCATAGAAAACTCAAAGCAGATAAGTCTCAAGGTACAAGAACATAGAATCACTGAAACGATTTACTTTCTTCATCTAGGCACATCACCCGCAACAGCATATGCAAGGCCTCCAGGAGTTCCTCCGGCTGAGTCTATACCATCATTGGTCAATACCACTCCCAGAATTGTGGATACCATAAACACTGACAGCAATACACCCACCTCCGAAACCATGGGCACCAACAACGATTCAACTCCTTCTCAAATTACAGCGATCCACACTAATACAACCGCTCTTCAGACTATGGTCACACTCACCAATACAACCGCTCCTGAGACTAGGGGCACCCTCACCAATACAACCGCTCCTGAAACTACGGCCACCCTCACCAATACAACCGCTCCTGAGACTAGGGGCACCTTCGCCAATACAACCATTCCTGAGACTATGGCCAGCCTCACCAATACAACCATTCCTGAGACTATGGTCACCCTCACCAATACAACCATTCCTGAGACTATGGCCAGCCTCACAAATACAACCATTCCTGAGACTATGGCCAGCCTCACCAATACAACCATTCCTGAGACTATGGCCAGCCTCACCAATACAACCATTCCTGAGACTATGGCCAGCCTCACCAATACAACCATTCCTGAGACTATGGCCAGCCTCACCAATACAACCATTCCTGAAACTAGGGGCACCTTCGCCAATACAACCATTCCTGAGACTAGGGGCACCCTCACCAATACAACCATTCCTGAGACTATGGTCACCCTCACCAATACAACCATTCCTGAGACTATGGTCACCCTCACCAATACAACCATTCCTGAGACTATGGTCACCCTCACCAATACAACCGCTCCTGAGACTATGGTCACCCTCACCAATACAACCATTCCTGAGACTATGGCCAGCCTCACCAATACAACCGCTCCTGAAACTAGGGGCACCCTCACCAATACAACCATTCCTGAGACTATGGTCACCCTCACCAATACAACCATTCCTCAGACTATGGTCACCCTCACCAATACAACCGCTCCTGAGACTATGGCCAGCCTCACCAATACAACCATTCCTGAGACTATGGTCACCCTCACCAATACAACCATTCCTGAGACTATGGCCAGCCTCACCAATACAACCATTCCTGAGACTATGGTCACCGTCACCAATACAACCATTCCTGAGACTATGGTCACCGTCACCAATACAACCATTCCTGAGACTATGGTCACCCTCACCAATACAACCATTCCTGAGACTAGTGGCATCCTCACCAATACAACCATTCCTGAGACTATGGTCACCTTCACCAATACAACCATTCCTGAGACTAGTGGCATCCTCACCAATACAACCATTCCTGAGACTAGGGAAACCCTCACCAATACAACCATTCCTGAGACTATGGTCACCTTCACCAATACAACCATTCCTGAGACTGTGGTCACCCTCACCAGTACAACCATTCCTGAGACTAGTGGCATCCCCACCAATACAACCATTCCTGAGACTATGGTCACCTTCACCAATACAACCATTCCTGAGACTATGGTCACCTTCACCAATACAACCATTCCTGAGACTAGTGGCATCCTCACCAATACAACCATTCCTGAGACTAGGGGCACCCTCACCAATACAACCATTCCTGAGACTAGTGGCATCCTCACCAATACAACCATTCCTGAGACTAGTGGCATCCTCAAGAATACAACCATTCCTGAGACTATGGTCACCCTCACCAATACAACCATTCCTGAGACTAGCGGAACCCTGACCAATACAACTGCTTCTGTTACTATGGTCAATAACACCGATACACTCATTCCTAAATCTATGGTCAACAACATCAACGCAATGGTTCGTGAAGCTTTTAGCTTGCATAGCAATACAACCGTTCATGAGACTCTGAGCCCTGGCATTGATACTACCACTCCCGAAACTATGGGCACCAACGCTAACACAATGGTTCATGAACCGTTTAGCATACGCACCAATACAACTGCTCCTATCATTTTTTACAATACCTCCGATTCAACCACTCTTGAAACAACAGGCACCAAGAACGATATAACAGCGCTGAAAATGGAGGGTACCAACAACAATTCAACCGCTTCTGAAGCTATGGGCAACAACAACAACACTTTGGTTCGTGAAACTAGGGGCATCCACACAATCATCGATGCAGAGAGTAGGGGCAGCCTCACCAATACAACCACTCCTGAGACTAGGGACAGCCTCACCAATACAACGGCTCCTGAGACTAGGGGCAGCCTCACCAATACAACCATTCCTGAGACTTTGGTCACCCTCACCAATACAACCGCTCCTGGCACTATGGTCACCTTCTCCAATACAACCGCTCCTGAGACTATGGGCAATACCACTCTGGAAACGAGATATAACCTCACCAATACAAATTTTCAAGGAACTATGGTCACCCTCACCAATACAACCATTCCTGAGACTATGGTTACCCTCACCAGTACAACCATTCCTGAGACTATGGTCACCCTCACCAATACAACCATTCCTGAGACTATGGTCACCCTCACCAATGCAACCATTCCTGAGACTAGGGGAAGCCTCACCAATACAACCATTCCTGAGACTATGGTCACCCTCACCAATACAACCATTCCTCAGACTAGGGGAAGCCTCACCAATACAACCATTCCTGAGACTATGGTCACCCTCACCAATACAACCATTCCTGAGACTATGGTCACCCTCACCAATACAACCATTCCTGAGACTAGGGAAAGCCTCACCAATGCAACCATTCCTGAGACTACGGTCACCCTCACCAATACAACCGCTCCAGGAACTATGGGCGATGACATTGATTCAACCATTCCTGAAACTATTGGCAATGACCCTGATATAAAGGCTGCTGAAACTATGGGCACATATACCTACACAATTGTTCATGTAACTCGGAGCATCAACACCAGTATAACCTCTGCTGAAAGTATGGGCAATGACAGCGGTACAACCACTCCTATAATTATAGGCAATACCACTCTGGAAACGAGAGATACCCTCACCAATACAACCGTTCCTGAGACTATGGTCACCCTCACCAATACAACCATTCCTGAGATTATGGTCACCCTCACCAATACAACCATTCCTGAGACTATGGCCACCCTCACCAATACAACCATTCCTGAGACTATGGCCACCCTCACCAATACAACCATTCCTGAGACTATGGCCACCCTCACCAATACAACCATTCCTGACACTATGGTCACCCTCACCAATACAACCATTCCTGAGACTAGAGGCAGCCTCACCAATACAACCATTCCTGAGACTATGGTCACCCTCACCAATACAACCGCTCCTGGCACTATGGTCAACCTCTCCAATACAACCGCTCCTGAGACCATGGGCAATCCCACTCTGGAAACGAGATATAACCTCACCAATACAAATTTTCAAGGGACTATGGTCACCCTCACCAATACAACCATTCCTCAGACTAGGGGCAGCCTCACCAATACAACAACTCCTGAGACTATGGTCACCTTCACCAATACAACAACTCCTGAGACTATGGTAACCCTCACCAATACAACCATTCCTGAGACTATGTTCACCCTCACCAATACAACCACTCCTGAGACTAGGGGCAGCCTCACCAATACAACAACTCCTGAGACTATGGTCACCCTCACCAATACAACCATTTCTGAGACTATAGTCACCCTCACCAATACAACCATTCTTGAGACTATGGTCACCCTCACCAATACAACCATTCCTGAGACTAGGGGCACCCTCACCAATACAACCATTTCTGAGACTATAGTCACCCTCACCAATACAACCATTTCTCAGACTAGGGGCACCCTCACCAATACAACCATTCCTGGGACTATGGTCACCCTCACCAATACAACCATTCCTGAGACTATGGTCACCCTCACCAATACAACCATTTCTGAGACTATAGTCACCCTCACCAATACAACCATTCCTGAGACTATGGTCACCTTCACCAATACAACCATTCCTGAGACTATGGTCACCCTCACCAATACAACCATTCCTGAGACTAGGGGCACCCTCACCAATACAACCATTCCTGAGACTATGGTCACCCTCACCAATACAACCGCTCCTGGCACTATGGTCAACCTCTCCAATACAACCGCTCCTGAGACCATGGGCAATCCCACTCTGGAAACGAGATATAACCTCACCAATACAAATTTTCAAGGAACTATGGTCACCCTCACCAATACAACCATTCCTGAGACTAAGTTCACCCTCACCAATACAACCATTCCTGATACTATGGTCACCCTCACCAATACAACCATTCCTGAGACTATGGTCACCCTCACCAATACAACCATTCCTGAGACTATGGTCACCCTCACCAATACAACCATTCCTGAGACTATGGTCACCCTCACCAATACAACCATTCCTGAGACTATGGTCACCCTCACCAATACAACCATTCCTGAGACTATGGTCACACACACCAATACAACCATTCCTGACACTATGGTCACACTCACCATTACAACCGCACCTGGCACTATGGTCACCTTCTCCAATACAACCGCTCCTGAGACCATGGGCAATACTACTCTGGAAACGAGAAATAACCTCACCAATACAAATTTTCAAGGAACTATGGTCACCCTCACCAAAAGAACCATTCCTGAGACTATGGTCACCCTCACCAATACAATCGCTCCTGAGACTAGGGGCACCCTCACCAATACAACCATTCCTGAGACTATGTTCACCCTCACCAATACAACCATTCCTGAGACTATGTTCACCCTCACCAATACAACCATTCCTGAGACTAGAGGCACCCTCACCAATACAACCGCTCCTGAGACTATGGTCACCCTCACCAATACAACCATTCCTGAGACTATGTTCACCCTCACCAATACAACCATTCCTGAGACTAGGGGCACCCTCACCAATACAACCATTCCTGAGACTATGGTCACCCTCACCAATACAACCATTCCTGAGACTACGGTCACCTTCACCAATACAACCGCTCCAGGAACTATGGACGATGACATTGATTCAACCATTCCTGAAACTATGGGCAATGACCCTGATATAAAGGCTGCTGAAACTATGGGCACAGATACCTACACAATTGTTCATGTAACTCGGAGCATCAACAACAGTATAACCTCTGCTGAAAGTATGGGCAATGACACCGGTACAACCACTCCTATAATTATAGGCAATACCACTCTGGAAACGAGAGATACCCTCACCAATACAACCATTCCTGAGACTAGGGGCAGCCTCACCAATACAACCATTCCTGAGACTATGGTCACCCTCACCAATACAACCATTCCTGAGACTATGGTCACCCTCACCAATACAACCATTCCTGAGACTATGGTCACCCTCACCAATACAACCATTCCTGAGACTATGGTCACACTCACCAATACAACCATTCCTGACACTATGGTCACACTCACCATTACAACCGCACCTGGCACTATGGTCACCTTCTCCAATACAACCGCTCCTGAGACCATGGGCAATACTACTCTGGAATCGAGAAATAACCTCACCAATACAAATTTTCAAGGAACTATGGCCACCCTCACCAATACAACCATTCCTGAGACTATGGTCACCCTCACCAATACAACCATTCCTGAGACTATGGCCACCCTCACCAATACAACCATTCCTGAGACTATGGCCACCCTCACCAATACAACCATTCCTGACACTATGGTCACCCTCACCAATACAACCATTCCTGAGACTAGAGGCAGCCTCACCAATACAACCATTCCTGAGACTATGGTCACCCTCACCAATACAACCGCTCCTGGCACTATGGTCAACCTCTCCAATACAACCGCTCCTGAGACCATGGGCAATCCCACTCTGGAAACGAGATATAACCTCACCAATACAAATTTTCAAGGGACTATGGTCACCCTCACCAATACAACCATTCCTCAGACTAGGGGCAGCCTCACCAATACAACAACTCCTGAGACTATGGTCACCTTCACCAATACAACAACTCCTGAGACTATGGTAACCCTCACCAATACAACCATTCCTGAGACTATGTTCACCCTCACCAATACAACCACTCCTGAGACTAGGGGCAGCCTCACCAATACAACAACTCCTGAGACTATGGTCACCCTCACCAATACAACCATTTCTGAGACTATAGTCACCCTCACCAATACAACCATTCTTGAGACTATGGTCACCCTCACCAATACAACCATTCCTGAGACTAGGGGCACCCTCACCAATACAACCATTTCTGAGACTATAGTCACCCTCACCAATACAACCATTTCTCAGACTAGGGGCACCCTCACCAATACAACCATTCCTGGGACTATGGTCACCCTCACCAATACAACCATTCCTGAGACTATGGTCACCCTCACCAATACAACCATTTCTGAGACTATAGTCACCCTCACCAATACAACCATTCCTGAGACTATGGTCACCTTCACCAATACAACCATTCCTGAGACTATGGTCACCCTCACCAATACAACCATTCCTGAGACTAGGGGCACCCTCACCAATACAACCATTCCTGAGACTATGGTCACCCTCACCAATACAACCGCTCCTGGCACTATGGTCAACCTCTCCAATACAACCGCTCCTGAGACCATGGGCAATCCCACTCTGGAAACGAGATATAACCTCACCAATACAAATTTTCAAGGAACTATGGTCACCCTCACCAATACAACCATTCCTGAGACTAAGTTCACCCTCACCAATACAACCATTCCTGATACTATGGTCACCCTCACCAATACAACCATTCCTGAGACTATGGTCACCCTCACCAATACAACCATTCCTGAGACTATGGTCACCCTCACCAATACAACCATTCCTGAGACTATGGTCACCCTCACCAATACAACCATTCCTGAGACTATGGTCACCCTCACCAATACAACCATTCCTGAGACTATGGTCACACACACCAATACAACCATTCCTGACACTATGGTCACACTCACCATTACAACCGCACCTGGCACTATGGTCACCTTCTCCAATACAACCGCTCCTGAGACCATGGGCAATACTACTCTGGAAACGAGAAATAACCTCACCAATACAAATTTTCAAGGAACTATGGTCACCCTCACCAAAAGAACCATTCCTGAGACTATGGTCACCCTCACCAATACAATCGCTCCTGAGACTAGGGGCACCCTCACCAATACAACCATTCCTGAGACTATGTTCACCCTCACCAATACAACCATTCCTGAGACTATGTTCACCCTCACCAATACAACCATTCCTGAGACTAGAGGCACCCTCACCAATACAACCGCTCCTGAGACTATGGTCACCCTCACCAATACAACCATTCCTGAGACTATGTTCACCCTCACCAATACAACCATTCCTGAGACTAGGGGCACCCTCACCAATACAACCATTCCTGAGACTATGGTCACCCTCACCAATACAACCATTCCTGAGACTACGGTCACCTTCACCAATACAACCGCTCCAGGAACTATGGACGATGACATTGATTCAACCATTCCTGAAACTATGGGCAATGACCCTGATATAAAGGCTGCTGAAACTATGGGCACAGATACCTACACAATTGTTCATGTAACTCGGAGCATCAACAACAGTATAACCTCTGCTGAAAGTATGGGCAATGACACCGGTACAACCACTCCTATAATTATAGGCAATACCACTCTGGAAACGAGAGATACCCTCACCAATACAACCATTCCTGAGACTAGGGGCAGCCTCACCAATACAACCATTCCTGAGACTATGGTCACCCTCACCAATACAACCATTCCTGAGACTATGGTCACCCTCACCAATACAACCATTCCTGAGACTATGGTCACCCTCACCAATACAACCATTCCTGAGACTATGGTCACACTCACCAATACAACCATTCCTGACACTATGGTCACACTCACCATTACAACCGCACCTGGCACTATGGTCACCTTCTCCAATACAACCGCTCCTGAGACCATGGGCAATACTACTCTGGAATCGAGAAATAACCTCACCAATACAAATTTTCAAGGAACTATGGCCACCCTCACCAATACAACCATTCCTGAGACTATGGTCACCCTCACCAATACAACCATTCCTGAGACTATGGCCACCCTCACCAATACAACCATTCCTGAGACTATGGCCACCCTCACCAATACAACCATTCCTGAGACTATGGTCACCCTCACCAATACAACCATTCCTGAGACTATGGCCACCCTCACCAATACAACCATTCCTGAGACTATGGCCACCCTCACCAATACAACCGCTCCTGGCACTATGGTCAACCTCTCCAATACAACCGCTCCTGAGACCATGGGCAATCCCACTCTGGAAACGAGATATAACCTCACCAATACAAATTTTCAAGGAACTATGGTCACCCTCACCAATACAACCATTCCTCAGACTAGGGGCAGCCTCACCAATACAACAACTCCTGAGACTATGGTCACCTTCACCAATACAACAACTCCTGAGACTATGGTCACCCTCACCAATACAACCATTCCTGAGACTATGGTCACCTTCACCAATACAACCATTCCTGAGACTATGGTCACCCTCACCAATACAACCATTCCTCAGACTAGGGGCACCCTCACCAATACAACCATTCCTGAGACTATGGTCACACTCACCAATACAACCATTCCTGACACTATGGTCACACTCACCATTACAACCGCACCTGGCACTATGGTCAACCTCTCCAATACAACCGCTCCTGAGACCATGGGCAATCCCACTCTGGAAACGAGATATAACCTCACCAATACAAATTTTCAAGGAGCTATGGTCACCCTCACCAATACAACCATTCCTGAGACTAAGTTCACCCTCACCAATACAACCACTCCTGAGACTACGGTCACCCTCACCAATACAACCATTCCTGAGACTATGGTCACCCTCACCAATACAACCATTCCTGAGACTATGGTCACACTCACCAATACAACCATTCCTGACACTATGGTCACACTCACCATTACAACCGCACCTGGCACTATGGTCACCTTCTCCAATACAACCGCTCCTGAGACCATGGGCAATACTACTCTGGAAACGAGAAATAACCTCACCAATACAAATTTTCAAGGAACTATGGTCACCCTCACCAAAAGAACCATTCCTGAGACTATGGTCACCCTCACCAATACAACCATTCCTGAGACTACGGTCACCCTCACCAATACAACCATTCCTGAGACTACGGTCACCCTCACCAATACAACCATTCCAGGAAATATGGGCGATGACATTGATTCAACCATTCCTGAAACTATGGGCAATGACCCTGATATAAAGGCTGCTGAAACTATGGGCACAGATACCTACACAATTGTTCATGTAACTCGGAGCCTCAACACCAGTATAACCTCTGCTGAAAGTATGGGCAATGACACCGGTACAACCACTCCTATAATTATAGGCAATGCCATTCTGGAAACGAGAGATACCCTCACCAATACAACCGTTCCTGAGACTATGGTCACCCTCACTAATACAACAACTCCTGAGACTAGAGGCAGCCTCACCAATACAACCATTCCTCAGACTAGGGGCAGCCTCACCAATACAACCGCTCCTGAGCCTATGGTCACCCTCACCAATACAACCACTCCTGAGACTATGGTCACCCTCACCAATACAACCACTCCTGAGACTATGGTCACCCTCACCAATACAACCATTCCTGACACTATGGTCACGCTCACCAATACAACCATTCCTGACACTATGGTCACCTTCACCAATACAACCATTCCTGACACTATGGTCACGCTCACCAATACAACCATTCCTGACACTATGGTCACGCTCACCAATACAACCATTCCTGACACTATGGTCACACTCACCAATACAACCGCTCCTGGCACTATGGTCACCTTCTCCAATACAATCGCTCCTGAGACAATGGGCAATACCACTCTGGAAACGAGAAATTACCTCACCACTACAAATTTTCAAGGAACTATGGTTACCCTCACCAATACAACCATTCCGGAGACTGTGGCCACCCTCACCAATACAACCATTCCTGAGACTATGGTCACCCTCACCAATACAACCATTCCTGAGACTCTGGTCACCCTCGCCAATACAACCATTCCTCAGACTAGGGGCATCCTCACCAATACAACCATTCCTGAGACTACGGTCACCCTCACCAATACAACCATTCCAGGAACTATGGACGATGACATTGATTCAACCATTCCTGAAACTATGGACAATGACCCTGATATAAAGGCTGCTGAAACTATGGGCACAGATACCTACACAATTGTTCATGTAACTCGGAGCATCAACACCAGTATAACCTCTGCTGAAAGTATGGGCAATGACACCGGTACAACCACTCCTATAATTATAGGCAATGCCACTCTGGAAACGAGAGATACCCTCACCAATACAACCATTCCTGAGACTATGGTCACCTTCACCAATACAACCATTCCTGAGACTATGGTCACCTTCACCAATACAACCATTCCTGAGACTATGGTCACCTTCACCAATACAACCATTCCTGAGACAAGGGGCAGCCTCACCAATACAACCATTCCTGAAACTATGGCCACCCTCCCCAATAGAACCATTCCTGAGACTATGGTCACCCTCACCAATACAACAACTCCTGAGACTAGAGGCAGCCTCACCAATTCAACCATTCCTGCGACTATGGTCACCGTCACCAATGCAACCATTCCTGAGACTATGGTCATCCTCACCAATACAACCATTCCTGAGACTATGGTCACCCTCACCAATACAACCATTCCTGAGACTATGGTCACCCTCACCAATACAACCATTCCTGAGACTATGGTCACCCTCACCAATACAACCATTCCTGAGACTATGGTCACCCTCACCAATACAACCACTGCTGAAGCCATGCGCAACGACATTGATTTAAACATTCCTGAAACTAATGGAATTTACCCCAATTCAACTGCTCCTGAAACTAGAAGCGCCGACACAAATACAACCACTCCAGGAACTATAGACAATGACCCTGATATAATTGCTGCTGGAACTATGGGCTATGACCCTGATATAACCACTCCTCAAACTATGGGAACTGACAGCAACACAATGGTTCATGAAACTAGGAGCATCCACACCAATACAACCGCTCTGGAAATTCAGGACTCCAACACCAATAAAACCACAGCTCAAAGTGCTGAGACAATAGGTAACGGCACTGATTCTACCATTCCTGAAGCTAGCGGCATTTACACCGAAACAACTGCTCCTGAAACTAGGAGCACCGACACAAATATAATCTCTCCAGGAACTATGGGCAATGACACAAATACAATGGTTCATGAGACTATGGGCAGCAACACCAATACAACCGCACCAATAATTATGGACAGTGATGCTGACTCAATCGCTCCAGAGACTATGGGCAATGATAGCAATATGAGCACTTCTGAACCTATGGTTACTGACCCCGATACAACTGCTCCTGAAACTAGGGGCAATGACATCAATATAACTTCTCCTGAGACTACGGTCACCATCACCAATATAACCGCTCCTGCAACAATGGGCAATGACACCGATTTAACCGTTCCTGTAACAAGAGGCACCAACATCAATACGACCGCTCCTGAAAGTGCAGGTTCCAATACTAATACAACTATTTCTGAAGCTACAGACAAAATATTTATCACATTTGTTCTTAGAAGTGCCACCAATGGAAGCCCTTTGATTGCTGTGGTTCCTTCCAATAACTCATCCATCTCAGGATCTACACCTTTGATCATCACTGAAAATTCTCTCCAAGAAAGAACCTTTTCAAGTCGGAAAATAACTTCTGAGAGTTCGAATTCAACTAATGAATCTGCTGGAAATGTAAGTTTGTGCTGGTTGCACTTTGTAAATATTCTGGCTGCGAAATTCAGTACCTTAGCGCCGGCAGTTAAGGCCGGTTTCGAGAAAAAAATGGCGGCTGCCTCGCTTCCGCCCACTTCCGCGCGGCCCGCGCTGCTCCCCATCTTCCGTGCGGCCCTCTCCTAAACACGCACAGCAGAGCGTGCCTTCTGCTGCACCGGGGACCCCCACCAGCGCAATTTAAAGAGATACATCCAACTTGCAGGTAAGTTGATTATTTCCCTTGCACTGGCTCTTGCAGAGTTTATATCGATACTGGCCTGCTGGAAGACAATTCTAAGATTGTTACAGTGTGCAGGGAGTGCTGCTGGACGTTGGGAAGGTGTAGGCTGCTCTTGGGAGGTCTCTGACTACACCACTCTGCTTGCAGTTCCGCTCGTGCTGCAGCATGACAGGGAGATGGAGCAGAGGCAGCAAAGACCAAGCTGCTCGCAGTGGGAGGGGGAAGAGGGGGAGGAGGGCTCTCAGCAGGGGGCCTTACCCACCTAGGGGCTTCAGGCAGCACTTCTCCCACCTGCACCTAAGCTAGGAGCAGTGTGTTTGCCGGCTCCGCTTCACCAAGGAGGTGGTCACAGAACTCTGCCACCTCTTGGAACCAGACCTGCACCCTCAGAGCAGGGTGACAACGGCTCTGCCAGTGGCCCTCAAGGTGACCATGGCCCTGAATTTTTTCCCCAGCGGATCCTTCCAGGCTGAAACAAGCGACATAGTAAACATCTTGCAGTTTGTCGTCCATCGCTGCATCTGGGAGGTCACTTCTGTACTCTAGGAGAAGGGACTTCATTGTCTTCTCTCTAAACAGAGAGAAGCAGGAGGAGTGGCACATAGTTAGGCCAGGATATTGGGCTTCCCCATGGTGCAGAGTGCCATCAACTGCACACACGTGGCTTTGCGGGCGCTGCATATCAATGCTGAGATGTACCATAACCGAAAAAGGGTACCACTCAATGTGCAGTTGGTGTGCGACCACGCCCAGCACATCATGATGGTGAATGCCCGGTATCAGTCATGATGCCTTCATCCTGCGCCAGTCCACTGTGCCAGCAATCATCCAGCCATCACATCGAACCCGAGTGTGGCTGCTCAGAAACAAGGGTTATCTGTTCTATACCTGGCTGATGACTCCCCTCCGCAACCCCACCACTCGTGGCCAGCAATATAATGAGAGCCATGCTGCCATGAGGAACCTCGTTGAGCAGACCATCAGGGTGCTCAAGCAACGGGTCCGCTGTCTTGACCGCTCTGGAGGAGCCCTCCAGTACTCGTCGGAGCGGGTGTCCCAATTCATGGTGGTCTGCTGCATCCTCCACAACTTGGCCATCATGAGGGCGCAGCCCTTGCCACCATGGGTTCCGCGACCACCTCAGGAGCAGGAGGAGGAGAAAAAGGAGGAAGAGGAGCAGGAAGGGAGGAAACCATCTGTAAATTCCCGTTCCAGACGGGCTGACCATGAGCTTATCATCAGACTCCGGTTTCCCTGAATGAAACCCCAGATTCCCGTTGCTCAACACTTCCCCACCTTACCATCCCTGTGTCACAGAACAACACAGCGGCCTCTTGGACACAATGCTGAAATGGAAGCCACCACAAAACAAACATTCCAAACATAATTTATAAATGATTAATTCCAATATTACATTATGAAGTCAATTTATCACCCTTGTGCACTCCCTTCCGTGTGCCTTTGCCTATTCTAGTGCTCCTACGCAGTGCTACCCCAGTAGCTGCAGCCTGGCTGATGGAAGGCTGCTGACTTTGCGTGGGGGACACTGCAGATGGCCTTGGATTACGACCTCGACCAGCTCTGGGCCTAGAAGGCCCGGCTGTAGATGGCACCATGTCGGCATGGCGGCAGCAGTCTGGGCTGGCAGAAACAGAAGCCAGAAGGCATTCATCTCCAACCCCTGGGCTGCTGTCCTCAAAGGACAAAGAAACTGAGCTTTTATTGGTCCTCTGGCCTGTGATGCGGAGAAAGGCAGAGCACATGGACAAAGGTCCGCCTGTCTAGACGTCCCTCCACAATTGGCACCCTTCCAGGGTTAGTGAAGGAAGAAGAGGCAAAAGTTAGACTTCCTCCCACTCATTATTCCCCTGCCTTTAGATGAAACTAGAAATTTCCGTGCAACATAACGGTGGGAACTGAGCCAGGGAGGCAGTTAAAACGGAGTGGGTCCGTTCCTGTCCGGCTGGGATTCTTGCTGACCTGATTTTTCAGGCACATGAGGCACGTGTCTGACTCAAGCTTTACTCTGTGTTTAATCTGTGCTTATTGAGCAGATGGACGAAAGTTTGAAATTTTCTTGATGATCGACAGAGCACCCTGAGAGAATGGAAAGCCCAATACCTCTGGAGACACTGGGAGACATTAACGCGCAGATTACTTCAGATAAACCTTGACAGAATATCTTTCGTCATTTCACTTGAATCAACAGAATTGGTGACAATCAGCTGTTGAATACAGAATTCACCCTCTTGTGACCTGGACCTCAACTGCCAGGCTTTACACTGTCCTGACAACTGCAACGTCAGCCTTGGATTTTAAGAAGTATCTGCTTAGCGGAGCCTGAATCCTCTCTGCTGAATCTGGTTAGATAATCCTGTACCCCCCACCGCCAAGCACGATTGTTTTAGCGAGACTGTTGTTTACACACATGTTCTATGACCTCAACTGACCTCTAGATTGTATCTTAGTCAGGATTTTATTCAATCTTACAACAGCTGGAATCATATCCTTTCAGGTGTCATCCGTGGCTCAGTGGGTAGCACATTCACCTCTGAATCCAAAGGTTGTGGGTTCAAGTCCCACTCCAGAGACTTGAGCACAAAATCCAGGCTGAAATTCCAGTGCAGTACTGAGGGAGCGCCGCACTGTCGGAGGGACAGTACTGAGGGAGCGCCGCACTGTCGGAGGGGCAGTACTGAGGGAGTGCTGCACTGTCGGAGGGGCAGTACTGAGGGAGCGCCGCACTGTCGGAGGGTCAGTACTGAGGGAGCGCTGCACTGTGGGAGGGTCAGTACTGAGGGAGCGCTGCACTGTGGGAGGGTCAGTACTGAGGGAGTGCCGCACTGTGGGAGGGGCAGTACTGAGGGAGTGCTGCACTGTCGGAGGGGCAGTACTGAGGGAGTGCCGCACTGTCGGAGGGGCAGTACTGAGGGAGCGCAGCACTGTCGGAGGGTCAGTACTGAGGGAGCACTGCACTGTCGGAGGGTCAGTACTGAGGGAGTGCTGCACAGTCGGAGGGGCAGTACTGAGGGAGCGCTGCACTGTCGGAGGGGCAGTACTGAGGGAGCGCTGCACTGTAAAAATACTGTGGAGGAGGAATTCCTAGAATGTTTACGAGATGGTTTTCTGGAACAAAACGTCGAGGAACCAACCAGAGATCAGGCCATCTTAGACTGGGTATTATGCAACGAGAAAGGATTAATTAGCAATCTTGTTGTACGAGGCCCCTTGGGTCAGAGTGATCATAATATGATAGAATTCTTCATTAGGATGGAGAGTGAAGTAGTTGAATCAGAGACTAGGGTCCTGAATTTAAATAAAGGAAACTACGATGGTATGAGGCGCGAATTGGGTAGGATTGATTGGGGAATGTCACTCAAGGGGTTGACGGTGGATAGGCAATGGCAAACATTCAAAGACTGCATGGATGAACTACAGAATTTGTACATCCCAGTGTGGCATAAGAATAAAACAAAAAGGGTGACTCAACCGTGGCAAACAAGGGAAATTAGAGATAGCATAAGATCCAAGGAGAGGGCATATAAATTGGCCAGAAAAAGCGGTAGCCCTGAGGATTGGGAGCAGTTTAGGATTCAACAAAGGAGGACAAAGGGATTAATTAAGAAGGGGAAAATAGAATATGAAAGTAAGCTTGCTGGGAACATAAAAACTGACTGTAAGAGCTTTTATAGATATGTGAAGAGAAAAAGATTAGTGAAATCAAGTGTAGGTCCCTTGCAGTCAGAAGCAGGGGAAGTTATAATGGGGAACAAAGAAATGGCAGCCCAATTAAATGCATATTTTGGTTCTGTCTTCACAAAGGAGGACACAAATAACCTCCCAGAGATGTTGGAGAACATACGGTCTGATGAAAGGGAGGAACTGAAAGAAATCAGTATTTGCAGGGAAATGGTGTTAGGGAAATTGACGGTATTGAAGGCCGATAAATCCCCAGGGCCTGATAATCTACATCCTAGGGTACTTAAGGAAGTGGCCCTAGAAATAGTAGATGCATTGCTGATCATCTTCCAACATTCGATGGAATCTGGAACTGTACCCATGGATTGGAAGGTAGCTAATGTTACCCCACTATTCAAAAAGGGTGGTAGAGAGAAAGCGGGGAATTACAGACTGGTAAGCCTGACATCGGTAGTGGGGAAAATGCTAGAGTCCATTATAAAGGATGTAATAGCTGAGCATTTGAAAAACAGTGACAGGATCGGACAAAGTCAACATGGTTTTACAAAAGGTAAATCGTGCTTGACTAATCTACTGGAATTTTTTGAGGATGTAACTGGGAAAATAGATAAGGGAGAACCAGTAGATGTGGTGTATTTGGACTTTCAAAAGGCTTTCGATAAGGTCCCGCATAAGAGATTAGCGGGTAAAGTTAAGGCACATGGGATTGGGGGCAAGGTATTGACTTGGATAGAGAACTGGTTGGCGGACAGAAAGCAGAGAGTAGGAATTAATGGGTCTTTTTCCGAGTGGCAAGCAGTGACTAGTGGGGTACCGCAGGGATCGGTCCTTGGGCCCCAGCTATTCACAATATACATTAATGATCTAGATAAGGGAATTAAATGTAATATCTCCAAGTTTGCAGATGACACAAAGCTGGGTGGGAGTGTGTGCAGCGAGGAGGATAGCGAGAAACTCCAGGATGATCTGGACAGGTTGGGTGAGTGGGCAGAAGCGTGGCAGATGGAATATAACGTGGATAAGTGCGAGGTTATCCACTTTGGTGTCAAAAACAGAAAGGCAGACTATTATCTGAATGGCAATAGATTGGGAGAAGGGGAAGTGCAACGAGACCTGGGTGTCCTTGTGCACCAGTCGCTGAAAGTAAGCATGCAGGTGCAGCAGGCGGTGAAGAAGGCAAATGGTATGTTGGCCTTCATAGCGAAAGGGTTTGAGTATAGGAACAGGGATGTCCTGCTGCAGTTGTACAGGGCCTTGGTGAGACCACACCTTGAGTACTGTGTGCAGTTTTGGTCGCCTTATCTGAGGAAGGATGTTCTTGCCATGGAAGGAGTTCAGCGAAGATTCACAAGGCTGATACCTGGGATGGCAGGAATGACATATGAGGAGAGATTGGGTCGATTGGGCTTATAGAAGAATGAGAGGGGATCTCATCGAAACATATAAAATTCTGACAGGTCTGGACAAACTAGATGCAGGAAGAATGTTCCCGATGGTCGGAGAGTCCAGAACCAGGGGTCATAATCTACGAATAACGGGTAAACCATTTAGGACAGAAATGAGGAAGAATTTCTTCACCCAGAGAGTGGTGAACCTGTGGAATTCTCTACCACAGAAGGTAGTTGAGGCGAAGTCATTAAATATATTCAAGGATGAATTAGATATATTTCTTAAAGCTAAAGGTATCAAGGGATATGGGGAGAAGGCAGGTACAGGGTACTGAGTTTAGATGATCAGCCATGATCTCATCGAATGGCGGAGCAGGCTCGAGGGGCCGAATGGCCTACTCCTGCTCCTATCTTCTATGTTTCTATGGGGTAAAAATTCAGTTGGTTGCGCCTCCCGTTAGCGCCTTAAGAGGGCGCTAATGGGGCGCAAAGCCGCTAACGCCCGGGCGCAGCGATGTTTGCGCCGCTCGGGAACTTAACTAGAGATTGTGCGGCGGCGCTAAACCTTACCGCTGCGACCACCTGCGCGCGCAGATTGTGACGTCATTCCATGGTGCAACGCCCTTGTGGCGCCCCGGAGCGGAAATTGAGTGGCGCCCCCTGCCTTACCGCCTGGCGCATCCAACGACCGGAAGATTGGAACGCTATCAATCGCTGTGGGGCTGGGGGGGGGCGCTATTTAAAGGGGGCCTCTTCCTGTCTTTTTCTGTGGTTGACATTTTTGCACCACTCGTTCTGAGAGAGAGAGAGAGATTCGGAGAGAGAGAAAGAGAGACTTCTGCATTGACTCAACGCTTTGTGAGGTAGTTTTGCCTACTGATCCTAACTTCACTAGTACTTTAGTTGCTGTCCTTCATTACTTTGCTTGCAAAGAGACTATGGGGGCTGCACTGAATGGGGGCGCCGTCCTGCTCCAGCTGAATCGGAGGACACAGAGACGCAGAGAGAGAGTGGCAATGATGGCCAGACGGAGGAGGGCCAACAGGCGTATGTACAGGAGAGCTTACCCTCCCAGGGTATATTGTGAACAGCTCTCCTACCTTCATATGTCTGTGGAGCTGTGTTTGCGAAGGCTGCGATTCAGCAAGGAGGTGGTCACTGAGCTCTGCCACCTGCTGCAGCCAGATCTGCAGCCTCAACTGAGGTCCAGGACGTCTCTGTTGGTGGCAGTGAAGGTCACAGTGGCTCTCAACTTCTACGTTACTGGCTCATTTCAAGCTGCTGCTGGGGACCTCGCCAATATCTCCCAGTTCGCGGTGCATTGCTGCATCCGGCAGGTCACAAATGCCCTCTTTAAAAGGAGACGAGAGTTCATCTCTTTCCCCATGACCCCAGACAAGCAGCGTGACCGCGCTCTGGGCTTTGCGAGGGTAGCGGGCTTCCCCATGGTGCAGGGCGCCATTGACTGCACGCATGTGGCTTTGCGTGCTCCGCATGAGAATGCCGAGGAATTCCGGAACAGAAAGGGGTTCCATTCCTTGAATGTTCAGTTGGTCTGTGACCACAGACAGCTGATACTCGCTGTCAATGCCCACTATCCTGGCAGCTGCCACGATGCTTTTATCCTGCGCCAGACTACTGTGGCAGAACTTTTCGAGGCATCGCATCAGCCAGTTGGTTGGCTTCTCGGAGACAAGGGGTATCCATTGAGCACCTGGCTGATGACACCGCTCCGTACGCCCAACACCCCTGCTGAGCTGCGGTACAATGAGAGCCATCAAGCTACCAGGAACATCATTGAGCGCACAATCGGCGTGCTGAAGCAACGGTTCCGCTGTCTCGACCATTCTGGAGGAGCCCTTGAGTACTCGCCTGAGCGAGTATCCAACTTCGTAGTTGTGTGCTGCATGTTGCATAACATGGCAATCCTCAGGACCCAGCCAATGCCACCAGGCCTTGGAGCACCACCAGAGGAGGAGGAGGAAGAGGAGGAAGAGGACGAGGAGGATGATCATCAGCAGCACCAAGGCGGGAGGGCGGCCCACAATGGTGAAACTGCAAGGGCCGTCCGTCAACGGCTAATAGCAAGCCGCTTCTAGGGCCCCTGCTGTGGAAATGGCTTCTGCCATTGCTAACAACATCAATGAACCCAGCACGCAACCCCTAAGCCGGCCAAGGCACCAATAATTCCAACCACCAACCATGTATATTTTGAATACAGAAACTTATTTATTTTACAAACTCTGTGTGTGTCAATTCCTCATGACAAACTCATAGAAATAAACACAAAAAAACAGTCAATAACATAACTGGTTCTCACAACCTGGAGATAATGTCCAAAACACTAAACAAAAGTTGGACCATGAACCTCGACCTTTAATAAAAAAATGACCAGCATTTTGTCACACCTCCTACTTTTTGCCCTTCGAGGGTGATCTCCTTCCCTTGCGCACTTCCCCCCTTCTAACCCTACTGCTCCTCCGTAATGGGACCTCAGTGGCTGCAGCAAGGCTGGTGGAAGACTGCTGCTCGTCAGACCCTGACACTGCAGATGCCCCTGAAGGACGGCCTCGACCAGTTCTGGGCCTGGAGGGCCCGGCTGCAGACTGCACCAACTCTGCATGGGCGGCAGCAGTCTGTCCTACAGGCGGTGGCAAGTGCAGTGGAGAACTGACAGTGTTGGCAGCAGGAATGCTGTCATCGTGAGAGAGGACAGCAACTCCCTGCTCGCCCGACACACTGGCACTCCCACGGGGCAGCACTTCAGCATCCGGAGCAATCTGCTGGAGAACAGATTGCTGGCCTGCTGCGGCGCGGTGACAGCCCCGGGGACATGTGAACGAACCATCGAGGTTGGCAGCAGTCTGTGCTCGCGTGGCCTCAATCTGAGTCTGCATGAGAGCAGTCAGAGATGGGATCACGGCAGTCAGTGACTGAATTGCAGCACTAAGCGTTAGTGTGGCATCCGCCTGTGCTACAGCGAAGTGCTCCACACTCCTTGCCAGTGACTCAATGCATTCGGGCACCCTTCCCACTGCACCCATGAGCTCAGTGTGCATGCCCACCGCCTGGGAGTTCATTTCTGCGATCAGCCGCTCCTCCTCTGCGTCCATTGCAGTAGGAGTGTCTGGCATACTCTCCCTCTGGGGAGAAGACCCCCGTTCTTCCCTACCCCCATGACGTTGCTGCAGCCCGCTGGGTCCTGGAGCTTCACCCTCATCAGACCCTTCCCCCCTGCTCCCCTCCAGGGAAGGCGTGTTCCCAGTGTGGGCATGGGCTTCCTCGGGAGAGGGTGGCACTGATGCTCCGGCTTCCTCTTCCTCCTCGGCTGCAGCTTCACTCCCAGTGGCAGCTTCAGGGCCCGTCTCCTCAGCTGGTGAATCACCATCTGAAAGCAGGGAGGTACAAGAGTGGCTTTAGCGTGAGGACAGGGTGGCAGTAAGGGAGGAATAAGTGCAGCGAGTTAGCAAGTTGGATTGAAAGTGTCAAAGGCTGGTGTTGTGAGGGACAAGTGGAAGGACAGAGGACAAAAAGGTGATGACCTTACCATTGCTGTCCAGAACGGGGTCGGCGTCTCCAGTGGCGACGGGACCGATCACCCGGCTTGCCACAATCCTGTGGACGCGCTCCTCAAGATCGCTGAGGGGTTGCAGCTGAGGCCGCCCTCCACCTGTCCGTTGCTGCTGTCTCCGATTATGCGCCAGCTTGGCCTGTAAGAAAAAGGACAGCATCTGAGTAAATATACAGCCATGGTCTTGCCTGATGTGCCTCCCATAGGTGAATAGCCCTTACTGTATGCAGCCATGGTCTTGCCTGATGTGCCTCCCATAGGTGAATAGCCCTTACTGTATGCAAAGTGTGGAATGTGTGTGTGTGTTTGATGAAAGGGCCATAGGTGTTGGATGAGTGTTGTGCATTGGGGTTTTAAGACCCTCTGGCCATAGAGTGAGGTTGAGATGGAGGGATGGAGAGGTATTGAGAAAAAGCCACTCACCCTGACGACCCGAGTGAGGTCGTTGAACTTTTTGCGGCATTGAGTATGGGTCCTGGGCACCATGCTCCTGGAGGAGACGCTCTAAGCCACCTCCCTCCACACTCTTCTGAACTCGCGTGGCAAAGGCCTCCTGCCACTCTCAGGGAAGAGTATACATCTTCTGCGCTCCACCGCGCCAACCAGAGCATCCAAGGCCCGCTCGGTGAAGCGATGAGCTCGTTCTCTCACCCTCTCCATCCTTGGCAGCAAAATGGATTCACAGGTCTCTCCAGGCCGAGATTCAAGGCTGCAATGAGCAGGGTGTGGCTGGGGAGCAAGTTGGCCCCCCCGCTTTAAGAAGTGGCCGGCGCCAGTGTGTCTGTGTTCCCTCGCTAACTGGCAGCAGCTGCGCTGCGCTCGCGCTCTGACTTAGCGCCTCACTGCTCGGCCTTTGCGCCTTAAGACAGGTGTGCAGCGCCTGATTTAGCGCTCCACTCACCTCCCGGGGCGGTAAAAGTGAAGTTTCCAGTCAGTGGCGATAATTAGCGCCAGGCGCTAATATTTGCGTCCAGACGATATTTGCGCCCCAAATGGGGCGTGACCTAATTTTTCCCCCTAGGTGTCTAGAAATCTATCTATCTCCTTCTTAAATATATTCAGTGACTTGGCCTCCACAGCCTTCTGTGGTAGAGAATTCCACAGGTTCACCACCCTCTGAGTGAAGAAATTTCTCCTCATCTCAGTCCTAAATGTCCTACCCCGTATCCTGAGACTGATTCAAAAAAGAGCAGAGGAGTTCTCCCCAGTGTCCTGGTCAATATTTATCCCTCAACCAAAAATAAACAGATTATTTGTTCATTATCACATTGCTGTTTGTGGGATCTTGCTGTGCACCAATTTGCTGCTGCTACATTTCAACAGTGACTGCACTTTAAAAGTGCTTCATTGGCTGTGAAACGCTTTGGGACGTCCTGAGGCCGTGAAAGGCGCTATAGAAACGCAAGTCTTTCTTTCTTTATTGATCAAGTTACAATTAACTTCTTATTTTGCAAGACCTGATGTTACAAACTATAAACATGTAATAGAGCCACCTGGTGGACTACGGATGTATATAATAATAAAGCCATGTGCATTACAGTTCTTACTGGAAGCCATGTTGTGCTGTTGTATATATACGCTGTGTCTCAAGATATCACAGAATTGGCGATGAGGATGCGAGTGTGGATTCCCGAGCTGAAATTTTTGTGGAGGATAATCCTGCCAACCGACGGAGGGACTGTTAGAGATTCTTCGTTTTGCAGAAAAACTTAAAAATCTGAGATAAATTTCGATCACACATGGCTGAACTGTCGACATTGTCAGAGTCCAGATGGCCGCGTCTATGGGAATAATAGGGCGCTTGGGTGAGTTCCATCGTGACCGAGAGACTTTCGGAGCGTATGTGGAGCGGCTAGAAATGTTTTTCATCGCGAATAGTATCGTCGAAGTCCCCGATGATGTAAACCGTAACCGGGCGGTTTTAGAAATGAAACCGGCTATTTTTTTGACTGAAGGAGGCCCCGAGGTGTATGAAACCCTGAAAAATGTGCTTGTTCCCTGCCAAGCTGAAGGACACGCCACTGAAGGAGATCCTCACCAGGTTAGAACAGCACTACAGTCCTGAGCCCCTGGAAACTGCTGAAAGTTATCATTTTGGAACACATAATCAATTAGTATCAGTGAGTACATTGTAGCTTTAAAAAAGCCATCCATTCACTGTCATTTCGGAAACTTTCAGGACCGAGCTTTGCGTGACCGCTTTGTGGGTTGAAAAATGAACGTATCAGAAGTAAATTGTTGACAACCCCTAACCTGACTTTGACTTAGCTTGTCAGACAGCTATGTCGATGGATATGGCCGACTGATACTCCTGAGAGTTCCGCGTCATTTCCAGTCGTCAGACAACCGAGGTGAATCGACTGCAGGCTAAAAGTAAAAGGCAGTTGGGCCCCAAGGCCTCAGCAACTGGCCAAGGTAACAGTGCATTGAAGTCGTGCTATCGGTGCCTGGGACAACACATCGCTCACAGCTGTCCATATGTGAAGGCAGAGTGTTTCTACTGCAAAAATACTGGGCATCTTGCGAAGGCGTGCCGACAGAAGAGTAAACCGACTGGCAATGATAGAAGTAGAAATCGGCAGACACTACATACCGTTGAAGAGAAGCAGCAGGACGAGGAGTTTCTGGAGATTCATGTCATCAGGAGCACGAAGGTATCTAACAGCGATTTGCGAGTTATTGTCATCCAAGTAGATGTCGCAGGAACCAGGATACCCATGGAAATCGACACTGGTGCATCCGTGAGCGTAGTACCAGAATCACTATACCGCGACAAGTTGCGTGATTATCGACTAGAGAAATCGAAGGAAGAGCTGCGAGGCTACTCAGGAGAGCAAATCCCTGTAGTAGGAAGTGTCACCATCCCAGTGAGATACAAGGATCAGTGTCAGAGCTTGCCTCTCATAGTAGTGGCAGGAGACACGCCTGCCTTGATAGGTAGAAATTGGTTGGGATCACTGAAGCTGGATTGGAATGAGATTTTCCGTGAGGAAGCGAAATTTGCATCGAAGATGATGTCATCAAGCAGTATCCGAAGGTGTTCAGTGAAACGGGCAGTCCGATCCAAGACTTCAAGGCGAGTGTCAGAGTGCAGAAGGACGCAAGACCAGTTTACTGCACGCCACGTCCCGTACCATACGAACTCAAGGAGAAAGTTGAGCAAGAACTCAAAAGACTAGAAACTGAGAACATTATCTCTAAGGTAGATCTGAGTAATTGGGCTACACCCATTGTTGTTGTACCTAAGTCAGATGGTAAGGTAAGGTTGTGTGGTGATTATAAGGTAATCGTAAACCAGGTTCTAGAGTGTAATCTACCCAATATGTTGCCAAATGTGGAAGATTTGTTCACAACGCTGACAGGTGGCCAGATCTTTTCGAAGTTACATCTAGCAAACGCCTACCTACAACTTGAGTTAGATGAAGAGTCCAAGTCATGCTTGACTATAAATACTCACCGAGGCCTATATCAGTTCAATAGGCTACCATTTGGACTGTCTTCTTCCCCTGACATATTCCGGGGGTGATGAACCAAATTTTGCAAGGGATTAAAGGAGTAGTGTGTTATTTGGATGACAGACTCATTTCAGCACCAAACAGGCAAATCCATGATGAGGTGTTTGAATGAAGTGCTCAAACGGCTAGAGAAGCACGGAGTACGAGTGACAGCTCACAAGTGTGAGTTGTTTCAAAACTCAGTGGAGTACTTAGAGCACAGAGTAAACAAAGATGGTTTACATCCAACCAAGGGAAAGCTGGATGCAATCAGAAATGCACCCACTCCTAAGAATGTCTCTGAACTTCGATCATTTTTGGATCTTTTGAATTATTACGGAAAGTTCCTCCCAAACTTGGCTACATTGTTACTCCACTGAATGAGCTGTTGAGAAAACAGGTCCCTTGGAAGTGGTCAAAAGAATGCGACACAGCATTCAAAGAGTGTAGAAGCCAGTTAGTAGAGAGTACCATGTTCGTTCACTATGATGTATCTAAGGAGATCAAGCTAGCGTGTGACGCCTCTCCGTACGGAGTTAGGGCAGTGATCTCTCCTGTACTAGATAGTGGGGAGGAGAGACCAATTGCTTTTGCTTCACGCACTCTCAGTGCCAGTGAGCAGAATTATGCGCAGATCGAAAGGGAAACTTTGTTATTGATTTTTGGGGTCAAGAAGTTTCACAAATACTTGTCTGGTCGTAAGTTTACCATAGTTACTGACCATAAGCCCCTGACAGCAATCCTCCATCCAAAGTCCCCAGTTCCAACCTTAGCTGCAGCCCGAATGCAGAGATGGGCTTTGATTTTGTCAGCGTATACGTATGACATTGAGTACAGACGATCAGCTGATCACAGTAATGCTGATGCTATGTCCAGGTTGCCACCCATCACAAGTTACACCCAATAAGGAAGAAGTGTTCTATTTCTCATACATTGATGAGCTGGCCAGTCACAGCTGAAGAGATTGGTAGGGCAACCAAACGTGACCCAATTATGTCAAAGGTGTATGATTACATAGAAAATGGATGGCCAAACCAGGTATCAGAGGAAGATATCCATCCATACTTCGTTCATAGGAATGAATTGTCGTGGATAAAGATTGTATCATGTGGGGAGCAAGAGTGGCTATCCCAAATAGGTTCAGGTCTAAATTGTTAAGAGATCGTCATGACCAGCACCTGGGAATGTGCTTGACCAAGAGCTTTGCACGCAGTTACTTATGGTGGCCAGGTTTGGATAAAAGAGATAGAGTACATAGTCAGTCAGTGTACAACATGTCAATCAGTGAGCAAGAAACCACCATCAGTACCATTACAGTCATGGAAATGGCCTGCCAGAGTGTGGCAAAGGTTACATGTGGATTTTGCTGAGCTCGAAGGACGGCAATTGTTCATAGTGATAGATAATCACTCGAAGTGGGTAGAGGTGTTTCCGATGTGGATAATAACAACAAGCAAAACACTTTGCGAAGATGGTTTTCTTCACACGGCCTCCCAGAAGAAGTTGTGTCTGATAATGGGCCGCAATTTTGTTCAGAAGAGTTCACACAGTTCATGAGCAGAAACGGTGTGAAACAATCCAAAGTTCCACCGTACCACCCTGCTTCAAATGGTGCAGCAGAGCGCACAGTACAAATTGTCAAACGTGCCCTCATCAAGCAAATGTTGGATCCAAATCCAAAGAACGCCAGTTGTCGTTGGACCACGAACTGGGAAATTTTCTGATTACCTATCAGAGTACTCCTCATCCTACTACTGGTAGAAAACCAGCAGAATTGTTTCTCAAATGACAGCCACAAACCAGGTTCTCGTTGTTAAAGCCAAACTTGGCACAGTCCATAGAAGAGAAACAATCAAGGCAGAAAGAGAGTCGTGATAAAGGTAGAGTTAGAGAGAGAAGTGTGAAGTTGAACCAGAAGTTTAGAGTGAAGAACAATCACCATAAATGGTTAAAGTGGTTACCAGGAAGAGTAGTGAAGATATGTGGCCCTCGCCCATATTTGGTCAAGATGTTTGATCATGGAGAGATTAGGTTTGTTCACATTGATCATATCTTACCTACAGATATGGAAGGAGTTGAAAGCTGGGATGATTCAATTTATTCTGAGGAGTCAGATAGTCTTGTTATAAGTAGAGTACCAGCAGCAAATCCTATATCAGACATACCAGACACAAGTCCAAGACAAAGTCAGAATTTAAGTCTGAGCCCGAGTCAGGCAGACAAACAGTCTGAAAGTGTAGAGTCCAAATGTAGATCAAGGTCAGCCCCTTGGAGAAAAATTCTCCGCAGGCTCAGCCTAGAATGAGTCAAAGTCCTACAACAAGATCTGAAAGTTCTGTTCAAGAAAGGAGGTATCCTCTTTGAAACAGAAAACCAGTGGTTAAGTTTCATCTGTAAATATGGAAAATAAGTTCATATCTTTTGTTTGTATTACAGAATTCTATAGTAGAGTTTGGAAACATAAAATGGGTTCCATTTGAGAAATGTATACCAAGAGTTGTGTATACCATGCAAGTCATGTACAATAATCATTTGCTATGATTAACTTCTTCAATGAGGATGAAGAAGTGTAATAGAGCCACCTGGTGGACTACTAATGTACGTAATAATAAAGCCATATGCAGTACAGTTCTTACCCGAAGCTGTGTTGTGCTGTTGTATATATATGATGTGTCCCAAGATATCACAAAACATTTGACAGCAAGATCTCACAATATCTTCTTTTCATTCCAATACTTAGACCCCATTTGCTTGGAATGCTTGTTGGTTTAAATATTTTCAATTTTTTTTCCTCTTAACAGCTTTCCTGTGATAAATCGCAATGCCCCATTGCCCCGAGATGTGATAAGCCGGGTGAAGCCCCGATTATTATGGCCAATCTCAGTGATTCCTGTTGCACTGTCACAGCCTGTAGTAAGTAATAAATTCCTCTTTCATAACATTGAATTGTGTATTGTAGATCAAAAAATTACCTTAATGTAGCAAACCTGCATTAGCATCATTGACACAGGGAAGTGGTCCTTCTAGTGTTTCGCCCTGTACGAACTGTTGCTCAAAGGTGGCTCAGTGGACTATAAAATGGGAGGGCCCTTACATTCTCTGTGGAACCCGTACCCCAGTGAGAGGTAGTGTCTCTGGAACTATACCCCAGTGAGAGTCAGTGTCTGTGGAACCCGTACCCCAGTGAGAGTCAGTGTCTGTGGAACTGTACCCCAGTGAGAGTCAGTGCCTGTGGAACCCGTACCCCAGTGAGAGTCAGTGTCTGTGGAACTGTACGCCAGTGAGAGTCAGTGTCTGTGGAACTGTACGCCAGTGAGAGTCAGTGTCTGTGGAACCCGTACCCCAGTGCGAGACAGTGCCTGTGGAACCCATACCCCAGTGAGAGTCAGTGCCTGTGGAACCCGTACCCCAGTGAGAGTCAGTGTCTGTGGAACTGTACCTCAATGAGAGTCAGTGTCTGTGGAACCCGTACCTCAGTGAGAGTCAGTGTCTGTGGAACTATACCCCAGTGAGAGTCAGTGCCTGTGGAACCCGTACCCCAGTGAGAGTCAGTGTCTGTGGAACTGTACGCCAGTGAGAGTCAGTGTCTGTGGAACTGTACGCCAGTGAGAGTCAGTGTCTGTGGAACCCGTACCCCAGTGCGAGACAGTGCCTGTGGAACCCATACCCCAGTGAGAGTCAGTGCCTGTGGAACCCGTACCCCAGTGAGAGTCAGTGTCTGTGGAACTGTACCTCAATGAGAGTCTGTGTCTGTGGAACCCGAACCTCAGTGAGAGTCAGTGTCTGTGGAACTATACCCCAGTGAGAGTCAGTGTCTGTGGAACTATACCCCAGTGAGAGTCAGTGTCTGTGGAACTGTACCCCTGTGAGAGTCAGTGTCTGTGGAACCCGTAACCCAGTGAGAGTCAGTGTCTGTGGAACTGTACCCCAGTGAGAGTCTGTGTCTGTGGAACTGTACCCCAGTGAGAGTCAGTGCCTGTGGAACTGTACCCCAGTGAGAGGCAGTGTCTGTGGAACTATACCCCAGTGAGAGTCAGTGTCTCTGGAACTATACCCCAGTGAGAGGCAGTGTCTGTGGAACCCGTACCCCAGTGAGAGTCAGTGTCTGTGGAACTGTACGCCAGTGAGAGTCAGTGTCTGTGTAACTGTACGCCAGTGAGAGTCAGTGTCTGTGGAACTGTACCCCAGTGAGAGTCACTGTCTGTGGAACTGTACCCCAGTGAGAGTCAGTGTCTGTGGAACTGTACCCCAGTGCGAGTAAGTGTCTGTGGAACTGTACCCCAGTGAGAGTCAGTGTCTGTGGAACTGTACCCCAGTGAGCGTCAGTGTCTGTGGAACTGTACCCCACTGAGAGTCAGTATCTGTGGAACTGTACCCCAGTGAGAGTCAGTGTCTGTGGAACTGTACCCCAGTGAGACTCAGTGTCTGTGGAACTCTACCCCAGTGAGAGTCAGTGTCTGTGGAACTGTAGCCCAGTGAGAGTCAATGTGTGTGGAACTGTACCCCAGTGAGAGTCAGTGTGTGTGGAACTGTACCCCAGTGAGAGTCAATGTCTGTGGAACTGTACCCCAGAGAGAGTCAGTGTCTGTGGAACTGTACCCCAGTGAGAGTCAGTGTCTGTGGAACTGTACCCCAGTGAGAGTCAGTGTCTGTGGAACTTTACCCCAGTGAGAGTCTGTGTCTGTGGAACTGTACACCAGTGAGAGTCAGTGCCTGTGGAACTGTACCCCAGTGAGAGGCAGTGTCTGTGGAACTATACCCCAGTGAGAGTCAGTGTCTCTGGAACTATACCCCAGTGAGAGGCAGTGTCTGTGGAACCCGTACCCCAGTGAGAGTCAGTGTCTGTGGAACTGTACGCCAGTGAGAGTCAGTGTCTGTGTAACTGTACGCCAGTGAGAGTCAGTGTCTGTGGAACTGTACGCCAGTGAGAGTCAGTGTCTGTGGAACCCGTACCCCAGTGAGAGTCAGTGTCTGTGGAACTGTACGCCAGTGAGAGTCAGTGTCTGTGGAACCCGTACCCCAGTGAGAGTCAGTGTCTGTGGAACTATACCCCAGTGAGAGTCAGTGTCTGTGGAACCCATACCCCAGTGAGAGTCAGTGTCTGTGGAACTGTACGCCAGTGAGAGTCAGTGTCTGTGGAACTGTACGCCAGTGAGAGTCAGTGTCTGTGGAACTGTACCCCAGTGAGAGTGCGTGCCTGTGGAACTGTACCCAAATGAGAGTCAGTGTCTGTGGAACCCGTACCCCAGTGAGAGTCAGTGTCTGTGGAACTGTACCCCAGTGAGAGTCAGTGTGTGTGGAACCCGTACCCCAGTGAGAGTCAGTGCCTGTGCAACTGTACCCCAATGAGAGTCAGTGTCTGTGGAACCCGTACCCCCGTGAGAGTCAGTGTCTGTGGAACCCGTACCCAGTGTGAGTCAGTGTCTGTGGAACTGTACCCCAATGAGAGTCAGTGTCTGTGGAACTGTACCCCAGTGAGTGTCAGTGCCTGTGGAACTGTACCCCAATGAGAGTCAGTGTCTGTGGAACTGTACCCCAGTGGAAGGCAGTGTCTGTGGAACTGTACCCCAGTGAGAGGCAGTGCCTGTGGAACTGTACCCCAATGAGAGTCAGTGTCTGTGGAACTGTACGCCAGTGAGAGTCAGTGTCTGTGGAACTGTACCCCAGTGAGAGTCAGTGTCTGTGGAACTGTACCCCAGTGAGAGTCAGTGCCTTTGGAACCCATACCCCAGTGAGAGTCAGCGTCTGTGGAACTGTACCCCAGTGAGAGTCAGTGTCTGTGGAACTGTACCCCAGTGAGAGTCAGTGCCTGTGGAACCCGTACCCCAGTGAGAGTCAGTGCCTGTAGAACCCGTACCCCAGTGAGAGTCAGTGCCTGTGGAACCCGTACCCCAGTGAGAGTCAGTGTCTGTGGAACTGTACCCCAGTGAGAGTCAGTGTCTGTGGAACTGTACCCCAGTGAGAGTCTGTGTCTGTGGAACTGTACACCAGTGAGAGTCAGTGCCTGTGGAACTGTACCCCAGTGAGAGGCAGTGTCTGTGGAACTATACCCCAGTGAGAGTCAGTGTCTCTGGAACTATACCCCAGTGAGAGGCAGTGTCTGTGGAACCCGTACCCCAGTGAGAGTCAGTGTCTGTGGAACTGTACGCCAGTGAGAGTCAGTGTCTGTGTAACTGTACGCCAGTGAGAGTCAGTGTCTGTGGAACTGTACGCCAGTGAGAGTCAGTGTCTGTGGAACCCGTACCCCAGTGAGAGTCAGTGTCTGTGGAACTGTACGCCAGTGAGAGTCAGTGTCTGTGGAACCCGTACCCCAGTGAGAGTCAGTGTCTGTGGAACTATACCCCAGTGAGAGTCAGTGTCTGTGGAACCCATACCCCAGTGAGAGTCAGTGTCTGTGGAACTGTACGCCAGTGAGAGTCAGTGTCTGTGGAACTGTACGCCAGTGAGAGTCAGTGTCTGTGGAACTGTACCCCAGTGAGAGTGCGTGCCTGTGGAACTGTACCCAAATGAGAGTCAGTGTCTGTGGAACCCGTACCCCAGTGAGAGTCAGTGTCTGTGGAACTGTACCCCAGTGAGAGTCAGTGTGTGTGGAACCCGTACCCCAGTGAGAGTCAGTGCCTGTGCAACTGTACCCCAATGAGAGTCAGTGTCTGTGGAACCCGTACCCCCGTGAGAGTCAGTGTCTGTGGAACCCGTACCCAGTGTGAGTCAGTGTCTGTGGAACTGTACCCCAATGAGAGTCAGTGTCTGTGGAACTGTACCCCAGTGAGTGTCAGTGCCTGTGGAACTGTACCCCAATGAGAGTCAGTGTCTGTGGAACTGTACCCCAGTGGAAGGCAGTGTCTGTGGAACTGTACCCCAGTGAGAGGCAGTGCCTGTGGAACTGTACCCCAATGAGAGTCAGTGTCTGTGGAACTGTACGCCAGTGAGAGTCAGTGTCTGTGGAACTGTACCCCAGTGAGAGTCAGTGTCTGTGGAACTGTACCCCAGTGAGAGTCAGTGCCTTTGGAACCCATACCCCAGTGAGAGTCAGCGTCTGTGGAACTGTACCCCAGTGAGAGTCAGTGTCTGTGGAACTGTACCCCAGTGAGAGTCAGTGCCTGTGGAACCCGTACCCCAGTGAGAGTCAGTGCCTGTAGAACCCGTACCCCAGTGAGAGTCAGTGCCTGTGGAACCCGTACCCCAGTGAGAGTCAGTGTCTGTGGAACTGTACCCCAGTGAGAGTCAGTGTCTGTGGAACTGTACCCCAGTGAGAGTCAGTGTCTGTGGAACTGTACCCCAGTGAGAGTAAGTGTCTGTGGAACTGTACCCCAGTGAGAGTCAGTGTCTGTGGAACTGTACCCCAGTGAGCGTCAGTGTCTGTGGAACTGTACCCCACTGAGAGTCAGTATCTGTGGAACTGTACCCCAGTAAGAGTCAATGTCTATGGAACTGCACCCCAGTGAGAATCATTGTCTGTGGAACCCATACCCCAGTGAGAGTCAGTGTCTGTGGAA
The DNA here is from genome assembly GCA_030390025.1 of Squalus acanthias. Taxonomy (NCBI): domain Eukaryota; kingdom Metazoa; phylum Chordata; class Chondrichthyes; order Squaliformes; family Squalidae; genus Squalus; species Squalus acanthias. The sequence goes on from JASTWF010000047.1 coordinate 1,436,572, forward strand.
CTGTACCCCAGTGAGAGTCAGTGTCTGTGGAACTGTAGCCCAGTGAGAGTCAATGTGTGTGGAACTGTACCCCAGTGAGAGTCAGTGCCTGTGGAACTGTACCCCAGTGAGAGTCAGTGTGTGTGGAACTGTACCCCAGAGAGAGTCAGTGTCTGTGGAACTGTACCCCAGTGAGAGTCAGTGTGTGTGGAACTGTACCCCAGTGAGAGTCTGTCTCTGTGGAACTGTGCCCCAGTGAGAGTCAGTGTCTGTGGAACCCATACCCCAGTGAGAATCAGTGTCTGTGGAACTGTACCCCAGTGAGAGTCAGTGTCTGTGGAACTGTAGCCCAGTGAGAGTCAATGTGTGCGGAACTGTACCCCAGTGAGAGTCAGTGCCTGTGGAACTGTACCCCAGTGAGAGTCAGTGTGTGTGGAACTGTACCCCAGTGAGAGTCAATGTCTGTGGAACTGTACCCCAGAGAGAGTCAGTGTCTGTGGAACTGTACCCCAGTGAGAGTCAGTGTCTGTGGAACTGTACCCCAGTGAGAGTCAGTGCCTGTGGAACTGTACCCCAGTGAGAGTCAGTGCCTGTGGACTGTACCCCAGTGAGAGTCAGTGTCTGTGGAACTGTACCCCAGTGAGAGTCAGTGTCTGTGGAACTTTACCCCAGTGAGAGTCAGTGTCTGTGGAACTGCACCCCAGTGAGAGTCAGTGCCTGTGGAACTGCACCCCAGTGAGAGTCAGTGCCTGTGGAACTGTACCCCAGAGAGAGTCAGTGTCTGTGGAACCCGTACCCCAGTGAGAGTCAGTGTCTGTGGAACTGTACCCCAGTGAGAGTCAGTGTCTGTGGAACTGTACCCCAGTGAGAGTCAGTGTCTGTGGAACTTTACCCCAGTGAGAGTCAGTGTCTCTGGAACTGTACCCCAGTGAGAGTCAGTGTCTGTGGAACTGTACCCCAGTGAGAGTCAGTGTCTGTTGAACTGTACCCCAGTGAGAGTCAGTGTCTGTGGAACTGTATCCCAATGAGAGTCAGTGTCTGTGGAACTTTACCCCAGTGAGAGTCAGTGTCTGTAGAACTGTACCCCAGAGAGAGTCAGTGCCTGTGGAACCCGTACCCCAGTGAGAGTCAGTGCCTGTGAAACCCGTACCCCAGTGAGAGTCAGTGTCTGTGGAACTTTACCCCAGTGAGAGTCAGTGTCTGTGGAACTGTACCCCAGTGAGAGTCAGTGTCTGTGGAACTGTATCCCAATGAGAGTCAGTGTCTGTGGAACTTTACCCCAGTGAGAGTCAGTGTCTGCGGAACTGTATCCCAATAAGAGTCAGTGTCTGTGGAACTTTACACCAGTGAGAGTCAGTGTCTGTGGAACTGTACCCCAGAGAAAGTCAGTGTCTGTGGAACTGTACTCCAGTGAGAGTCAGTGTCTGTGGAACTGTATCCCAGTGAGAGTCAGCGTCTGTGGCACTGTACCCCAGTGAGAGTCAGTGTCTGTGGAACTGTACCCCAGTGAGAGTCAGTGCCTGTGGAACTGTACTCCAGTGAGAGTCAGTGCCTGTGGAAATGTACCCCAGTGAAAGTCAGTGTCTGTGGAACCCATACCCCAGTGAGAGTCAGTGTCTGTGGTACTGTACCCCAGTGAGAGTCAGTGTCTGTGGAACTGTAGCCCAGTGAGAGTCAATGTGTGTGGAACTGTACCCCAGTGAGAGTCAGTGCCTGTGGAACTGTACCCCAGTGAGAGTCAGTGTGTGTGGAACTGTACCCCAGTGAGAGTCAATGTCTGTGGAACTGTACCCCAGAGAGAGACAGTGTCTGTGGAACTGTACCCCAGTGAGAGTCAGTGTCTGTGGAACTGTACCCCAGTGAGAGTCAGTGTCTGTGGAACTTTACCCCAGTGAGAGTCTGTGTCTGTGGAACTGTACCCCAGTGAGAGTCAGTGCCTGTGGAACTGTACCCCAGTGAGAGTCAGTGTCTGTGGAACTGTACCCCAGTGAGAGTCAGTGTCTGTGGAACTGTACCCCAGTGAGAGTCAGTGTCTGTGGAACTGTACGCCAGTGAGAGTCAGTGTCTATGGAACTGTACCCCAGTGAGAGTCAGTGTCTGTGGAACTGTACCCCAGTGAGAGTCAGTTTCTGTGGAACTATACCCCAGTGAGAGTCAGTGTCTGTGGAACTGTACCCCTGTGAGAGTCAGTGTCTGTGGAACTCGTAACCCAGTGAGAGTCAGTGTCTGTGGAACTGTACCTCAGTGAGAGTCAGTGTCTGTGGAACTATACCCCAGTGAGAGTCAGTGTCTGTGGAACTGTACCCCAGTGAGAGACAGTGCCTGTGGAACCCGTACCCCAGTGAGAGTCAGTGCCTGTGGAATCCGTACCCCAGTGAGAGTCAGTGTCTGTGGAACTGTACCCCAGTGAGAGTCAATGTCTATGGAACTGCACCCCAGTGAGAATCATTGTCTGTGGAACCCGTACCCCAGTGAGAATCATTGTCTGTGCAACCCGTACCCCAGTGAGAGTCAGGGTCTGTGGAACTGTACCCCAGTGAGAGTCAGGGTCTGTGGAACTGTACCCCAGTGAGAGTCAGTGTCTGTGGAACTGTACCCCAGTGAGAGTCAGTGCCTTTGGAACCCATACCCCAGTGAGAGTCAGTGTCTGTGGAACTGTACCCCAATGAGAGTCAGTGTCTGTGGAACTGTACCCCAGTGAGAGTCAGTGCCTGTGGAACTGTACCCCAATGAGAGTCAGTGTCTGTGGAACTGTACCCCAGTGGGAGACAGTGTCTGTGGAACTGTACCCCAGTGAGAGTCAGTGCCTGTGGAACTGTACCCCAATGAGAGTCAGTGTCTGTGGAACTGTACCCCAGTGACAGTCAGTGCCTGTGGAACAGTACCCCAGTGAGAGTCAGTGCCTGTGGAACCTGTACCCCAGTGAGAGTCAGTGTCTGTGGAACTGTACCCCAGTGAGAGTCAGTGCCTGTGGAACCCATACCCCAGTGAGAGTCAGTGCCTGTGGAACCCGTACCCCAGTGAGAGTCAGTGTCTGTGGAACTGTACCCCAGTGAGAGTCAGTGTCTGTGGAACTGTACCCCAGTGAGAGTCAGTGTCTGTGGAACTGTACGCCAGTGAGAGTCAGTGTCTGTGGAACTGTACCCCAGTGAGAGTCAGTGTCTGTGGAACTGTACCCCAGTGAGAGTCAGTGCCTTTGGAACCCATACCCCAGTGAGAGTCAGTGTCTGTGGAACTGTACCCCAGTGAGAGTCAGTGTCTGTGGAACTGTACCCCAGTGAGAGTCAGTGCCTGTGGAACCCGTACCCCAGTGAGAGTCAGTGCCTGTAGAACCCGTACCCCAGTGAGAGTCAGTGCCCATGGAACCCGTACCCCAGTGAGAGTCAGTGTCTGTGGAACTGTACCCCAGTGAGAGTAAGTGTCTGTGGAACTGTACCCCAGTGAGAGTCAGTGTCTGTGGAACTGTACCCCAGTGAGCGTCAGTGTGTGTGGAACTGTACCCCAGTGAGAGTCTGTCTCTGTGGAACTGTGCCCCAGTGAGAGTCAGTGTCTGTGGAACCCATACCCCAGTGAGAATCAGTGTCTGTGGAACTGTACCCCAGTGAGAGTCAGTGTCTGTGGAACTGTAGCCCAGTGAGAGTCAATGTGTGCGGAACTGTACCCCAGTGAGAGTCAGTGCCTGTGGAACTGTACCCCAGTGAGAGTCAGTGTGTGTGGAACTGTACCCCAGTGAGAGTCAATGTCTGTGGAACTGTACCCCAGAGAGAGTCAGTGTCTGTGGAACTGTACCCCAGTGAGAGTCAGTGTCTGTGGAACTGTACCCCAGTGAGAGTCAGTGTCTGTGGAACTGCACCCCAGTGAGAGTCAGTGCCTGTGGAACTGCACCCCAGTGAGAGTCAGTGCCTGTGGAACTGTACCCCAGAGAGAGTCAGTGTCTGTGGAACCCGTACCCCAGTGAGAGTCAGTGTCTGTGGAACTGTACCCCAGTGAGAGTCAGTGTCTGTGGAACTGTACCCCAGTGAGAGTCAGTGTCTGTGGAACTTTACCCCAGTGAGAGTCAGTGTCTCTGGAACTGTACCCCAGTGAGAGTCAGTGTCTGTGGAACTGTACCCCAGTGAGAGTCAGTGTCTGTTGAACTGTACCCCAGTGAGAGACAGTGCCTGTGGAACCCGTACCCCAGTGAGAGTCAGTGCCTGTGGAATCCGTACCCCAGTGAGAGTCAGTGTCTGTGGAACTGTACCCCAGTGAGAGTCAATGTCTATGGAACTGCACCCTAGTGAGAATCATTGTCTGTGGAACCCGTACCCCAGTGAGAATCATTGTCTGTGCAACCCGTACCCCAGTGAGAGTCAGGGTCTGTGGAACTGTACCCCAGTGAGAGTCAGGGTCTGTGGAACTGTACCCCAGTGAGAGTCAGTGTCTGTGGAACTGTACCCCAGTGAGAGTCAGTGCCTTTGGAACCCATACCCCAGTGAGAGTCAGTGTCTGTGGAACTGTACCCCAATGAGAGTCAGTGTCTGTGGAACTGTACCCCAGTGAGAGTCAGTGCCTGTGGAACTGTACCCCAATGAGAGTCAGTGTCTGTGGAACTGTACCCCAGTGGGAGACAGTGTCTGTGGAACTGTACCCCAGTGAGAGTCAGTGCCTGTGGAACTGTACCCCAATGAGAGTCAGTGTCTGTGGAACTGTACCCCAGTGACAGTCAGTGCCTGTGGAACAGTACCCCAGTGAGAGTCAGTGCCTGTGGAACCTGTACCCCAGTGAGAGTCAGTGTCTGTGGAACTGTACCCCAGTGAGAGTCAGTGCCTGTGGAACCCATACCCCAGTGAGAGTCAGTGCCTGTGGAACCCGTACCCCAGTGAGAGTCAGTGTCTGTGGAACTGTACCCCAGTGAGAGTCAGTGTCTGTGGAACTGTACCCCAGTGAGAGTCAGTGTCTGTGGAACTGTACGCCAGTGAGAGTCAGTGTCTGTGGAACTGTACCCCAGTGAGAGTCAGTGTCTGTGGAACTGTACCCCAGTGAGAGTCAGTGCCTTTGGAACCCATACCCCAGTGAGAGTCAGTGTCTGTGGAACTGTACCCCAGTGAGAGTCAGTGTCTGTGGAACTGTACCCCAGTGAGAGTCAGTGCCTGTGGAACCCGTACCCCAGTGAGAGTCAGTGCCTGTAGAACCCGTACCCCAGTGAGAGTCAGTGCCCATGGAACCCGTACCCCAGTGAGAGTCAGTGTCTGTGGAACTGTACCCCAGTGAGAGTAAGTGTCTGTGGAACTGTACCCCAGTGAGAGTCAGTGTCTGTGGAACTGTACCCCAGTGAGCGTCAGTGTGCTGTGGAACTGTACCCCAGTGAGAGTCTGTCTCTGTGGAACTGTGCCCCAGTGAGAGTCAGTGTCTGTGGAACCATACCCCAGTGAGAATCAGTGTCTGTGGAACTGTACCCCAGTGAGAGTCAGTGTCTGTGGAACTGTAGCCCAGTGAGAGTCAATGTGTGCGGAACTGTACCCCAGTGAGAGTCAGTGCCTGTGGAACTGTACCCCAGTGAGAGTCAGTGTGTGTGGAACTGTACCCCAGTGAGAGTCAATGTCTGTGGAACTGTACCCCAGAGAGAGTCAGTGTCTGTGGAACTGTACCCCAGTGAGAGTCAGTGTCTGTGGAACTGTACCCCAGTGAGAGTCAGTGTCTGTGGAACTGCACCCCAGTGAGAGTCAGTGCCTGTGGAACTGCACCCCAGTGAGAGTCAGTGCCTGTGGAACTGTACCCCAGAGAGAGTCAGTGTCTGTGGAACCCGTACCCCAGTGAGAGTCAGTGTCTGTGGAACTGTACCCCAGTGAGAGTCAGTGTCTGTGGAACTGTACCCCAGTGAGAGTCAGTGTCTGTGGAACTTTACCCCAGTGAGAGTCAGTGTCTCTGGAACTGTACCCCAGTGAGAGTCAGTGTCTGTGGAACTGTACCCCAGTGAGAGTCAGTGTCTGTTGAACTGTACCCCAGTGAGAGTCAGTGTCTGTGGAACTGTATCCCAATGAGAGTCAGTGTCTGTGGAACTTTACCCCAGTGAGAGTCAGTGTCTGTGGAACTGTACCCCAGAGAGAGTCAGTGCCTGTGGAACCCGTACCCCAGTGAGAGTCAGTGCCTGTGGAACCCATACCCCAGTGAGAGTCAGTGTCTGTGGAACTTTACCCCAGTGAGAGTCAGTGTCTGTGGAACTGTACCCCAGTGAGAGTCAGTGTCTGTGGAACTGTATCCCAATGAGAGTCAGTGTCTGTGGAACTTTACCCCAGTGAGAGTCAGTGTCTGCGGAACTGTATCCCAATAAGAGTCAGTGTCTGTGGAACTTTACACCAGTGAGAGTCAGTGTCTGTGGAACTGTACCCCAGAGAGAGTCAGTGTCTGTGGAACTGTACTCCAGTGAGAGTAAGTGTCTGTGGAACTTTACCCCAGTGAGAGTCAGTGTCTGCGGAACTGTATCCCAATAAGAGTCAGTGTCTGTGGAACTGTACCCCAGTGAGAGTAAGTGTCTGTGGAACTGTACCCCAGTGAGAGTCAGTATCTGTGGAACTGTACCCCAGTGAGAGTCTGTGTCTGTGGAACTGTACCCCAGTGAGAGTCTGTGTCTGTGGAACTGTACCCCAGTGAGAGTCAGTGCCTGTGGAACTGTACCCCAGTGAGAGTCAGTGTCTGTGAAACTTTACCCCAGTGAGAGTCAGTGTCTGTGGAACTGCACCCCAGAGAGAGTCAGTGTCTGTGGAACTGTACTCCAGTGAGAGTCAGTGTCTGTGGAACCCGTACCCCAGTGAGAGTCAGTGTCTGTGGAACTGTAGCCCAGTGAGAGTCAGTGTCTGTGGAACTTTACCCCAGTGAGAGTCAGTGTCTGTGGAACTGTACCCCAGAGAGAGTCAGTGTCTGTGGAACTGTACTCCAGTGAGAGTCAGTGTCTGTGGAACTGTACCCCAGTGAGAGTAAGTGTCTGTGGAACTTTACCCCAGTGAGAGTCAGTGTCTGCGGAACTGTACCCCAGTGAGAGTCAGTGTCTGTGGAACTGTACCCCACTGAGAGTCAGTGTCTGTGGAACTGTACTCCAGTGAGAGTCAGTGCCTGTAGAACCCGTACCCCAGTGAGAGTCAGTGCCCATGGAACCCGTACCCCAGTGAGAGTCAGTGTCTGTGGAACTGTACCCCAGTGAGAGTAAGTGTCTGTGGAACTGTACCCCAGTGAGAGTCAGTGTCTGTGGAACTGTACCCCAGTGAGCGTCAGTGTGTGTGGAACTGTACCCCAGTGAGAGTCTGTCTCTGTGGAACTGTGCCCCAGTGAGAGTCAGTGTCTGTGGAACCCATACCCCAGTGAGAATCAGTGTCTGTGGAACTGTACCCCAGTGAGAGTCAGTGTCTGTGGAACTGTAGCCCAGTGAGAGTCAATGTGTGCGGAACTGTACCCCAGTGAGAGTCAGTGCCTGTGGAACTGTACCCCAGTGAGAGTCAGTGTGTGTGGAACTGTACCCCAGTGAGAGTCAATGTCTGTGGAACTGTACCCCAGAGAGAGTCAGTGTCTGTGGAACTGTACCCCAGTGAGAGTCAGTGTCTGTGGAACTGTACCCCAGTGAGAGTCAGTGTCTGTGGAACTGCACCCCAGTGAGAGTCAGTGCCTGTGGAACTGCACCCCAGTGAGAGTCAGTGCCTGTGGAACTGTACCCCAGTGAGAGTCAGTGTCTGTGGAACCGTACCCCAGTGAGAGTCAGTGTCTGTGGAACTGTACCCCAGTGAGAGTCAGTGTCTGTGGAACTGTACCCCAGTGAGAGTCAGTGTCTGTGGAACTTTACCCCAGTGAGAGTCAGTGTCTCTGGAACTGTACCCCAGTGAGAGTCAGTGTCTGTGGAACTGTACCCCAGTGAGAGTCAGTGTCTGTTGAACTGTACCCCAGTGAGAGACAGTGCCTGTGGAACCCGTACCCCAGTGAGAGTCAGTGCCTGTGGAATCCGTACCCCAGTGAGAGTCAGTGTCTGTGGAACTGTACCCCAGTGAGAGTCAATGTCTATGGAACTGCACCCTAGTGAGAATCATTGTCTGTGGAACCCGTACCCCAGTGAGAATCATTGTCTGTGCAACCCGTACCCCAGTGAGAGTCAGGGTCTGTGGAACTGTACCCCAGTGAGAGTCAGGGTCTGTGGAACTGTACCCCAGTGAGAGTCAGTGTCTGTGGAACTGTACCCCAGTGAGAGTCAGTGCCTTTGGAACCAGTACCCCAGTGAGAGTCAGTGTCTGTGGAACTGTACCCCAATGAGAGTCAGTGTCTGTGGAACTGTACCCCAGTGAGAGTCAGTGCCTGTGGAACTGTACCCCAATGAGAGTCAGTGTCTGTGGAACTGTACCCCAGTGGGAGACAGTGTCTGTGGAACTGTACCCCAGTGAGAGTCAGTGCCTGTGGAACTGTACCCCAATGAGAGTCAGTGTCTGTGGAACTGTACCCCAGTGACAGTCAGTGCCTGTGGAACAGTACCCCAGTGAGAGTCAGTGCCTGTGGAACCCGTACCCCAGTGAGAGTCAGTGTCTGTGGAACTGTACCCCAGTGAGAGTCAGTGCCTGTGGAACCCATACCCCAGTGAGAGTCAGTGCCTGTGGAACTGTACCCCAGTGAGAGTCAGTGTCTGTGGAACTGTACCCCAGTGAGAGTCAGTGTCTGTGGAACTGTACCCCAGTGAGAGTCAGTGTCTGTGGAACTGTACGCCAGTGAGAGTCAGTGTCTGTGGAACTGTACCCCAGTGAGAGTCAGTGTCTGTGGAACTGTACCCCAGTGAGAGTCAGTGCCTTTGGAACCCATACCCCAGTGAGAGTCAGTGTCTGTGGAACTGTACCCCAGTGAGAGTCAGTGTCTGTGGAACTGTACCCCAGTGAGAGTCAGTGCCTGTGGAACCCGTACCCCAGTGAGAGTCAGTGCCTGTAGAACCCGTACCCCAGTGAGAGTCAGTGCCCATGGAACCCGTACCCCAGTGAGAGTCAGTGTCTGTGGAACTGTACCCCAGTGAGAGTAAGTGTCTGTGGAACTGTACCCCAGTGAGAGTCAGTGTCTGTGGAACTGTACCCCAGTGAGCGTCAGTGTGTGTGGAACTGTACCCCAGTGAGAGTCTGTCTCTGTGGAACTGTGCCCCAGTGAGAGTCAGTGTCTGTGGAACCCATACCCCAGTGAGAATCAGTGTCTGTGGAACTGTACCCCAGTGAGAGTCAGTGTCTGTGGAACTGTAGCCCAGTGAGAGTCAATGTGTGCGGAACTGTACCCCAGTGAGAGTCAGTGCCTGTGGAACTGTACCCCAGTGAGAGTCAGTGTGTGTGGAACTGTACCCCAGTGAGAGTCAATGTCTGTGGAACTGTACCCCAGAGAGAGTCAGTGTCTGTGGAACTGTACCCCAGTGAGAGTCAGTGTCTGTGGAACTGTACCCCAGTGAGAGTCAGTGTCTGTGGAACTGCACCCCAGTGAGAGTCAGTGCCTGTGGAACTGCACCCCAGTGAGAGTCAGTGCCTGTGGAACTGTACCCCAGAGAGAGTCAGTGTCTGTGGAACCCGTACCCCAGTGAGAGTCAGTGTCTGTGGAACTGTACCCCAGTGAGAGTCAGTGTCTGTGGAACTGTACCCCAGTGAGAGTCAGTGTCTGTGGAACTTTACCCCAGTGAGAGTCAGTGTCTCTGGAACTGTACCCCAGTGAGAGTCAGTGTCTGTGGAACTGTACCCCAGTGAGAGTCAGTGTCTGTTGAACTGTACCCCAGTGAGAGTCAGTGTCTGTGGAACTGTATCCCAATGAGAGTCAGTGTCTGTGGAACTTTACCCCAGTGAGAGTCAGTGTCTGTGGAACTGTACCCCAGAGAGAGTCAGTGCCTGTGGAACCCGTACCCCAGTGAGAGTCAGTGCCTGTGGAACCCATACCCCAGTGAGAGTCAGTGTCTGTGGAACTTTACCCCAGTGAGAGTCAGTGTCTGTGGAACTGTACCCCAGTGAGAGTCAGTGTCTGTGGAACTGTATCCCAATGAGAGTCAGTGTCTGTGGAACTTTACCCCAGTGAGAGTCAGTGTCTGCGGAACTGTATCCCAATAAGAGTCAGTGTCTGTGGAACTTTACACCAGTGAGAGTCAGTGTCTGTGGAACTGTACCCCAGAGAGAGTCAGTGTCTGTGGAACTGTACTCCAGTGAGAGTAAGTGTCTGTGGAACTTTACCCCAGTGAGAGTCAGTGTCTGCGGAACTGTATCCCAATAAGAGTCAGTGTCTGTGGAACTGTACCCCAGTGAGAGTAAGTGTCTGTGGAACTGTACCCCAGTGAGAGTCAGTATCTGTGGAACTGTACCCCAGTGAGAGTCTGTGTCTGTGGAACTGTACCCCAGTGAGAGTCTGTGTCTGTGGAACTGTACCCCAGTGAGAGTCAGTGCCTGTGGAACTGTACCCCAGTGAGAGTCAGTGTCTGTGAAACTTTACCCCAGTGAGAGTCAGTGTCTGTGGAACTGCACCCCAGAGAGAGTCAGTGTCTGTGGAACTGTACTCCAGTGAGAGTCAGTGTCTGTGGAACCCGTACCCCAGTGAGAGTCAGTGTCTGTGGAACTGTAGCCCAGTGAGAGTCAGTGTCTGTGGAACTTTACCCCAGTGAGAGTCAGTGTCTGTGGAACTGTACCCCAGTGAGAGTCAGTGTCTGTGGAACTGTACTCCAGTGAGAGTCAGTGTCTGTGGAACTGTACCCCAGTGAGAGTAAGTGTCTGTGGAACTGTACCCCAGTGAGAGTCAGTGTCTGCGGAACTGTACCCCAGTGAGAGTCAGTGTCTGTGGAACTGTACCCCACTGAGAGTCAGTGTCTGTGGAACTGTACTCCAGTGAGAGTCAGTGTCTGTGGAACTGTACCCCAGTGAGAGTCAGTGTCTGTGGAACTGTACCCCAGTGAGAGTCAGTGTCTGTGGAACTGTACCCCAGTGAGAGTCAGTGCCTGTGGAACTGTACCCCAGTGAGAGTCAGTGTCTGTGGAACTGTACTCCAGTGAGAGTCAGTGTCTGTGGAACTGTACCCCAGTGAGAGTCAGTGTCTGTGGAACTGTACCCCAGTGAGAGTAAGTGTCTGTGGAACTGTACCCCAGTGAGAGTCAGTGTCTGTGGAACTGTACCCCAGTGAGAGTCAGTGTCTGTGGAACTGTACCCCAGTGAGAGTCAGTGTCTGTGGAACTGTATCCCAGTGAGAGTCAGCGTCTGTGGCACTGTACCCCAGTGAGAGTCAGTGTCTGTGGAACTGTACCCCAGTGAGAGTCAGTGCCTGTGGAACTGTACTCCAGTGAGAGTCAGTGCCTGTGGAACTGTACCCCAGTGAGAGTCAGTGTCTGTGGAACTGTACCCCAGTGAGAGTCAGTGTCTGTGGAACTGTACCCCAGTGAGAGTCAGTGTCTGTTGAACTGTACCCCAGTGAAAGTCAGTGTCTGTGGAACTGTACCCCAGTGAGAGTCAGTGTCTGTGGAACTGTACCCCAGTGAGAGTCAGTGTCTGTTGAACTGTACCCCAGTGAGAGTCAGTGTCTGTGGAACTGTAGCCCAGTGAGAGTCAATGTGTGTGGAACTGTACCCCAGTGAGAGTCAGTGTCTGTGGAACTGTAGCCCAGTGAGAGTCAGTGTCTGTGGAACTGTACTCCAGTGAGAGTCAGTGTCTGTGGAACCCGTACCCCAGTGAGAGTCAGTGTCTGTGGAACTGTAGCCCAGTGAGAGTCAGTGTCTGTGGAACTGTACTCCAGTGAGAGTCAGTGTCTGTGGAACCCGTACCCCAGTGAGAGTCAGTGTCTGTGGAACTTTACCCCAGTGAGAGTCAGTGTCTGTGGAACTGTACCCCAGTGAGAGTCAGTGTCTGTGGAACTGTATCCCAATGAGAGTCAGTGTCTGTGGAACTTTACCCCAGTGAGAGTCAGTGTCTGCGGAACTGTATCCCAATAAGAGTCAGTGTCTGTGGAACTTTACACCAGTGAGAGTCAGTGTCTGTGGAACTGTACCCCAGAGAGAGTCAGTGTCTGTGGAACTGTACTCCAGTGAGAGTAAGTGTCTGTGGAACTTTACCCCAGTGAGAGTCAGTGTCTGCGGAACTGTATCCCAATAAGAGTCAGTGTCTGTGGAACTGTACCCCAGTGAGAGTAAGTGTCTGTGGAACTGTACCCCAGTGAGAGTCAGTATCTGTGGAACTGTACCCCAGTGAGAGTCTGTGTCTGTGGAACTGTACCCCAGTGAGAGTCTGTGTCTGTGGAACTGTACCCCAGTGAGAGTCAGTGCCTGTGGAACTGTACCCCAGTGAGAGTCAGTGTCTGTGAAACTTTACCCCAGTGAGAGTCAGTGTCTGTGGAACTGCACCCCAGAGAGAGTCAGTGTCTGTGGAACTGTACTCCAGTGAGAGTCAGTGTCTGTGGAACCCGTACCCCAGTGAGAGTCAGTGTCTGTGGAACTGTAGCCCAGTGAGAGTCAGTGTCTGTGGAACTTTACCCCAGTGAGAGTCAGTGTCTGTGGAACTGTACCCCAGAGAGAGTCAGTGTCTGTGGAACTGTACTCCAGTGAGAGTCAGTGTCTGTGGAACTGTACCCCAGTGAGAGTCAGTGTCTGTGGAACTTTACCCCAGTGAGAGTCAGTGTCTGCGGAACTGTACCCCAGTGAGAGTCAGTGTCTGTGGAACTGTACCCCACTGAGAGTCAGTGTCTGTGGAACTGTACTCCAGTGAGAGTCAGTGTCTGTGGAACTGTACCCCAGTGAGAGTCAGTGTCTGTGGAACTGTACCCCAGTGAGAGTCAGTGTCTGTGGAACTGTACCCCAGTGAGAGTCAGTGCCTGTGGAACTGTACCCCAGTGAGAGTCAGTGTCTGTGGAACTGTACTCCAGTGAGAGTCAGTGTCTGTGGAACTGTACCCCAGTGAGAGTCAGTGTCTGTGGAACTGTACCCCAGTGAGAGTCAGTGTCTGTGGAACTGTACCCCAGTGAGAGTCAGTGTCTGTGGAACTGTACCCCAGTGAGAGTCAGTGTCTGTGGAACTGTACCCCAGTGAGAGTCAGTGTCTGTGGAACTGTATCCCAGTGAGAGTCAGTGTCTGTGGAACTGTACCCCAGTGAGAGTCAGTGTCTGTGGAACTGTACCCCAGTGAGAGTCAGTGCTGTGGAACTGTATCCCAGTGAGAGTCAGTGCCTGTGGAACTGTACCCCAGTGAGAGTCAGTGTCTGTGGAACTGTACCCCAGTGAGAGTCAGTGTCTGTGGAACTGTACCCCAGTGAGAGTCAGTGTCTGTGGAACTGTACCCCAGTGAGAGTCAGTGTCTGTGGAACTGTACCCCAGTGAGAGTCAGTGTCTGTGGAACTGTACCCCAGTGAGAGTCAGTGTCTGTTGAACTGTACCCCAGTGAGAGTCAGTGTCTGTGGAACTGTAGCCCCAGTGAGAGTCAGTGTCTGTGGAACTGTACCCCAGTGAGAGTCAGTGTCTGTGGAACTGTAGCCCAGTGAGAGTCAGTGTCTGTGGAACTGTACCCCAGTGAGAGTCAGTGTCTGTGGAACCGTACCCCAGTGAGAGTCAGTGTCTGTGGAACTGTAGCCCCAGTGAGAGTCAGTGTCTGTGGAACTGTACTCCAGTGAGAGTCAGTGTCTGTGGAACCGTACCCCAGTGAGAGTCAGTGTCTGTGGAACTGTAGCCCCAGTGAGAGTCAGTGTCTGTGGAACTGTACCCCAGTGAGAGTCAGTGTCTGTGGAACTGTACCCCAGTGAGAGTCAGTGTCTGTGGAACTGTACCCCAGTGAGAGTCAGTGTCTGTGGAACTGTACCCCAGTGAGAGTCAGTGTCTGTGGAACTGTATCCCCAGTGAGAGTCAGTGTCTGTGGAACTGTACCCCAGTGAGAGTCAGTGTCTGTGGAACTGTACCCCAGTGAGAGTCAGTGTCTGTGGAACTGTACCCCAGTGAGAGTCAGTGTCTGTGGAACCCGTACCCCAGTGAGAGTCAGTGTCTCTGGAACTGTACCCCAGTGAGAGTCAGTGTCTGTGGAACTGTACCCCAGTGAGAGTCAGTGTGTGTGGAACTTTACCCCAGTGAGAGTCAGTGTCTGTGGAACCCTTACCCCAGTGAGAGTCAGTGTCTGTGGAACTGTACCCCAGTGAGAGTCAGTGTCTGTGGAACTGTATCCCCAGTGAGAGTCAGTGTCTGTGGAACTGTACCCCAGTGAGAGTCAGTGCCTGTGGAACTGTACCCCAGTGAGAGTCAGTGTCTGTGGAAACTGTACCCCAGTGAGAGTCAGTGTCTGTGGAACTGTACGCCAGTGAGAGTCAGTGTCTGTGGAACTGTACCCCAGTGAGAGTCCGCGGCTGTGGTACTGTACCCCAGTGAGAGTCAGTGTCTGTGGAACTGTACCCCAATGAGAGTCAGTGTCTGTGGAACCCGTACCCCAGTGAGAGTCAGTGTCTGTGGAACTGTACCCCAATGAGAGTCAGTGTCTGTGGAACTGTACCCCAGTGAGAGTCAGTGTCTGTGGAACTGTACCCAATGAGAGTCAGTGTCTGTGGAACCCGTACCCCAGTGAGAGTCAGTGACTGTGGAACTGTACCCCAGTGAGAGTCAGTGTCTGTGGAACTGTACCCCAGTGAGAGTCAGTGTCTGTGGAACTGTACCCCAGTGAGAGTCAGTGCCTGTGGAACCGTACCCCAGTGAGAGTCAGTGTCTGTGGAACTGTACCCCAGTGAGAGTCAGTGTCTGTGGAACTGTACCCCAGTGAGAGTCAGTGTCTGTGGAACTGTACCCCAATGAGAGTCAGTGTCTGTGGAACCCATACCCCAGTGCGAGTCAGTGCCTGTGGAACCCGTACCCCAGTGAGAGTCAGTGCCTGTGGAACTGTACCTCAATGAGAGTCAGTGTCTGTGGAACCCGTACCTCTGTGAGAGTCAGTGTCTGTGGAACTGTACCCCAGTGAGAGTCAGTGTCTGTGGAACTGTACGCCAGTGAAAGTCAGTGCCTGTGGAACCCGTACCCCAGTGAGAGTCAGTGCCTGTGGAACGGTACCCCAGTGAGAGTCAGTGTCTGTGGAACTGTACCCCAGTGAGAGTCAGTGTCTGTGGAACTGTACTCCAGTGAGAGTCAGTGTCTGTGGAACCCGTACCCCAGTGAGAGTCAGTGTCTCTGGAACTTTACCCCAGTGAGAGTCAGTGTCTGTGGAACCCGTACCCCAGTGAGAGTCAGTGTCTGTGGAACTTTACCCCAGTGAGAGTCAGTGTCTGTGGAACCCATACCCCAGTGAGAGTCAGTGTCTGTGGAACTGTACGCCAGTGAGAGTCAGTGTCTGTGGAAATGTATCCCAATGAGAGTCAGTGTCTGTGGAACTGTACCCCAGTGAGAGTCAGTGCCTGTGGAACTGTACCTCAGTGAGAGTCAGTGTCTGTGGAACACATACTCCAGTGAGAGTCAGTGTCTGTGGAACTGTACGCCAGTGAGAGTCAGTGTCTGTGGAACTGTACCCCAGTGAGAGTCCGCGGCTGTGGTACTGTACCCCACTGAGCGTCAGTGTCTGTGGAACTGTACCCAAATGAGAGTCAGTGTCTGTGGAACCCGTACCCCAGTGAGAGTCAGTGTCTGTGGAACTGTACCCAAATGAGAGTCAGTGTCTGTGGAACTGTACCCCAGTGAGAGTCAGTGTCTGTGGAACTGTACCCCAGTGAGAGTCAGTGCCTGTGGAACCCGTACCCAAGTGAGAGTCAGTGTCTGTGGAACCGTACCCCAGTGAGAGTCAGTGACTGTGGAACTGTACCCCAGTGAGAGTCAGTGTCTGTGGAACTGTACCCCAGTGAGAGTCAGTGTCTGTGGAACTGTACCCCAGTGAGAGTCAGTGCCTGTGGAACCGTACCCCAGTGAGAGTCAGTGTCTGTGGAACTGTACCCCAGTGAGAGTCAGTGTCTGTGGAACTGTACCCCAGTGAGAGTCAGTGTCTGTGGAACTGTACCCCATGAGAGTCAGTGTCTGTGGAACCTTACCCCAGTGAGAGTCAGTGCCTGTGGAACTGTACCCCAGTGAGAGTCAGTGTCTGTGGAACTGTACCTCAGTGAGAGTCAGTGTCTGCGGAACCCGTACCCAGTGAGAGTCAGTGTCTGTGGAACTGTACCCCAGTGAGAGTCAGTGTCTGTGGAACTGTACCCAGTGAGAGTCAGTGTCTGTGGAACCCGTACCCCAGTGAGAGTCAGTGCCTGTGGAACGCGTACCCCAGTGAGAGTCAGTGTCTGTGGAACCGTACCCCAGTGAGAGTCAGTGTCTGTGGAACTGTACCCCAGTGAGAGTCAGTGTCTGTGGAACCCGTACCCAGTGAGAGTCAGTGTCTGTGGAACTGTACCCCAGTGAGAGTCAGTGTCTGTGGAACTGTACCCCAGTGAGAGTCAGTGTCTGTGGAACTGTACCCCAGTGAGAGTCAGTGTCTGTGGAACTGTACCCCAGTGAGAGTCAGTGTCTGTGGAACCTGTACCCCAGTGAGAGTCAGTGCCTGTGGAACCTGTACCCCAGTGAGAGTCAGTGTCTGTGGAACTGTACCCCAGTGAGAGTCAGTGTCTGTGGAACCCTTACCCCAGTGAGAGTCAGTGCCTGTGGAACCCGTACCCCAGTGAGAGTCAGTGTCTGTGGAACTGTACCGCAGTGAGAGTCAGTGTCTGTGGAACTGTACCCCAGTGAGAGTCAGTGTCTGTGGAACTGTACGCCAGTGAGAGTCAGTGTCTATGGAACTGTACCCCAGTGAGAGTCAGTGTCTGTGGAACTGTACCCCAGTGAGAGTCAGTGTCTGTGGAACTGTACCCCAGTGAGAGTCAGTGTCTGTGGAACTGTACCCCAGTGAGAGTCAGTGTCTGTGGAACCGTACCCCAGTGAGAGTCAGTGTCTGTGGAACTGTACCTCAGTGAGAGACAGTGTCTGTGGAACTGTACCCCAGTGAGAGTCAGTGTCTGTGGAACTGTACCCCAGTGAGAGTCAGTGCCTGTGGAACCCGTACCCCAGTGAGAGTCAGTGTCTGTGGAATCCGTACCCCAGTGAGAGTCAGTGTCTGTGGAACTGTACCCCAGTGAGAGTCAATGTCTGTGGAACTGCACCCCAGTGAGAGTCATTGTCTGTGGAACCGTACCCCAGTGAGAGTCATTGTCTGTGAACTGTACCCCAGTGAGAGTCAGGGTCTGTGGAACTGTACCCCAGTGAGAGTCAGTGTCTGTGGAACTGTACCCCAGTGAGAGTCAGTGTCTGTGGAACTGTACCCCAGTGAGAGTCAGTGCCTTTGGAACCTTACCCCAGTGAGAGTCAGTGTCTGTGGAACTGTACCCCAATGAGAGTCAGTGTCTGTGGAACTGTACCCCAGTGAGAGTCAGTGCCTGTGGAACTGTACCCCAATGAGAGTCAGTGTCTGTGGAACTGTACCCCAGTGGAGACAGTGTCTGTGGAACTGTACCCCAGTGAGAGTCAGTGCCTGTGGAACTGTACCCCAGTGAGAGTCAGTGTCTGTGGAACTGTACCCCAGTGAGAGTCAGTGCCTGTGGAACTGTACCCCAGTGAGAGTCAGTGTCTGTGGAACCTGTACCCCAGTGAGAGTCAGTGTCTGTGGAACTGTACCCCAGTGAGAGTCAGTGCCTGTGGAACCCATACCCCAGTGAGAGTCAGTGCCTGTGGAACCCGTACCCCAGTGAGAGTCAGTGTCTGTGGAACTGTACCCCAGTGAGAGTCAGTGTCTGTGGAACTGTACCCCAGTGAGAGTCAGTGTCTGTGGAACTGTACGCCCAGTGAGAGTCAGTGTCTGTGGAACTGTACGCCAGTGAGAGTCAGTGTCTGTGGAACTGTACCCCGAGTGAGAGTCAGTGGCTGTGGAACTGTACCCCACTGAGAGTCAGTGTCTGTGGAACTGTACCCAATGAGAGTCAGTGTCTGTGGAACCCGTACCCCAGTGAGAGTCAGTGTCTGTGGAACTGTACCCAATGAGAGTCAGTGTCTGTGGAACTGTACCCCAGTGAGAGTCAGTGTCTGTGGAACTGTACCCCAGTGAGAGTCAGTGCCTGTGGAACCCGTACCCCAGTGAGAGTCAGTGTCTGTGGAACCGTACCCCAGTGAGAGTCAGTGTCTGTGGAACTGTACCCCAGTGAGAGTCAGTGTCTGTGGAACTGTACCCCAGTGAGAGTCAGTGTCTGTGGAACTGTACCCCAGTGAGAGTCAGTGCCTGTGGAACCGTACCCCAGTGAGAGTCAGTGTCTGTGGAACTGTACCCCAGTGAGAGTCAGTGTCTGTGGAACTGTACCCCAGTGAGAGTCAGTGTCTGTGGAACTGTACCCCAATGAGAGTCAGTGTCTGTGGAACCTTACCCCAGTGAGAGTCAGTGCCTGTGGAACCGTACCCCAGTGAGAGTCAGTGCCTGTGGAACTGTACCCCAGTGAGAGTCAGTGTCTGTGGAACCGTACCCCAGTGAGAGTCAGTGTCTGTGGAACTGTACCCCAGTGAGAGTCAGTGTCTGTGGAACTGTACCGCCAGTGAGAGTCAGTGCCTGTGGAACCGTACCCCAGTGAGAGTCAGTGTCTGTGGAACGGTACCCCAGTGAGAGTCAGTGTCTGTGGAACCGTACCCCAGTGAGAGTCAGTGCCTGTGGAACTGTACCCCAATGAGAGTCAGTGTCTGTGGAACCCGTACCCAGTGTGAGTCAGTGTCTGTGGAACTGTACCCCAATGAGAGTCAGTGTCTGTGGAACTGTACCCCAGTGAGAGTCAGTGCCTGTGGAACTGTACCCCAATGAGAGTCAGTGTCTGTGGAACTGTACCCCAGTGGGAGGCAGTGTCTGTGGAACTGTACCCCAGTGAGAGTCAGTGCCTGTGGAACTGTACCCCAATGAGAGTCAGTGTCTTTGGAACTGTACCCCAGTGACAGTCAGTGCCTGTGGAACCCATACCCCAGTGAGAGTCAGTGCCTGTGGAACCGTACCCCAGTGAGAGTCAGTGTCTGTGGAACTGTACCGCAGTGAGAGTCAGTGTCTGTGGAACTGTACCCCAGTGAGAGTCAGTGTCTGTGGAACTGTACGCCAGTGAGAGTCAGTGTCTGTGGAACTGTACCCCAGTGAGAGTCAGTGTCTGTGGAACTGTACCCCAGTGAGAGTCAGTTTCTGTGGAACTATACCCCAGTGAGAGTCAGTGTCTGTGGAACTGTACCCCTGTGAGAGTCAGTGTCTGTGGAACCGTACCCAGTGAGAGTCAGTGTCTGTGGAACTGAACCCTCAGTGAGAGTCAGTGTCTGTGGAACTATACCCCAGTGAGAGTCAGCGTCTGTGGAACTGTACCCCAGTGAGAGTCAGTGCCTGTGGAACCCGTACCCCAGTGAGAGTCAGTGCTGTGGAATCCGTACCCCAGTGAGAGTCAGTGTCTGTGGAACTGTACCCCAGTGAGAGTCAATGTCTATGGAACTGCACCCCAGTGAGAGTCATTGTCTGTGGAACCCGTACCCCAGTGAGAGTCATTGTCTGTGCAACCGTACCCCAGTGAGAGTCAGGGTCTGTGGAACTGTACCCCAGTGAGAGTCAGGGTCTGTGGAACTGTACCCCAGTGAGAGTCAGTGTCTGTGGAACTGTACCCCAGTGAGAGTCAGTGCCTTTGGAACCATACCCCAGTGAGAGTCAGTGTCTGTGGAACTGTACCCCAATGAGAGTCAGTGTCTGTGGAACTGTACCCCAGTGAGAGTCAGTGCCTGTGGAACTGTACCCCAGTGAGAGTCAGTGTCTGTGGAACTGTACCCCAGTGAGAGTCAGTGTCTGTGGAACTGTACCCCAGTGAGAGTCAGTGCCTGTGGAACTGTACCCCAGTGAGAGTCAGTGTCTGTGGAACTGTACCCCAGTGAGAGTCAGTGCCTGTGGAACAGTACCCCAGTGAGAGTCAGTGCCTGTGGAACCTGTACCCCAGTGAGAGTCAGTGTCTGTGGAACTGTACCCCAGTGAGAGTCAGTGCCTGTGGAACCCATACCCCAGTGAGAGTCAGTGCCTGTGGAACCCGTACCCCAGTGAGAGTCAGTGTCTGTGGAACTGTACCCCAGTGAGAGTCAGTGTCTGTGGAACTGTACCCCAGTGACAGTCAGTGTCTGTGGAACTGTACGCCAGTGAGAGTCAGTGTCTGTGGAACTGTACCCCAGTGAGAGTCAGTGTCTGTGGAACTGTACCCCAGTGAGAGTCAGTGCCTGTGGAACCATACCCCAGTGAGAGTCAGTGTCTGTGGAACTGTACCCCAGTGAGAGTCAGTGTCTGTGGAACTGTACCCCAGTGAGAGTCAGTGCCTGTGGAACCGTACCCCAGTGAGAGTCAGTGCCTGTAGAACCGTACCCCAGTGAGAGTCTGTGCCTGTGGAACCGTACCCCAGTGAGAGTCAGTGTCTGTGGAACTGTACCCCAGTGAGAGTCAGTGTCTGTGGAACTGTACCCCAGTGAGAGTCAGTGTCTGTGGAACTGTACCCCAGTGAGAGTCAGTGTCTGTGGAACTGTACCCCAGTGAGAGTCAGTGTCTGTGGAACTGTACCCCAGTGAGAGTCAGTGTCTGTGGAACTGTACCCCAGTGAGAGTCAGTATCTGTGGAACTGTACCCCAGTGAGAGTCAATGTCTATGGAACTGCACCCCAGTGAGAATCATTGTCTGTGGAACCCATACCCCAGTGAAAGTCAGTGTCTGTGGAACTGTACCCCAGTGAGAGTCAGTGTCTGTGGAACTGTAGCCCAGTGAGAGTCAATGTGTGTGGAACTGTACCCCAGTGAGAGTCAGTGCCTGTGGAACTGTACGCCAGTGAGAGTCAGTGTGCTGTGGGACTGTACCCCAGTGAGAGTCAGTGTCTGTGGAACTGTACCCCAGAGAGAGTCAGTGTCTGTGGAACTGTACCCCAGTGAGAGTCAGTGTCTGTGGAACTGTACCCCAGTGAGAGTCAGTGTGTGTGGAACTGCACCCCAGTGAGAGTCTGTCTCTGTGGAACTGTACCCCAGTGAGAGTCAGTGTCTGTGGAACCCATACCCCAGTGAGAATCAGTGTCTGTGGAACTGTACCCCAGTGAGAGTCAGTGTCTGTGGAACTGTAGCCCAGTGAGAGTCAGTGTCTGTGGAACTGTACCCCAGTGAGAGTCAGTGCCTGTGGAACTGTACCCCAGTGAGAGTCAGTGTCGTGTGGAACTGTACCCCAGTGAGAGTCAGTGTCTGTGGAACTGTACGCCCAGTGAGAGTCAGTGCCTGTGGAACCGTACCCCAGTGAGAGTCAGTGCCTGTGGAACGCGTACCCCAGTGAGAGTCAGTGTCTGTGGAACCGTACCCCAGTGAGAGTCAGTGCCTGTGGAACTGTACCCCAGTGAGAGTCAGTGTCTGTGGAACCGTACCCAGTGAGAGTCAGTGTCTGTGGAACTGTACCCCAGTGAGAGTCAGTGTCTGTGGAACTGTACCCCAGTGAGAGTCAGTGCCTGTGGAACTGTACCCCAGTGAGAGTCAGTGTCTGTGGAACTGTACCCCAGTGGAGGCAGTGTCTGTGGAACTGTACCCCAGTGAGAGTCAGTGCCTGTGGAACTGTACCCCAGTGAGAGTCAGTGTCTTTGGAACTGTACCCCAGTGACAGTCAGTGCCTGTGGAACCCATACCCCAGTGAGAGTCAGTGCCTGTGGAACCGTACCCCAGTGAGAGTCAGTGTCTGTGGAACTGTACCGCAGTGAGAGTCAGTGTCTGTGGAACTGTACCCCAGTGAGAGTCAGTGTCTGTGGAACTGTACGCCCAGTGAGAGTCAGTGTCTATGGAACTGTACCCCAGTGAGAGTCAGTGTCTGTGGAACTGTACCCCAGTGAGAGTCAGTTTCTGTGGAACTATACCCCAGTGAGAGTCAGTGTCTGTGGAACTGTACCCCTGTGAGAGTCAGTGTCTGTGGAACCCGTACCCCAGTGAGAGTCAGTGTCTGTGGAACTGTACCTCAGTGAGAGTCAGTGTCTGTGGAACTATACCCCAGTGAGAGTCAGTGTCTGTGGAACTGTACCCCAGTGAGAGACAGTGCCTGTGGAACCGTACCCCAGTGAGAGTCAGTGCCTGTGGAATCCGTACCCCAGTGAGAGTCAGTGTCTGTGGAACTGTACCCCAGTGAGAGTCAATGTCTATGGAACTGCACCCCAGTGAGAATCATTGTCTGTGGAACCCGTACCCCAGTGAGAATCATTGTCTGTGCAAACCGTACCCCAGTGAGAGTCAGGGTCTGTGGAACTGTACCCCAGTGAGAGTCAGGGTCTGTGGAACTGTACCCCAGTGAGAGTCAGTGTCTGTGGAACTGTACCCCAGTGAGAGTCAGTGCCTTTGGAACCCATACCCCAGTGAGAGTCAGTGTCTGTGGAACTGTACCCCAATGAGAGTCAGTGTGTGTGGAACTGTACCCCAGTGAGAGTCAGTGTCTGTGGAACTGTACGCCAGTGAAAGTCAGTGCCTGTGGAACCCGTACCCCAGTGAGCGTCAGTGCCTGTGGAACGCGTACCCCAGTGAGAGTCAGTGTGTGTGGAACCCGTACCCCAGTGAGAGTCAGTGCCTGTGGAACTGTACCCCAATGAGAGTCAGTGTCTGTGGAACCCGTACCCAGTGTGAGTCAGTGTCTGTGGAACTGTACCCCAATGAGAATCAGTGTCTGTGGAACTGTACCCCAGTGAGAGTCAGTGCCTGTGGAACTGTACCCCAATGAGAGTCAGTGTCTGTGGAACTGTACCCCAGTGGGAGGCAGTGTCTGTGGATCTGTACCCCAGTGAGAGTCAGTGCCTGTGGAACTGTACCCCAATGAGAGTCAGTGTCTTTGGAACTGTACCCCAGTGACAGTCAGTGCCTGTGGAACCCATACCCCAGTGAGAGTCAGTGCCTGTGGAACCCGTACCCCAGTGAGAGTCAGTGTCTGTGGAACTGTACCGCAGTGAGAGTCAGTGTCTGTGGAACTGTACCCCAGTGAGAGTCAGTGTCTGTGGAACTGTACGCCAGTGAGAGTCAGTGTCTATGGAACTGTACCCCAGTGAGAGTCAGTGTCTGTGGAACTGTACCCCAGTGAGAGTCAGTTTCTGTGGAACTATACCCCAGTGAGAGTCAGTGTCTGTGGAACTGTACCCCTGTGAGAGTCAGTGTCTGTGGAACCCGTAACCCAGTGAGAGTCAGTGTCTGTGGAACTGTACCTCAGTGAGAGTCAGTGTCTGTGGAACTATACCCCAGTGAGAGTCAGTGTCTGTGGAACTGTACCCCAGTGAGAGACAGTGCCTGTGGAACCCGTACCCCAGTGAGAGTCAGTGCCTGTGGAATCCGTACCCCAGTGAGAGTCAGTGTCTGTGGAACTGTACCCCAGTGAGAGTCAATGTCTGTGGAACTGCACCCCAGTGAGAGTCAGTGTCTGTGGAACCCGTACCCCAGTGAGAGTCATTGTCTGTGCAACCGTACCCCAGTGAGAGTCAGGGTCTGTGGAACTGTACCCCAGTGAGAGTCAGGGTCTGTGGAACTGTACCCCAGTGAGAGTCAGTGTCTGTGGAACTGTACCCCAGTGAGAGTCAGTGCCTTTGGAACCCATACCCCAGTGAGAGTCAGTGTCTGTGGAACTGTACCCCAATGAGAGTCAGTGTCTGTGGAACTGTACCCCAGTGAGAGTCAGTGCCTGTGGAACTGTACCCCAATGAGAGTCAGTGTCTGTGGAACTGTACCCCAGTGGGAGACAGTGTCTGTGGAACTGTACCCCAGTGAGAGTCAGTGCCTGTGGAACTGTACCCCAATGAGAGTCAGTGTCTGTGGAACTGTACCCCAGTGAGAGTCTGTGCCTGTGGAACCTGTACCCCAGTGAGAGTCAGTGTCTGTGGAACTGTACCCCAGTGAGAGTCAGTGCCTGTGGAACCCATACCCCAGTGAGAGTCAGTGCCTGTGGAACCCGTACCCCAGTGAGAGTCAGTGTCTGTGGAACTGTACCCCAGTGAGAGTCAGTGTCTGTGGAACTGTACCCCAGTGACAGTCAGTGTCTGTGGAACTGTACGCCAGTGAGAGTCAGTGTCTGTGGAACTGTACCCCAGTGAGAGTCAGTGTCTGTGGAACTGTACCCCAGTGAGAGTCAGTGCCTTTGGAACCCATACCCCAGTGAGAGTCAGTGTCTGTGGAACTGTACCCCAGTGAGAGTCAGTGTCTGTGGAACTGTACCCCAGTGAGAGTCAGTGCCTGTGGAACCCGTACCCCAGTGAGAGTCAGTGCCTGTAGAACCCGTACCCCAGTGAGAGTCAGTGCCTGTGGAACCCGTACCCCAGTGAGAGTCAGTGTCTGTGGAACTGTACCCCAGTGAGAGTCAGTGTCTGTGGAACTGTACCCCAGTGAGAGTCAGTGTCTGTGGAACTGTACCCCAGTGAGAGTAAGTGTCTGTGGAACTGTACCCCAGTGAGAGTCAGTGTCTGTGGAACTGTACCCCAGTGAGCGTCAGTGTCTGTGGAACTGTACCCCACTGAGAGTCAGTATCTGTGGAACTGTACCCCAGTGAGAGTCAATGTCTATGGAACTGCACCCCAGTGAGCATCATTGTCTGTGGAACCCATACCCCAGTGAGAGTCAGTGTCTGTGGAACTGTACCCCAGTGAGAGTCAGTGTCTGTGGAACTGTAGCCCAGTGAGAGTCAATGTGTGTGGAACTGTACCCCAGTGAGAGTCAGTGCCTGTGGAACTGTACCCCAGTGAGAGTCAGTGTGTGTGGAACTGTACCCCAGTGAGAGTCAATGTCTGTGGAACTGTACCCCAGAGAGAGTCAGTGTCTGTGGAACTGTACCCCAGTGAGAGTCAGTGTCTGTGGAACTGTACCCCAGTGAGAGTCAGTGTGTGTGGAACTGCACCCCAGTGAGAGTCTGTCTCTGTGGAACTGTACCCCAGTGAGAGTCAGTGTCTGTGGAACCCATACCCCAGTGAGAATCAGTGTCTGTGGAACTGTACCCCAGTGAGAGTCAGTGTCTGTGGAACTGTAGCCCAGTGAGAGTCAATGTGTGCGGAACTGTACCCCAGTGAGAGTCTGCCTGTGGAACTGTACCCCAGTGAGAGTCAGTGTGTGTGGAACTGTACCCCAGTGAGAGTCAATGTCTGTGGAACTGTACCCCAGAGAGAGTCAGTGTCTGTGGAACTGCACCCCAGTGAGAGTCAGTGTCTGTGGAACTGTACCCCAGTGAGAGTCAGTGCCTGTGGAACTGTACCCCAGTGAGAGTCAGTGCCTGTGGACTGTACCCCAGTGAGAGTCAGTGTCTGTGGAACTGTACCCCAGTGAGAGTCAGTGTCTGTGGAACTTTACCCCAGTGAGAGTCAGTGTCTGTGGAACTGCACCCCAGTGAGAGTCAGTGCCTGTGGAACTGCACCCCAGTGAGAGTCAGTGCCTGTGGAACTGTACCCCAGAGAGAGTCAGTGTCTGTGGAACCCGTACCCCAGTGAGAGTCAGTGTCTGTGGAACTGTACCCCAGTGAGAGTCAGTGTCTGTGGAACTGTACCCCAGTGAGAGTCAGTGTCTGTGGAACTTTACCCCAGTGAGAGTCAGTGTCTCTGGAACTGTACCCCAGTGAGAGTCAGTGTCTGTGGAACTGTACCCCAGTGAGAGTCAGTGTCTGTTGAACTGTACCCCAGTGAGAGTCAGTGTCTGTGGAACTGTATCCCAATGAGAGTCAGTGTCTGTGGAACTTTACCCCAGTGAGAGTCAGTGTCTGTGGAACTGTACCCCAGAGAGAGTCAGTGTCTGTGGAACTGTACCCCAGTGAGAGTCAGTGTCTGTGGAACTGTATCCCAATGAGAGTCAGTGTCTGTGGAACTTTACCCCAGTGAGAGTCAGTGTCTGTGGAACTGTATCCCAATGAGAGTCAGTGTCTGTGGATCTGTACCCCAGTGAGAGTCAGTGCCTGTGGAACTGTACCCCAGTGAGAATCAGTGCCTGTGGAACTGTACCCCAGTGAGAGTCAGTGTCTGTGGAACTGTACCCCAGTGAGAGTCAGTGCCTGTGGAACTGTACTCCAGTGAGAGTCTGTGTCTGTGGAACTGTATCCCAGTGAGAGTCAGTGTCTGTGGAACTGTACCCCAGTGAGAGTCAGTGTCTGTGGAACTTTACCCCAGTGAGAGTCAGTGTCTGTGGAACTGTATCCCAATGAGAGTCAGTGTCTGTGGAACTGTACCCCAGTGAGAGTCAGTGTCTGTGGAACTGTACCCCAGTGAGAGTCAGTGCCTGTGGAACTGTACCCCAGTGAGAGTCAGTGCCTGTGGACTGTACCCCAGTGAGAGTCAGTGTCTGTGGAACTGTACCCCAGTGAGAGTCAGTGTCTGTGGAACTTTACCCCAGTGAGAGTCAGTGTCTGTGGAACTGCACCCCAGTGAGAGTCAGTGTCTGTGGAACTTTACCCCAGTGAGAGTCAGTGTCTCTGGAACTGTACCCCAGTGAGAGTCAGTGTCTGTGGAACTGTACCCCAGTGAGAGTCAGTGTCTGTTGAACTGTACCCCAGTGAGAGTCAGTGTCTGTGGAACTGTATCCCAATGAGAGTCAGTGTCTGTGGAACTTTACCCCAGTGAGAGTCAGTGTCTGTGGAACTGTACCCCAGAGAGAGTCAGTGTCTGTGGAACTGTACCCCAGTGAGAGTCAGTGTCTGTGGAACTGTATCCCAATGAGAGTCAGTGTCTGTGGAACTTTACCCCAATGAGAGTCAGTGTCTGTGGAACTGTATCCCAATGAGAGTCAGTGTCTGTGGAACTGTACCCCAGTGAGAGTCAGTGCCTGTGGAACTGTACCCCAGTGAGAATCAGTGCCTGTGGAACTGTACCCCAGTGAGAGTCAGTGTCTGTGGAACTGTACCCCAGTGAGAGTCAGTGCCTGTGGAACTGTACTCCAGTGAGAGTCTGTGTCTGTGGAACTGTATCCCAGTGAGAGTCAGTGTCTGTGGAACTGTACCCCAGTGAGAGTCAGTGTCTGTGGAACTTTACCCCAGTGAGAGTCAGTGTCTGTGGAACTGTACCCCAGAGAGAGTCAGTGTCTGTGGAACTGTACCCCAGTGAGAGTCAGGGTCTGTGGAACTGTACCCCAGTGAGAGTCAGTGTCTGTGGAACTGTACCCCAGTGAGAGTCAGTGCCTTTGGAACCCATACCCCAGTGAGAGTCAGTGTCTGTGGAACTGTACCCCAATGAGAGTCAGTGTCTGTGGAACTGTACCCCAGTGAGAGTCAGTGCCTGTGGAACTGTACCCCAATGAGAGTCAGTGTCTGTGGAACTGTACCCCAGTGGGAGACAGTGTCTGTGGAACTGTACCCCAGTGAGAGTCAGTGCCTGTGGAACTGTACCCCAATGAGAGTCAGTGTCTGTGGAACTGTACCCCAGTGACAGTCAGTGCCTGTGGAACAGTACCCCAGTGAGAGTCTGTGCCTGTGGAACCTGTACCCCAGTGAGAGTCAGTGTCTGTGGAACTGTACCCCAGTGAGAGTCAGTGCCTGTGGAACCCATACCCCAGTGAGAGTCAGTGCCTGTGGAACCCGTACCCCAGTGAGAGTCAGTGTCTGTGGAACTGTACCCCAGTGAGAGTCAGTGTCTGTGGAACTGTACCCCAGTGACAGTCAGTGTCTGTGGAACTGTACGCCAGTGAGAGTCAGTGTCTGTGGAACTGTACCCCAGTGAGAGTCAGTGTCTGTGGAACTGTACCCCAGTGAGAGTCAGTGCCTTTGGAACCCATACCCCAGTGAGAGTCAGTGTCTGTGGAACTGTACCCCAGTGAGAGTCAGTGTCTGTGGAACTGTGCCCCAGTGAGAGTCAGTGCCTGTGGAACCCGTACCCCAGTGAGAGTCAGTGCCTGTAGAACCCGTACCCCAGTGAGAGTCAGTGCCTGTGGAACCCGTACCCCAGTGAGAGTCAGTGTCTGTGGAACTGTACCCCAGTGAGAGTCAGTGTCTGTGGAACTGTACCCCAGTGAGAGTCAGTGTCTGTGGAACTGTACCCCAGTGAGAGTAAGTGTCTGTGGAACTGTACCCCAGTGAGAGTCAGTGTCTGTGGAACTGTACCCCAGTGAGCGTCAGTGTCTGTGGAACTGTACCCCACTGAGAGTCAGTATCTGTGGAACTGTACCCCAGTGAGAGTCAATGTCTATGGAACTGCACCCCAGTGAGAATCATTGTCTGTGGAACCCATACCCCAGTGAGAGTCAGTGTCTGTGGAACTGTACCCCAGTGAGAGTCAGTGTCTGTGGAACTGTAGCCCAGTGAGAGTCAATGTGTGTGGAACTGTACCCCAGTGAGAGTCAGTGCCTGTGGAACTGTACCCCAGTGAGAGTCAGTGTGTGTGGAACTGTACCCCAGTGAGAGTCAATGTCTGTGGAACTGTACCCCAGAGAGAGTCAGTGTCTGTGGAACTGTACCCCAGTGAGAGTCAGTGTCTGTGGAACTGTACCCCAGTGAGAGTCAGTGTGTGTGGAACTGCACCCCAGTGAGAGTCTGTCTCTGTGGAACTGTACCCCAGTGAGAGTCAGTGTCTGTGGAACCCATACCCCAGTGAGAATCAGTGTCTGTGGAACTGTACCCCAGTGAGAGTCAGTGTCTGTGGAACTGTAGCCCAGTGAGAGTCAATGTGTGCGGAACTGTACCCCAGTGAGAGTCTGCCTGTGGAACTGTACCCCAGTGAGAGTCAGTGTGTGTGGAACTGTACCCCAGTGAGAGTCAATGTCTGTGGAACTGTACCCCAGAGAGAGTCAGTGTCTGTGGAACTGTACCCCAGTGAGAGTCAGTGTCTGTGGAACTGTACCCCAGTGAGAGTCAGTGCCTGTGGAACTGTACCCCAGTGAGAGTCAGTGCCTGTGGACTGTACCCCAGTGAGAGTCAGTGTCTGTGGAACTGTACCCCAGTGAGAGTCAGTGTCTGTGGAACTTTACCCCAGTGAGAGTCAGTGTCTGTGGAACTGCACCCCAGTGAGAGTCAGTGCCTGTGGAACTGCACCCCAGTGAGAGTCAGTGCCTGTGGAACTGTACCCCAGAGAGAGTCAGTGTCTGTGGAACCCGTACCCCAGTGAGAGTCAGTGTCTGTGGAACTGTACCCCAGTGAGAGTCAGTGTCTGTGGAACTGTACCCCAGTGAGAGTCAGTGTCTGTGGAACTTTACCCCAGTGAGAGTCAGTGTCTCTGGAACTGTACCCCAGTGAGAGTCAGTGTCTGTGGAACTGTACCCCAGTGAGAGTCAGTGTCTGTTGAACTGTACCCCAGTGAGAGTCAGTGTCTGTGGAACTGTATCCCAATGAGAGTCAGTGTCTGTGGAACTTTACCCCAGTGAGAGTCAGTGTCTGTGGAACTGTACCCCAGAGAGAGTCAGTGTCTGTGGAACTGTACCCCAGTGAGAGTCAGTGTCTGTGGAACTGTATCCCAATGAGAGTCAGTGTCTGTGGAACTTTACCCCAGTGAGAGTCAGTGTCTGTGGAACTGTATCCCAATGAGAGTCAGTGTCTGTGGAACTGTACCCCAGTGAGAGTCAGTGCCTGTGGAACTGTACCCCAGTGAGAATCAGTGCCTGTGGAACTGTACCCCAGTGAGAGTCAGTGTCTGTGGAACTGTACCCCAGTGAGAGTCAGTGCCTGTGGAACTGTACTCCAGTGAGAGTCTGTGTCTGTGGAACTGTATCCCAGTGAGAGTCAGTGTCTGTGGAACTGTACCCCAGTGAGAGTCAGTGTCTGTGGAACTTTACCCCAGTGAGAGTCAGTGTCTGTGGAACTGTATCCCAATGAGAGTCAGTGTCTGTGGAACTGTACCCCAGTGAGAGTCAGTGTCTGTGGAACTGTACCCCAGTGAGAGTCAGTGCCTGTGGAACTGTACCACAGTGAGAGTCAGTGCCTGTGGACTGTACCCCAGTGAGAGTCAGTGTCTGTGGAACTGTACCCCAGTGAGAGTCAGTGTCTGTGGAACTTTACCCCAGTGAGAGTCAGTGTCTGTGGAACTGCACCCCAGTGAGAGTCAGTGTCTGTGGAACTTTACCCCAGTGAGAGTCAGTGTCTCTGGAACTGTACCCCAGTGAGAGTCAGTGTCTGTGGAACTGTACCCCAGTGAGAGTCAGTGTCTGTTGAACTGTACCCCAGTGAGAGTCAGTGTCTGTGGAACTGTATCCCAATGAGAGTCAGTGTCTGTGGAACTTTACCCCAGTGAGAGTCAGTGTCTGTGGAACTGTACCCCAGAGAGAGTCAGTGTCTGTGGAACTGTACCCCAGTGAGAGTCAGTGTCTGTGGAACTGTATCCCAATGAGAGTCAGTGTCTGTGGAACTTTACCCCAGTGAGAGTCAGTGTCTGTGGAACTGTATCCCAATGAGAGTCAGTGTCTGTGGAACTGTACCCCAGTGAGAGTCAGTGCCTGTGGAACTGTACCCCAGTGAGAATCAGTGCCTGTGGAACTGTACCCCAGTGAGAGTCAGTGTCTGTGGAACTGTACCCCAGTGAGAGTCAGTGCCTGTGGAACTGTACTCCAGTGAGAGTCTGTGTCTGTGGAACTGTATCCCAGTGAGAGTCAGTGTCTGTGGAACTGTACCCCAGTGAGAGTCAGTGTCTGTGGAACTTTACCCCAGTGAGAGTCAGTGTCTGTGGAACTGTATCCCAATGAGAGTCAGTGTCTGTGGAACTGTACCCCAGTGAGAGTCAGTGCCTGTGGAACTGTACCCCAGTGAGAGTCAGTGCCTGTGGAACTGTATCCCAATGAGAGTCAGTGCCTGTGGAACTGTATCCCAGTGAGAGTCAGTGTCTGTGGAACTGTACCCCAGTGAGAGTCAGTGTCTGTGGAACTGTACCCCAGTGAGAGTCAATGTCTATGGAACTGTATCCCAATGAGAGTCTGTGTCTGTGGAACTGTATCCCAGTGAGAGTCAGTGTCTGTGGAACTGTACCCCAGTGAGAGTCAGTGCCTGTGGAACTGTACCCCAGTGAGAGTCAGTGTCTATGGAACTGTACCCTAGTGAGAGTCAGTGCCTGTGGAACTGTACCCCAGTGAGAGTCAGTGCCTGTGGAACTGTACCCCAGTGAGAGTCAGTGTCTGTGGAACTGTACCCTAGTGAGAGTCAGTGCCTGTGGAACTGTACCCCAGTGAGAGTCAGTGCCTGTGGAACTGTACCCCAGTGAGAGTCAGTGTCTGTGGAACTGTACCCTAGTGAGAGTCAGTGCCTGTGGAACTGTACCCCAGTGAGAGTCAGTGCCTGTGGAACTGTACCCCAGTGAGAGTCAGTGCCTGTGGAACTGTACCCCAGTGAGAGTCAGTGTCTGTGGAACTGTACCCCAGTGAGAGTCTGTGTCTGTGGAACTGTACCCCAGTGAGAGTCAGTGCCTGTGGAACTGTACCCCAGTGAGAGTCAGTGCCTGTGGAACTGTACCCCAGTGAGAGTCAGTGCCTGTGGAACTGTATCCCAATGAGAGTCAGTGCCTGTGGAACTGTATCCCAGTGAGAGTCAGTGTCTGTGGAACTGTACCCCAGTGAGAGTCAGTGTCTGTGGAACTGTACCCCAGTGAGAGTCAATGTCTATGGAACTGTATCCCAATGAGAGTCTGTGTCTGTGGAACTGTATCCCAGTGAGAGTCAGTGTCTGTGGAACTGTACCCCAGTGAGAGTCAGTGCCTGTGGAACTGTACCCCAGTGAGAGTCAGTGTCTATGGAACTGTACCCTCGTGAGAGTCAGTGCCTGTGGAACTGTACCCCAGTGAGAGTCAGTGCCTGTGGAACTGTACCCCAGTGAGAGTCAGTGTCTGTGGAACTGTACCCTAGTGAGAGTCAGTGCCTGTGGAACTGTACCCCAGTGAGAGTCAGTGCCTGTGGAACTGTACCCCAGTGAGAGTCAGTGTCTGTGGAACCCGTACCCCAGTGAGAGTCAGTGCCTGTAGAACCCGTACCCCAGTGAGAGTCAGTGCCTGTGGAACCCGTACCCCAGTGAGAGTCAGTGTCTGTGGAACTGTACCCCAGTGAGAGTCAGTGTCTGTGGAACTGTACCCCAGTGAGAGTCAGTGTCTGTGGAACTGTACCCCAGTGAGAGTAAGTGTCTGTGGAACTGTACCCCAGTGAGAGTCAGTGTCTGTGGAACTGTACCCCAGTGAGCGTCAGTGTCTGTGGAACTGTACCCCACTGAGAGTCAGTATCTGTGGAACTGTACCCCAGTGAGAGTCAATGTCTATGGAACTGCACCCCAGTGAGAATCATTGTCTGTGGAACCCATACCCCAGTGAGAGTCAGTGTCTGTGGAACTGTACCCCAGTGAGAGTCAGTGTCTGTGGAACTGTAGCCCAGTGAGAGTCAATGTGTGTGGAACTGTACCCCAGTGAGAGTCAGTGCCTGTGGAACTGTACCCCAGTGAGAGTCAGTGTGTGTGGAACTGTACCCCAGTGAGAGTCAATGTCTGTGGAACTGTACCCCAGAGAGAGTCAGTGTCTGTGGAACTGTACCCCAGTGAGAGTCAGTGTCTGTGGAACTGTACCCCAGTGAGAGTCAGTGTGTGTGGAACTGCACCCCAGTGAGAGTCTGTCTCTGTGGAACTGTACCCCAGTGAGAGTCAGTGTCTGTGGAACCCATACCCCAGTGAGAATCAGTGTCTGTGGAACTGTACCCCAGTGAGAGTCAGTGTCTGTGGAACTGTAGCCCAGTGAGAGTCAATGTGTGCGGAACTGTACCCCAGTGAGAGTCTGCCTGTGGAACTGTACCCCAGTGAGAGTCAGTGTGTGTGGAACTGTACCCCAGTGAGAGTCAATGTCTGTGGAACTGTACCCCAGAGAGAGTCAGTGTCTGTGGAACTGTACCCCAGTGAGAGTCAGTGTCTGTGGAACTGTACCCCAGTGAGAGTCAGTGCCTGTGGAACTGTACCCCAGTGAGAGTCAGTGCCTGTGGACTGTACCCCAGTGAGAGTCAGTGTCTGTGGAACTGTACCCCAGTGAGAGTCAGTGTCTGTGGAACTTTACCCCAGTGAGAGTCAGTGTCTGTGGAACTGCACCCCAGTGAGAGTCAGTGCCTGTGGAACTGCACCCCAGTGAGAGTCAGTGCCTGTGGAACTGTACCCCAGAGAGAGTCAGTGTCTGTGGAACCCGTACCCCAGTGAGAGTCAGTGTCTGTGGAACTGTACCCCAGTGAGAGTCAGTGTCTGTGGAACTGTACCCCAGTGAGAGTCAGTGTCTGTGGAACTTTACCCCAGTGAGAGTCAGTGTCTCTGGAACTGTACCCCAGTGAGAGTCAGTGTCTGTGGAACTGTACCCCAGTGAGAGTCAGTGTCTGTTGAACTGTACCCCAGTGAGAGTCAGTGTCTGTGGAACTGTATCCCAATGAGAGTCAGTGTCTGTGGAACTTTACCCCAGTGAGAGTCAGTGTCTGTGGAACTGTACCCCAGAGAGAGTCAGTGTCTGTGGAACTGTACCCCAGTGAGAGTCAGTGTCTGTGGAACTGTATCCCAATGAGAGTCAGTGTCTGTGGAACTTTACCCCAGTGAGAGTCAGTGTCTGTGGAACTGTATCCCAATGAGAGTCAGTGTCTGTGGAACTGTACCCCAGTGAGAGTCAGTGCCTGTGGAACTGTACCCCAGTGAGAATCAGTGCCTGTGGAACTGTACCCCAGTGAGAGTCAGTGTCTGTGGAACTGTACCCCAGTGAGAGTCAGTGCCTGTGGAACTGTACTCCAGTGAGAGTCTGTGTCTGTGGAACTGTATCCCAGTGAGAGTCAGTGTCTGTGGAACTGTACCCCAGTGAGAGTCAGTGTCTGTGGAACTTTACCCCAGTGAGAGTCAGTGTCTGTGGAACTGTATCCCAATGAGAGTCAGTGTCTGTGGAACTGTACCCCAGTGAGAGTCAGTGTCTGTGGAACTGTACCCCAGTGAGAGTCAGTGCCTGTGGAACTGTACCACAGTGAGAGTCAGTGCCTGTGGACTGTACCCCAGTGAGAGTCAGTGTCTGTGGAACTGTACCCCAGTGAGAGTCAGTGTCTGTGGAACTTTACCCCAGTGAGAGTCAGTGTCTGTGGAACTGCACCCCAGTGAGAGTCAGTGTCTGTGGAACTTTACCCCAGTGAGAGTCAGTGTCTCTGGAACTGTACCCCAGTGAGAGTCAGTGTCTGTGGAACTGTACCCCAGTGAGAGTCAGTGTCTGTTGAACTGTACCCCAGTGAGAGTCAGTGTCTGTGGAACTGTATCCCAATGAGAGTCAGTGTCTGTGGAACTTTACCCCAGTGAGAGTCACTGTCTGTGGAACTGTACCCCAGAGAGAGTCAGTGTCTGTGGAACTGTACCCCAGTGAGAGTCAGTGTCTGTGGAACTGTATCCCAATGAGAGTCAGTGTCTGTGGAACTTTACCCCAGTGAGAGTCAGTGTCTGTGGAACTGTATCCCAATGAGAGTCAGTGTCTGTGGAACTGTACCCCAGTGAGAGTCAGTGCCTGTGGAACTGTACCCCAGTGAGAATCAGTGCCTGTGGAACTGTACCCCAGTGAGAGTCAGTGTCTGTGGAACTGTACCCCAGTGAGAGTCAGTGCCTGTGGAACTGTACTCCAGTGAGAGTCTGTGTCTGTGGAACTGTATCCCAGTGAGAGTCAGTGTCTGTGGAACTGTACCCCAGTGAGAGTCAGTGTCTGTGGAACTTTACCCCAGTGAGAGTCAGTGTCTGTGGAACTGTATCCCAATGAGAGTCAGTGTCTGTGGAACTGTACCCCAGTGAGAGTCAGTGCCTGTGGAACTGTACCCCAGTGAGAGTCAGTGCCTGTGGAACTGTATCCCAATGAGAGTCAGTGCCTGTGGAACTGTATCCCAGTGAGAGTCAGTGTCTGTGGAACTGTACCCCAGTGAGAGTCAGTGTCTGTGGAACTGTACCCCAGTGAGAGTCAATGTCTATGGAACTGTATCCCAATGAGAGTCTGTGTCTGTGGAACTGTATCCCAGTGAGAGTCAGTGTCTGTGGAACTGTACCCCAGTGAGAGTCAGTGCCTGTGGAACTGTACCCCAGTGAGAGTCAGTGTCTATGGAACTGTACCCTAGTGAGAGTCAGTGCCTGTGGAACTGTACCCCAGTGAGAGTCAGTGCCTGTGGAACTGTACCCCAGTGAGAGTCAGTGTCTGTGGAACTGTACCCTAGTGAGAGTCAGTGCCTGTGGAACTGTACCCCAGTGAGAGTCAGTGCCTGTGGAACTGTACCCCAGTGAGAGTCAGTGTCTGTGGAACTGTACCCTAGTGAGAGTCAGTGCCTGTGGAACTGTACCCCAGTGAGAGTCAGTGCCTGTGGAACTGTACCCCAGTGAGAGTCAGTGCCTGTGGAACTGTACCCCAGTGAGAGTCAGTGTCTGTGGAACTGTACCCCAGTGAGAGTCTGTGTCTGTGGAACTGTACCCCAGTGAGAGTCAGTGCCTGTGGAACTGTACCCCAGTGAGAGTCAGTGCCTGTGGAACTGTACCCCAGTGAGAGTCAGTGCCTGTGGAACTGTATCCCAATGAGAGTCAGTGCCTGTGGAACTGTATCCCAGTGAGAGTCAGTGTCTGTGGAACTGTACCCCAGTGAGAGTCAGTGTCTGTGGAACTGTACCCCAGTGAGAGTCAATGTCTATGGAACTGTATCCCAATGAGAGTCTGTGTCTGTGGAACTGTATCCCAGTGAGAGTCAGTGTCTGTGGAACTGTACCCCAGTGAGAGTCAGTGCCTGTGGAACTGTACCCCAGTGAGAGTCAGTGTCTATGGAACTGTACCCTCGTGAGAGTCAGTGCCTGTGGAACTGTACCCCAGTGAGAGTCAGTGCCTGTGGAACTGTACCCCAGTGAGAGTCAGTGTCTGTGGAACTGTACCCTAGTGAGAGTCAGTGCCTGTGGAACTGTACCCCAGTGAGAGTCAGTGCCTGTGGAACTGTACCCCAGTGAGAGTCAGTGTCTGTGGAACTGTACCCTAGTGAGAGTCAGTGCCTGTGGAACTGTACCCCAGTGAGAGTCAGTGCCTGTGGAACTGTACCCCAGTGAGAGTCAGTGCCTGTGGAACTGTACCCCAGTGAGAGTCAGTGTCTGTGGAACTGTACCCCAGTGAGAGTCTGTGTCTGTGGAACTGTACCCCAGTGAGAGTCAGTGCCTGTGGAACTGTACCCCAGTGAGAGTCAGTGTCTGTGGAACTGTATCCCAGTGAGAGTCAGTGTCTGTGGAACTGTACCCTAGTGAGAGTCAGTGCCTGTGCAACTGTACCCCAGTGAGAGTCAGTGCCTGTGGAACTGTACCCCAGTGAGAGTCAGTGCCTGTGGAACTGTACCCCAGTGAGAGTCAGTGCCTGTGGAACTGTATCCCAGTGAGAGTCAGTGTCTGTGGAACTGTATCCCAGTGAGAGTCAGTGTCTGTGGAACTTTACCCCAGTGAGAGTCAGTGTCTGTGGAACTGTACCCCAGTGAGAGTCAGTGTCTGTGGAACTGTACCCCAGTGACCGTTGGCACACACTCCATAAATCCCTCCACCTTACGCTGAATTCAAACCCCGAATTCTGATGTGAATAGGCGGTGTGCCGACTGCTGCATTGCCCAATCTCACAGACTAAATTAAAAACACAGAACGCAGAAGAGAACTGAAGCATATTTTTATTGTCGTAGGTCCTGTGTGTTACTTCAACAACACTTTCCTGGTGCCCGGCCAGATGATGCTGCAGCTGACTGACAGAGTCTGTACCACATTCACTTGCACCAATGAGGTCCAAAGCAGCGGACTCCTGACACTGAACACATCGACACAGACCTGTGAGACAACTTG
Organism: Squalus acanthias; assembly: GCA_030390025.1. Taxonomy (NCBI): domain Eukaryota; kingdom Metazoa; phylum Chordata; class Chondrichthyes; order Squaliformes; family Squalidae; genus Squalus; species Squalus acanthias. The sequence goes on from JASTWF010000047.1 coordinate 1,473,226, forward strand.
TGAACAGGTAGTATACTGTGATTCTTAGACAATGCTGCCGTCGGCTGTCCCGCTAAAGGAACAAAACTGCGAGACACAGGTCTCCCTCAGCATTTTCACATTCAGGCCGTCAGTGCCAGCTTTCACGGGAAAATCCGTCCACTCCACCTCCTGATACACCCAATTGGATCCCAGAAGGGATCGACAAGGCATAAGTCAGGAGTGTGATGGAATACTCTCCACTTGCCTGGATGAGTGCAGCTCCAACAACACTCAAGAAGCTCGACACCATCCAGGACAAAGCAGCCCGCTTGATTGGCACCCCATCCACCACCTTTGAGTCTCAGCTGTGGCTCAGTTGGTAGTACTCTCGCCTCTGAGTCAGAAGGTCGTGGGTTCAAGTCCCACTCCAGGGACTTGTGCACATAAATCCAGGTTGACACTCCCAGTGCAGTGCTGAGGGAGTGCTGCACTGTCGGAGGTGCTGTCTTTCGGATGAGACGTTAAACCGAGGTCCCGTCTGCTCTCTCAGACGGACGTAAAAGATCCATGGCACTATCCAAAGAAGAGCAAGGGAGTTATCCCTGGTGTCCTGGCCAATATTTCTCCCTCAACCAACATCACTAAATCAGATTATCTGCTCATTTTCACATTGTTGTTTGTGGGAGCTTGCTGTGCGCAAATTGGCTGCCGCGTTTCCCACATTACAACAGTAACTCCATTTCAAAAAGTACTTCATTGGCTGTAAAGCGCTTTGAGACGTTCGGTGGTAGTGAAAGGCGCTATTTAAATGCAAGTCTTTCTTTTAAACATTCACTTCCTCCACCACCGGCGTACCGTGGCTGCAGTGTGTGCCATCTACAAGATGCACTGCAGCAACTCGCCAAGGCTTCTTCGGCAGCACCTCCCAAACCCGCGACCTCTTCCACCTAGAAGGACGAGGGCAGCAGGTGCATGGGAGCACCACCACCTCCAAGTTCCCCTCCAAGTCACACACCATCCTGACTTGGAAAGTATATCGCCGTTCCTTCATCGTCGCTGGGTCAAAATCCTGGAACTCCCTCCCTAACAGCACTGTGGGAGTACCTTCACCACACGGACTGCAGCGGTTCAAGAAGGCGGCTCACCACCACCTTCTCAAGGGCAATTAGGGATGGGCAATAAATGCTGGCCTTGCCAGCGACGCCCACATCCCCGGAACGAATTTTTAAAAATTACCTTTGCAAAAATGGCCCAATATCTGGTTTGAGAGCTGACGAGTTGTACAGCTGTTGGGGCCTGTTGGGGCCTTCTTGGACCTCCTCTGCTGCAGCGGAGAAACATGGAGCCTCTCTAACATTCTGAGCCTGTGTCAGGGCAGACTGATGGAACCGCCTCAAACATGCTAATGAACCCCGTCCCCACAGTTTGGGATTGGGTCAAGATCAATAGCTACAGGCAGCAGGGAGTTCTGCTCCACCACACTTCCAACAGTGCAGCAAGACCCTGCCACTTCAGCCCCATCCTGTCTAATTGCTCCACCTACTTCTCCATCTCCTTTCATTCCCACTATCACCTCTTAAAATAATTACCCTGTACTTTTTGAATATTGTAATTGATTTAGCATAAATGAACATTTGGCAGAGTATTTCACATTCCAATAAAAATGCGTGAAAACATTTAGAATCAAATAGAATCATAGAAGGGTTACGGCACAGAAGGAGGCCATTCGGCCCGTCGAGCCTGTGCCGGCTCTCTGCAAGAGCACTTCAGCTAGTCCCACACCCCCGCCCTTTCCCCGTAGCCCTGCAAATTTTTCTCCTTCAGGTACTTATCCAATTCCCTTTTGAAAGTCACGATTGAGTCTGCCTCCACCACCCTTTCAGGCAGTGCATTCCAGATCCTAAACACTCGCTGCGTAAAAAAGATTTTCCTCATGTCGCCTTTGGTTCTTCTGCCAATCACCTTAAATCTGTGTCCTCTGGTTCTCAACCCTTCCGCCAATGGGAACAGTGTCCCTCTATCTACTCTGTCCTTTCTCCTCATGATTTTGAACGCCTTTATAAAATCTCCTCTCAACCTTCTCTGCTCTAAGGAGAACAACCCCAGCTTCTCCAGTCTATCCACGTAACTGAAGCCCGTCATCCCTGGAACCATTCTTGTAAATCTTTTCTGCACCCTCTCTAAGGCCTTCACATCCTTCCTAAAGTGCGGTGCCCAGAATTGGACACAATACTCCAGTTGAGGTTGAACCAGTGTTTTATGGAGATTCATCATAACTTCCTTGCTTTTGTACTCTATGCCTCTATTTATGAAGCCCAGGATCCCATATGCTTTTTTAACCACTTTCTCAACCTGCCCTGCCACCTTCAACAATTTGTGCACATATCCCCAGGTCTCTCTGTTCATGCACCCCCTTTAGAATTGTACCCTTTAGTTTATATTGCCTCCCCTCATTCTTCCTACCAAAATGTATCACTTCACAATTTTCTGTGTTAAATTTCATCTGCCACGTGTCCGCCCATTTCACCAGCCTGTCTATGTCTTCCTGAAGTCTATCACTCTCCTCCTCACTGTTCACTACACTTCCAAGTTTCGTGTCATCTGCAAATTTTGAAATTGTGCCCTGTACACCCATGTCCAAGTCATTTATATATATCAAGAAAAGCAGTGGTCCTAGTATCGAGCCCTGGGGAACACCACTGTACACCTTCCTCCAGTCCGATAAACAACCGTTCACCACTACTCTCTGTTTCCTGTCACTTAGCCAATTTCGTATCCATGCTGCCACTGTCCCTCTTATTCCATGGGCTTCAACTTTGCTGGCAAGCCAATTATGTGGCACTTTGTCGAACGCCTTTTGGAAGTCCATGTACACCACATCAACCACATTACCCTCATCAACCCTCTCTGTTACCTCATCAAAAAACTTGATCAAGTTAATTAAACACGATTTGCCTTTAACAAATCTGTGCTGGCTTTCCTTAATTAATCCACACTTGTCCAAGTGACTGTTAATTTTGTCCCTGATTATCATTTCCAAAAGCTTCCCCACTACCAAGGTTAAACTGATAGTGGGGAAGCTTCTGGCCTGTAACATAGAAACATAGAAGATAGGAGCAGGAGTAGGCCATTCGGCCCTTCAAGCCTGCTCCGCCATTCAATGAGATCATGGCTGATCATCCAAATTCAGTACCCTGTCCTTGCTTTCTCCCCATATCCCTTGATCCCTTTAGCATTAAGAACTATATCTAACTCCTTCTTGAATATATTTAATGATTTGGCCTCAACTGCCTTCTGTGGTAGAGAATTCCACAGGTTCACCACTCTCTGGGTGAAGAAATTCCTCCTCATCTCAGTCCTAAATGGCTTACCCCTTATCCTTAGACTGTGACCTCTGGTTCTGGACTCCCCCGCCATCGGGAACATCCTTCCTGCATCTAGTCTGTCTATTCCTGTTAGAATTTTATAAGTATCAATGAGATCCCCTCTCATTCTTCTAAACTCTAGCGAGTATAAGCCTAATCGACCCAATCTCTCTTCATACGTCATTCCTGCCATCCCAGGTATCAGTCTGGTGAATCTTCGCTGCACTCCCTCCATGGCAAGAACATCCTTCCTCAGATAAGGCGACCAAAACTGCACACAATACTCAAGGTGTGGTCTCACCAATGCTGGGTTTATCTTTACACCCTTTTTTGAACAAGGGTGTATCATTTGCAGTTCTCCAGACCTCTGGCACCACCCCCGTATCTAAGGAGGATTGGAAGATTATGGTCAGTACCTCCGCGATTTCCACCTTTACTTCCCTAAGCATCCTAGGATGCATCCCATCCACTCCTGGTGACTTACCAACTTTAAGTACAGCCAGCCTTTCCACTACCTCTTTATCAATTCTTATCTCATCCAGTATCTCCACTACCTCCTCCTTCACTATGTCTATGGCAGCATCTTATTCCTTGGTAAAGACAGATACAAAGTACTCAATTAGTACCTCAGCCATACCCTCTGCCTCCATGCGTAGGTCTCTTTATTGGTCCCTACTCGGCCCCACCCCTCCTCTTAGTACCCGTTTACTATTTATATGCCTATAGAAGACTTTTGGATTCCCTTTTATGTTGGCTGCCATTCTATTCTCATACTCTCTCTTTGCCCCTCTTATTTCCTTTTTCACTTCCCCTCTGAACTTTCTATATTCAGCCTGATTCTCACTTGTACTCTCAATCTGACATCTGTCATATGCCCCCTTTTTCTGCTTCATCTTACTCTCTATCTCTTTCGTCATCCAGGGAGCTCTGGCTTTAGTTTTCCTACCTTTCCCCCTAGTGGGAATGTACCTCGACTATACCCGAACCATCTCCTCTTTAAGGCAGCCCACTGTTCAATTACAGTTTTGCCTGTCAATCTTTGATTCCAATTTACCCAGGCCTGATCTGTTCTCAACCCACTGACATTTACCTTCCTCCAGTTCAGTATTTTTACTCCAGATTGCTCCTCTCCTTTTCCATAGCTGTCCTTTTCCATAGTTAGTTTAAACCTTATGGTACTATGATCACTGTTCCCTAAATGTTCCCCTACTGACACTTGCTCCACTTGATCCACCTCATTCCCCAGAACCAGATCCAGCAATGCCTCCTTCCTCGTTGGGCCAGAAACGTACTGATCAAGAAAGTTCTCCTGAACACACTTCAGAAATTCTTCCCCCTCTCTGCCCTTTACACTATTACTATCCCAGTCTATATTAGGATAATTGAAGTCCCCCATTATTACTATTCTATAGTTCTTGTACCTCCCTGTAATTTCCCTGCAAATTTGCTCCTCCATATCTTTCCCACTAGTTGGTGGCCTATAGAATACACCTAGTAGTGTAATGGCACCTCTATTGTTTCTTAACTCTAACCAAATAGAGTCTGTCCTTGACCCCTCCAGGAGATCCTCTCTCTCCAGCACTGTAATATTCTCCTCAATCAATACTGCCACCCCACCTCCTTTCTTTCCTTCCCTATCTTTCCTGAACACCTTATATCAGGAATATTTAGTACCCAATCCTGCCCTTTTTTGAGCCAGGTCTCCGTTATCGCCATGACATCATATTCCCATGTGGCTATTTACACCTGCGGCTCACCAACCTTGTTTACTACGCTTCATGCATTTACACACATGCACTGTAAACCTATCATAGACCTTCTTGTATTCTCTCTTAGTCTGACCCCACCTAATAACTTACTATTTGTTACTCTAGTGCTATCTGTCTCTCCCAATCCTTTGTGCACCATGTTTCTCCTTTCTAATGCTGCATCCTGGTGCCCATCCCCCAGCCAAATTAGTTTAAACCCTCCCCAACAGCACTAGCAAACCCCCCCGCGAGGACAATAGTCCCGGCTCTGTTGAGGTGCAACCCGTCCGGCCTGTACGTGGCACTGTGAGTAATCCAGAGGTTACTACCTTTGAGGTCCTGCTTTTTAATCTCTTTCCTAGCTCCCTAAAATCTGCCTACAGAACCTCATCGCTCTTTCTACCTATGTCGTTGATACCGATATGGACCACGGCCTCTGGCTATTTACCCTTCCCCCTCAGAATGTCCTACAGCCGCTCGGTGACATCCTTGACCCTGGCACCATGGAGACAACATACCATCCTGGAATCACATCTGCAGCCACAGAAACGCCTGTCTGCTCCCTAACTTTCGAATCCCCTACCACTTTTGCCTTCCCGATCTTCTTCCTCTCACCCCGTACAGCTGAGCCACCCATGGTGCCGCAGACTTGGCTCTGGCTGTACTCCCCAGTGGAACCATCGCCTTCACCAGTGTTCAGTATTGAATAATGGTTAGAGAGCAAGAAGCACTCAGGGGACTCCTGCACTACCTGCCTGGTCCTCCTTGTCTGTCTGGTGGTCCCCCATTCCCTCTCTGCCTGCACGCCATTTATCTGTGGGGTGACCACCTCCTGAAACATGCTAGCCATGAAGATCTCAGCCATGCGGATGTACCTCAGTGACGCCAGCTGCTGCTCAAGCTCCGAAACCCGGAGCTCGAGCTCCTCCAGCTGACGACACTTCCCGCACACGTGGTTGTCCAGACACGGGAAGTGACCTAGATTTCTCACATGGCACAAGATGTGCATTCTACGGGAGTGAGCTGCCCTGCCATGCCTCTATTTAATAGGCTATTAACCAACTTTCCTTTAGTCTCCCTCTTATTTACCTTGTCTATTAATTTTATTATTTTCAATAGGGTACAGTAGCACAGTGGTTATGTTACTGGACTCGTAATCCAGAGGCCTGGTCTAATGATCCAGAGACATGAGTTCAAATCCCACCACGGCAGCTGGGGAATTTAAATTCAGTTAATGAAATAAACCTGGAATAAAAAGTAAGTATCAGTAATGGTGACCATGGAAACTACTGGATTGTTGTAAAAAAATAACCCCAACTGGTTCACTGATTCTTAACTGCCCTCTAAAATGGCAGCTCACCACCACCACCAAGGGCAATTAGGGATGGGCAATAAATGCTGGCCTTGCCAGTGGCACCCACATCTCAGGAACAAATAAAAAAAATTCTCAAGCCCCCCTTCAATCATCTCAGTTTGAGAGAATACAGCCCAAGCTGCTCGAGTGTTTCCTCAAAACTAACACCTCTCACTCCTGGTAAATCCATGGGAGACCCGTCAACTTCCCTGCAGTGAATGCTTGGTGAAAAATATATATATCATTGTGCACTAGATGAAAAAATAATTATATATCAATTCAAAGTGTTTCATCCAGCCTTCTGTATTCTTTCCTAGGGTTTTGAGTTAAGGAAGTCTCAGGACCAAAATGTATGTTGCCCGGAATGTGTTGAAGTAAAATGTGTTTACCGATCTCCAGTGACTACTGAACCAATCCAGATCAAGGTATGGATCCACACTGAGGCTCGGAAATGACAAACACTGCTGAAAGATCAGCAGTTCACACACTGGGATACGGTGTGAGAGGGGCCGGAGCCGTTAAACGGCGTTTAGGGGAACCCAATAGCGAACTCTCAGTTTAGAACATAAGAAATAGAAGCAGGAATCGGCCATTTGGCCCCTCGAGCCTGCTCCACCATTCAATGAGATCATGGCTGATCTGATCTTGGCCTCAACTCCACTTTCCCGCCCGATCCCCATAACCCTTGACTCCCCTGCAGCTCAAATATCTGTCAATCTCCGCCTTGAATATATTCAATGACTCCGCCTCCACAGCTCTCTGGGGCAGAGAATTCCAAAGATTCACGACCCTCAGAGAAGAAATTCCTCCTCATCTCCGTCTTAAATGGGCGACCCCTTATTCTGAAATTATGGCCCCTAGTTCTAGATTTCCCCACTAGGGGAAACATCCTCTCTGCATCCACCCTGTCAAGCCCCCTCAGAATCTTATATGTTTCAATAAGATCCCCTCTCATTCTTCTAAACTCCAAAGAGTAGAGTCCCAACCTGCTCAACCTTTCCTCATAAGACAACCCCTTCATCTCAGGAATCAACCTCGTGAACCTTCTCTGAACTGCCTCCAATGCAAGTATATCCTTCCTTAAATAAGGAGACCCAAACAGCACACAGTACTCCAGGTGTGGTCTCACCAGCGCCCTGTACAGTTGTAGCAGGACTTCCCTACTTTTATACTCCATTCCCTTTGCAATAAAGGCCAACAGTCCATTAGCCTTCCTAATTACTTGCTGTACCTGCATGCTAACTTTTTGTGTTTCATGTACAAGGACTCCCAGATCCTTCTGTACCGCAGCATTCTGTAATCTCTCTCCATTTAAATAATATTTTGCTTTTCTATTATACTTACCAAAGTGGATAACCTCACATTTTCCCACATTATACTCCATCTACTAAATGTTTGCCCACTCACTTAACCTATCTATATCCCTTTGCAGATTCTTTGTGTCCTCCACAAAACTTGCTTTCCCTCCTATCTTTGTATCGTCAGCAAATTTGAACATAAGAACATAAGAAATAGGAGCAGGAGTAGACCAATCGGCCCCTCGAGCCTGCTCCGCCATTCAATGAGATCATGGCTGATCTGATCCAACCTCAACTCTAAAGAACACAAGAAGTAGGAGCAGGACCAGGCCACTCGGCCCCTGGGCCCGCTCTGCCACCCACAGGGCCTCAACCGATCCGAATTCAGCCTCATGTCCAATTTCCTGCCCGCTCCCCGTAACCCCTAATTCCCTTTACTTCTAGGAAACTGTCTATTTCTGTTTTAAATTTATTTAATGATGTAGCTTCCACAGCTTCCTGGGGCAGCAAATTCCACAGACCCACTACCCTCTGAGTGAAAAAGTTTCTCCTCATCTCAGTTTTGAAAGAGCAGCCCCTTATTCTAAGATTATGTCCCCTAGTTCTAGTTTCACCCATCATTGGGAACATCCTCACCGCGTCCACCCGATCAAGCCCCTTCACAATCTTATATGTTTCAATAAGATCGCCTCTCATTCTTCTGAACTCCAATGAGTAGAGTCCCAATCTACTCAACCTCTCCTCGTATGTCCACCCCCTCATCCCCGGAATTAACCGAGTGAACCTTCTTTGTACTGCCTCGAGAGCAAGTATGTCTTTTCTTAAGTATGGACACCAAAACTGTATGCAGTACTCCAGGTGCGGTCGCACCAATACCCTATACAACTGCAGCAATACCTCCCTGTTTTTATATTCTATCCCCCTAGCAATAAAAGCCAACATTCCATTGGCTTTCTTGATCACCTGCTGCACCTGCATACTAACTTGTGGATTTTCTTGCACCAAGACCCCCAGATCCCTTTGTACTGCAGTACTTTCCAGTTTCTCGCCATTATGATAATAACTTGCTCTCTGATTTTTCCTGCCAAAGTACATAACCTCACATTTTCCAATATTGTATTGCATCTGCCAAATCTCTGCCCACTCACCCAGCCTGTTGATATCCCCTTGCAGGTTTTTTATGTCCTCCTCACTCTCTACTTTCCCTCCCATCTTTGTATCATCTGCATACTTTGATATGTTACACTCGGTCCCCTCCTCCAAATCGTTAATATAGATTGTAAATAGTTGAGGCCCCAGCACAGATCCCTGTGGCACCCCACTAGTTACAGTTTGCCAACCTGAAAATGACCCATTTATCCCGACTTTCTGTTTTCTGTCAGCTAATCAGTGTCACTGAATGCTCAGTGTGTGATATGGTGTCAGTGAATGCTCAGTGTGTGATATGGTGTCAGTGAATGCTCAGTGTGTGATATGGTGTCAGTGAATGCTCAGTGTGTGATATGGTGTCAGTGAATGCTCAGTGTGTGATATGGTGTCAGTGAATGCTCAGTGTGGGGATATGGTGTCAGTGAATGCTCAGTGTGTGATATGGTGTCAGTGAATGCTCAGTGTGTGATATGGTGTCAGTGAATGCTCAGTGTGGGGGATATGGTGTCAGTGAATGCTCAGTGTGTGATATGGTGTCAGTGAATGCTCAGTGTGTGGATATGGTGTCAGTGAATGCTCAGTGTGTGATATGGTGTCAGTGAATGCTCAGTGTGTGGATATGGTGGTCAGTGAATGCTCAGTGTGTGATATGGTGTCAGTGAATGCTCATTGTGGGTGATATGGGTCAGTGATAGCTCAGTGTGTGTATGGTGTCAGTGAATGCTCAGTGTGGGGGATATGGTGTCAGTGAATGCTCAGTGTGTGGATATGGGTGTCAGTGAATGCTCAGTGTGTGATATGGTGTCAGTGAATGCTCAGTGTGTGATATGGTGTCAGTGAATGCTCAGTGTGGGGGATATGGTGTCAGTGAATGCTCAGTGTGGGATATGGTGTCAGTGAATGCTCAGTGTGGGATATGGTGTCAGTGAATACTCAGTGTGTGATATGGTGTCAGTAAATGCTCAGTGTGTGATATGGTGTCAGTGAATGCTCATAGTGGGATATGGTGTCAGTGAATGCTCAGTGGGTGATATGGTGTCAGTGAATGCTCAGTGTGGTGATATGGTGTCAGTGAATGCTCAGTGTGTGATATGGTGTCAGTGAATGCTCAGTGTGTAGATATGATACTGGTTGTCAGTGAATGCTCAGTGTGTGATATGGTGTCAGTGAATGCTCAGTGTGTGATATGGTGTCAGTGAATGCTCAGTGTGTGATATGGTGTCAGTGAATGCTCAGTGTGTGATATGGTGTCAGTGAATGCTCAGTGTGGGATATGGTGTCAGTGAACTTGCTCAGTGTGTGATATGGTGTCAGTGAATGCTCAGTGTGTGATATGGTGTCAGTGAATGCTCAGTGTGGTGATATGGTGTCAGTGAATGCTCAGTGAGTGATATGGTGTCAGTGAATGCTCAGTGTGTGATATGGTGTCAGTGAATGCTCAGTGTGGGATATGGTGTCAGTGAATGCTCAGTGTGTGATATGGTGTCAGTGAATGCTCAGTGTGTGATATGGTGTCAGTGAATGCTCAGTGTGTGATATGGTGTCAGTGAATGCTCAGTGTGTGATATGGTGTCAGTGAATGCTCAGTGTGGGATATGATGTCAGTGGATACTCAGTGTGTGATATGGTGTCAGTGAATGCTCAGTGTGTGATATGGTGTCAGTGAATGCTCAGTGTGTGATATGGAGTCAGTGAATGCTCAGTGTGGGATATGGTGTCAGTGAATGCTCAGTGTGTGATATGGTGTCAGTGAATGCTCAGTGTGTGATATGGTGTCAGTGAATGCTCAGTGTGTGATATGGTGTCAGTGAATGCTCAGTGTGTGATATGGTGTCAGTGAATGCTCAGTGTGTGATATGGTGTCAGTGAATGCTCAGTGTGTGATATGGTGTCAGTGAATGCTCAGTGTGTGATATGGTGTCAGTGAATGCTCAGTGTGTGATATGGTGTCAGTGAATGCTCAGTGTGTGATATGGTGTCAGTGAATGCTCAGTGTGTGATATGGTGTCAGTGAATGCTCAGTGTGTGATATGGTGTCAGTGAATGCTCAGTGTGTGATATGGTGTCAGTGAATGCTCAGTGTGTGATATGGTGTCAGTGAATGCTCAGTGTGTGATATGGTGTCAGTGAATGCTCAGTGTGTGATATGGTGTCAGTGAATGCTCAGTGTGTGATATGGTGTCAGTGAATGCTCAGTGTGTGATATGGTGTCAGTGAATGCTCAGTGTGTGATATGGTGTCAGTGAATGCTCAGTGTGTGATATGGTGTCAGTGAATGCTCAGTGTGTGATATGGTGTCAGTGAATGCTCAGTGTGTGATATGGTGTCAGTGAATGCTCAGTGTGTGATATGGTGTCAGTGAATGCTCAGTGTGTGATATGGTGTCAGTGAATGCTCAGTGTGTGATATGGTGTCAGTGAATGCTCAGTGTGGGGGATATGGTGTCAGTGAATGCTCAGTGTGTGATATGGTGTCAGTGAATGCTCAGTGTGTGATATGGTGTCAGTGAATGCTCAGTGTGTGATATGGTGTCAGTGAATGCTCAGTGTGGGATATGGGTCAGTGATATGCTCAGTGTGTGATATGGTGGTCAGTGAATGCTCAGTGTGTGATATGGTGTCAGTGAATGCTCAGTGTGTGATATGGTGTCAGTGAATGCTCAGTGTGTGATATGGTGTCAGTGAATGCTCAGTGTGTGATATGGTGTCAGTGAATGCTCAGTGTGTGATATGGTGTCAGTGAATGCTCAGTGTGTGATATGGTGTCAGTGAATGCTCAGTGTGTGATATGGTGTCAGTGAATGCTCAGTGTGTGATATGGTGTCAGTGAATGCTCAGTGTGTGATATGGTGTCAGTGAATGCTCAGTGTGTGATATGGTGTCAGTGAATGCTCAGTGTGTGATATGTGTCAGTGAATGCTCAGTGTGGGATATGGTGTCAGTGAATGCTCAGTGTGTGATATGGTGTCAGTGAATGCTCAGTGTGTGATATGGTGTCAGTGAATGCTCAGTGTGTGATATGGTGTCAGTGAATGCTCAGTGTGTGATATGGTGTCAGTGAATGCTCAGTGTGTGATATGGTGTCAGTGAATGCTCAGTGTGTGATATGGTGTCAGTGAATGCTCAGTGTGGGATATGGTGTCAGTGAATGCTCAGTGTGGGATATGGTGTTAGTGAATACTCAGTGTGTGATATGGTGTCAGTAAATGCTCAGTGTGTGATATGGTGTCAGTGAATGCTCAGTGTGGGATATGGTGTTAGTGAATACTCAGTGTGGGATATGAGTGTTCAGTGAAATGCTCAGTGTGTGATATGGTGTCAGTGAATGCTCAGTGTGTGATATGGTGTCAGTGAATGCTCAGTGTGTGATATGGTGTCAGTGAATGCTCAGTGTGGGATATGATGTCAGTGGATACTCAGTGTGTGATATGAGTCATTGAATGCTCAGTGTGTGATATGGTGTCAGTGAATTGCTCAGTGTGTGATATGGTGTCAGTGAATGCTCAGTGTGGGATATGGTGTCAGTGATGCTCAGTGTGTGATATGGTGTCAGTGAATGCTCAGTGTGTGATATGGTGTCAGTGAATGCTCAGTGTGGGATATGATGTCAGTGGATACTCAGTGTGTGATATGGTGTCAGTGAATGCTCAGTGTGTGATATGGTGTCAGTGAATGCTCAGTGTGTGATATGGTGTCAGTGAATGCTCAGTGTGTGATATGGTGTCAGTGAATGCTCAGTGTGGATATGGTGTTAGTGAATGCTCAGTGTGTGATATGGTGTCAGTGAATGCTCAGTGGTGTGATATGGTGTCAGTGAATGCTCAGTGTGTGATATGGGTGTCAGTGATTGCTCAGTGTGTGATATGGTGTCAGTGAAAGGCTCAGTGTGTGATTGGTGTCAGTGAATGCTCAGTTGGTGTGATATGGTGTCAGTGAATGCTCAGTGTGTGATATGGTGTCAGTGAATGCTCAGTGTGGGATATGATGTCAGTGAATACTCAGTGTGTGATATGGTGTCAGTGAATGCTCAGTGTGTGATATGGTGTCAGTGAATGCTCAGTGTGGGATATGGTGGTCAGTGAATACTCAGTGTGTGATATGGTGTCAGTGAATGCTCAGTGTGTGATATGGTGTCAGTGAATGCTCAGTGTGTGATATGGTGTCAGTGAATGCTCAGTGTGTGATATGGTGTCAGTGAATGCTCAGTGTGGGGATATGGTTGTCAGTGAATGCTCAGTGTGTGAATGGTGTCAGTGAATGCTCAGTGTGTGATATGGGTGTCAGTGAATGCTCAGTGTGTGATATGGTGTCAGTGACATGCTCAGTGTGTGATATGGTGTCAGTGAATGCTCAGTGTGTGATATGGTGTCAGTGAATGCTCAGTGTGTGATATGGTGTCAGTAGAATGCTCAGTGTGGATATGGTGTCAGTGAATGCTCAGTGTGTGATATGGTGTCAGTGAATGCTCAGTGTGTGATATGGTGTCAGTGAATGCTCAGTGTGTGATATGGATGTCAGTGAATGCTCAGTGTGTGATATGGTGGTCAGTGAATGCTCAGTGTGGTGATATGGTGTCAGTAAATGCTCAGTGTGTGATATGGTGTCAGTGAATGCTCAGTGTGGGGATATGGTGTCAGTGAATGCTCAGTGTGTGATATGGTGTCAGTGAATGCTCAGTGTGGGTGATATGGTGTCAGTGAATGCTCAGTGTGTGATATGGTGTCAGTGAATGCTCAGTGTGGATATGGTGTCAGTGAATGCTCAGTGTGTGATATGGTGTCAGTGAATGCTCAGTGTGTGATATGGTGTCAGTGAATGCTCAGTGTGTGATATGGTGTCAGTGAATGCTCAGTGTGTGATATGGTGTCAGTGAATGCTCAGTGTGTGATATGGTGTCAGTGAATGCTCAGTGTGTGATATGGTGTCAGTGAATGCTCAGTGTGTGATATGGTGTCAGTGATGTAGTTGTGATGGTGTCAGTGAATGCTCCAGTGTGTGATATGGTGTCAGTGAATGCTCAGTGTGGTGGATATGTGTCAGTGAATGCTCAGTGTGTGATATGGTGTCAGTGAATGCTCAGTGTGTGTGATATGGTGTCAGTGAATGCTCAGTGTGTGATATGGTGTCAGTGAATGCTCAGTGTGTGGGATATGGTGTCAGTGAATGCTCAGTGTGTGATATGGTGTCAGTGAATGCTCAGTGTGTGATATGGTGTCAGTGAATGCTCAGTGTGTGATATGGTGTCAGTGAATGCTCAGTGTGTGATATGGTGTCAGTGAATGCTCAGTGTGTGATATGGTGTCAGTGAATGCTCAGTGTGTGATATGGTGTCAGTGAATGCTCAGTGTGTGATATGGTGTCAGTGAATGCTCAGTGTGGGATATGGTGTCAGTGAATGCTCAGTGTGTGATATGGTGTCAGTGAATGCTCAGTGTGTGATATGGTGTCAGTGAATGCTCAGTGTGGGTGATATGGTGTCAGTGAATGCTCAGTGTGTGATATGGTGTCAGTGAATGCTCAGTGTGTGATATGGTGTCAGTGAATGCTCAGTGTGTGATATGGTGTCAGTGAATGCTCAGTGTGTGATATGGTGTCAGTGAATGCTCAGTGTGGGATATGGTGTCAGTGAATGCTCAGTGTGTGATATGGTGTCAGTGAATGCTCAGTGTGTGATATGGTGTCAGTGAATGCTCAGTGTGTGATATGGTGTCAGTGAATGCTCAGTGTGTGATATGGTGTCAGTGAATGCTCAGTGTGGTGGATATGGTGTCAGTGAATGCTCAGTGTGTGATATGGTGTCAGTGAATGCTCAGTGTGTGGATATGGTGTCAGTGAATGCTCAGTGTGGGGGATATGGTGTCAGTGAATGCTCAGTGTGTGATATGGTGTCAGTGAATGCTCAGTGTGTGATATGGTGTCAGTGAATGCTCAGTGTGTGATATGGTGTCAGTGAATGCTCAGTGTGTGATATGGTGTCAGTGAATGCTCAGTGTGTGATATGGTGTCAGTGAATGCTCAGTGTGTGATATGGTGTCAGTGAATGCTCAGTGTGGGGATATGGTGTCAGTGAATGCTCAGTGTGTGATATGGTGTCAGTGAATGCTCAGTGTGTGATATGGTGTCAGTGAATGCTCAGTGTGTGATATGGTGTCAGTGAATGCTCAGTGTGTGATATGGTGTCAGTGAATGCTCAGTGTGTGATATGGTGTCAGTGAATGCTCAGTGTGTGATATGGTGTCAGTGAATGCTCAGTGTGTGATATGGTGTCAGTGAATGCTCAGTGTGTGATATGGTGTCAGTGAATGCTCAGTGTGTGATATGGTGTCAGTGAATGCTCAGTGTGTGATATGGTGTCAGTGAATGCTCAGTGTGTGATATGGTGTCAGTGAATGCTCAGTGTGTGATATGGTGTCAGTGAATGCTCAGTGTGGGGGATATGGTGTCAGTGAATGCTCAGTGTGTGATATGGTGTCAGTGAATGCTCAGTGTGGGGGATATGGTGTCAGTGAATGCTCAGTGTGTGATATGGTGTCAGTGAATGCTCAGTGTGGGGATATGGTGTCAGTGAATGCTCAGTGTGTGATATGGTCTCAGTGAATGCTCAGTGTGTGATATGGTGTCAGTGAATGCTCAGTGTGTGATATAGTGTCAGTGAATGCTCAGTGTGGGGGATATCGTGTCAGTGAATGCTCAGTGTGTGATATGGTGTCAGTGAATGCTCAGTGTGTGATATGGGATTAGAGAATTCTCACTTCATCAACCAATTTCTAGTTGGCATCAGCCCACAGATTTAAATTGGCCCCAATTTTGTATCAATCTCCCTGAGAGAGGTGCCACGATAGCTCATGTAGCAGGAGATGCTTTTCTGAGGTTGGGGCTGTGTCGACGAAGCTTCACCCTGCATTTAACCCATAGGGTACCTGATTAGGGAGTTATTAATGGAACAATGCAGAGGGAACTTTGCACTGTATCTAATTATCCACGCTGTCCTGATCTGGAAGTTGGTGCCTGAAATAGAGAAATGTTGTTCTCCTCCACACTAGCGTCCCTCATTGATAAATACAAAATTAACCCAAAAAATAGCTTAAACGTTCAAGGTTCAGTTAAACTGAAAACTCTTTGCTGCTCTTACAGGTGAAGCAGGCACACAACATCAATAACTGCACCCGTGTTCTGTGTAACCAGGTTGATGGGCACCTCCTCACTGTGGTGGTTACAACTGTTTGCCCAGAGATGGATGAGGCAGCATGCAAGGCGGTGAGGAAGGATGATTTTCTTTTTAACTGAATTTTTGCAGGTGCAAGAAGAGGAGGAGATTAGAACTGCGCGGAAGATGCATGTGCATCACTGGGAGCATCAGATCTCTGCTGATATTTGAAACAAAATGCTTTTAAGGGCTCCACTCAACCTCAGTGTTTGTGTGTAAGTGACTGGCAGTCAGAGTCTGTTGTGACTTGGACATCAAGGCTGCCTTTGCTAAGCTGGGAGGAGCTGAATGTATAAACACTCGGCCCGGTTTTTTCTGGGGCCTATGACTGAGTAAGCAGTGCGTACGTGGTCGTAAGTGCCCCGCAAGTTTTGGGATTTCGCGTGCGATGTGCCTGCGTGAAAACCCGGAACTGGCGATCTGTTAAGTTTCAGCTCGACAGATCGTCCGAATCCGCAGAAAATGGACATTGGCTGGCGGACCCTACTACTGCCCAGCGAATGCCCATGAAACCCTTACGCCTGGTAAAAGCAGGCGTAGGGCCTTCCTTTTCCAGTGTAAGGGTTCAAATAATTATTAAAATTATTTTTTTTAATTAAACATAAACAAAAACCTTTAAAATTAGTTTAGGTTATTTTTGGCCCCTTTAAAAATTATTACATTTATTTTTCAAAATATTAAATTTTTGTTTTAAATGTTTAATTAAATTGTATTTTAATTAATTTTGAACATGTAATGATTTATTTTTATTTAACTGGTGTGTAATTGTGTTTTTTATGTGATTATGAGACCACACCTGGAGTACTGTGTGCTGTTTGGGTCTCCTTATTTAAGGAAGGATATACTTGCATTGGAGGCAGTTCAGAGAAGGTTCCTGGGATGAAGGGGTTGTCTTATGAAGAAATGTTGAGCAGGTTGGGCCTATACTCATTGGAGTTTAGAAGAATGAGAGGGGATCTTATTGAAACATATAAGATTCTGAGGGGGATTGACAGGGTAGATGCAGAGAGGATGTTTCCCCTCGTGGGGGAATCTAGAACTAGGGGGCATAGTTTCAGAATAAGGGTCGCCCATTTAAAACGGAGGTGAGGAGGAATTTTTTCTCTCAGAGGGTCGTGAATCTTTGGAATTCTCTACCCCAGAGAGCTGTGGAGGCGGAGTCATTGAATATATTCAAGGCGGAGATAGACAGATATTTGAGCTACAGGGGAGTCGAGGGTTATGGGGAGCGGGCGGGAAAGTGGAGTTGAGGCCAAGATCAGATCAGCCATGATCCCATTGAATGGCGGAACAGGCTCGAGGGGCCAAATGACCGACTCCTGCTCCTATTTCTTATGTTTTTATGTTCCTATTAATGCTTATGGGGATTCCGTACGTAAATGGACTCCCAATAATCACCCTTGTTGATTGGTTGGGCCCACCCACGTGATCCCAGGGACGCTTGCGGACCGCGTGCACCCCCAGGATACGTGGGCCTTTACTCAGGCGTACGCCCACAGGCCCAGGAGTGTAAGTGTTCGAACCTCTGGGACCATCAGGTAGGTTCGTACTTTTCTCGCGGTTCGGAGGCACTCGCCTGCGGGAAGCCTCCGACCCCAAGCTCAGGCCCTGCATGTTTGCTGTGAGAGGAAGGTCAAGCTCCCAGACCAGGACATATCTCAGGTGTGAAACTTACTGTCGAGTTTCCATGGAGTAACATTTCCATTAGCACAGAGCTGTGTACTGAGGCCTCAGTGATACAGTACTTGTGGAGAGCTGTACTGTTGGAGCCTTTTGGTGCATCATAGAATGGTAGGCTCCAGGATTCCGGGGTCTCTGATCCACCTCCAGAAGTGCTGCGGAACTCTCTGAAATTCCACTAATAATAATACTGGTAACATTCAGATTACCATCATAACCAACAGTAATACAATAACTCACTGATAGGCTATAGGTAACTGATCGTAATAGGTGTAACACCCCAATATACTACCTGTAACTAGTAGTAATCCTGTAACCCGCTGATCTCCAGTCAGGCATGGCCCCAGACTCGGGTCGCGGGTCGCGGAGAGGCGGGGCAGCGAGATCGGCAGCTGGGACGCTGGCTGAGGTCCTGAGGGAAGTCCGGGAAGGGGTGAGACAATGGGGGGAAGGGGGCGAGCACTGGCTGACAACGGCCCGCAGTTTGAATGTGGAGTCGGGAGGAACACTTCTGCTCCTCCTAGCTCCACATTAAAGTAAGTGACAAAAAACTTGAAAGTCACCTTTTGGGTGACAGCCTCCAGTGGCTGGTTCGGCTGCTGCACGTGAGCGAAAGCCGACAGCAGCAGACACGGCGCATCCTGCAGTCAGTCACCAACCAATTGCACAAAGGAGCTTGAAACAGACCTTAGGCCCCCGATTTGCAGAAGCATTGGGCCTAACGCCAGCTTCAGGCAGCCACACCCGATGACGACAGGGTCCCCTAGCCTTCTATGGTGAGCAGCTGACCTCTGGCGGGGAATGAGCGGGCGCACCACACACCCTATTGGGTCCTGCCGCACACCTTTTGTTCATGTGAAACATGGGCGCTGCCCAATCGAATTTCTGGGCCTCAGTTTCCTCCTCTTGGCAGTTGTGCAGACCGTTATTCACCGACAGCGAGGGAGAGCGTCTGAGAGTGTGGATTGCACAACCTCCCTCAAAGAAGTTGGCTCATTGGGCCGAATGCTCCTTCCTCGCTCCATCTCATCTTTAGGACAATGGCACATTTTCCAACCCCCCACTGTTCCAGTCCAAACCCTGAAAATAAATAATCTGTTCAAAGAAAACTGTAGAGAGGAATTCAGTACGAGCACATTCAGTGGTTATAGGGGAACAGCGCCAGGTGGAATATATACCATCTGAAGTTTATCATTCACAAAGTCTAAATATTCCATGAATATTGCTTCACACCATAGAATATTGAGAGTAGAAATCATGCAAATCTTTTGAAGTTGAGAGTGTGGTGGGGCAGGACTTCTGCCCACTGCTTTATCACGTCCATATTATAAAACAGATATAGAGGCACCGGAGAGGGTGCAAAAAGGATTTATAAGGATGATACCAGAACTGCGAGGTTGCACCTATCAGGAAAGACTGAACAGGCTGGGGCTCTGAGGGGTGACCTGATAGAGGTCTTTAAGATTATGAAAGGGTTGACAGGGTGGATGCAGAGAAGATGTTTTCACTTGCGGGAGCGAGACCAGAACTAGGGGCCATCAATATAAGATAGTCACTAATAAATCCAATGGGGAATTCAGGAGAAGCTTCTTTACCCAGAGAGTGGTGAGAATGTGGAACTCGCTACCACAGGGAGTGGTTGAAGCGAATAGCATAGATACATTTAAGAGGAAGCGAGATAAACACATGAGGGTGAAAGGAATAGAAGGATATGGTGATGGGGTGAGATGAAGAGGGGTGGGAGGAGGCTCAAATGGAGCATAAACACCGGCACGGACCTGTTGGGCTGAATGGCCTGTTTCTGTGCTGTAAATATTGTGTAATACTTTGTCACTGAGCCCGTGTTTGGAAGCATTCCCAGACTACCTGAAAATACCACCCAGAAGCAGACGGATCAACTCCCTTTGATTTTCTTTCAGCCCACAGTAGAAGCTGTGCCTGCTCTTGGGTTTATCAGATGTGCTCTGAGTGGAAGGACCCTGGCAGTCTCCAACGATTGTTTAGGACCATTAGGAGAGTGTGTAAAAGGCGGCCACTCCCCTTTCAATGCAATTTTTTATCTTTTCTATAATGAGGAAGATTCAGGTTTCGGCCCAAATTTCAGCACAAAAGAACTGGCGCCCAGCTTTCCCCTCCTATATTACGAAATATTTACCCTTCTGTGCTGCTGCGGTGGTCTCAGATTCATGGCAGATGTTCAGTTGTAAAGGTTCTCTAAGAAAGCATGTTAACAGGCAAAGTGACTGTGTAATTGTGGAGAACGGTGAATTAAGTTATTTTCTGTTTAACTCTGTATTTTCTCCCTCAGTCTGGTGGCGAGGTTGTCGCAGATAACTCCAGCTGCTGTCGGTATTGTGTCTGTAAGCAAAATCTTCATTTTCACTCATAGAATTAAGCAGCACAGAAGGAGACCATTCGGCCCATCGTGCTTGTGCTGTCTCTCTGGTCAAGCTCTCCAATTAATCCCACTCCCCTGCTCTTTCCCCACAGCCCTGCAAATTTTTCCTTCTCAAGTATTTATCCACTCCTTATGGAACTATCAATCTACAAATTAAAAACCTTGTATCTGCAGACATTTCCTGTACACAAATCCTTATTTCATGTTATTGTTACACTTTTGCGTCAACTTTTTCCACTGTAAATTCCTCTGTCCATATTTACATTGAAAACTGTCTCTGTAAACTTGTCAGACTGCAATTACAATCTCTGTCAGTGATCGCACGATAGCAACTCGGCTTTGGATCTCCCAGCTCCTCCCCCGTACTGCAGAATACAGTCAGTTTTCATATTTAACTATAACTAATAAATAGTCAATCTCCCATGGCAATCTATACACTAGTTCTCTCTGATGCTGCCTGACCTGCTGAGTGTTTCCAGCATTTCTATTTTTATTTCTAAAAATATGAACTTTCTAGTCAACACACTGTACAGAGACGCAAGTTCAAATCCCACCACGGCAGCTGGAGAATTTAAATTTAGTTGATTAAATAAATCTGGAATGAAAAGCTAGTATCAGTAACCGGATTGTCGTAAAAACAAATCTGGTTCACTAATGTCCTTTAGGGAAGGAAATCTGCCGTCCTTACCCAGTCTGGCCTATACATGGGACTTCGTCTCCACAATGACTGTGCGGTAGTCACTCCTACCAATACTGTCATGGACAGATGCATCTGCGACAGGTAGATTGGTGAGGACGAGGTCAAGTAGGTTTTGCCTCATGTTGGTTCTCTCACCACCTGTCACAGGCCCAGACTGGCAGCTATGTCCTTCAGGACTCGGCCAGCTCGGTCAGTAGTGGTGCTACCGAGCCACTCTTGGTGATGGACATTGAAGTCCCCCCAACCCAGAGTACATTCTGTGCCCTTGTTACTCTCAGTGCTTCTCTCAAGTGGTGTTCAACATGGCAGAGTACTGATTCATCAGCTGAGGGAGGGCAGTAGGTGGTAATCAGCAGGAGGTTTCCTTGCCCATGCTTGACCTGAAGCCATGAGACTTCATGGGGTCCAGAGTCAATGTTGAGAACTCCCAGGGCCACTCCTTCCCGACTGTATACCACTGTGCTGCCACCCCTGGTGAGTCTGTCCTGCCGGTGGGACAGGACATACCCAGGGATGGTGATGGAGGAGTTTGGAACATTGGCTGAAAGGTATGATTCTGTGAGCATGACTATGTCAGGCTGTTGCTTGACGAGTCTGTGGGACAGCTCTCCCAATTTTGGCACATTCCCCAGATGTTGGTGAGGAGGACTTTGCAGGGTCGACTGGGCTGGGTGTGCCGTTGTCGTGTCCGTAGCCGGTGCCAAGGTCAATGCCGGGTGGTCCGTCCGGTTTCATTCTTATTATTGTGTTTCGTAGCAGTTTGTTACAACTGAGTGTCTCGCTGGGCCATTTCAGAGGGCAGTTAAGGCTCAACCACATTGCTGTGGGTCTGGAGTCACATATAGGCCCAGACCAGGTAAGGACGGCAGATTTCCTTTCCTAAAGGACATTAGTGAACCAGATGGATTTTTACAACAATCCGATAGTTTCATGGTCACCATTACTGATACTAGCTTTTTTTAAATTCCAGATTTATTTAATTAACTGAATTTAAATTCCCCAGCTGCCATGGTGGGATTTGAACTCACATCTCTGGATCATTAATCCAGGCTTATTAGATTACCTAGCCCAGTGACATTACCACTATGCTACCATTCCCACAACCAACAGCCCTCAACCAACATCACTAAAACAGATTATCTGGTCATTATCACATTGCAGTTTGTGGGAGCTTGCTGTGCGCAAATTGGCTGCTGCGTTTTCTACATTACAACAGTGACTACACTTCAAAAAGTATTTCATTGGCAGTAAAGCTTTTGGGACATCCTGAGGTTTTGAAAGGCGCTATAGAAATGCAATTCTTTCTTACCTTACTACCAGCCTTCAAAACCATTACCACCGTTATTTCTTCCCCTTTGAATTATCTGCTCAAACACTGCAACCTCCCCTCCCCCTTACTCCACAATCACTTACACCACCATTGTCTCCCCAGTGACTCACTGACTTCCATTATCTCCCCATTCACTCACTGCTGGCGAGAGACTCAAGTCCCTCTTGTACTCTGCTATTTTCCTCTTTTCCATTCCCTCCTAACCTCCCTTCCAATCTCAAAATGTTTTGTTTGCTTTCAAAATTCAACTTAATTGTAAATTTAAAAAAAAATCAATTTAGGATGAGGAAAGAATTTGATCTAGAAATTCGGGTGCGCCCATTTTTGAGAGTGTGGGGGTGCTCAGGGAACAATCCCTGCACCTGAATGGTAGATATCGAAAGGCAGCTCGCAGACGAAGTGCAATTGATTATTGTCCAGTCACTGAACCGGCCTTCCCTTTCCCTCAGTTATTGGATATTTATTGAGCCAAATCTTTTTGTCCCTCATTGAGTCAAATCTCCATGTCTTCTCTGTGTTATACCATAGGCAATGGACGGTTCCTGAATTAATTCTTCCAATAATAAAAACAGAAAATGCTGGAAACGCTCAGCATCTGTGGAGAGAGAAACAGAGTCAACGTTTCAGGCCGATGACTCTTCACATCAGAACTAGTTCTTCCTGTCTGTTGCTAAGTACAACGACAAATCACAGAACCAGCCCTCCTTGTTGCTTACTGAATCAAACCATGGATACTGAACAGCAATTCCTCTCACTAGAACTGCGACTTCTGTGCAGCTATCAGACCAGAATCTTTTACTAAATTAAATTGCATTGTTCTAATTTTTCTGCAAGGAACAATCATCGCTGTGTTTCCGTTTGCAGATAAACAGACAATTGCTCAATGCAGGACAGCTAGGAAAAATATCAAACTGAGTGAAGCATCCTGCTCTGCGGAGGTAATGTACAGATATATTTAGCATGTTAAATACAGCAACAATGGTTTGGTACAGGAAACTCTTTGGTATCCGGCACCGACGGGACCGGCGTGGTGCCAGTTGATCGAAAGTTCCGGATAACGGAGAGTTATATCTACCGAGGCTATTTTTAACATTAAAAAATCAAGAAATGTGCAGTATACAGTATTTGGTTACTCACCTACAGAATGTTGTGTTAAATGGATGGTGGAAGATGCTTGATTAAGTACAGTACTGCCAGTTGAGGGTAATCCATAACTCTTTAATTACTTAACAGTAAGTGAGACTCCCGGCAGCGCGGGAGAATCAACTCCTGCTACTGCAGTGTTCGGACTTCCGACAGCGCCAGGAGGCCGAGTAGTGGCACTTTGGAGAACTACCCCCACTGACTAACTCGGCGTTCGCGGGAGACTTGGACTCGGACTCGGCAACATTGCCGGTTATTTGAGAGGAGTTTTCAGAGTATGATTTTTGCCGGTTAAGAGAGAATTCCGGATATTTAGGTGCCGGTTAAACAAGAGTTTCCTGTACATCATATAACATGCTTTTTTCAGACACCAATATCTTCTCTGCAGAACAAGTTTTTTTATCCTCGAGTCTTGGGAGCATCCGGATATAAATAAATCATTGATAACCATATAAAATGTTAATCTTTTACACTTAGAAATGCTCTTTTTTATTGTTTTTAAAAGTGAATCCCATATATTTATTTAAATAATTGTCACTTTTCTTAATTGATTCTATTAATATTCTAACACTCGTTCCCACCAACTCAAACCCTAACCCTCCCAAATCTTTCTCAACAACAACAACTTGTATTTATATAGCACCTTTAACGTAGTAAAACATCCCAAGGTGCTTCACAGGAGCGATTATCAGACAAAATTTGACACCGAGCCACATTTGGAGATATTAGGGCAGGTGACGGTCAAAGAGGTCGGTTTTAAGGAGTGTCTTAAAGGAGGAGAGAGAGGTGGAGATGTTTAGGGAGGGAATTCCAGAGCTTAGGGCCCAGGCAGCTGAAAGCACGGCCGCCAATGGTGGAGCGATCAAGAGGCCAGAATTGGAGGAGCGCAGATATCTCGGAGGTTTGTAGGCAATATTCCATCTATCTTAGAGGGAACAGCTTGTGAGCAGCCTGCGTGGTACCTTCCCGGCGTGGCAGCGCATGCTCACTCCCACAGGGAACATTGGTTGTGGGGCTGGAGGAGGCTGCAGAGAGAGGGAGGGGCGAGGCCACGGAGGGATTTGAAAACGAGGATGAGAATTTTAAAATCGAGGCGTTCTCTTACCAACCCATCGCCACTTTTCCCCCACCCACTCCATCCCACCCTCCGACTCTACTGTGAGCAAGGCCATAGCACATCCAGCAGTATTACAAAAATGGTCGGTGCATGTGTAACGTGTCCCTGATCCCAGGTCTGTGCTGTGTCAGCGGACCTCAGCTGAGGCCCGATTACAGTTGGCCCTCGTAGCCCCCCAACCCTGAGCTGGTAGAGGGGATATAGGCAGCCAGAATTCCCACTCCTGATCACGATCCAGTGACCCTTACTGGCAGGTGCGTGCGGCTGTATATGGATGTGGACAGCAGAGCCCTCAGCTGCAGCCAAAGAAAATCCTCTATTCAGGCAGAATAAGTGCTTGAGTGAGATGACAGAGCGCTGTCAACCCTGTGGAACCACACCTTGACCCTCGCAAAAGGAAAGGAGAGAAAGTTATTGATGCCGGCCAGAAAGTGTCACTCCCACCTATTGGACGGTTCCTTCCTTCCTTATCCTTTGTAATAACAGGTTGGAAAAGCTAGAGGCAGTAAAATGTCTGACTATTAACTTCATTTATTATTGTTTCAAAACATTCATCTTCAGACATCAGCGTCACTTCATACAGAGTAGTACACGCAGCCCCACTTCTAACACTTACAAATAAAGACTGTAGTGAGAATAATGAGCATTGCTTTATCCAAGCCTGTTCATGCTGCTCCACCTCGAAGGTCGTCAAATTTCCTAAAAAGCTTTGCTTCGTGTCTGTCTTATAGTTCTTGCTGGGTTTAACTTTATTGGGTGTTTTATGACCCTTAGATCATTGAACAGATTGCTGGACAATGATGGGGGGGGCCTTATGTCCTGTGACATTGTATCTTTGCTCTTCTCGAATTATAGCCTTTGTTGTACAAGCCTTTGACATCTTAGACTAAAAATCCATCGGTTGGGTGGTATGGGTGCTGAAATGGGTTGAAAATGGCATCTGAGTAGCGCGCGTGCACTTCCGGTGCAGGCCGTGCCGGACGCCATTTTGGTGAGGGCGTTAGAATCGACGCTGGGATCGTGCGCTGTAAGTATGGAGAGTAGGCAGATTGTGACGTCAAGCAGCCTGTAACGCTGGATTGACGGCAGCGCTGCCATTTTCGACCTCAATGCTGGAGCTCGCGTAGCTGAACACACGACCAGCAGCAGGAAGGACCCCACACCAGCGCTATTTAAAGGGATCGTGACCTGCTCACAGGTTAGTTGTTGATTGATTTCTACTAGCTGTTGCTGAGTTTCTAGAAGTGTTTTCTAGACTTCTTTAAAGTTGCCTAAACTCTACAAGGAGTGGTGTGGCACGTGCTCAAGGACTTGGTACTGACTAACAAGAAGTCTGCTCACACCAGTTGCTCCCAGACATGGGTGCAGTAGTTTGTACAGTGTCAGCTGTGGCTCAGTGGGCAGCACTTTCTCTCGCCTCTGAGTCAGAAGGTTGTGGGTTCAAGTCCCACTCCAGGGACTGGAGCACGAAAATCTAGGCTGACACTCCAGTGCGGTGCTGAGGGAGCACCGCACTGTCGGAGGTGCCGTCTTTCGGATGAGACGTTAAACCGAGGCCCCGTCTGCTCTCTGTAAGGTGTTTGGTTTCCTCGTCCTTACAAGGGTTCTTTGACTCTGGGTTTTACAGGAACAAAATGGTAGATGACGCAAAGGTTTAGATTCAACCCAAAACTGTTAGTTTATTAAAACCAACAAAACATGGACAAAAACCTGTCGAGATTTGGCTGAAACTTATAATCACCCATCCGGCCGGTCGTTACCATTGTGGATTGTAGGCCTGGATCGGAGATGACCTGTCCCCATCCTCCGTTATCTGACTGCAGCTGCCTACACAGCGCAAACCCCTTGTAGAGTCAACTGATACTCACAATCACCCGTCCGGCTGGTCGTGGCCGACGTCGATTGCAGGCTGGGAGCTGGAGATGACCGTCTTCCCTTCCTTCTTACACCTGGCAGTTGCTGTAGTCAGAGCTAGCTTCCGAGAGAGAGAGAGAGCTTCCGAGAGAGAGAGAGAGAGAGAGAGCTTCCGAGAGAGAGAGAGAGAGCTTCCCAGAGAGAGAGAGAGAGCTTCCGAGAGAGAGAGAGAGAGAGCTTCCAAGAGAGAGAGAGCTTCCGAGAGAGAGAGAGCTTCCCAGAGAGAGAGAGAGAGAGAGAGAGAGAGCTTCCGAGAGAGAGAGAGAGAGAGCTTCCGAGAGAGAGAGAGCTGTGGTGTGTGGTTCCTTCTTATAGATCTTTTAGTCACCTGGCCCCATGCTGGGCCTCCCCCATCCAGTTTCGGTTGTCGGTTTGCTGAACTGTCCGACATTCACACCTCGTCAACCTGTAATCCAATCACCGGAGGTGTACAGTGTTGTGAGATTGAAGATAACTCCTTATCTCCTCTCCCGCTTTCTGTAACACATATTCAATGTGATTTCTATTACTGTTGATGGCCGGTTGGCTGATTGACTTGTGTGTCTTCCATTCATGTTAGGAAGTCGATCGTGGCCCCATTGTTTCAGTTAAACTCAGAGCATTGTCCAGATGTTAATTTTTCCCATCGAAACCAATCATGATTCAAGGCCTCACAGTTCAATGTCAATGTCCTTTTCAGAGTTAATCATGAGCCAAAGCTTTCATTGTCCAGTATCAATGTGTTCTCCAAGAACTGCAGACTTTGATGACTGGCACCTTTTCTGTGCCTCGAAGTTTAACCGTTTCATGCCCTTACCACTGGGCCAAACAGGCTTTCAGCATTTTGCTATTGTACTGGTTTTTGTTTTTAAATCTACACCTCTCAGGTGGACGTAAACGGTCCCACGGCACTATTTCGAAGAAGAGCAGGGGAGTTTTCCCCTGGTGTCCTGGGGCCAATATTTATCCCCCAACCAACATCACTAAAACAGATTATATGGTCAGTATCACATTGCTGTTTGTGGGATCTTGCTGTGCGCAAATTGGCTGCCGCATTTCCTACATTACAACAGTGACTACACTTCAAAAAGTACCTCATTGGCTGTAAAGCGCTTTGGGACGTCCGGTGGTCGTGAAAGGTGCTATAGAAATGCAAGTCTTTCTTTCTTTCTCTTTTGTATCCCCCTTGGCCTGCAGCATGATGGGGAGAATGAGCAAAGGTGACGCAGAGCAGGACAAGCTGCTAGAAGAGGGAGGGGGAGGAGGGCTCTCAGCAGGAGGCCATATCCACCCAGGGTCTTCAGGGAGCAATTCTCCCACCTCGACCTCAGCGACAAACAGTGCGTGCGACGTCTCCGCTTCACTAAGGAGGTGCTCGCTGAAATCTGCCACCTGCTGCAGGCCGACCTGCCGCCTCAGTCCAGGGCAAGGACAGTGTTGCCAGGGGGTGTAAGGGTGACTGTGGCCTTGAACTTCTTCGCGTCGGGCTCCTTCCAGGCTGGAGCAGGCAACATCTGTAACATCTCCCGGTTCACCGTCCACTCCTGTATAAGGGAGGTGACTGAGGCTCTGTACGCCAGGAGAGCTCAATACATTTCAGTCTCTCTTGCTGAAGAGAAGCGGGCGGAGTGAGCACATGGCTTCGCCAGGATAGCAGGCTTCACCATGTTGCAGGGTGCCATGGAATACACGCCTCGGAGCCAGCTTCCTGAGAGAGGACAGCAGGTTCGTGCTCCACAGAGACACTGCCACTCCCTCGGGACAACGCCTCAACAATCCTAGTCATCTGTTACAGGGCAGATTGCTGGACTGCTGTGACACCCTGCAAGCCCCTTTCAACACTGGAATCCACAGCCATGATGGCAGCAGTCTGAGCTTCCACTGCAGCACTCAGACGTTGGGTGGCTGCTGCTTCTGCTACAACGGAAGCTGTGACATCAGCCATCAGACACTGCATCAAGGTTGGGTCCACAAGTGTGCGAATGGAGTTGGCCACCACATCTGGAAAGGATGGGCTCCAAGCTCTGTGTAAAGCCCTATGCAAGGTTGGTGCTGGACTCCTCCATGCTCCTTGACATTGACCGTAGGCTTTCTGGCATGCCTGCCAATGCACCATTTCATTGTGCATACCCATCAGCGTTCTTCTGAGGCCTGCCCCATCTGAGTCCTGTGCAACGGAACCGACCTGCGACCTCGCCCTGCGCTGTCTTTGCCACCTGCCCTGGAGAAGGGCCTCTGAGGGTGGAGAGTTCCGCTGAAATCCCTTAAAAATCTTATGCCTGATAAAAGCAGGCATAATGTCTGCTTTCACCAGCATAAGAGTTTAAAAAAGTAAAAAAATATATATTTTCCACTCATTTGTAATTTTAAAATACTTTTAAAAAAGGTAAGTTTAATTTTAGCCCCGTAAAAATCTTTAATTTTTTTTTCAAAAAATTTAATTTGTTTAAAATATTTAATTTAATGTAATTTTAACTAATTTTAAAAACGTGATTAAAAAAAATTTATTGAATGTTTTGATGTGTTTTTTGGGTGATCCCCATTCATACTTTTGACGGGTCTAAGCTGTCAAAAGTGTGAAGGGGGATTGCCTTCTTTCATTGGTTCCCCATGGCCCGCGTGGTCCCAGGGACGTTTGCGAACCGCCCGCGCCCCTGGGATTCCTGGGCCCTGCGCATTTGGTAGAGCAGAGGCCCAGGAGCGGAAATGACCGGACCTCCGGAGCCCTCAGGTAAGGGCGTAGATTCTTTCCAGATCGGAGGCCTCCGCACGCAGGAAGCCTCCGATCGGAAAATACGGCCCAATGTCTTCTGTGCTGAAGTTCATCTTCTCCAGTGATATTGTGATCAAAAGATAGAATTTGTGAGCACACAGTTTAAACCAATTCCGTCTACATTCGCTGTTCTGTTCTTGTTCTGTGTTCGAATAATGTAAATACATATCTATATTCTTACACACCCAGCTAATGCGTCATATCATTTTTAGAAGCGTTTTGACTCCTCGAGAATTGGACGTGTGAACCACGCACAACCTTAGTTTCAGACTCCGAGCTGTTACAGAGATTCAGCCTCTAAAGCTTCTGCTGTTCCTCACATTCACAGGTAGTTATCACTGTGTGTGAAGGGCAGTGTTCCTCGATCACGTGCTATGACCCAACCATGGACCGCATGGTAACTGAGTGCAGCTGCTGTGTACCTAATCGTACCAAATCTACCGAAATCATCTTGACCTGTGGCAACGGCAAAACCCGCAGACACACGATTGCCGAAGCAGTTTCATGTCAGTGCAGAATGAGCTACTGCACAGACTTTCAAAAAGACAACTGACCGCTGCAAACCTGATTCTTCAAAATCCCTAACCCAGTGAAGAAAGGAGACATCAGAAATACATTTGAAAGGCTGGCTGTTGAGGAGAAGGTGCCCCTTTGAAACGATGTTTATAGTTTGTCTGTAGTTTTTTCACTGGACCCAAATCATAGTTTCTGAATAAATGTGTGTTGCTCAGTGCCTCTACTCTGTGGTTCAGAACCAGTTAGTCATATTTTAATGAAGTAGTTTGGCGCTGAAGACGTTCAACTTTTCTTAAATCCAGTTTTTTCCAGAAAAAAGTATTTTTAATCAGAGTTTTTCAACATGTGGTTTTAAATATGTTGCCATGCATGCGGGTACAGCAGGACACAGCCTAGCCCAGCACAGCTCGACAATAGCACACACTAAGCACAGCACAGCACATTGTAGCACAACTCAACCTGGCCTAACGCAGCACACTGTAATGCGCAGCATTGTTCAATCCAACAGAGCACACTTAGATTTTAAAGTAAATCTCCGATCCAACAATTCACTTTCTAAATTGTAACAAGCGTATCCCACTTTAAATTCCAGTGTTCCAATTTAAAATACCAAAAAACATTTCTAATTTTTTCGGTCCGAAAACAAAAATTATTCCTTTGAGTCAGAGACAAGATGCGCGAAATCCGTCTGAGAGTCGATTAAAGATCATCAGTGGCGCAGCCCAGTCGAGCCCTGGCCATCGCTGGCAGAGGAAACAATCAGCATTTCACAGCTGCCAACGCTACAGAAAGGTTCCATGCTTGTCAGAATGTGTTTGAATATTATATATTTTTAAAAATCTATCTCTATTTTGGCTTTTCTTCAATATCAAAAAAATGTCACTTTTGTAAAATCAAGCTATCACGTGTGTATGAGAATGCCTCTTGTTCATTCAATTTCAATTCTGTTAATTTCTTAAAATATAATGCTACAGAAACACACTTGCACTTTGTGTTTTATAGCAGGTTGATGGCAAGTTTCCTGTTTTATTTCTGATGACAACAACAGGACTGCAGCAGGACATAGAAAGGCTGGCAGAATGGGCAGACAAGTGACAGATGGAATTTAATACAGAGAAGTGTGAGGTGATGCATTTTGGCAGAAGGAACAGGGAGAGGTGATATACACTTAATGGCAAAAGCAAAATACTGCGGATGCTGGAAATCTGAAATAAAAACAGAGAATGCTGGAAATACTCAGCAGGTCAGGCAGCATCTGTGGAGAGAGAAACAGAGTTAATCTTTCAGGTCGATGACCCTTCGTCAGAACTACAATTAATAGCACAGTTTTAAAGAGTGTGCAGGGACAGAGGGACCTGGGAGTTAATGCGCATAGGTCCCTGAAGGTGGCAGGACATATTGAGAGAGTGGTTAACAAAGCATATTGGGATCTTGGGCTTCATAAATAGAGGTATTGAGTACAAAAGTAGAGAAGTTATGCTGAACCAGTGTGTAACATGGGCTTCCGAGTTGCTGTTGCCAGTTTTGCGCTGCAGCACAAGACTAATTTCACCCCCTCTGTGTATTATCTGGTTTCCACCTCAACCAAGTGATATTCCAGAAAATGAGTGGAACATAGGAAGAGGAGACCATTCAGCCCTTGAACCTACTCCACCATTCAATTAGATCATGGCTGATCTGTACCTCAACTTCATTTCTCCACATCCCTTGTGGAGAGACCGAGTGGGATGCTCACCTGAGGAGGTAGACAGGGACTCCATTTAACATCTTCTCTGAAAGTCAGCACCTCCGAGTGTTGAGCGCTCCCTCGGTACTGCACTGGAGTGTCAGCCCGGAAATCTTGCTCCGAACCTTGTGACTCAGAAGTGAGTTAACTGTGGCTGAGCCAGTGTGTATCTCTAGAAGAGAATATCGGCAATGATATCTCCAGGAAGCTAGTGTTCATCTTATTTTGAAACAGCATAATTTCTGCATGTTTTACTAAATAATCAGAGACAGCTGGCATTTACAATCGTCAGTTCCCACAAGGAAATAAGGCGGCAGCAGCAGTCATTAACTGCTCCATTCCTGCACCAAGTAATGAGTGTGTCACAACAGGTGTATAAAATTATGAGGGGCCTAGATAGTGGATAGGAAGGACCTATTTCCCTTAGCAGAGACGTCAATAACCAGGGGGCATAGATTTAAAGTAATTGGTAGCAGGGGAGTTGAGGAGAAATATTATCACCCAGAGGGTGGTGGGGGTCTGGAACTCACTGCCTGAAAGGGTGGTAGAGGCAGAGACCCTCATCACATTTAAAAAGTACTTGGATATGCACTTGAAGTGCCGTAACCCACAGGGCTACGGACCAAGAGCTGGAAAGTGGGATTAGGGTGGAGAGCTCTTTGTCAGCCAGCACGGACAAGATGGGCCGAATGGCCTCCTTCTGTGCTGTAAATTTGAATGATTCTATGATTCTATGAACAGGGAAGCCATTGGCTGTGTAATTCAGTGCCAATAGCAGCACCACACTTACACTGTATTAGGGAGTGAAATCAGTAAATTCATAGGATGCATGAATTTGATTACTTCACTAGAGATATTCCAATCCATAAATGGCAGAATGGCAAGGTGGTGGGATAACTGGAGGAGGGTCATGTGCTCAGGGATCAATCAGCTCTGACCTCACCAAGCTTTTCGGCATTTTGAGCCAAAGTCGCCAGAGACACTGGCTGGAAACAGTCACAGTTCGCTCTTCCCACGCATTGACCTCAGGCACTTGCACTCGATCCAGCCAGAAGCTCCTTTCCATGTTGCATTTCTCATGACCAATTACAACGTGCTTGGACTGTCGCACCGCAACAAGTGGGATCCAATTAGAAGATGGCAGGAGGCGGTGTCACTCATGTGTGACCGAGACCTCATTCCCACAAACTCACTGCCTGGCATCAATCTCCCAACCCCACTCGCCAGCCCTGCCCTCCTTCTCCATACAATGCCAGATTTGTTCATGAGGTCTTGAATGGGTCCCGCCGCAGAGAGTGACATGTCACATTTAATCAAGGGGTCTGTCAGGCGGTGGTCTGCCGAAGAGTCCGCTGGCCCGTTGGCTGCCCATCCGTGACCAGTAATGCCTCAGTGTAGCACACACTGTAAAGCTGGGGGCTCCTTGTGGCAGCTCAGTAATGAGGAGTATTGTTAGTCTGTGGCCTGGAACAACCGATAGTCTTTCTCCCAGTCTTCAGCAACTCACAGATCACATAGCCCAAGAAAAGCTTTCAAAGGATAAATTGGTTTATTCCAATAAATGACATATTTCATCATATCGCTGCTAAATTGAGCCATTAAGCGTTCCTGACATTGCCTTTCCCAGGGATTCAGTGAGATTTTAGAGAATGGAACTCAGTCTCTCTCCTTTATTTTGAATGAAGAAATTTAGGGAACATTTTGAAGTTAGCCTTATCCCATCCTCCATAATGGCAAGCCTTATTATGTTTAGGGGAACAGAATTGAATAGAGTTAAAAAGAAAAAAAGTGTGAATGCTGGAAATCTGCAACATAAACAGCCGGTGCTGTCAACGTCTGGGAGAGAAAACAGGTTAATCTTTCAACAGTAGCAAGAGCAACAACAACTGAGAGAGACCCAGGGGTAGCAATTGGTACGCGGCGTGTTCGTTTTTTGGGCATAAAATAGGTGCAAAGCGAACCAATTTAGCAAAGGGACAGCCTGCGGCCAATCCACACAGGCGTTGGTCGCACTGTTAATTTTTGGCGGCCTTTATTTGGCGTCCCGAGCAGAGGCCTAAAACGGGCGTTAGGCTCCTTAGAAATGTAAATTGGCCGCTTAACGCCAGTTGAAGGGGCCCTTTTCAATATTGGTTGGTGATGAGCGGGGCAGGCGTTGGAATTTTTATTTTACAGAAAACTCAACTGAATAATCCGCCTGTCGTAAAAAAGTATTTTTTAAATTAAAAGCAAATGAACATTTTTTTTTAAAACCAAGCTACAATTTAAACATGATGTTGTCCTGTAACCATGGCGATGGGCAATACTATGATGGGTCAATCTGCCTGGCCAGGAGAGGAGCCTAGCTGGGTTGAGGATGCACGAGCTTGGAGACCATCTACCTGTAATTAGCGAGTGTTGTGGAATTGACCTTTTCTTGAACTGAAACAAGGTGGACCCCAGCCACAGGGAGCCGAGCATCAGCAGCAGACTGAGGACAGGAAGTTTTATTTTACAAAAACCATTCCCGTGGAGCTGTAGGAGCAGGAGTGCGCTCCTGACACCACGGGAGTGGTGATTGGCCTCCCCCGTAGCCCACTTCCCCGCGGACCGCTGCCGGCGAGGCGGGCAGCCCGGCATCGATGTCTCCGTTTGGGGGAGCTGCCTGAGGAGGTGTGACCAGACTCGGCCCGAGGACCAACTTCCATCGATTCTTGGGCCTCTCGCTTCAGGTATGCGCCGGTCACTCGCGTGAGTCCCACTGCTAACTCCGGGCGCGCGCCGGCTGAAGCGGGCTCCAATCTATTGGAGCGCGAGTCCTGGGAGATTTGAACTCCGCGCCCCCCCACACTGAATCCCGCTCGAGTGCGGCGGGAATGATGTCAATGGCGGAGGTGGAAGTTAAAATTCGTGGAGGGTCAGGCCGCTGCTGGTGACCACGGAAACGGTCCCCAGAAAAGTTTGGGGGGGGGGGGGGGGCGCAGTGGATCGGCAAAGTTTGTGAAAGGGGGAGGGAGAGAAGCCCGGGGCAGGGAAGGCCCAAGGTATCCTTGTGGAGCCCGTTAAAAAAATTAAAAATAAACTTAGCTGATCATCGGGATGCAACTTTGCCATTGAAGTTAAGCCCCCCGCTCCTCTTGGTCAGGCTGCCTCCCAGTGTCTGAATTCAGGTAAGATTACTGGGGGGGCTGGAGCGTGTCGGAAATGTAGCACAAACCACCCCACCACCCCCGTCAACCTAACCACCCGCCACACTGCTCCCTCCGGGGAGGGGGACAAGACCTTACCGTCGCCCTGCTGACACTGGGCGGGGCTGGCAGGTAAATCACCCCCTGGGTCTTGCGCTATTTTCTGTCTGACGGAAGGCGCGGGCACCGTGTACACCGGACAAGGCTGAAGCCGATGGGTCACCGTATCAGGGCACACTGCCCGTCAATGGCTGGGGGTTCCGAGGGGAGCCTTGTCTGAATCTATCCAGCTGGAGCCTTGGGGGAATTGGGACGGCACTTCCTCGTCTCGTCACAGCCCATTTCCTCTTAAGAAGGCAGTGGAGAGTTTGAAGGCGTTCCGCACGCCAGGAAATGGAATGTAACCCAGGTGCCAGAAAGCACTTTTTAATGAGGGTGTAAACAGGTCCCAGTAATATAATAGCTCTCATGCGAGTCTTGCACTTCTTCCCTGTGTGTTCAGCTGTAGAAGAGCACTTGGGTGAGAGGGAAGGGGTTTGAAAGGGTATAGAGGTATCACCGACACATTGTTGGTAAGTTGCCAGGCTGTGAGGACAAGCTGGTCGCTCATAGAATCATAGAAGATAGGAGCAGGAGTAGGCCATTCGGCCCCTCTAGCCTGCTCCGCCATTCAATGCGATCATAGCTGATCATCCAAATTCAGTACCCTGTCCCTGCTTTCTCCCCATATCCCTTGATCCCTTTAGCCTTAAGAAATATATCCAACTCCTTCTTGAATCTATTTAATGAATTGGCCTCTACTGCCTTCTGTGGCAGAGAATTCCACAGGTTCACCACTCTCTGGGTGAAGAAATTCCTCCTCATTTCTGTCCTAAATGGCTTACCCCTTATCCTTAGACTGTGACCCCTGGTTCTGGACCTCCCCGCCATCGGGAACATTCTTCCTGCATCTAGTTTGTCCTGTCCTGTCAGAATTTTATAAGTTTCAATGAGATCCCCTCTCATTCTTCTAAACTCCAGCGAGTATAAGCCCAATCGACTCCTGGGAAACATCCTTATTCCCGTTCATTGCTACAACTGCCTCCTGTAACCTTGGCTGGCCTAGAGAGCTCAGTTAACTTTCCCAGCTTTGAGTAGCCATGCGAGAGGTAGCAGTCACTGCGAAGGCCTGGAAGATGCCCTCAGTGGGCCGACTTTCTTCAGAGGCAAAAGGCCAGGCCCTCCTGTGCCAAATTACAGACACTTACACATCAGCTGAAGAGTTGTTCAATTGCTGTGCTCGGTGCCCTGGAGTGCCCAGTCTCAGACATTGCAATGAATCACATGCTTACAGACACACAATGGCTGCCTTGGGCCTGTCAGCGCCAAAGCCTCCCCCCTCCCAGAGGACCAAACCCTATCGAGGGCACTCATAGCACTAGAAGCTGTCATAAAGTAACAAGAATAAGGATGTTTCCCAGGAGCGACCACCTTGCCATCACAGCCTGGCAACTTACCTACAATGTGCCGGAGATACCTCTATACCCTTCACACCCCCTTCCCTCTCACCCAAGTGCTCTTCTACAGCTCAACACGCAGGGAAGCAGTGCAAGACTCGCATGAGAGCTATTACAAAAGCAAAATACTGCGGATGCTGGAAATCTGAAATAGAAACAGAAAATGCTGGAAATTCTCAGCAGGCCAGGCAGCATCTGTGGAGAGAGAAACAGAGTTAACGTTTCAGGTCGATGACCCTTCGTCAGAACTAGAAAAAGTTGGAGATGGAACAAGTTTTTAAGCAAGTGTAGGGGCAGGGAAAGGGGGGAGGGGAGGAAAGAACAAAAGGGAAGGTCTGTGACAGGATGGAAGGCAGGAGAGATTAAATGACAAAAGGGATGATGGTGCAAGGTAAAAGGAGATGGTAATAGGACAAGTTAAGAAACAAAAGATGGGTCTAGATGAAGTGTAAATGAGAGCTATTATGTAACTAGAGCCTGTTCTCACCCTCATTAAAAAATGCTTTCTGGCACCTGGGTTGCATTCAATTTCATGGCGTGCAGAACGCCTTCAAACTCTCCACTGCGGAACGTGGTACAGCACACATTCACCAGAATTATACCAGGGCTTGAAGGGATAAATTACGAGGTGAGGTTGCATAGACTGGGCTTGTATTCTCTTAAGTTTAGAAGGTTAAGGGGTGATTGAATTGAGGTGTCTAAAATGAAGAAGAGATTCAATAGTGTCGATAGAGAGAAACTATTTCCTCTGGTGGGGGGGCGGGGGGGTGTCCAGAACAAGGGGGTATAATCTTCAAATTAGAGCCAGGCCGTTCAGGGGTGATGTCAGGAAGCACTTCTTCACACAAAGACTGGTGGAAATCTGGAACTCTCCCCCCAAATGGCTGTGGATGCTGGGGGTCAATTCAAATTTTCAAGACTGAGATCGCTAGATTTCTATTAGGTGAGGGAATTGAGGGATATGGATTAAAGGTCAGTAAATGGAGTTGAGGTACAGATCAACCTATGATCTAATTAAATGGCAGAACAAGCTGGCGGGGCTGAGTGGGCTCCTCCTGTTCCTATCTTCCAATGGTCCTATGACAGCACCCAAAGCGGACACCTTAGGCAGCATCACTTCTTTCAGAAACTAAAGTCAGCCCCGATTGGATGATAATATTGCCCTCTTTCCATTGCTTATACCTTAACAAAGGCTCCAACTGTTTATATATTTATTTTTTTAAAGTCCAACAAGCACACACTGACATTAACAAGGAGTTAACGAGCACTTAAACAATTTTTGTAAAAGCATTCACTTGTTGGGTAGAATTATATATTTCCCAGAAAATATACAAATGATATATTCCTCACCAGCATACTCAATTTGTAACAGTTGACACATGAGCTAAGATCCATCATTGGACTACAAGGTGAGGTTTTCACCGCCTAATCAGATTTAGCACAGAAACGAGACCCACAACCATTATACATGAATTAAATCCTAATGACCTCATGGTGCACTACAGAAAACTACTTAAAAATGAAATAAAATTTTTACTTTTTTTAAAAAAGTTCATATCTGGCAAAAGCACTCGATTTCATTGGTCGGTGACTAAGTCACTTCAAGCCTCTTTGACTTTTCCTCCCCTCCGCAGCCAGCCCACTGCACTCCTCACTATC
Organism: Squalus acanthias; assembly: GCA_030390025.1. Lineage (NCBI taxonomy): Eukaryota > Metazoa > Chordata > Chondrichthyes > Squaliformes > Squalidae > Squalus > Squalus acanthias. Next base: position 1,510,905 of record JASTWF010000047.1, read on the forward strand.
TTGATTACGAGGTACATCGCCACAGAAACAATCACCAGCAGGAACAAAATGACGTCGATGAGGTACAGCTGGTACCAGGGCAGCTGCAAACCGTACGGTCGCAGGTGATCCCCTCCCCCGAGCTGCACGATATGCTCCACCCACCGGACCAGGCGCTGATGTGGGGGGAACGGGTGTGAGCGATGAATGTGACTCAGGGCCAGGGCTGAAGCTTTGTACCTGTTTAAAAAAAAAAAGAAAAATTAGTTCATTTTTTTTCCTTCTATTTCTGGGACTTTAAAAAATATTCCTCTCTCTCTGTACCTGGGCCTGTGAACATTCCCGAGCTAGCCGCAATATGCTTGTTCTTGGGATGTGGGCGACGCTGGCAAGGCTGCATTTATAACCCATCCCGAGTTACCCTGAGGGCATAAAGGGCCAACCAGGTAGTGTGGGATTGGAATCCAATATAGGCTAGAACGGATAGGGGTGGAAGGGGCCCTGAATGGCTCCAGTGAACCTGTACCAGCACCCAAACCCGGCACTTTCTGTTCTTCTGAGACTTTGACCTTTTCCATGCTCATTCTTTCTGGTCATGATGTGGAGATGCCGGTGTTGGACTGGGGTGGACAAATGTGAGAAGTCGCACAACACCAGGTTATAGTCCAACAGCTTTATTTGAAATCACAAGCTTTCGGAGCGCTGCTCCTTCACCTGACGAAGGGGCCACGTAAGCTCCGAAAGTTTGTGATTTCAAATAAAGCTGTTGGACTATAACCTGGTGTTGTGCGACTTCTCACATTCTTTCTGGTGCCAGCCACAAATCACCAGTTTTAATGAATTCACTTTCCCAACTTAACCATGGTGGGATTTGTTCCACAAGGATCAGTGCTGGGATCACTGCTGCTCACAATTTACATTAACGGTTTAGACTTTGGAATCCAAAACACAATTTCTAAATTTGCGGATGATATCAAATTGGGGGGGATAGTCAATTCTGAGGAGGACTGCAACAAGTTACAGGAGGACATTAATAAACTTGCAGAATGGGCATATAATTGGCAAATGAAGTTCAACACAGATAAATGTGAGGTATTACATTTTGGTAGGAAGAATAGGGAGGTCACTTATTACTTGTGAGAAGTCGCACAACACCAGGTTATAGTCCAACAGCTTTATTTGAAATCACAAGCTTTCGGAGCGCTGCTCCTTCGTCAGGTGACGAAGGAGCAGCGCTCCGAAAGCTTGTGATTTCAAATAAAGCTGTTGGACTATAACCTGGTGTTGTGCAACTTCTCACTTTTGTCCACCCCAGTCCAACACCGGCATCTCCACATCATGACTTATTACTTGGAGGGTGCGAGTCTAGGTGGGGTGGAGGAACAAAGGGATCTCGGAGTACAAATACACAAATCACTAAAAGTTGTGACACAGGTTAGCAAGGCCATAAAAAAAGCAAACCAGGCACTAGGGTTTATTTCTAGAGGGATAGAATTGAAAAGTAGGGAGGTTATGCTAAACCTGTATCGAACCTTGGTTCAACCACACTTGGAGTACTGCGTACAATTCTGGTCGCCATATTATAAAAAGGATATAGAGGCACTGGAGAGGGTGCAGAGAAGATTTACAAGGATGATACCAGAAATACGAGGGTATACATATCAGGAAAGGATGAACAGGCTGGGTCGCTTTTCTCTTGAAAAAAGAGGCTGAGGGGTGACCTAATAGAGGTCTTTAAAATTATGAAAGGTTTTGATAGAGTGGATACAGAGAGAATGTTTCCACTTGTGGGGAAGAGCATAACTAGAGGCCATCAATATAAGATAGTCACCAAGAAATCCAATAGGGAATTCAGAAGAAACTTCTTTACCCAGAGAGTGGTGAGAATGTGGAACTCGCTACCACAGGGAGTGGTTGAAGCGAATAGTATAGATGCATTTAAGGGGAGGCTACACAAGCACATGAGGGAGAAGGGAATAGAGGGTTATGCTGATAGAGTTAGATGAGGAAAGACGGGAGGAGGCTCGAGTGGAGCATAAACGCCGGCATGGACTGGTTGGGCCGAATGGCCTGTTTCTGTGCCGTATATCCTGTGTAATCCTATGTGATGTAATAAACTCATGGCCTCTTGAGCATTTAGAAACATAGAAAAATAGGAGCAGGAGTAGGCCATTCGGCCCTTCGAGCCTGCTCCGCCATTCAATATGATCATGGCAAATCCTCTATTTCAATACCATATTCCCGCTCTCTCCCCATACCCCTTGATGCCTTTCTGTTTCATTTCAGATTTCACAGTTTTTCTTTTAACCTTGAATAAAACTGAGTCAGGTCAGCAAACTTTCATCCTGCTCTCAGTTTGCTGAGAGACACAACTGCAGCAGACATTGTTAGTGTGGATCAGTTTCAGTGTGTTTATTTAGAGACATTCCTTAACACTGATTGGAAATGATGCGGAGATGCCGGTGTTGGACTGGGGTGGACAAAAGTGAGAAGTCGCACAACACCAGGTTATAGTCCAACAGCTTTGACCTGACGAAGGAGCAGCGCTCCGAAAGCTTGTGATTTCAAATAAAGCTGTTGGACTATAACCTGGTGTTGTGCGACTTCTCACCGATTGGAAAGGTCTAGACAAAAGAAGATAGCCAGACTCTTAATTGTAACACTTAACAGAGTGGGGGAACACAAGTTGCAGGTACACAGAACTTTAAAAGTAGGAATGTAGGTAGAAAAGACCATAAAAAAAAGGCAATTGGAGGCTGAGTTTTCGTACGTTGGCCCAGAATTTCCACGGTGCTCTCCCGCTCCACCATCATGACATTGCTCTTAACGTAAACAGGGTTTCCACCGCACTTCCGGCCACGTTACAGCAGAGGAGCGGGAGCTCTGAGGAAACTCCAGGCCATGGGCAATGAATAGAATAGCACAGAGGTTATGTTGAATTTGTACAAGACATTGGTTGGAACACAGCTGGAGCACTGTGTGCAGTTCTGGGCAGCTCATTATAGAATCATCGACTCGCACAGCACAGAAGGAGGCCATTCGGCCCATCGTGCCTTTTGAAAGAGTTCTCCAATTAGTCTCACTCCCCTGCTCTTTCCCCGTAGCCCTGGAAATTTTTTGTTTTCAAGTATTTATCCAATTCACTTTTGAAAGTTATTATTGAGGCTGCTTCCACTGCCCTTTCAGGCAGCGCGTTCCAGATCACAATAACTCGCTGCATAAAAAAGTTCTATTCATCTCCCCTCCGGTTCTTCTGCCAATGACCTACAATCTGTGTCCTCTGGTTACCGACGCTTCTGCCCCTGGAAACAGTCCCTCCCTGTCTACTCCATCAAAACCCCTCATGATTTTGAACGCCTCTATTAAATCTCCCCTTAACTTTCTCTGCTCTAAGGAGAACAATCCCAGCTTCTCCAGTCTCTCCACATAACTGAAGTCCCTCATTTCTGGTAAATCTCCTCTGAACTGAGAGATGCTACACTAAGTCTACATTATAGGAAGGATATTAGAACCATGGGAAGGGGACAGGGGAGATTCACTCAAATTATATCAGTTTTGGACTTTCAAAAGGCTTTCGATAAGGTCCCGCATAAGAGATTAGCGTGTAAAGTTAAGGCACATGGGATTGGGGGCAAGGTATTGACTTGGATAGAGAACTGGTTGGCGGACAGAAAGCAGAGAGTAGGAATTAATGGGTCTTTTTCCGAGTGGCAGGCAGTGACTAGTGGGGTACCGCAGGGTTCGGTCCTTGGACCCCAGCTATTCACAATATACATTAATGATCTAGATAAGGGAACTAAATGTAATATCTCCAAGTTTGCAGATGACACAAAGCTGGGTGGGCGTGTGCGCTGCGAGGAGGATACCGAGAAACTCCAGGATGATTTGGACAGGTTGGGTGAGTGGGCAGAAGCGTGGCAGATGCAATATAACGTGGATAAATGCGAGGTTATCCACTTTGGTGTCAAAAACAGAAAGGCAGACTATTATCTGAATGGCAATAGATTGGGAGAAGGGGAAGTGCAACGAGACCTGGGTGTCCTTGTGCACCAGTCGCTGAAGGTAAGCATGCAGGTGCAGCAGGCGGTGAAGAAGGCAAATGGTATGTTGGCCTTCATAGCGAAAGGGTTTGTGTATAGGAACAGGGATGTCCTGCTGCAGTTGTACAGGGCCTTGGTGAGACCACACCTTGAGTATTGTGTGCAGTTTTGGTCGCCTTATCTGAGGAAGGATGTTCTTGCCATGGAAGGAGTTCAGCGAAGATTCACAAGGCTGATACCTGGGATGGCAGGAATGACATATGAGGAGAGTTTGGGTTGATTGGGCTTATACTCGCTGGAGTTTAGAAGAATGAGAGGGGATCTCATTGAAACATATAAAATTCTGACAGGACAGGACAAACTAGATGCAGGAAGAATGTTCCCGATGGTCGGAGAGTCCAGAACCAGGGGTCATAATCTACGGATAACGGGTAAGCCATTTAGGACAGAAATTAGGAAGAATTTCTTCACCCAGAGAGTGGTGAACCTGTGGAATTCTCTACCACAGAAGGTAGTTGAGGCCAAGTCATTAAATATATTCAAGAATGAGTTAGATATATTTCTTAAAGCTAAAGGTATCAAGGGATATGGGGAGAAGGCAGGTACAGGGTACTGAGTTTGGATGATCAACCATGATCTCATCGAATGGCGGAGCAGGCTCGAGGGGCCGAATGGCCTACTCCTGCTCCTATCTTCTATGTTTTAGTTAGGAAGAAAGGCTTGAAAAGTTGGAGCTTTTTTCATTGGAACAGAGAAGGTTAAACAGGATCTAATGCAAGGTTTCAAAAGGACCAATTTTCCTGATCCTATTCCCCGAGGGCCACTTACTTCCTGGGAACAAACGGCATGAAAACAGAAGAGTCTCCAACCCTTTGTGTTACCCTGGGGGTTCTGGGCCTTGTATAAATGGTGGAGGAGATGTTACATAGAAATGCCAACAGGTACAGGCGATATTGGTGTTTATCCACCACACGAGCAGTATCCTAACCCCAAGTGCCTGCACTTTTCTCTTTATTCCCCTTTCCTTCAATCACCTATCTAACCCATTCTTAAATGTTAATGGTCTTTGCTTCAATCACTAACTCCGGTCGTGCATTCCATAGCCTCACAATCCTCTGTGTAAAAAGCTTTCCCCTGCTCGCTTCCTTCTAATCTCATAGATAAATAAGAGATTTAGGCCTGGAAATTCGAGTAGGCCAGAAACCTGCCGGTAACAGCGCCGACCAAGGCTAACGGCCGCCCACAGAGCGCAGGGTGTTGCCTGATAATTTACATCAGCGGAGTGGAGAATCTGTGAGGCAGCGCGATCTTTCCAGTGCTAAGCTCAGCAGGAGGCCGAAGGTCGCGTCTGTTACTGCTTGGATTTAAGGAGAACAAGGAACAAACGAGTCAACCTGCAGCCCACCTGTGGAACAGTTGCTTATTACAGCAATTTACCTGCCACCCGCTCACCAGTCCTGAGACAGGAGAAATTATTATGCGGAATAAGGAAATGGCAGAAACGTTAAACAAATATTTTGTATCTGTCTTAACAGTAGAAGACACAAAAAGCATACCAAAAATGGTGGGGAACCAAGGGTCTAATGAGGGTGAGGAACTCAACGTAATTAATATAAGTAGAGAAAAAGTACTAGAGAAACTAATGGGACTAAAAACCGACAAATGCCCTGGACCTGACGGCCTACATCCTAGGGTTCTAAAAGAGGTGGCTGAAGAGATAGTGGATGCATTGGTTTTGATCTTCCAAAATTCCCTAGATTCTAGAATGGTCCCAGCGGATTGGAAGGTCGCAAATGTAACACCGCTATTCAAGAAAGGAGGGAGAGAAAAAACAGGGAACTACAGGCCAGTTAGCCTGACATCAGTCGTCGGGAAAATGCTGGAATCCATTGTTAAGGAAGTGGTATCAGGGCACTTAGAAAATCATAACATGATTAGGCAGAGTCAACATGGTTTTATGAAAGGGAAATCGTGTTTGACAAATTTATTAGAGTTTTTTGAGGATGTAATGAGCAGGGTAGATAAAGGGGAACCAGTGGATGTAGTATATTTGGATTTCCAAAAGGCATTCAATAAAGTGCCACATAAAAGGTTATTACACAAGATTAGGGTTCATGGGGTTGGGGGTAATATAGTAGCACGGATAGAGGATTAGTTAACGGACAGAAAACAGAGAGTAGGGATAAACAAATCTTTTTCAGGTTGACAGGCTGTAACTAGTGGGGTGCTGCAAGGATCAGTGCTGGGGCCTCAGCTATTTACAATCTATATTAATGACCTAGATGAAGGGACCAAGTGTAATGTATCCAAGTTTGCTGATGATACAAAGCTAGATGGGACAGTAAGCTGTGAGGAGAACACAAAGAGTCTGCAAAGGGATATAGATAGACTAAGTGAGTGGGCAGTAAGGTGGCAGACGGAGTATAATGTAGGGAAATGTGAGGTTATTCACTTTGGTAGGAAAAATAGAAAAACAGAATATTGTTTGAATGGTGAGAAACTTTCAAATGTTGGTGTTCAGAGAGATTTGGGTGTCCTCGTGCAAGAAACACAGAAAGATAGCATGCAGGTACAGCAAGCAATAAGGAAGGCAAATGGCATGTTGGCCTTTATTGCAAGGGGGTTGGAGTATAAGAGTAAGGAAGTCTTGCTACAATTGTACAGGGCCTTGGTGAGACCACACCTGGAGTACTGTGCTCAGTTTTGGTCTCCTTATCCAAGGAAGGATATACTTGCCTTGGAGGCAGTGCAACGAAGGTTCACTAAATTGATTCCTGGGATGAGAGGGCTGTCCTATGATGTGAGATTGTGTAGAATGGGCCTATACTCTCTGGAGTTTAGAAGAATGAGGTGATCTCATTGAAACATACAAGATTCTGAAGGGGATTGACAGGGTAGATGCTGAGAGGTTATTTCCCCTGGCTGGGGAGTCTAGAACGAGGGGGCATAGTCTCAGGATAACGGGTCGGCCATTTAAGACTGAGATGAGGAGGAATTTCTTCACTCAGAGGGTGGTGAATCTTTGGAATTCTCTACCCCAGAGGGCTGTGAATGCTGAGTCTTTGAGTATATTCAGGGCTGAGATCGATAGATTTTTGGACTCTGGGGGAATCAAGGGATATGGAGATCGCGGGGGAAAGTGGAGTTGAGGTCGATGATCAGCCATGATCTTATTGAATGGCGGAGCAGGCTCGAGGGGTTGGATGGCCGACTCCTCCTATTTCTTATATTCTTATGTTCTTAATCCGTCAATGTTATAGTATTGCATTCCGCTCTTGTGGAGAAAGCTCGTGTCATTTAAAGTGCATCCAAGTGACACAAGCACAGCTCCGGAACCGACCGAAGGAAGTGTGTTATCTTTTAAATCAGTTCAGGCTTCGGCTCGCAAAATTTCTACAGATCGAAGAAAGGGTTCGCCAACTTGTTTATTCATTTGTGGGGAGTCTGTCATCGGCAAGGGAAAGTCTGTGGTTTGATCGATTATGGGATCCTCCTTTCATTTATAGGAGAGGGGGGAGGGTGTGGGTGTAAAACAGGGCAAAAGTCTGTACCTCCCATTGCGCAACATTCAGTGTTGTTTAAAGAGAAACCGTTCCCTGCAGACGCCACAGTTAAAACACTCTTCATTTTGTTTTTGACATTGAGCCAAGGTGGCCCATTTAATGCTTTCAAGGACTCTCCCCTATCACTTTACCCACACATCTCAGTCTAAAGGAGACTAAACCGAGCTCTTTATTTTAAATGCTTGTTTAAATTTTCATGTGGCGGTAAGAAAAAGATACATACATAGATACATAGAAGATAGGAGCAGGAGTAGGCCATCCGGCCCTTCGAGCCTGCTCCGCCATTTAATGTGATCATGGCTGATCCTCCAATTCAGTATCCCGTCCCCGCCTTCTCTCCGTAACCCTTAACCCCTTTTGCCTGTAGAAATATATCTAATTCCCTCTTAAATATATTTAATGAGCTGGCGTACACTGCCCTCTGTGGCAATGAGTTCCACAGGTTCACCACTCTCTGAGTGAAGAAATTTCCCCTCATTTCTGTCCTAAATGGTTTAGCCCTTATCCTTAAATTATGTCCTCTAGTTCTGTTCTCACCCGCCAAGGGAAACATTCCTTCTGCATCTAGTCTGTCTAGACCTGTCAGAATTTTATACACTTCTATGAGGTCCCCTCTCAATCTTCTAAACTCCAGTGTGTACATCCCTAAACTACATAGTCTCTCCTCATAGGTCAATCCCGCCATTCCTGGTATCAGCCTGGTGAATCGCCGCTGCACCCCCTCCATGGCAAGAACATCTTTCCTCAGATGAGGCGACCAAAACTGTACACAGTACTCGAGGTGTGGTCTCACCAGTGCCCTGTACAGCTGCAGCAAGGTATCCCTGTTCCTGTATTCCAACCCTTTTGCTATGAAGGCCAGCATACCGTTTGCCTTCTTGACCGCCTGTTGCACCTGCATGCTCGCCTTCAGTGACTGGTGTACAAGAACACCCAGGTCTCTCTGTACTTCCCCCTCTCCCAATTTATTGCCATTTAAATAATAATTTGCCCTCCCGTTCCTGCACCCAAGGTGGATAACTTCGCACTTGTCCACATTATAGTGCATCTGCCATTTATCCGCCCAATCACCCAGTCTGTCCAAATCGCTCTGGAGCTTCCTGATCTCCTCCTCTGAGCCCACCCCCCCTCCTAGTTTGGTGTCGTCTGCAAATTTGGAAATGCTGCATCCGACTCCCTGATCCAGGTCATTAATGTAAATTGTGAACAGCTGGGGACCCAGGACAGATCCCTGTGGTACCCCGCTTGTTACTGCCTGCCATTCAGAAAATGAGCCGTTTATTCCAACTCTCTGTTTTCTATCTGACAGCCAGTTCTCTATCCACGTCAATACTTGCCCCTTTATCCCATGAGCTTCAATTTTCCATGCTAATCTTTTATGTGGGACCTTATCGAAGGCCTTTTGGAAGTCCAGGTACACCACATCCACTGACTCTCCCTCATCTATTTTACCAGTTACTCCCTCAAAAAATTCCAATAGGTTAGTCAAGCACGATTTACCCTTTGTAAATCCATGTTGACTCTGTCCTATCCTGTCCCCATTTGCTAAGTGCTCCGCTATTTCATCCTTAATGATGGACTCCAGCATTTTGCCCACAACTGATGTAAGGCTTACAGGTCTGTAATTACCTGCTTTTTCCCTACCCCCCTTTTTGAATAGTGGGGTAACGTTAGCTACCCTCCAATCCATGGGCACCGTTCCCGAGTCTAATGAATTCTGAAAAATCATACTTAGTGCATCCGCTATCTCTAGTGCCACCTCCTTCAGTACCCTAGGATGCATGTTATCAGGCCCTGGGGATTTGTCCGCCTTCAATCCCTTTAGCTTCCTTAACACCATATCCTTAGAGATATTGATTTGCATCAGTTCCTCCTTTGCCAATGTCCCTATTTTTCCCGATATCCCAGGGAGGTTTTTTGTGTCTTCCTTCGTAAAGACTGACCCAAAGTATGCATTTAGTTGGTCTGCCATTTCCTTATTTCCCATTATATATTCCCCCGTATCTGACTGCAATGGACCAACTTTGGTTTTCACCAGTCTTTTCCTCTTGATATACTTATAAAAGCTTTTGGAGTTAGTTTTTATATTTTCCGCCAGCTTGCTTTCGTAAGCTATTTTGCCCCTCTTGATTAAGCCCTTTGTCTTCCTTTGCTCTATCTTAAACTGTTCCCAATCTTCCGCTCTGGCGCTTTTTTTGGCTATTTTATACGCCCTATCTTTGGATTTTATGCTTTCTCTAATTTCCCCTGTTATCCACGGTTGAGTCACCTTTTTAGATTTCCTTTTATGCCAGATTGGTATAAACAAATTTTGCAATTTTATCATTCTATCTTTAAATGCTTGCCATTGTTTATCTACCTCCAGTCCTCCCAGGAACGTTGTCCAATCAGACCTACTCAGTTCCCGTCTAATGGCATCATAATTCCCCTTGTTTAAATTCAGGACCTTAGTCTCTGAGTCAATTTCTTCGCTCTCCATTTCGAGTGAGAAATCGATCATGTTATGATCGCTCTGACCCAAGGGTCCCCGTACAACAAGATTACTAATTAGTCCCTTCTCATTGCACAGTACCCAGTCCAATATAGCCTGTTCCCGAGTTGGTTCCTTGACATATTGATCCAGATAACCATCCCTTAAACACTCAAGGAATTCCTCCTCCTCATTATTTTTACTGATAAGGCTAGTCCAATCTATATGTAAGTTAAAGTCACCTATGATGACAGCTGTGCTCTTATTGCACGCTTCTCTAATTTCCCTCGTGATGCCCTCCCCAACCTCTATTTTACTATTTGGAGGCCTATATACCACTCCTATTAAAGTTTTTCGCCCCTCGCTATTTCTTAGCTCCACCCATATAGATTCTGTATTAACTGAGTTAATATCCTTCCTTTCAATTGCATTTATCCCCTCTTTTACCAGCAATGCTACCCCTCCTCCCTTTCTTTTTTGTCGATCCTTCCTAAATACTGAATACCCCTGTATGTTAAGCTCCCATCCCTGCTCACCCTGCAACCATGTTTCCGTAATCAGACAGGGAATGATGAAATCCAGAGCTTTGTAGTTTTTGAAACCATTACACCGTAGCCATAATTTCGTTGATATCCTGAGGTCACTTTAGTCACTGGCTTCGGAGGGTCTGACAACTGAGGGCTTTTTACTATTCCACGGTGGGGACAGAGGACTCATAGCTGATAACTTAAAGAATTTGAATTCACACTTCAGATTTCAGAGAGTGAAACACTGAACATCCATAGGTGATTCCTAATCCAAACCTCAAGCTTACTCTTCTAGTCACTCAGAAGTAAGCACTTGCAATATTCTGCATCTTCCCATTTGTTACATTCAGTATTACAATCTCAGCCAGGACAGTTTCAAATCAGCAAACCACTGAACCTTTACCTACAAATCCCAAGGGTTAGCTCTCAAGACCCAGGCTTGCGATTAATATAAACACTACGCGGAGATAATTCTATTTTTACCTTCTGGTTGTTTTAAATTTGTCACTTGAAGCGAACTGCCGTGTGTGATGGTGAAGCGCTGTCAGCGGCTGCACGCACGCCGTGCTTTGGAGAGGGCGGTAAGAGAAGCTCCAAAATGGATGAGCGAGCATCAATTCGGTGTTGCATGCCGATTGACGCCACGCTCCTGCTAATTTAAATACTTTCGGCGAGCACAGACAACGGCAGTGCTGCCAACCTGTCAAAAATGGTGGCCGCCGTGGAACCCGCCAGCAGCGAGTAGAAGTGAGGCGGCTGCCATTTTTTTCCCAAAATGGGACTTAACGGTCAGCGCTAACACTTCCAATCTCTAGGCCATAATCTTACATCTACGTCCTTAGTCTAGACCCTCAACTGCCAGGAACAGTCTGTTTCTGTTCACTCTGTCCCATTCCGTCATATTTTAAACACCTCTATTAGCCTTTAATTTCCTTTAGAATTATAGAATGGTTACAGCACAGAAGGAGGCCATTTGGCCCATCAAGCCCGTGCCGGCTCTCTGCAAGAGCACTTCAGCTAGTCCCACTCCCCCGCTCTTTCCCCACAGCCCTGCTAATTGTTTTCCTTCAGGTACTTATCCAATTCCCTTTTGAAAACCACGATTGAATCTGCCTCCACCACCCTTTCAGGCAGTGCATTCCCGATCCTAACCACTGGCTGCGTAAAAAAGTTTTTCCTCGTGTCCCCTTTGGTTCTTCTGCCAATCACCTTAAATCTGTGTCCTCTGGTTCTCGACCCTTCCGCCAATGGGAACAGTGTCCCTCTATCTACTCTGTCCAGACCCCTCATGATTTTGAACACCTCTATCAAATCTCCTCTCAACCTTCTCTGCTCCAAGGAGAACAACCCCAGCTTCTCCAGTCTATCAACGTAACTGAAGTCCCTCATCCCTGGAACCATTCTCATAAATCTTTTCTGCACCCTCTCTAAGGCCTTCACTTCCTTCCTAAAGTGTGGTGCCCAGAATTGGACACAATACTCCAGTTGAGGCCGAACCAGTGATTTATAAAGGTTCATCATAACTTCCTTGCTTTTGTACTCTATGCCTCTATTTATGAAGCCCAGTATCCTGTCTGCATTTTTAACTGCTTTCTCAACCTGCCCTGCCACCTTCAGTGATTTGTGCACATATACCCCCAGGTCTCTCTGTTCATGCACCCCCTTTAGGATTGTACCCTTTAGTTTATATGACCTCTCCTCGTTCTTTCTACCAAAATGTATCACTTCACACTTTTCTGCGTTAAATTTCATCTGCCACATGTCCGCCCATTCCATCAGCCTGTCTATGTCCTCTTGAAGTCTGTCACTATCCTCCTCACTGTTCACTATACTTTCAAGTTTTGTGTCATCTGCAAATTTTGAAATTGTGTCCTGTACTCCCAAGTCCAAGTCATTAATATATATCAAGAAAAGCAGTGTTCCTAGAACCGACCCCTGGGGAACCCCACTGTGCACCTTCCTCCAGTCTGAAAAACAACCATTCACCACTACTCTCTGTTTCCTGTCACTTAGCCAATTTCGGATCCATGCTGGCACTGTCCCTTTTATTCCAAGGGCTTCAACTTTGCTGGTAAGCCTATTATGTGGCACTTTATCAAACGTGTTTTGGCAGTCCATGTACACCACATCAACCGCATTGCCCTCATCAACCCTCTCTGTTACCTCATCAAAGAACTCAATCAAGTTAGTTAAACACAATTTGCCTTTAACAAATCTGTGCTGGCTTTCCTTAATTAATCCACACTTGTCCAAGTGACTGTTAATTTTGTCTCTATTTAGCATTACTAAAAGTTTCCCCACTACCGAGGTTAAACTGACTGGCCTGTAGTTGCTGGGTTTATTCATACAGCCTTTTTTGAACAAGGGTTGTAACATTTGCAATTCTCCAGTCCTCTGGCGTCACCCCCGTATCCAAGGAGGATTGGAAGATTATGGCCAGTAACTCCAGAATTTTCACCTTTACTTCCCTCAGCATTCGAGGATGCATCCCATCCGGTCCTGGTGACTTCTCAACTTTAAGTACAGCCAGCCTTTCTAGTACCTCCTCTTTATCAATTTTTATCCCATCCAGTATCTCAACTATCTCCTCTTTCACTATGACTTTGGCAGCATCTTCTTCCTTGGTAAAGACAGATACGATGTACTCATTTAGTACCTCAGCCATACCCTCTACCTCCATTTTTGTCCCTAATCGGCACCAACCCTCCTCTTACTACCCATTTACTATTTACATGCCTATAGAAGACTTTTGGATTCCCTTTTATGTTAGCTGCCAATCTATTCTCATACTCTCTCTTTGCCCCTCTTATTTCCTTTTTCACTTCCCCACTGAACTTTCTATATTCAGCCTGGTTCTCACTTGTATTCTCAACCTGACATCTGTCATACGCCCCCTTTTTCTGCATCATCTTACTCTCAATCTCTTTCGTCATCCAGGGAGCCCTGACTTTGGTTGCCCAACCTTTCCCCCTCATGGGAATGTACCTCGACTGTGCCTAAACCATCTCCTCTTTAAAGGCAGCCATTGTTCGATTACAGTTTTGCCTGCCAATCTTTGATTCCAATTTACCCGGGCCAGATCCATTCTCAACCCACTGAAATTGGCCTTTCTCCAATTAAGTATTGTTACTCTAGATTGCTCCCTGTCCTTTTCCATAGCTAATCTAAACCCTAAATGTTCCCCTATTGACACTTGCTCCACTTGACCCACCTCATTCCCCAGATAACAACAGAAAACGCTGGAAAAACTCAGCAGGCCAGGCAGCATCCGTGGAGAGAGAACCAGGTCCAGCAATGCCTCCTTCCTTGTTGGACCGGAAACGTAGTGATCAAGAAAGTTCTCCTGAACACACTTTAGAAATTCTTCCCCCTCTCTGCCCTTTACACTATTACTATCCCAGTCTATATTAGGATAGTTGAAGTCTCCCATTATCACTACTCTATAGTTCTTGCACCTCTCTAATTTCCCTGCAAATTTTCCCCTCGATATCCTTCCCATTAGTTGGTGCCTATAGAATACACCTAGTAGTGTAATGGCACCATTCTGTCCTTGACCCCTTCAGGACATCCTCTCTCTCCAGCACTGTAATATTCTCCTCAATCAATACTGCCACCCCACCTCCCTTCTTTCCTGAACACCTTATATCCAGGAATATTTAATACCCAATCCTGCCCTATTTTGAGCAAGGTCTCTGTTATCGCTACAACATCATACTCCCATGTGTCTATTTGCGCCTGCAGCTCACCAACCTTATTTACTACACTTCGTGCATTCACACACATGCACTGTAAACCTATCTTAAACCTTCTTGTATTCTCTCTTAGTCTGACCCCACCTAATACCGTACTATTTCATACTCTAGTGCTATCTGTCTCTCCCAATCCTTTGTGCACTTTGTTTCTCCTTTCTAATGCTACATCTTGGTGCCCATCCCCCTGCCAAATTAGTTTAAACCCTCCCCAACAGCAGTAGCAACCTCCCCACCCCCCCACGAGGATATTGGTCCTGGCTCCATTGAGGAGCAACCCGTTTGGCCTGTACAGGTTCCTCCTCCCCCAGAACCGGCCCCAATGGCCCAGGAATCTGAAGTCCTCCCTCCTGCACCATCTCTCCAGCCACACATTCATCTGCTTTATCCTCCTATTCCTGTACTCACTCGCGCGTGGCACCGGGAGTAATCCGGAGATTACTACCTTTGTGGTCCTGCTTTTTAATCTCTTTCCTAGCTCCCTAAACTCTGCCTGCAGGACCTCACCCCTCTTTCTTCCTATGTCGTTGGTACCAATATGGACCACGACCTCTGGCTGTTCACCCTCCTCCCCCCCTCAGAATGTTCTGCAGCCGCTCAGTAACATCCTTGACCCTGGCACCAGGGAGGTAACATACCATCCTGGAGTCACGTCTGCGGCCACAGAAACGAATCTCCTATCACTATTGCTTTTCCACCTCAATTTTCTATATATGTGACCCAGAAGCATCCATTTCTAGTACTGCCCTAAGCTGCTGTTTGAGGGCCTTGCACCTGGATTCCCCCCACCTCAGATTGGAGGGTCTGACGGGCCAGGCAGCAAGGTGGAGAATGGCTTTGGCAGAGAAGCACGGAGTCCGGTGGAGCTTGATATGGTGCAGCGGATCTGGTGATGGACGGCTTAACCAGCTGAGTGCCCAGGTGCACTCATGTTCTGAAGAAGCGAAGACTGGGGGAGAATGTCCGGGATGAGAGAGTAAGGGCTTTGCTGGGGACAAAGGCATGGAAAGGGGAGGTGAGGAAGTGATTGAGAAAATCAACAGCTGCAGAGGTACGGTGGTGAATGGAGGGCCAAAGGCCAGGCAGTTGTGAGTTTGAAAGTGTCGCTGTAAGTGCCCTGGAGGGGTGGGGAGTCGAGGTTCTTTGCCTGGGGTAGATGTAGAAGGAAATGGAGTTGTCAGAGGGTTGGGACATGTTGGGGGTTAGGGAAACACTGAACTGCTCAGAGATAGGCTTGTTAATGATTCAGACCACACGAGTGGAAAAGTCACGGAGGATTGCATCACATGGGTAGGAAAGGTTATCTGGAGGTAACGGTTTCGAGGTAGACGGGAGGGCAATGAATTCAGAGGAGAGGGAAAGGGGAGCTACGATGAAGATTTAAATCGCCACAGATCAGAAGTTACTCAGTGCGGAAGCGGAAGTTGGATATCTCGGTGAGAAACTTGGACTGGGGCTGAGGACGCAGTCGAGAATGAGGATTTTGGAGAAGGCAGAAGAGTTAAACAAGGTGAGGTGCTGAACACAGGAGAAGGTGCCAAAGGAGTAGAGAGACCAAGGCGAGATCAAGTGATAATTGCCACCGTGGCAGCTTGGGCAGGGCAGGTGTTGGCAGGTGGAGCCCGGTGGACAGTCTTCAGTCAGGGGCAAGGTGTCACCACTTGATAAGGTCATGGATGGCAAGGAGCTTGTTTGCGAGTGAATGGATATTCTGGAGGGAGATGCGGAGAGGGCCGGTGATTATTGATCCGCCAGCAGGGTCCTAGGGGGCAGTGGTGGGTGAGGTGAGCAGGATGGGAAGATGTTTGGTGACCTGGCAGCACAGGCCCGATTTCCTGGCAGCTTGGGGCACCCAAGATGCACCCGCTCGCCCCTTGTTGTTAGGCGCCCTCCCCCTGCGCGTACTCCGCAGGGCTAGTGCTGAAGGGTTCCAGCGGGCGCGATATGGACGTGAGTGCGAGGATTTTGAAGCAGGACTGGCCTCCCTTGTAAGACCCATTTTATACGGGCACTTAGACCATGCTGAGATTGTGGAGACCGCCCCTCAGTGGCGTTAATTAGCCGAGGTGCGCAGGCTCCGAGTGCACGATACACGCTCGGGTCAGCTTGGTGAGTACCGTGCGTATCAGGTGCTCCACAGGCTGGAGTGTCGCACAGTGAGCTGAGCCAGTGCCGGATGTGGAACAGTGCTACGGAACCAAGGACACTTATCAGCCCCAGGGTTTCTGTGGTTCAATCTATACCCATTTGTCCACACGCACATTCTTGCGCGCACACACACAGATATACTCTTACTGAGCTATACATACCTTTTGTCTCCCATAACTGCCGCCATAGCGTCGTTAAATTGGCGGGCTTGCAGCTGGGTGACCTGGATGGTCACACCAAGGCCCTTCGCTTCCACTCTGACCATGTTGTCGAACTGATCTCCAAATAGTGGGATTCCAATCACTGGCACTCCATGGTACACCGCTTCCATCAGGCTGTTGAACCCACCATGAGTCACCAAGAGACGAGCCTTTGGGTGACCTATCAGCTCACAAAAGGTTAACATAACAAACAAAGAGAGGTCCCAGCCTTATAGCCTCACCAAACAGGCTTTTCAACTCCACTGCTTTGTCATTTTTATTTCCCAATTACATACATAAATCCTCGTACAATGGACAAATCACCCCCAGATTAATTATCAGAATTAAACCGCGGTAAAAATACACTGGTAATCGAGGGGCATTCTGACCAGGACTGGACACAGTGCTCAAGGTGGGACTGACCTAAACTGGACACAGTGCTCAAGGTGGGACTGACCAGAATAGGACACAGTGCTCAAGGTGGGTCTGACCAGAACTGGACACAGTGCTCAAGGTGGGTCTGACCAGAACTGGACACAGTGCTCAAGGTGGGTCTGACCAGAACTGGACACAATGCTCAAGGTGGGAATGACCAGAACTGGACACAGTGCTCAAGGTGGATCTGACCAGAACTGGACACAGTGCTCAAAATGGGACTGACCAGAATAGGACACAGTGCTCAAAGTGGGTCTGACCAGAACTGGACACAGAGCTCAAGGTGGGTCTGACCAGAACTGGACACAGAGCTCAGGGTGGGTCTGATCAGATCCCTGTGGTGTTTGATCAGTAACTCCCTCTAACTTGTATTCTACTGTTCTGATGATCCTATGGGCTTTGTTGACTGTTCCTCTGCATTTGTTGGACACGTTGAGCATTGAGTTTACTCCTTGGTCTCTTACAGCCTCATCTTCTCTATTTCAACACCATTCATGCAGGTCAGGCAGCATCAAGGAGAGACAAACATAGTCAACGTTTTGAGTTAGGGACCCTGTGTCAGAACTGGAAAAGGTTAGAGAAGAGAGATTTTTAAGCAGGGGCAGGGAGGGGGGGGTGGGGGAGGAAAGAACAAAGGGAAGGTCTGTGACAGGCTGAAGGCAGGAGAGATTGACTGACAAAAGGGATGATGGTGTGAGGCAAAAAGAGAGGTAATGGGACAAGTTAAGAAACAAAAGATGACTCTAGATGAGGCGTGAATGGTGATGGCAGCATCATTAACAGCTACCAAGTGAGAAAACAAGAGAAAAAAAATTAATATAAAGAAATACAGGTTATAGTCTGAAATTGTTGAACTCGATGTTAAGTCCAGAAGGTTGTAAAGTGCCTAATAGAAAGATGAGGTTCTGTTCCTCGAGCTTACGTTGAGCTTCGTTGGAACAGCGTAAGAGGCCGAGGACAGAGAGGTCTGAGTGGGAGTGGAGCGGAGAATTAAAGTGACCGGAAACTCGGGGTCTCGCTTGCGGACTGAACGGAGGTGTTCCACAAAGCGGTCACCCAATCTGCGTTTGGTCTCCCTAGTGTAGAGGAGACCGCATCGTGAGCAGCGAATACAGTATACTAAATTGTAAGAAGTACAAGTAGATTGCTGTTTCACCTGGAAGGAGTGTTTGGGGCCCTGGACAGTGGGAAGGGATGAGGGAAAAGGACAGGTGTTGCATCTCCTGCGCTTGCACGGGAAGGTGCCGGGCAATCTTCTCAATCTTCTCTGCTCCAAGGAGAGCAACCCCAGCTTCTCCAGTCTATCAACGTAACTGAAGGCGGCGGACCTGGGTGGAGCGGCTGCGGCGAGGCGGAGGAGTTAAGAGGCGGCGGCGACCAGGTAGGCCCACAGAGGCGGCGGACCTGGGTGGAGCGGCTGCGGCAAGGCGGAGGACTCAAGAGGCGGCGGCGACCAGGTAGGCCCACAGAGGCTTTTAAAGTGCGGGACGCAGTGGTTGCTGGGTAGGTGATTAATTTTTACCTGTATATAAGTTGGGCGGTTCCTAAACCCGAGACACTACACTTGTAGTGTCCCCCACCCTTCCTCCTCCTCTAACCTAAAGGAGGTGAGTGACTATCAGGTAAGCTCTTTTTTGTTCTAAGTTTAATCTGCAAGTTAGCTGGAGGGGATGGCAGGGGAGGCAGTGAAATGTTCCTCCTGCAGAATGTTTGAGGTGAGGGACGCCGTAGGTGTCCCTGCTGATTACACCTGTGGGAAGTGCACCCATCTCCAGCTCCTCGAAAACCGTGTTAGGGAACTGGAGCTGGAGCTGGATGAACTTCGGATCATTCGGGAGGCAGAGGAGGTCATAGATAGAAGCTTCAGGGATGTAATTACTCCAAAGCATGAAGATAGATGGGTGACGGTGAGAGGGGCTAGGAGGAAGCAGTCAGTGCAGGGATCCTCTGTGGTCGTTCCCCTCAGTAACAGGTATACCGCTTTGAATACTGTTGAGGGGGACGACTTACCAGTGGTAAGCCACGGTGACCGGATCTCCGGCGCTGGGTCCGTCCCTGTGGCTCAGAAGGGAAGGGGGGAGAGCAGGAGAGCAATAGTTATTGGGGACTCAATAGTCAGAGGGACAGATAGGAGGTTCTGTGGCAGCAAAAGAGACTCACGGATGGTATGTTGCCTCCCGGGTGCCAGGGTCCGTGACGTCTCGGACCGTGTTTTCAGAATCCTCAAAGGGGAAGGGGAACAATCACAAGTCGTGGTACACATCGGTACCAACGACATAGGTAGGAGAAGGGACGGGGATTTAAAACAGGAATTTAGGGAGCTAGGTTGGAAGCTGAGAGCCAGTACAAACCATGTTGTAATTTCTGGTTTGTTGCCGGTGCCACGTGCTAGCGAGTTGAGGAACAGGGAGAGAGTGCAGATAAACACGTGGCTGCAGGGATGGTGTAGGGGGGAGGGTTTCAGTTATGTGGATAATTGGAGCACATTCTGGGGAAGGTGGGACCTGTACAAACAGGACGGTTTGCACCTGAACCAGAGGGGCACCAATATCCTGGGAGGGAAATTTGCTACGGCTCTTCGGGGGGGTTTAAACTAATTTGTCAGGGGGATGGGAAAAAGGGCTGTAGTCCACGAGCCAGTGGTGAGTGTAGGGAGGTACTGAGGAGGGTATCAAGGTCGCAGGAATGTACCGGCAGACAGGAAGATGGCTTGAAGTGTGTCTACTTCAATGCAAGGAGCATCCGGAATAAGGTAGGAGATCTTGGAGCGTGGATTGGTACTTGGGACTACGATGTGGTGGCCATTACGGAGACATGGTTAGAACAGGGACAGGAATGGTTGTTGGAAATTCCGGGGTATAGATGTTTCAG
This sequence comes from Squalus acanthias, assembly GCA_030390025.1. NCBI lineage: Eukaryota > Metazoa > Chordata > Chondrichthyes > Squaliformes > Squalidae > Squalus > Squalus acanthias. The sequence goes on from JASTWF010000047.1 coordinate 1,530,887, forward strand.
TAAGAGTAGGGAAGTTGGTAAGAAAGGTGGAGGAGTAGCATTGTTAATCAAGGATAGTTTAACAGCGGCAGAAAGGCAGTTCGAGGGGGATCTGCCGTCTGAGGTAATATGGGCTGAAGTTAGAAATAGGAAAGGAGCGGTCACGTTGTTAGGAGTTTTCTACAGGCCCCCAAATAGTAATAAAGATGTGGAGGAAGAAATTGCAAAGCAGATTATGAATAGGTGTGGAGGTCACAGAATAGTTGTCATGGGTGACTTCAACTTTCCAAATATTGATTGGAACCTTTATAGGTCAAACAGTTCGGATGGGATAGTTTTTGCACAGTGTGTGCAGGAGGGTTTCCTGACACAATATGTGGATAGGCCGACAAGAGGTGGGGCCACGTTGGATTTGGTACTGGGTAATGAACCGGGCCAAGTGTTTGATTTGTATGTGGGAGAGCACTTTGGAGATAGTGACCACAATTCGGTAACTTTCACTATTGCAATGGAGAGGGATAGGGCCATACGGCAGGGCAGGGTTTATAATTGGGGGAGGGGTAATTATGATGCGATTAGGCAAGAATTAGGGAGTATAAGATGGGAACAGAAACTATCAGGGAAAGGCACAAACGAAAAGTGGAGCTTTTTCATGGAGCAATTACTGCGTGTCCTTGATAGGTATGTCCCTGTCAGGCAGGGAGGAAATGGCCGAGTGAGAGAACCATGGTTCACAAAAGAGGTTGAATGTCTAGTCAAGAGGAAAAAGGAAGCGTATGTAAGGATGAGAAAACAAGGTTCAGTTGGGTCGATTGAGGGGTACAAGGTAGCAAGGAATGAGCTAAAAAAAGAGCTTAGGAGAGCTAGGAGGGGGCATGAGAAGTCCTTGGCGGGTCGGATCAAGAAAAACCCCAAGGCTTTTTACTCTTATGTGAGAAATAAAAGAATGACCAGGGTGAGGGTAGGGCCGGTCAAGGACAGTAGTGGGAACTTGTGCATGGAGTCAGAAGAGATAGGAGAGGTGATGAATGAATACTTTTCGTCAGTGTTCACCGAGGAGAGGGGCCATGTTCTTGAGGATGAGAGTGTGATAAAGGTGGATAGGCTGGAGGTGGTAGATGTTCTGAGGGAAGATGTTTTAGCAATTTTGAAGAACCTGAGGGTCGATAAGTCCCCTGGGCCAGATGGGATATATCCTAGGATTCTTTGGGAGGCAAGGGAGGAGATTGCAGAGCCTCTGGCTTTGATCTTTGGGTCCTCACTGTCCACGGGGATGGTGCCAGAGGACTGGAGAGTGGCGAATGTTGTTCCTCTCTTCAAGAAAGGAAATAGGAATGACCCTGGTAATTATAGGCCGGTTAGTCTTACTTCGGTGGTTGGTAAGATAATGGAAAAGGTCCTGAGGGATAGGATTTATGACCATTTGGAAAGGGGCAACTTAATCAGGGATAGTCAACACGGATTCGTGAAGGGTAAGTCTTGCCTAACAAATTTGATTGAATTCTTTGAGGAGGTAACTAAGTGTGTAGATGAAGGTAGAGCAGTTGATGTCGTATACATGGATTTTAGTAAGGCGTTTGATAAGGTTCCCCATGGTCGTCTCATGAAGAAAGTAAGGAGTTGTGGGATAGAGGGAAATTTGGCCGATTGGATAAGTAACTGGCTATCTCATAGAAGGCAGAGGGTGGTGGTGGATGGAACATTTTCGGACTGGAGACCAGTTACCAGCGGTGTGCCACAGGGGTCGGTGCTGGGTCCTCTGCTGTTTGTGATTTTTATCAATGACTTGGAGGAGGGGACTGAAGGGTGGATCAGTAAATTTGCTGATGACACCAAGATTGGTGGAGTAGTGGATGAGGTGGAGGGCAGTTGTAGGCTGCAAAGAGACATTGATAGGATGCAGAGCTGGGCCGAAAAATGGCAGATGGAATTTAACCCTGATAAGTGCGAGGTGATTCATTTTGGTAGGGCAAATTTGAATAAGGATTACAGGGTCAACGGCAGGGTTCTGAGGAACGTGGAGGAGCAGAGGGATCTGGGGGTTCATATCCACAGATCTCTGAAGGTTGCCACTCAAGTGGATAGAGCAGTAAAGAAGGCCTATGGTGTGTTGGCGTTTATTAACAGAGGGTTTGAGTTTAAGAACCGTGAGGTTATGCTGCAACTGTACAGGACCTTGGTGAGACCACATTTGGAATATTGTGTGCAGTTCTGGTCACCTCACTATAGGAAGGACGTGGAAGCATTGGAAAGAGTGCAAAGGAGATTTACCAGGATGCTGCCTGGTTTGGGGGGGAGGTCTTATGAGGAAAGATTGAGGGAGTTGGGGCTTTTCTCTTTAGAGCGGAGGAGGATGAGAGGCGACTTAATAGAGGTTTATAAGATGATGAGGGGGATAGATAGAGTGGATGTTCAGAGACTATTTCCTCGGGTAGAGGCAGCTGTTACAAGGGGGCATAACTATAAGGTGCATGGGGGGAGATATAGAAGGGATGTCCGAGGTAGATTCTTTACTCAGAGAGTGGTTGGGGTGTGGAATGGACTGCCTGCTGTGATAGTGGAGTCGGACACTTTAGGAACTTTCAAGCGGTTATTGGATAAGCACATGGAGCACACCAGAGTGATAGGGAGTGTGATAGCTTGATCTTGGTCTCGGACAATGCTCGGCACAACATCGAGGGCCGAAGGGCCTGTACTGTGCTGTACTCTTCTATGTTCTATGTTCTATTCCTGGAATCATTCTTGTAAATCTTTTCTGCACCTTCTCTAAGGCCTTCACATCCTTCCTAAAGTGTGGTGCCCAGAATTGGACACAATACTCCAGTTGGGGCCAAACCAGTGTTTTATACAGGTTCATCATAATTTCCTCTATACCTCTATTTATGAAGCCCAGGATCCCGTATACTTTTTTAACCGCTTTCTTAACCTGCCCTGCCACCTTCAACGATTTGTGCACATACCCCCAGGTCTCTCTGTTAGTGCACTCCCTTTAGGATTGTATCATTTAGTTCATATGTCCTCTCCTCATTCTTTCTACCAAAATGTATCACTTCACACTTTTCTGCGTTAAATTTCATCTGCCACATGTCCGCCCATTTCACCAGCCTGTCTATGTCTTTTTGAAGTCTATCACTCTCCTCCTCACTGTTCACTATACTTCCAAGTTTTGTGTCATATGCAAATTTTGAAATTGTGCCCTGTACACCCAAGTCTAAGTCATTAATATATATCAAGAAAAGCAGTGGTCCTAGTATCGAGCCCTGGGGAACACCACTGTATACATTCCTCCAGTCCGAAAAACAACCGTTCACCACTACTCTCTGTTTCCTGTCACTTAGCCAATTTCGTATCCATGCTGCCACTGTCCCTCTTATTCCATGGGCTTCAACTTTGCTGGTAAACCTATTATGTGGCACTTTGTCGAACGTCTTTTGGAAATTCATGTACACCACATAAGAACATAAGAAATAGGAGCAGGAGTCGGCCATTTGGCCCTCGAGCCTGCTCTGCCATTCAATAAGATCATGGCTGATCTTCTACCTCATCTCCACTTTCCTGCACTATCCCCATATCCCTTGATTCCCTTAGTATTCAAAAATCTATCGATCTCTGTCTTGAATATTCTCAACGACTGAGCCTCCACAGCCCTCTGGGGTAGAGAATTCCAAAGATTCATCTGAGTGAAGAAATTTCTCCTCATCTCAGTCCTAAATGGCCGACCCCTTATTCTGAGACAGTGACATCAACCGTATTACCCTCATCAACGCTCTCTGTTACCTCATCAAAAAAAGGCAATCAAGTTGGTTAAACACAATTTGCCTTTAGCAAATCCGTGCTGGCTTTCCACAGACTGCATCAGTACAGAGCTGCCAGCCTTGGATCACTTGGGACGCTTCACACCATAATCTCGACGGACCCTTTGTGCTGCACCACCAGAGGTGCCGTCCCTCAGACCAGATGTTAAAACAAAGCGGGGTCTATAGTGAGACTATCTGAAGAGGAGCACGGAGTTCTCCCAGTACGCTGGCCAAGATTTATCCCTCAACCAACAATCCTAAAAACGGCTTACAGCGAAGCAGGCCAGGAGCTCCTCTAAAACAAAACAAACACCTATCGGCACGGGCTGTGGGCATAATATCTCACCGAGCAGGTCATTCTGAGGGAGCCAATCCACCAGCTTGACGTTGGGGGCAGGACGGACATCACTTGGCCAACGACTCTGCACATACCGCCAGATTACCACCTGTGGGAGCTGTGAGAAGGCGGCGTTCATTTCCTTCAGCAACATGGGGAGATTGACGGAGGATAGCATGGAACCAAGAGTCACCACCACAAAGCCATTCTCTCCAGCAGCCAATATGAAATCTTCCAGTTCCTAGTAAGAATGAGTACAGGTCAACGGTAAAACATTCTACACAGCCAACACAGCCAACACTGCCAACACAGCCAACACAACACAGCAAACACAGCCAACACAGCCAGCTACAGCCAACACAGCCAACACAGCAAACACAGCAAGTAGATATGAGGCAAGTTAGACTGATGAGCCCAAAGAGAAGCTACTGTAGCCTAGACCAACGACTCTAATCAGGGAGATCCCACATATCCGAGGCACATGGATCTACCAGAACAGACCCAATTACAGCCCAAAAAGCATAGCTAGAGAGAGAGTCCATTGCAGCAGGTAACATGCAGATCGCCAGCTGGAGTCTCCAACAGCCATGACTATAACCAGAGAGACCCGACTGAGACCCAGGGACTGGAGATAGAGAGAACCACACTAAGGGATTGGAGATAGAGAAAGAAACACACTGAGATTGGAGAGAGAGTAAATGCACTCAGAAACTGGAAATTGCAAATTCAATGGCTTACCTGGGAGACTGGCTTTGCTGGTTTTGAAAGTAATCCGCCAATATATACTACATTAGGGAGCAGTGGCCTTGGAAATTCCACGCTGAAATCCGTATTATAGATTGTCAACTCCGCCTTTAGGTGCAGCTCAGAGAGATTGGGCTCAGATCCAGCTGGGAAGCAAGACTTGATGGCTTTCTCAAACCGTGCTTGGATCATCCTTTCCAGCACAAATGAGCTCAGGAACATCATGGAATTCTTCAGCCTACCCCAGAATCCCATGTGATCTGTGAGCAGGGACCGATGCGCAGGAACATAGGACGGTGGGCTCGGCAGGCCAACCTGGTTCGCATTCCAAAAGCTTGCCCCATGGACAGCCACAAAGTGCAAGCTGAGCTTCTCCGCCACCAGGAACGAGCAAGGGTTGAACGCGTCTATCACTGCGATGTCAAACTGTTCGCCTGTTAAGGAGTTCATGAGATCGGTGTCATTCATTATCCACTCACACTGCAGCGCAAAATGGCCCATTAAATCCAGAAACCCATTCAAAGTTTCGCTGAAAAACCGAAAGAAAAGATTGGTTACAGTCTGTGCATAATGACAAGAGTACAGGAAGAAGTGGGGAGAAGACATCATAGCCCCATCGAAGGTTGTCTCTCCAACAGTCTCTCACTGTAGCTTCCAGCTCCATTGACTTTTCCTTCCCCTCCACTCCCTGGCAAATTATTCCAAACATTTTGCCTGGATGTTGTTTTATCCTTGTACCTGCTCTTAGCATGACATGAGACTGGAGGGATATTTTGGTTTTCCTTCAGGATTTTGTGAACCAGATTCCCAGATAATTCTGGGCTGTGCCATAGAAACAGGAGGAGGCCATTCAGCCCCTCGAGCCTCTTCCGCCATTCAATGAGATCATGGCTGATCTATACCTCAACTCTATTTACTTGTCTTTGCTCCATATCCCTTGATACCCTTACCCAACATAAATCTGTTTATCTCAATCTTGAAAATTTCACTGACCCCCATCATCCACAGCCTTTCGGGGGCAGAGAGTTCCAGATTTCCATTACCCTTTGTGTGAAAAAGTACTTCCTGATTCCACCCCGAGGTCGAATTTTAAGATTGTTCCCGCTTGTTCTAGCGTAGCCCACCATAGGAAGTTGTTTCTCTGGATCTATCCTATTGAATCCCTTTATCATTTTAAACAGCTCGATCAGATCACTGCTTAATCTTCTAAACTCATGAATACAAGCCTAGTCGACGCAACCTATCTTCATAATTTAACCCTTTAAGCCCTGGTGTCATTCTGGTGAATCTGCGCTGCTCCCCCTCCAAGCCCAAGATATCCTTCCTGAGGTGTGGTGCCCAGAACTGACCGCCGTGCTCCTGATGGGGTCTGACCAATTCTCTATTCAACTGAAGCATCGCTTCCTCACTTGTGAATTCCAATTCCAACTAACATCTTCAAAAGAAGATCCAGATGAATAGTAAAGACACAAAATAAAGACTCGATCCAACCAGCTCATCCTCTCCCAGCCCCCCATCACAGTGCCTAACTCCTCCTGAACAATACCAACATTTTTGTCTCCAATGCCACCCCTGGGAGACCATTCCAGCTACTGGTCACTCAGTGTGCACTCTGACAGCAGTCCTCAACTTGACTTTCCTCATTTTGTACCCGTGTGTGTCGTTGGTCCTCAGGTGTGGCTTCACTTGAAATTGTGCTGAGGATTAACTCCACTTATTCCACACCTCTATAAAGGTGACCTCTCATTTACCTCCTTGAAATGTTTGTAGCCTCTTCTCAGACTGGGAATCAACTCTTTAAAGATTCAGGGTTCACAGTACCGAAGGAGGCCATTCGGCCCTTTGGGCCTTGCTGGTGCTAACTGATAAATTACTTCAATCCCATTTCCTTCCTTTTTCCTGCATCCCTTTACATTTATTTTCCAACTCCTTATTGAATTCTTTTTTAAAGGATGTTACAGTCTCTGCCTCAACTCTCCCTTGTGGTAAAGAATTCCCTGTTCTAATAACCCACTGTGTGAAAACATTTCGTCTAACTTCCCCTTCATTCTTCTATTGATAATCTTCAGTCTCTGCCCCCGAGTTACCAAATCACCCATCAGTGGGAACCATCCTTCACTATTTACCCTCTCAAAACCTTTCAGAAGCTTGAAACCTTGTATTAGAATCCGCCCCCTTCCACCCCCACCTGGTCTTCCAGATATAATTCGAGTGAATCTTCACTGACCCCTTTCCATGGCTCGAATATCCTTCCTATAATGAGGTGCCCAGAACTACACACAACCTTCCAGCTATGTCCGAAACAATGATAACAGATCCAACCTCACATCCTTGTCTTTCTCTTCAATGCTCCCAGGAAAACCTAGGATCAACATTCCGCCTCATTTCTTTTGGGTACATGGGCCCGTGAACAGACGGCTCGGGCCCTGGAACAGGCGGCTCGGGCCCTGGAACAGACGGCTCGGGCCCCGGAACGGATGGCTCGGGCCCCTTGAACAGACGGCTCGGGCCCTTGAACAGGCGGCTCGGGCCCTTGAACAGACGGCTCGGGCCCCTTGAAGAGACGGCTCGGGCCCTTGAACAGGCGGCTCGGGCCCCGGAACGGATGGCTCGGGCCCCTTGAACAGATGGCTCGGGCCCCTTGAACAGACGGCTCGGGCCCTTGAACAGGCAGCTCGGGCCCTTGAACAGGCGGCTCGGGCCCTGGAACAGGCGGCTCGGGCCCTGGAACAGACGGCTCGGGCCCCGGAACGGATGGCTCGGGCCCCGGAACAGACGGCTCGGGCCCCTTGAACAGACGGCTCAGGCCTCTTGAACGGGCGGCTCAGGCCTCTTGAACGGGCGGCTCAGGCCTCTTGAACGGGCGGCTCGGCCCTTGAACAGACGGCTCGGGCCCCTTGAACAGACGGCACGGGCCCTGGAACAGACGGCTCGGGCCCCTTGAACAGGCGGCTCAGGCTCTTGAACGGCGCTCGGCCCTCGGGCCCTTGAACGGGCGGCTCGGGCCCTGGAACAGACGGCTCGGGCCCTTGAACGGGCGGCTCGGGCCCCTTGAACAGGCGGCTCAGGCCTCTTGAACGGGCGGCTCGGCCCTTGAACAGACGGCTCGGGCCCCTTGAACAGGCGGCTCAGGCCTCTTGAACGGGCGGCTCGGCCCTTGAACAGACGGCTCGGGCCCCTTGAACAGGCGGCTCAGGCCTCTTGAACGGGCGGCTCGGGCCCCTTGAACAGGCGGCTCGGGCCTCTTGAACGGGCGGCTCAGGCCCCTTGAACAGACGGCTCGGCCCCTTGAACAGACGGCTCGGGCCCTTGAACAGACGGCTCGGGCCCTTGAACAGACGGCTCGGGCCCTTGAACGGGCGGCTCGGGCCCTGGAACAGACGGCTCGGGCCCTTGAACAGACGGCTCGGGCCCTTGAACAGACGGCTCGGGCCCTTGAACGGGCGGCTCGGGCCCTGGAACGGGCGGCTCGGGCCCTGGAACAGACGGCTCGGGCCCTGGAACAGACGGCTCGGGCCCTTGAACAGACGGCTCGGGCCCTTGAACGGGCGGCTCGGGCCCTGGAACGGGCGGCTCGGGCCCTGGAACGGGCGGCGTTTCGCGCATGGGCGAAATTTAACGTTGGAAAAGCCAGTCCCAGGCTGCGTGGGACCAGCAGGGAGCTGGGTGGTCGCGCACCTTAGGGGGAACGTCACCCAGGATCCCATTTGCCTTTTTATGGTGTTTTTTTAGCCACAGTCCTGCTTCAGACATTGTCATCCCTCTCTCTTCCCAACCTCCCTCACTATTCAGGGCCTGGGGACTTTTACAATTTATTCCTGTTAGCTTTTTAAAAATAGTTTCCTTTTGATTATTTGTCTTCTATAGAGATCCTTCTACTCAGATGCCCCTTTATATTAGATGTCAACCTTTTTCATACTTCCTTAGCTTTCTGAATCTCTCCTTTAATTCCAAATATATTTATCATGTTTTTTCAGCTAATAGAGGCATAGAGTACAAAAGCAAGGAAGTTATGCTAAACCTTTGTTTATCACTGGTTAGGCCTCAGCTGGAGTATTGTGTTCAATTCTGGGCACCACACTTTAGGAAGGATGTCAAGGCCTTGGAGAGGATGCAGAGGAGATTTACTAGAATCGTAGCAGGGATAAGGGACTTCAGTTATGTGGAGAGACTGGAGATATATTGAGAACAGCAGCAACTGTGTATATTAGATAATAGCAGCCCCTGCGTATATTGTAGAGAATAGCAGCCCCTGCGTATATTGTAGAGAATAGCAGCCCCTGTGTATATTATAGAGAATAGCAGCCCCTGTGTATATTGTAGAGAATAGCAGCCCCTGTGTATATTATAGAGAATAGCAGCCCCTGTGTATATTATAGAGAATAGCAGCCCCTGTGTATATTATAGGGAATAGCAGCCTCTGTGTATATTATAGGGAATAGCAGCCCCTGTGTATATTATAGAGAATAGCAGCTCCTGTGTATATTAGAGAGAATAGCAGTCCCTGTGTATATTATAGAGAATAGCAGCCCCTGTGTATATTAGAGAATAGCAGCTCCTGTGTATATTAGAGAGAATAGCAGCCCCTGTGTATATTATAGGGAATAGCAGCCTCTGTGTATATTATAGGGAATAGCAGCCCCTGTGTATATTAGAGAATAGCAGCTCCTGTGTATATTAGAGAGAATAGCAGTCCCTGTGTATATTATAGGGAATAGCAGCCCCTGTGTATATTATAGAGAATAGCAGCTCCTGTGTATATTAGAGAGAATAGCAGTCCCTGTGTATATTAGAGAGAATAGCAGCCCCTGTGTATATTATAGGGAATAGCAGCCCCTGTGTATATTATAGGGAATAGCAGCCCCTGTGTATATTAGAGAATAGCAGCTCCTGTGTATATTAGAGAATAGCAGCCTTGTGTATATTATAGAGAATAGCAGCCCCTGTGTATATTAGAGAATAGCAGTCCCTGTGTATATTAGAGAATAGCAGCCCCTGTGTATATCAGAGAGAATAGCAGCCCCTGTGTATATTAGAGAATAGCAGCCCCTGTGTACATTAGAGAATAGCAGCCCCTGTGTACATTAGAGAATAGCAGCCCCTGTGTATATTATAGGGAATAGCAGCCTCTGTGTATATTATAGAGAATAGCAGCCCCTGTGTATATTATAGAGAATAGCAGCCCCTGTGTATGTTATAGAGAATAGCAGCCCCTGTGTATATTATAGGGAATAGCAGCCCCTGTGTATATTATAGGGAATAGCAGCCCCTATGTATATTATAGGGAATAGCAGCCCCTGTGTATATTATAGAGAATAGCAGCCTCTGTGTATATTATAGGGAATAGCAGCCCCTGTGTATATTATAGAGAATAGCAGCCTCTGTGTATATTATAGAGAATAGCAGCCCCTGTGTATATTATAGAGAATAGCAGTCCCTGTGTATATTATAGAGAATAGCAGCCCCTGTGTATATTATAGGGAATAGCAGCACCTGTGTATATTATAGGGAATAGCAGCCCCTGTGTATATTATAGGGAATAGCAGCCCCTGTGTATATTATAGAGAATAGCAGCCCCTGTGTATATTATAGGGAATAGCAGCCCCTGTGTATATTATAGGGAATAGCAGCCCCTGTGTATATTATAGAGAATAGCAGCCCCTGTGTATATTATAGAGAATAGCAGCCCCTGTGTATATTATAGAGAATAGCAGCCCCTGTGTATATTATAGAGAATAGCAGCCCCTGTGTATATTATAGAGAATAGCAGCTCCTGTGTATATTATAGAGAATAGCAGCCCCTGTGTATATTATAGAGAATAGCAGCCCCTGTGTATATTATAGAGAATAGCAGCCCCTGTGTATATTATAGAGAATAGTATCCCCTGTGTATATTATAGAGAATAGCAGCCCCTGTGTATATTATAGAGTGAGAAGTCGCACAACACCAGGTTATAGTCCAACAGTTTTATTTGAAATCACATTTTTCGGAGCTGCTGCCCCTTCGTCAGGTGAAGTGAAGGAATACGAATCGGCAAAGCATATATAGACAGAGAACAATGCATGTGTAGCATACAATGTCAGACGACTACATTTAATCCTCCTGACTGCCTTTTGTCACACCTCGGTAGAGAAACAATCAGGTCAGCCAGGAAGGCACCACATCAAAGACATAGCAAGATACAACTGAGACAATGAGGTGGGGTCACAGGGGGTCTAATGTGTCAAATGCTGCAGTCTGTATGGAAAACCATAAACTTTAAAATTTTTACTTTTTTTTTACTGGAAATCACATCTGTGAACAAGCCAACGACGACTCGAGTCTGGATGACTCTATGTCGTGTAGCGTGACATGAACCCAAGATCCCGGTTGAGGCCGTCCTCATGAGTGCGGAACTTGGCTATCAGTTTCTGCTCGATGATTTTACGTTGTCGTGTATGTCGAAGGCCTTATAGAGAATAGCAGTCCCTGTGTATATTATAGAGAATAGCAGCCCCTGTGTATATTATAGAGAATAGCAGCCCCTGTGTATATTATAGAGAATAGCAGACCCTGTGTATATTATAGAGAATAGCAGCCCCTGTGTATATTATAGAGAATAGCAGCCCTTGTGTATATTATAGAGAATAGCAGCCCTGTGTATATTATAGAGAATAGCAGCCCCTGTGTATATTATAGAGAATAGCAGCCCCTGTGTATATTATAGAGAATAGCAGCCCCTGTGTATATTATAGAGAATAGCAGCCCCTGTGTATATTATAGAGAATAGCAGCCCCTGTGTATATTATAGGGAATAGCAGCCCCTGTGTATATTATAGGGAATAGCAGCCCCTGTGTATATTATAGGGAATAGCAGCCCCTGTGTATATTACAGAGAATAGCAGCCCCTGTGTATATTATAGGGAATAGCAGCCCCTGTGTATATTATAGAGAATAGCAGGCCCTGTGTATATTATAGGGAATAGCAGCCCCTGTGTATATTATAGGGAAAAGCAGCCCCTGTGTATATTATAGGGAATAGCAGCCCCTGTGTATATTATAGAGAATAGCAGCCCCTGTGTATATTACAGAGAATAGCAGCCCCTGTGTATATTATAGAGAATAGCAGCCCCTGTGTATATTATAGAGAATAGCAGCCCCTGTGTATATTATAGGGAATAGCAGCCCTGTGTATATTATAGGGAATAGCAGCCCCTGTGTATATTATAGAGAACAGCAGCCCCTGTGTATATTACAGAGAATAGCAGCCCCTGTGTATATTATAGGGAATAGCAGCCCCTGTGTATATTATAGAGAACAGCAGCCCCTGTGTATATTACAGAGAATAGCAGCCCCTGTGTATATTATAGGGAATAGCAGCCCCTGTGTATATTATAGGGAATAGCAGGCCCTGTGTATATTATAGGGAATAGCAGGCCCTGTGTATATTATAGGGAATAGCAGCCCCTGTGTATATTATAGAGAATAGCAGCCCCTGTGTATATTATAGGGAATAGCAGGCCCTGTGTATATTATAGGGAATAGCAGCCCCTGTGTATATTATAGGGAATAGCAGGCCCCTGTGTATGTTATAAATAACAGCCATACCTGCCCTGAAAGAAAAGTTTCTGCTGCTCCAGAAACCATTTATTGTAGCTGTACAGGTATTCATCGCTCGCAGACCATGGCGTAATTCGGTAACTGTTGTTTCTCCCAACATAGTTTAGGCCTGTCACAATTAGAAAAATGTAGTGTCCTTAAAAGCAGAAATAAGACAACAGGTGCCAGTGGGACCGGGGGACAGGTGCCAGTGGGACCGGGGGACAGGTGCCAGTGGGACCGGGGGACAGGTGCCAGTGGGACTGGGGGACAGGTGCCAGTGGGACCGGGGGACAGGTGCCAGTGGGACCGGGGGACAGGTGCCAGTGGGACCGGGGGACAGGTGCCAGTGGGACCGGGGGACAGGTGCCAGTGGGACCGGGGGACAGGTGCCAGTGGGACCGGGGGACAGGTGCCAGTGGGACTGGGGGACAGGTGCCAGTGGGACCGGGGGACAGGTGCCAGTGGGACCGGGGGACAGGTGCCAGTGGGACCGGGGGACAGGAGCCAGTGGGACCGGGGGACAGGTGCCAGTGGGACCGGGGGACAGGTGCCAGTGGGACCGGGGGACAGGTGCCAGTGGGACCGGGGGACAGGTGCCAGTGGGACCGGGGGACAGGTGCCAGTGGGACAGGCTGTTGGTCACCTGCCATCCCTTTTCCTGTTTCATGTAGTGCCACTGTGATGGGGGATTCTGAGGAATCCACCCAGCATGACAAGTCAGTCAGGCATGCACACCTCACACTGATGCCACTGGGAGGCCCCAGTGCTGCCCCCTTTGTGTCGAGGAGCCCTCCCCCAGCACGATGTCTGTCAGAGCGAGGTCATTTCACCAGATGTGATGGGCTGGGTACCAGGGGGAGGGCACAGGACACCCCTCAGGCAGCCGGACACATCCTGGCGTCTCTCCTCTTCCTCTGAGCACAGCTGGCCAAAGATCCCCATTGGAAACCCCACTGGTGCCGGTAAAGGACAATAAATAAATGGCACTGAAACCAAAGGGCTGGCAAGAAGGCGGCGCACCACCACCTTCTCAAGGGCGATTAGGGATGGGCAATAAATGCTGCCGTTGCCGGTGACGTCCACATCCCATAAACAAATTTTTTTTAAAAGAGAAAAAAAAATAACTCACATAGCAGGGCCCAGAAAGGAATGCAAAATTTTGACCGTTAATGGCCCGGCCACCTGAAGGTCCTCCCACAGTACCCCTTCCCAGCTGACTTCCTCGACATGATGGCGTCTTGGCATCCATTGTAAGGGGAATAGATAGGCGCTTCTGCGGCTGCAACCGAGACTCCAGGTTGGTATGTTGCCCCCTGGTGCAAGGGTCAAGGATGTCTCGGGGCGGCTGCAGGGCATTCTGGAGGGGGAGGGTGAACAGCCAGTTGTCGTGGTGCATATAGGTACCAACGATATAGGTAAAAAACGGGATGAGGTCCTAAAAGCTGAATATAGGGAGTCAGGAGGTAAATTAAAAAATAGGACCTCAAAGGTAGTAATCTCAGGATTGCTACCAGTGCCTACGTGCTAGTCAGAGTAGAAATAGGAGGATATTTCAGATGAATACGTGGCTAGAGGAATGGTGCAAGGGGGAGGGATTCAAATTCCTGGGACATTGGAACCGGTTCTGGGGGAGGTGGGACCAGTAACTGGACGGTTTGCACCTGGGCAGGACTGGGACCGATGTCCTAGGGGGAGTGTTTGCTAGTGCTCTTGGGGAGGGTTTAAATTAAAATAGCAGGGGGTTGAGAACCTGTGCAGGGAGACAGAGGAAAGGGAAGCAAGGATAGAAGCAAAAGACAAGAAGGAGAAAAGCAAAAGTGGAAGGCAGAGAAATCAAGGGTGTAAATCAAACAGGGCCACAGTAAATAATAATTCTTAAAGGACTAAGAGTGTTAAAAAAACAAGCCTGAAGGCTTTGTGTCTTAATGCGAGGAGCATTCATAATAAGGTGGATGAATTAGCTGCACAAATGGATGTAAACGGATATGATATAATTGGGATTACGGAGACATGGCTCCAGGGTGACCAAGGCTGGGAATTCAACAACCAGCGGTATTGAATATTCAGGAAGGACAGGCAAAAAGGAAAAGGAGGTGGGGTAGCATTGCTGGTTAAAGAAGAGATTAACACAATAGTAAAGAAGGATATTAGCTCTGATGATGTGGAATCTGTATGGGTAGAGCTGAGAAATACCATGGGGCAGAAAACATTAGTGGGAGTTGTATACAGACCCCCAAACAGTAATGCTGAGGTTGGGGATGGCATTAAACGGGAAATTAGAGACGCGTGCAATAAGGGCACAGCAGTCATCATGGGTGACTTCAATCTACATATAGATTGGGCTAACCAAGTTAGTAACAATACTGTGGAGGAGGAATTCCAAGAGTGTATACGGGATGTTTTCCTGGACCAATATGTCGAGGAACCAACTAGAGATCAGGCCATCTTAGACTGGGTATTATGTAATGAGAAAGGATTCATTAGCAATCTTGTTGTGTGAGGCCCCTTGGGGAGGAGCGATCATAATACGATAGAATTCTTCATTAAGATGGAAAGTAAAGTAGTTGACTCAGAGACTAGGGTCCTGAATTTAAATAAAGGAAACTACGATGGTATGAGGCGTGAGTTGGCTAGGATGGATTGGGGACGTTACTTAAAGGGTTGACAGTGGATAGGCAATGGCAAATATTTAAAGATCGCATGGATGAACTACAGAATTTGTTCATCCCTGTTTGACATAAAAATAAAACAAAAAAGGTGACTCAACCATGGCTAACAAGGAAAATTAGGGATAGCATAAGATCCAAGGAGAGGACATATAAATTGGCCAGAAAAAGCAGCAAACCTGAGGATTGGGAGCAGTTTAGGATTCAGCAAAGGAGGACAAAGGGATTAATTAAGAGGGAGAAAATAGAATATGAGAGTAAGCTTGCGAGGAACATAAAAACTAACTGTAAAAGCTTCTATAGATATGTGAAGAGATAAAGATTGGTGAAGTCAAGCATAGGTCCCTTGCAGTCAGAATCAGGGGAATTTATAATGGGGAACAAAGAAATGGCAGACCAATTAAATACATACTTTGGTTCTGTCGTCACAAAGAAGGACACAAATAACCTCCCAGAGATGTCGGGGAACATAGGGTCTAATGAGAGGGAGGAATTGAATGAAATCAGTATTTGTAGGGCAATGGTGTTAGGGAAATTGACGGGATTGAAGGCCAATAAATCCCCAGGGCCTGATAATCTACATCCTAGGGTACTTAAGGAAGTGGCCCTAGAAATAGTAGATACATTGCTGGTCATCTTCCAAAATTCTGTAGACTCTGGAACAGTTCCCATGGATTGGAGGGTAGCTAATGTAACGCCGCTATTTAAAAAAGGTGGTAGAGAGAAAGCGGGGAATTACAGACCGGTAAGCCTGACATCGGTAGTGGGGAAAATGCTAGAGTCCATTATAAAAGATGTAATAGCAGAGCACTTGGAAAACAGTGACAGGATCGGACAAAGTCAACATGGATTTACAAAAGGTAAATCATGTTTGACTATACTACTGGAATTTTTTGAGGATGTAACTGGTAGAATAGATAAGGGAGAACCAGTGGATGTGGTGTATTTGGACTTTCAGAAGGCTTTTGATAAGGTCCCGCATAAGAGATTAGCGTGCAAAGTTAAAGCACACGGGATTGGGGGTAAGGTACTGATTTGGATAGAGAACTGGTTGGCAGACAGGAAGCAAAGAGTTGGAATAAACGAGTCTTTTTCCGAGTGGCAGGCAGTGACTAGTGGGGTACCGCAGGGATCGGTGCTAGAACCCCAGCTATTCACAATATATATTAATGATCTAGACGAGGGAACTAGATATAATATCTCCAAGTTTGCAGATGACACAAAGCTGGGTGGGCGTGTGTGCTGTGAGGAGGATGCAGAGAAACTCCAGTATGATTTGGACAGGTTGGGTGATTGGGCAAATGCATGGCAGATGCAGTATAATGTGGATAAATGCGAGGTTATCCACTTTGGTGGCAAAAACAGGAAGACAGATTATTATCTGAACGGCAATAGATTGGGAAAAGGGGACGTGCAACGAGACCTGGGTGTCATTGTGCACCAGTCGCTGAAGGTAAGCATGCAGGTGCAGCAGGCGGTTAAGAAGGCAAATGGTATGTTGGCCTTCATAGCGAGAGGATTCGAGTACAGGAGCAAGGATGTCTTGCTGCAGTTGTACAAGGCCTTGGTGAGACCACACCTTGAGTATTGTGTGCATTTTGGTCGCCTTATCTGAGGAAGGATGTTCTTGCCATGGAGGGAGTGCAGCGAAGATTCACCAGACTGATACCTGGGATGGTAGGAATGACGTATGAAGAGAGATTGGGACAATTGGGCTTATATTCGCTAGAGTTTAGAAGAATGAGAGGGGATCTCATTGAAACTTATAAAATTCTAACAGGACTAGACAGACTAGATGCAGGTAGGATGTTCCCGATGGCGGAGGAGTCCAGAACCAGGCGTCACAGTCTAAGGATAAGGGGTAAGCCATTTAAGACTGAGATGAGGAGGAATTTCTTCACCCAGAGAGTGGTGAACTTGTGGAATTCTCTACCACAGAAGGCAGTTGAGGCCAATTCATTAAATATATTCAAGAAGGAGTTAGATTTATTTCTGAAGGCTAAAGGGATCAAGGGATATGGGGAGAAAGCAGGGACAGGGTACTGAGTTTGGATGACCAGCCATGATCTCATTGAATGGCAGAGCAGGCTCGAGGGGCCGAATGGCCTACTCCTGCTCCTATCTTCTATGTTTCTATGTTTCCAACATAATAGAGCCCCTTCTACACGTCCTAATGAAGCCCCAACTGCTGCAGACAGGAGCTTCCAACACCCAACCCAGGCCCGATCAGAAAATGGCCAGGATTCGGGGCAATCCTTGCACACTCCCTGCCTGCACCAGAAACAGAGTGTGTGTCACACACAGATATCAGCCCAGCATGTCTGATCCAAATGAGTGTAGAGTAGAATCATTGGCAGAAGAACAGATGGAGTTGAACAATGAGCGATTGAGGTCATTGAGGAATGAAGAGAGAAAGTAAGAGAACGAAACTTGAGAACTCCCAAGTCATTGGAAAAAGTCAGAGGATGAGCCAGAAAGAAAGATTCGAGAGGAGACGAACTTTCTGGGAGCAGAGCCTAGCTGGAAGATTATGGTAAATTATTAAGCTTCACCGTGCCAAAGGCTTTGGACAAGTCCAATTGAATTTTTTGATGAAGTCACAGAGGATTGATGAAGGGAATGCAATGGATGTTGTCCACATGGATTTTCGGAAGGCGTTTGACAAAGTACCACATAGAAGGCTGGTTAACAAAATTGAGGCTCATGGAATAGGTGGGTCAGGGCAGCTTGGATAAGGAATTGGCTTAAGGACAGAAAACAGCGAGTTGTGGTAAATGGCTGTTTTTCAGACTGGATGATGGTAGACAGTGGTGTTTCCCCAAGGGTCAGTGTTGGGGCCACTGCTTTTTTTGATAGATATAAATGACCTGGATATTGGAATATAGTGTAGAATTTCTAAATTTGCCAATGATACCAAACTTGGGGGTTTAGCAAACAGTGAGGATGATACCAATCGACTGCAACAGGACATAGAAAGGCTAGCAGAATGGGCAGACATGTGGCAGATGGAATTTAATACAGAGAAGTGTGAGGTGATGCATTTTGGCAGAAGGAACAGGGAGAGGCAATATACACTTAATGGCACAGTTTTAAAGAGTGTACAGGGACAGAGGGACCTGGGAGTTAATGTGTATAGGTCCCTGAAGGTGGCAGGACATATTGAGAGAGTGGTTAACAAAGTATATGGGATCTTGGATTTCATAAATAGAGGTATTGAGGACAAAAGTAGAGAAGTTATGCTGAACCTTTATAAAACACTGGTTAGGCCACAACTGGAGTATTGCGTCCAGTTCTGGTCACCACACTTTAGGAAGGATGTGAAGGCCCTCGAGAGGGTGCAGAGGAGATTTACCAGAATGGTTCCGGGGATGGGGGATCTTAGCTACAAGGACAGGTCGGAGAAGCTGGATTTGTTTTCATTAGAGCAAAGGAGGTTGAGGGGTGATTTGATAGAGGTGTACAAGATTATGACGGGTTTGGATGGAAGCATAGAAGATAGGAGCAGGAGTAGGCCATTCGGCCCCTTGAGCCTGCTCCGCCATTTAATGAGATCATGGCTGATCATCCAAATTCAGTATCCTGTCCCTGCCTTCTCCCCATATCCCTTGATCACTTTAGCCTTAAGAAATATATCTATCTCCTTCTTGAATATATTTAATGAATTGGCCTCAACTGCCTTCTGTGGTAGAGAATTCCACAGGTTCACCACTCTCTGGGTGAAGAAATTCCTCCTCAGCTCAGTCCTAAATGGCTTACCCCTTATCCTTAGACTGTGACCTCTGGTTCTGAACTCCCCTGCCATCGGGAACATACTTCCTGCATCTAGTCTGTCTAGTCCTGTTAGAATGTTAGAATGTTAGATCCCCTCTCATTCTTCTAAATTCTAGCGAATATAAGCCCAATCGACCCAATCTCTCTTCATACGTCATTCCTGCCATCCCAGGTATCAGTCTGGTGAATCTTCGCTGCACTCCCTCCATGGCAAGAACATCCTTCCTCAGATAAGGCGACCAAAATGCACACAATACTCAAGGTGTGGTCTCACCAAGGCCTTGTACAACTTCAGCAAGACATCCTTGCTCCTGTACTCGAATCCTCTCGCTATGAAGGCCAACATACCATTTGCCTTCTTAACTGCCTGCTGCACCTGCATGCTTACCTTCAGTGACTGGTGCACAAGGACTCCCAGATCTCATTGCACTTCCCCTTTTCCCAATCTATTGCCGTTCAGATAATAATCTGTCTTCCTGTTTTTGCCACCGAAGTGGATAACCTCGCATTTATCCACATTATACTGCATCTGCCATGCATCTGCCCAATCACCCAACTTGTCCAAATCATACTGGAGTTTCTCTGCATCCTCCTCACAGCACACACGCCCACCCAGCTTTGTGTCATCTGCAAACTTGGAGATATTACATCTAGTTCCCTCATCTTGATCATTAATATATATTGTGAATAACTGGGGTCCTAGCACCGATCCCTGCGGTACCCCACTAGTCATAGGCTAGACAGGAGAGGCTGTTCCCACTAGTTGATGGTACAAGGACTAGGGGACACAGATTTAAGATTTTGGGCAAGAAATACACGGGGGACGTGAGGAAAAACTTTTTTACGCAGCGAGTGGTGAGGACCTGGAATTCGCTGCCGACGGAAGTGGTGGAAGCGGAGACACTCAATGTTTTCAAGGGGAGACTGGATAGGCACTTGAGGGAAATAAACTTGCAGGGCTACGGGGATAGAGCGGGGGAATGGGACTGACTGGATTGCTCTACAGAGCGCCGGCATGGACTCGATTTGCCGAATGGCCTCCTTCTGTGCCGTTATGACTCTAAGACATTGACCAATGATTTGTCCGGAAGCTGTGTAACGCCATGTAGGGACAATGGTGTGTGAGGGAATACACCTACCTTTGATTCTAGGCATACCAATCTGCACCAACATGTTCACATCATGCCCACTCTCGTGAAGCACGTGAGAAATTTCATCGAACAGCAGATAGTGGCTTCCTCCTGCAGACATAGCAAGGGAACAGTTCAGATACACCGAGCCCGAGTCAGACGCACCGAGCCCGAGTCAGACGCACCGAGCCCGAGTCAGACGCACCGAGCCCGAGTCAGCCGCTTGGTCACATCCCCACCACTCATTATTTCACTCGGTGCAAAAATCGAGGCCTCTCCCATCGGCTTTTTACACTGATAACTGAGGAGCACAGAATACCATTGTGTCCTGCAAGCCTCCCGTATCACTGTCCTGATGGGCCGGCCCGGATTAAGTCTCACCTTTACCTGCACTCCCATCTCTCACCTTTACCTGTACTCCCATCTCTCACCTCTACCTGTACTCCCATCTCTCACCTCTACCTGTACTCCTGGAGGTCCAAAGAGATAAAATGTAGTGGTCAGGTACAAAATATTACCAAAAAGACTTTATATCTAGAGGGCTATAATATGAAGGGGATGAAGTTTTGTTACAGCTATACAAAGCTCTGGTCAGACCACACCTGGAGCACTGTGTACAGTTCTGGGCACCGCACCTTAGGAAGGATAGATTGGCCCTGGAAGGAGCGCATCGCAGATTCACCAAAATGTTACCAGGGCTCCAAGGGTTAGATTTTGAGGAAAGATTACATAAAATAGGCTTGTACTCCCTTGAATATAGAAGGTTAAGGTGTGATTTGATTGAGGTTTTTGAGATTTTTTCCACTGTCTAGGACAAGGGGCCATAATCTTAAAATCAGAGCCAGGCCGTTCAGGAGAGAAGTTAGGAAACACTTCTTCACACAAAGGGTGCTAGAAATGTGGAACTCTCCCACAAAAGCAGTCGATGCTGGGGCTCAGTTATTTTACAGGGCATGAATTCCTATTGTGGCGCAATGGCAGTTGGAAGCCCACAATGCGAATCTTACCGACTGAACCGGCCTGGCTGTTCCCGGCAGCAACCAGGGGTTTCTGTAGATTGTCTCTTTGTGGGTGGGGACGCGGGGGGCGGGATTGAAAGGGCTGCGAGCTGCATCCTTGTCTGCCAGACAGGAGACGAGTCAACTGCTGCCAAATTCCTGCAACATGCACCTTTACAGCACACGCACTCCCAGATTCACAGCCATGCTGCATGAAATCAGGGAGGAGGACGACCTCTCTCCTGTCCAGGACCTGCTCCCAGAAAAGACCCTGCAGGCACTGAACAGAGATAGCGGACAGGGTCAATGCTGCCAGTGCCACCTAAAGGGCCTAGCTCAAATCTGCTCCACTGCAGTCTCAGCGCCTAGCACTCTCCCGAGTCAGATTATTAGGTCATTTATCTCATTGCTGTTTGTGGGAGCTTGCTGTGCGGAAATTGGCTGCCGCGTTTCCTACATTACAACAGTGACTGCACTTCAAAAAATACTTCATTGGCTGTAAAGCGCTTTGGGATGTCCTGAGGTGGTAAAAGGTTTCTATAGAAATACAAGTTCTTTCTTTTCATTGGATCTGTAGGAAGCAATATGAACTGTGATGCCCTGGTTGGAATGGGCTGCAGTTCAGGGGCCAGCAGATGGTGTACCGGATATTGCTCCGGGCAGTGAAGCACAGCCTTGTTATACAATACATTGCACAGAAATCCGGGAGGGATGGCCCTGGTCTGTACAGTCCCTGGCAAGCTGTGTGTGTCTAGCGGTTAGACAGTGCCAGATCCTCATCTCCCACTTCCTCATCAAAGAGGAACAAGGGAAATCGACATGGAAGCTCCATAGCTCCTTAAGGTCTTCTGTAATTTGGGTCCAGAATGTTTCTGCAGCCTCTTCCCAGTGAAACTAACTCTGAAGTGCTGACGTTTATGCTCAAAGCTGCTGAAGGTACAAATGTCAGGATTGTAGAACCCCCTCTCATCCCAGGGACACCGAGGTGAAACGGGCAATGTTACCGTGATGGTGGAGTTCCGTGATGGGAAACGGGTAGTCCCGGAGGGTGGAGGAAGCTCCGAGCCCCCCGCTCCCTGGCATTTACAGACTGCGGACGGACTACGAGAGTCCGCTGGCCCAGGAAGGAGACCAAACGCAGATTGGGTGACCGCTTTGCGGAACACCTCCGTTCAGTCCGTAAGGGTGACCCCGAGCTTCCGGTCGCTTGTCATTTTAATTCACCGCTCCACGCCCACTCAGACCTCACCGTCCTCGGCCTCGTGCATTGTTCCACTGAAGCTCAGCGTAAGCTCGAGGAACAGCACCTCATCTTCCGATTAGGCACTTTACA